>CM070505.1:44865204-45520225 GCA_036346375.1 Guadua angustifolia | reverse complement strand
ATTTTAGTAAAGTATTAAGTTGTTAAGTGCCTTGCATGTGCCATTTGTATTATGGATTGTGAATATTACAAATCTTAATTAAAGAGATGCCCTGTGATGCTATCAATATTCTTTTTGTTGGATTAGTTGCCATTTGTAAATAGCTAGCAGTATCGGCACACTACTTTCTTCAAAGAGAAAATTAGGTCGCTACCAATGCAAGCCCTAGGACCATATGACAGTGACACATCGATGGTATTTTCCAACTCGAATGATCTTTGTATCTTTGTGATGATACGTAGCAATTCGTCCCTTCTTCAAAAGTTTCGTTAAACTTGCATGAGCCTCACTGATAGGGTCATAGGATGTTATTTTGTATAAATTTTTACCATTTTGTGTCTAGTTTATCTGAGGCAAGTACTCTGCTTTGTATCTGAAGCAATTTTAAGGACCTAGCACCTCGAGATCACTTTTCTTCCTTATAGCATTTACTCGGCTCATTTCTTTCTATTAAATTTGGTGCAAACTGTTAATTTATTTTTTGTTGGTGTAATTAAAACAAGGCCACCTGCTTTTCTGACAAAAAGAAATAAGAAAATAACTTATTTTGTCCAATTAACATTGTCCCTCCATCCCTAAAGAATCACCATGGGAAGTATGCTGTCAACTTTTTTTGACTAACAGTTAATGAAACAGTATGTAGATTTAGCGATAGAATGTGATACTTTTGTATGCTCATGATTTTGTAGTTATTAATAGTATATCGTAAAAGAATTATTTTGCACCTTCAAAGTCGATTCTATAAAATCAAATTGGTCAAATCATGCCTTACATTATCAACAGAGGGAGTATGATATAAGCTCCTTCGTCAAAATATATCTGAAAGAATTGCATAGAATGCTAATGGTAGAGGCCAAATTTTCCCAATAATAATTGATTTGCTTGTGATTTAGATCACAGAGAATATTTATTTTCTGAGGCTTCATATCATAAAGCTGTTGTTGTATGCGTGCTTTATATATTATTCGCAGTGTACTGGTATCTTCACCTTTGAATAGAGTTGCTACATGACTCAACAACAGGTATTTTTTTATCTGCATTTGGTTCCGAAAAACCTATTTTATATTCGTAGGTTTCAACAAGACCTGTGTTGTTTGTCATGGGGTCACATCTAGGGTGACATGTTTATTTTCACTAGCATCTAGTTTGCCGTTTTCATGTATTGATCACAATTAATTACTTAAGTCAAATTTGTAATGTGGCTCTTCTCGTTTTTGGATTGTATGCCTCATTTGATGCCTCTTATAAATGACATTAGCTTATCAGCTCTGGAATTTATGGACATGGAATGACCTAATCCAGTCACCCTGGTCATATATCAGAGGAATAATTTTGATATAATAGTTCATAGGTTTCAGTAAAGCCATCTGTTGTATATTTACTGTGAAGAATTTCGCAAAGAATGCTGTGGTCCTTGGATGGACATGTCACATGTGTTGAGTACATCATGGATATTGCTGAAGTTACATATATGCGTACAGGTAGGCCTCAGGTCGGTTAGGGATAGTTTTGAATACAAATATTAGCAGGATAATAGATGTATGGGAAGACAAATATGAATGCTGCACATATAAAACTACAAATAAGATATATAGTTGTGAAGAAAATACATAGCATAAATCAGTATAATGAAATAACTGGTTTATGCTCCCCTTTATGTATTTCAGCATGATCAGATCAAATATTGGGTTTAATAAGATCAGGATTTGAATTAGGTTTTTTACACGGTGAGTTGAGCCTAGAGGCAAGTGTACATGCCTGTAGTCTACGGATGAACAGATTAATTTTTAGCTCTTTAAAATGGTACTCCCTCCAGCCACAAAAGAGTGTTGTTTTTGATATTAACATGGTTCCTAAAATGCAACTTTGATCACTAATTTCTTTGATATTAACATGGTTCCTAAAATGCAACTTTGATCACTAATTTCTATTGTAATAGATTTATAAAACCTAATAAAATTATACTTTTATGAAAGTTATTTTTGAGACAAATCTATACAACCATTTTCATGTGTTCAATCTAAATATTGAAAAAAAAGATATAGATAACCAAATTTTAGAAAGTTTGACTACACACCCCAAATATTTATATCTGCATTTAATGCCGTTTACTATATCGGTAATTGTATCAGCAAAATTTTGAAATATGATTTCCAGGTACCTATATGTATCAAACTCAGGTACTTAAGTCTGTACACTATTCATATCCTAATTTATTCGAATGCCGGATGAATTTGATGAAATATACATCCATTCTATTCCTATATGTTACCCTCAACAAAACAGAAGTGTTTTTTCTTTTTTTTTTGGTTTGGCATTTATACTACAAACTTGCAGATGATGTCTTATGCCTGGCTTAAATAAATGTGGCTTTAGCTTGACAGTTTTGTGTCTTCATATTTTCTGGACTCCATGATAGCATTATGGGTAAAGATGAAGCTTATATTTGTAAAAAACACTGTTTATTGGCTTAGTTAGTCTAATTATTAAATCTTAGGTCATTTCTCCTGGTAAGCAAATTACACAGACTGAGTATGCCTATCCTTGTAAAACTATGCTATTCTACTTATGTGTATGCTGCTCAATTTTAGCTGCTTTTGGCTTTTATTGTTTCGAAAGTTCTAGAGTAATATTGTGTGAATGCAAGGTAGCTTTTTTTTATATAAAAAGAAATAAAAAATCAGTTATAAGAAAGCTACTCAACAATTGGATAACTTATACTTCCTTTTTTTCTTATTTGCAGGGAAGATACCCTCTGTTTATGAATGAAATATGAGCATGTTTATTCATCATTCAATAAGTAGTTCCGGTGAAGGGAACCTTGTTGAATCTGCTTTGTTATCAAGGCTCAGATGAGAAGATTTGATTTATGTTTGATTTGTTTGCTTGCTTCCTGCATTAGTCCAATTTCCAGGTATCATTACTACGTCATTTGCTTTATAAGCTGAAGGCTTTATGTTACATTTTTGATGAGATTTCAACCTATTGACTATTGTGCCTTTATTATCTTTAAGATGGGCCAGATTTTACCTACTCCCCTGGGATAATATCTGGCCTGGAAAGCATCTTTCTTTGGCTAAAAAAAAGAAGTTATTTTGTTATAGGAACATGTAAAGAACCAAATCCCCACTTAAACCCATTGCTACAGCCTATAAATCCCCATCCTGATACGGGCTTCTTTGGTTGTCTGGGAACTAGGCCCAATCCCTTGGGATGTGCAGGGAAGTTGAACCAAAATCCCCACCCATCCGAAGGGTCCTGCCTATCCAAACAAGCCCTAATAAATAAAACATCGAGCGTGTCGATGTTTAAGGCTTGCTATTAATAGTAAAAGCCTTGTTATATTCGTTCAATCACATGATAACGTATAGCGAGTCTCGACAAATCATGGTGGGATTACTGTATCTTATGGATATAGTGTACAACTTTTACAGTGTGTAAAATCTATTCAAATATTCGTGTCCTCAGTTACAAACATTGCAAGGAAAGACCTCTTTGTTAGCTTTTGGTTTTAGAAATTTGATTTTAGAAAATTTTGTTTTGAACAAAACGGGATATATGTATATGGTGCACCAAACAAACTGTGCAACCATACTTGTGTAGGTACTTGGTTCATACCATTCAAATTATCGATGAATATCAATATTTGTCACTGTACTCGCTATTTGTTAAATTCCTGCTTTTACTACTATTGTTTGGAAATTACTGTTACTCTTATTCACTACGACACAAAGGGTTGTCACTCTCGCTATATCTTAGACGATTTTGACCATGGCGTAAAAACCTGTCCGTAAAGACTAGAAAAAAATACACAAAATATCAAAGACGGTTAGTACTAAGCAAACGTATTTGATAATCGCAGACCGTGTATGCCCAGACCATTTTCATAGATAGGTTAGAGAGCACAACCTTCTGTGATACAACACTATCACAGACGGTTCATAACTTGTAGCCGTTTGTGATGAGAAATTATTACAAATGACTTTTTTTTCTCACAACCGTTTGTGATATGGCAGATGATAGGTTTATATCTTGTAGTCGTATGAATATTCAACTTCTCAGAGACGATTTTTTTTCTGACCGTTTGTTATGTTTCACATACGGTTGTTTTATAGTGGCCATCGCTGATGTGTCAACTTGTCATAAACGACTTAGTTGTCACATACTATTGTTTATTGTGAACCATTTGTAATAGTAGGACTTTAGATCTAGGTCTAGTTGATTGGTTCACTTGAGTAGGGCTGGCAAAAAAACGCATTAGAGCTCGAATCAAAATTTCTTCAATTACAGTAGTTGATAGGTTCAAAATTGAAATAAGGCAATTTTGAGCGAAAAAGTTAATGAGGCTCGACTCGATAATGGCTCATTAACTCGAATTTGATGTAACCACTTAAATGGTACATAAAATGATTTTACATCAAACTATGTCAATTTCGAAAGAAACTCGATAATAGCTCATTAAGCTCGATAGCTAGCCTTACACTTGAGCTCAGTTCACTGGTTGACTCGAGAAGAGAATCTGGGATCAATGTTCTAAATAACGACAAGCGGTTAACAAACAGTCACCCCACCTTTTAGTGTTACACGGTAAACTTGTAAACGGCCTTATAGATGGCTTTACTATTTAAAAGTTTGAGAAATATACACATATTTGCAGTAACAAAATAAACATATAATTTGATCTTCATGCATATAGAATATAATTAAAGAATCATAATTGAATGAATGAACAGTTCAAGTGTCAAAGAAAAGCAGTGCTAGCATTCAATCTTATATATGTCATAAGGTTTCATGTCATATGGCAATCTTGCAACTTTACCTAAATAAACGATCCAATAAAACAAGCCTATTAAACGTTAACGGCCATTAAACCAAATAAATGGCCTGATAAAACAGAAAAACCTTAAAATGTCTATAAATGTAATGGGTAGTGGACCTTTATCATTTTAATGGGGGCTTAAGAGCCCTTAATGGCCGTTAGTTAGAACACTGTCTAGAATGGTTCGAGGTTTGGATTATAAGAGAATATAATTGCATATTCAACGTATGAATGAAGGTGCGTTTGAACAAGGAGACAGCAAGTGTTGTCCTGAAATGGTTGATGAAAGGGAAATTACTGTTAGGACATGGCAAGGATATGATATCAGTAGGTACACATTTTACGAGAAACCAAAGGATGCAAATAACATCGTGCAAAATGGTGGAGTAAGCATAGATGTATTTCACGGGGAGTTCAACACGATCAGGCCAACAAGGATGGTACCTGGATTGAGTTCGTACTAGGGTTTATAGAAGAAATTTGGGAGCTCGACTACATACTGTTTAAGAATGGGTCCAAATTCGATAGGGTGTGAAGGTTGACAGGGACGGTATCACTTCTATGGATTTTGAACGAGTCACATACAAAGAAGAACCATTTATACTTACTAAGCAAGTCATTCCAAGTCTTTTATGTCGTTGACCTGGCAAACAAAAAGTGGCACACCGTCGTTCATGGCAAGGGAAGGATTATAGGAGTAGAGAATATCATAGATAAGGAAAAATACAATCAGTTCTATGACAAGCCACTATTTTAAGATGACGTACAACTCAATTCCAAAGATACTGAGGAAACCAGCTATACTTCAAAGGTAATCCGCCCTTGACATCTCTTTGTTTCTATTCGTGTAGCTTATCGTAAGCTTTCTGCCTTTGTAGGTATGCGGCAAGTGGAATAGAGTGGTCGGAAGATGATTCTAGCAAAGTCAAAACTTGTAAAATATCTGGAATTCGACAAAACCCACAATATGAAAAGTTCCATTTCGAAGTTCTATAGGTGTCTCATGTAGAAAGTTTTTTTTTAAAAAAAAAAATTACGGCATAATATCAAATTTAGTCTAATTACTGAAAATTTATCTTTGTGAGGATGAGGCATGAAAATAGTATTACAGATAGCTAATCTCCAAATCTGTCTGATATGACACTGGCACGGACGATTTCTAGTGAATAGCCATATGTGATACAACACAACCGGTTCTACCGGTAGAGCCATCGTGACATGATACAAAAAGTGCCCTTCGTAATAGCCGTCCGTGACATAACTTGGACGGTTTTGTTTTGATCAGTCGGTCTTTGATATTACATTGATGGTTTTTTTAGTAGTAGTCTGTGATGATCAATAACACATGGTTTTTCTAGCCGTATGTGATAAGAGGCAGACGGCTGTATAAATGAAAACATCCCATCCAGTTGTTTCAGATACTCACACTTAGCGCCTCTATATCGAAATCTAGGGTTTCCTAGCGTGACGCCGTTCCTTTGCCATCGATGTTGTCTCTGCGGTGTCGCCATCCCGTCGTTGTCACTATCCTCTCCCTGGCGTCGCCATCCCGCCACCGTCTGTCCCGTCGTCATGAGTTTTTACATCCATATACCTATTTACCAGTGCAATTCATTGTTTGTCATTGCATAATACAAATTCTGCATTTTCGTTTAACTGATATCACACAATATTTGGGATATCATTATGTGAGAATGACAAAACCAGACTGCCTTTGCGACATGTAAATTTTAGCTTAGGTGTATGGAACAAGAATAGGGATACTTTCTCTACATCAGATCAATGTAAACCGAATATGACACAAAAGAGTTTAAAAGATGTTCATAAAGATGCGGTATCCATATTATTTAGGGTTGGTGCATACAGCTCCTTTAATTTATAATTTCATGTATTATTTTGTGGTGAGCAACCCACAACGAAGTTGCGTAGACGTATATAATTTTCTTCACTATTAAGGGCCCGTTTGGCAGCGTGAATCCGTTCCGATTCTCACCAGTATCAGTCGGAACGGTGCCAAAGGGCTGCGGGCGAAACGTTCTTCTCTCGAATCGTTTCTCGGTTTGTGCCTGGCCGCAAGAAACGGCTAAAAGGTGGTTTCGCACAGATTCTCCTCGCACGATCCCATACGAGGTCATTGTGTTTGCCGAAAATTACAAGAGTTGCCACTGGCCTTATCCTCTCCCAAGTCCCCCACGTCCACACCTTCCTCTCCCAGGCGCACACACAGAAGCCGCCGCCAGCTACTGTCGTCTGCTTGGCCTCCCTCTTCTCGATGCCTGTCTCCCTCACCTCCAACGCCCAACGCCTAGGGGCCAGCCTCCCCCACTAAAGCAGCCTCCCCGCCTGGCCTCCCCCAACTGCTAGCTGCGGCTCGTGCGCTCCCAAACCGTCGGTTACTCTTTCTTCTTGTGCCCGCCTTCCCCAACACAAGTGCTAGGAAGGTATTGATTTCCCTCTTTTGCTTACGTGCTTGAACTGTTGAAGTTCGCTAGCAGGGAAATCAGAGAATGCTTCAAGGATTTCTTTTGGGATGGTAGCTTGTCCGTCAAATTGTTTGTTGTTGCTGTTATTTCTTGTTAAGCTAATCTTGTTATTCAAAAGCTTGGTCTGCGTTAGTTTTGTTTTGAGTCTGACGGTTCAGTTTGCTTCCGAGTCAAAGTAACTAATAGTAATTGGCAATGTTTCCTGTTAGTTTGCTTCCGAGTCAAGTTAGTTTATTCGCTGTTAAAAGTTTCTGTGTCTGTGCCTGAATACAAATAGTAATCGGCAATGTTGTCCATAGAGAAGAAGTTTTCAGTCCGGATTGTGAAACCGAGTCAGTCTGCATGTATGTAAGCATCTGGTATAAAGTATTAGCCAATGCAATGAGAAAAGCAGCAAGTTCTGCACCAAAATCCAAATCTGTGAAAGATTGATTGTTTCGCTCAAAGTAGCTCCTGTGCTTCATATTGTTCTTTGCCGAGCGCAAGTTCTGAAGAAGCTTTGTCACTGGAAGTTCTGAAAGACAGAATGTGTGCAAACTTCTGAAGTCTTCTTGCCTCTCTGTCGTTGCTCTGTATTTTTGGTACAGAGTACAGAACCTGGGCTTTTGGTTTGAACATTTCTGTTGTCGCATCTATTTTGTGTGCTGGTCATTTTGTCGCATCTAGTAACGCCTTTGGATCCCGATCTTTTTAACAACCCTTTCCAATCCACGATATGGGGACATGCGGATGGACTAGAGTTTACTGGCTTTCAATGTGTGAACTCGAACAACAAAACTATAAAAACAAAGAGAAACACTGATTGGCTGATTGAAACCATTTTAATGGAAAAAGAAACTAATAATTCAAGTACCCAGCATGGCCATCATGAAATGGAACGTTCACAGCCCTTGCATTTGCTGTTGTAGCCTTGGATGGTGATCAAAGCAGTCTTCTAGAACAAATATGCAGGTTCTTGTAGTTGGAGAAAGAGCATGTCAGAAATGAAATAGTTTGTCAGGGAGAAGCAGGCTATGCAGTCTCCCAGCATCTTCCTGCCTATTTCTGAATTATTAGAAACATCAGGGATTAAGGTTTTATGCGCATGCGTCTGTTTCTGAATTAATAGAATCTTGAGAATTTGTTGATGTTGTACTCAAATGGTCTGTGTCGTGTATGTGTAGATGGCTGATGCGGCTGATTGGAATGACGAGCACACTAGGATTGTTTGCAAATTGTTTGCTGAGCAAGTGAGGTGTGAAAATCGTTCAAATACACATTTGAACAATGTAGGATATAAAAATGTGATTAAAAAGTTTCATGATGAAACTGATATACTATATGTTAGAGGCCAATTTAAGAACAAATGGGCTAAGTTGAAGGCAGAGTTTACTGTGGCAAACACTCATGAAAGAAAAGCAGTTTAGGTTGGAACAACACAAAGGGGACAGTTGAGATGCCTGATACATGGTGGAAGCTCACTAGAAAGGTAAGGTTGACATCTACAAATATTTTTTTATCATACTTTGTGCAACCGCAAACTTCTCATACATGAATGCACTTTGATAGAAAATTCCAGGATGTGGCAAGTTCAAAGAGAGGGGCCTTCAAAATGAGGAAGAATTGAAGGTTATGTTTGAGGACCTTCGAAACACAGGTGATGACCATTTTGGTGCTTCGTCGGGTGTGATACCTGAAAGTCCACAAGATGGGGCAAATGGTGGTAAGGAGGAGGCCAACTCAGATGATGATAGCGAGCCTAAAGAAGTAACACTAGCCAAGAGAGGTCGTAGTGGTGATAAAGAGAGAGGGAAAAGGCCAAAGACAAGTGGAGGAGTGTGGATACAAGATCAAATTAGTAAAGTAATATCCTTAAATGAGAGGTCCACAGCTTCTGTTTAGTCGATGGCACGAAGGGAGGATAATTCAGGGTGCTCCATCAAAGAAATAATGACCATTGTGAAGGAGTGTGGTGCCATGCCCGGTACCAAACAACACTTTATTGCTACTGAGCTATTCACTAAGAGAGCAGAAAGAGAGATGTTTATGACTATGGACACTCCAGAAGATCGATTTGCCTGGCTAACAATGAAGCACTTTGTCAAATATGGTCCAGCATAACCTACTTTGTGAGAGTGCACCAATGCAATTTCTATTGTGAACTTTATGTCTTTCTTCCAATTTTAGTTGTAATAATGTTGAGACATGTGGTTTGTTAGTTATGCATAAACTTGTAATGTGCAGACATGTGTGTTGTTTTATGCATGGTCTTGTAATGTTTGAGACAAGTGTGCTGATTTCTTAACTTTTAAGTTTTAACATATTATTATTGTGCCGCAGATGCTCTCAAGTGACAGTGAGAGGAGTGGAAGCGATTCTGATGAAGATGATGCTTTTAGGTTACAAGTTATCTGTCGTCACCAAGAGTTGCAGGCCAACTTGTTTTCTACCATCTTGATTATGCACAAGTACTATATGAACTATCATGATAAGAATGCACCAAGTACCTCACAACTCAGTGGATATGGATGGGTCATGGAAGCATTAAATACACTTGGAGAAAGTCACAGGATGTTCCGGATGAATGAAAGTCTTTTTATTAGATTGCATGACCTTTTGGTAAGTAATTATGGTCTCCAGTCCTCTATCCACATGAGCTCAATGGAATCCCTTGCCATCTTTTTGTGCATTTGTGGTCAAAATAGATCAAATAGTTCGGTGCAGAATACTTTCAAGCATTCAGGGGAGACAATCAGTAGAAAGTTTGATGACGTCCTGCGGTGCCTAGTTAGGATGTGTAAGGATTACATAAGGCCTCAAGATCGGAACTTCTCCAATGTGCATAGTAGGATTAGTGCTGATCAAAGGATGTGGCCACATTTCAAGGATTGTATTGGAGCCATTGATGGAACCCACATCTTAGCAACCCCATCTCCACGAGATTATGTTAGATACATTGGTAGATCAGGGGTTCCAACCCAAAATGTTATGGCAGTGGTTGATTTTGATATGCGTTTCACCTATGCATCTATTGGACAACCGGGCTCTATGCATGATACAAGTGTCCTCTATCATGCCATACAACATGACAAGGAAACCTTCCCACAACCTCCACTAGGTAAAATTTCTTATTACCTTCCTTCTATTTCTTAGGTTCTTCACATTCTGATTTATATTAATTTTTATTAATGCATGTAGGAAAATATTATGTTGTTGATGCGGTTACCCAAAGCAGAATAGGGTTACTTATCACCTTACAAAGCGAAAGGTACCATGTTCTGATTTTAGAAGGTAACGCTCTACGGTGAACAAGAGGTATTCAACTATCTACACTCAAGTCTTCGTAATGTCGTTGAGCGCACCTTTGGTGTATGGAAAATGAAGTGGAGGATTCTTCTTAGGATGCCCACTTATCCAATGTGGAAACAAAAGATCATTGTGGCAGCTACTATGTGTCTCCATAACTTCATTCGTGAAAATAATGCGCTTGATAAGGATTTCCGAAGATGCGATCGGGATCCAGATTATATACCAACAATACCTCGAAGATATGCAAGACATCAACCCTCTCAAAATTCATCTAATGCGTCAACATCCGATGCTAATGACATCAATATGGACATGTTTCGTAATGATCTTGCGAGGGCAATAATGCAATCTAGAGCATAGCCTAACATGGATGTATTTTGAACATGGTTTCATATGGCAATTTGGATGTATTTGACCATGGTTGTACTCTCTTGGAATACTATTGCACAAGCATGTATTATGACACCACTAATATTTTGAATGGTCCAACAATGGGTCAATAGATTTATTATTCTGGGTTCATTTTCCATACTCTTATTTCCCATTGTTATTATTCAAGAAAAAAGCATCATATATCCAAGGGTACAATGGTCTATTCTACCATATTCTCTCTTTTTAGAAATCGAATCCGACTGACCCGACCAAGCGGTTTGACAAGTGATTCTGCTTCTCCTCGAAACGTTCTCGGAGAATCCGAATCTGAAACGTTTCTCCGTGAATCTGGATCTCTACCAAACGGGCCCTAAATGACTCCAAAAGCTTAACCTGACAGATTATGGCAGCTTTTGCTTGTAGCCCTTTTTGATACTTTGGTTCCATGATGGTTCAGTGGTTTATAGTAAACTTGCAAATTAACAAATCATAAGTACTAGCCAGGGTCATGCGTTACGCTGCACCGTGTGAAATTTGGTTGCGCGACGCTACGCCTTGCGAAATTTAGTCCGAAGGTTATTTTTGAAAAAATGGGTATGAGGATGTAAACATGATTTTGTTTTTTCATGGGTTTTTTTTTCAAAAATGTGCTAGCTAGGAGTCATCGGTGAATTTGCGGCACCACAAGTACTCTTTGTGTGGTGCAAAACTTAGTCCGACGGTTACCTATGAAAAAAAGATATGAGGATATGAACATAATTTCAGTTTTTTGGGGATTTTTTAAAAATTTGCTAGCTAGGAGTCATAAGTGAATTTGTGTGAGGGCCTCAATGCAATATCGGTTTACTTGTTTTTTTTAAAAACAGGCCATTAGGAGTCGTCGTTGAATTAGCTGTCAGCGAATCCGCGGATTGCTAGGAGCTATAGGTGAATTTGTGGAATCGCAGGCTCTTTTTTTTTGGAAAAATCCGCGAAGGGATCTAAATGTGATTTCGGTTTTTCGGGTCTATTTTGTTAAAAACTGATTTTTTGGGACCGAAACATAATTTTGGTTTTTTTGGGTCCATTTTGTTAAAAACCAATAGGAAGACCTAAACATAATTTTGAATTTTCCGGAAGACCTCCTCGCAAGGAAAGCTAACATGGCGCCATTGGTTGAGCTTCAATCCTCCTGCTTTAATATGAAGTATACATGTATCATGGATATTATAAAAAAATATTGTATTGTAATGAACTATTTCCTTCTTGAATTTTTAATATTTTTATGTGCTCACCACAAAAATAGTGTTATGCACTTATTTGATTTGTCTCCATTACATATGACCAATTTTTTAGTGTTTTCAATGGCCAAAAAGGAAGTTTTTTTGGTCACTTTGCCCATCTATGCTCAACTGATGGATCAAGACGACCTGACCATCTTATCTCACAGAAATTGATCCTGCTAACTTCAACATATATTAGTTAAACTAGATGTACACATGTTAACTAATTATAGACGGTTTTCAGGCATGTGTAATGTGTTTTACATTCTTAGATATGAAAAATAAACCAACTTTACCTTCATTTTCCTGCTATTCTCTAGCGCATTGTCAATTATGTCGACCGTGGAGGGATACACAAAAAGGGCTAGGATACGGTCTACAGCATGTTAGAACTTTTCGGTACAAATTACAATTACACATTTTCTGATATACTTTATCATACAGTGATACACCCAAACCACCACCAACATTTAAAATTTTACAGCACAGAGAAGAGAAAAGACGAAGCAAAACTCCACCTGCTGTTGAGCAATACCAAGCAACATCAGCTCCAACTTTTGTCTGCACAGCTTCAGAACTCGATACAATTCATGAACCTAGCTTCAATTGCGAATCAGTCAAACTTAGGGCAATGGGTGTGGTGGGGGTGGGGACAAGTGGCACGGGCCCAGTCGGGGGGAGGGGTGCAAGGGTGGGCGCACGGGCGGGGGCGATAGGCTTGAGGGGCACTGATGAGGACATCACTAGCATGGATACGACCAGTGTGACCGCAGCCCCTCCTTCCTCTTCGGCCGCTCCAACGACTACTGACGCTGCTCCATCTTCGTCACACACGATCGACGCTGCGGCATCTTTATCGCCGAAAGGCCTTAATCCAAAAGCTCAGCTATTCAAGCCCACATCAACAGACAAGGGCCTCAAGCACACACCCCGAGGACAGCCCACGCGTCAAGGAAGGCCCATATGGAAGCCCAAGATGCCAAAAAGTCCGGTTCGGCCATCCAGCAGCAGGCCAACTTCAAACGGGCATAACTCGGGCTCCCGGACTCCGTTTTCAGCGTGCGACCACCCGTTTGAAAGCTTAGGAGATAAGCTTTCCAATGGATCCAGCCCCACTTCCAAATTCACTCCAGAACGACGGGAAAATGCGGAACAATGTCACGGGCCAGAAATTCAAGGTGTTGCGTCACCTCACTTTTGGGCCTATGGCCCATGTATCTTAGGGTTTTGGTGGCCACCACCCTTTTGGCTGCCCTACACCTCCTGGCCGCCGCTATATATGTGGCCGCCACCGTTTCTTTACGCTTAGGTTTTGTTGTGTTTTGGTAGACCCCTTGTGCGTCCCTCCTCGTGTTCGCGTGTGTCGACTAGACCACCCGTGACGAGAAACAGAACCTCACCTTTGTATCTTTGAGATTATTGGATTGGAATTGCTCTCACCTTGTTCTTGCTTGTTCTCGGTTCTGCAGGTACAAGGATCGTCGAGTCTTGATTCGGTTGATCGCCTCGTGTGGTGACGTTGCGATTGCTTGGTTCTTGATCTCATGGTTAGTAGCCGTTCCATCTACTTCGTGCACCATCAAACCGACGTGTCGTTCTCATCGAAGATCGGCCCGACCCGTCGCATCAAGTGGTATCGGGCGACGGTTGCTGGTGAGAACACCCTTATCTTTGTTTAGTTCATCTTGTTCGTCCTAGAGTCGAAAAAAAATTTCAAAAGAAATCTGTTACGTCGTGTGTTTGATCTAATCCGAGCCCCTTTTGGCCTTTACTATTCTTGCCTAGTTTAATTCTTATTGAATTTGCGTTGCATCGTCGTGTCGTTGTTTGGTCTTTGTAAGATTGGATGGCGTCAATCGGAGGGGGTGAATGATTGCGCGAAGCTAAACTCTTATTCTTAAACTTTTGAAACACCCCAATTCAAACTCAAATTGCTTGAAGAACGGTTCACGAAGTTGGGAGACCGGTTTAGAAATGCAGGCGACGATGAGAGCATATGGGACACCAGAGCACACTTAGGCGTCGGTTCAAGCACCTAGGCGACGATGAGGACACTTGGGCGGCAGTTTGGGCACAGGCGACCAATGAGACACTTGGGCAAGCAGGTAGAAACACTGGGCAGCGATGAGGACACTTAGGCGAGCAGTAGGACACTTGGGCGAGCAGGTTGGGCGACTACGTGAACAGTTGGGCGACCACACGCACAGTCTGGGCGAGCAGACCGATATACGTCCACTAAAATAGAAATTCCCGAAGATCCATCCGTTGGATTGACGTGAAATTTGAACTGTAGAAACTAGACTTAATTCCGCAGCTAACACAAAAAGAATCAGGTCGATCGGATCTACGGATCTAAAGTTATGTCCTTCGCAAGATGACCAAATCCGGGCGACCACGCGAGCAGTCGGGCGAGCAGGACATCAATCTGGGCGACCACAAATTATAGAAGATCTAACCGTTGGATTGATGTGAAATTTTAACTGTATAAACTAGACTCAATTCCGAAGTGAACAAAAAAAGAATCAACTCGATCGGATCTACGAATCAAAAGATATGACCTTCGCAAGGTGACTGAACCAATTAGCGATCTACTGTTTGGCGACCAGGTTAGCAATCTGGGCGACCATGAATTGCCAAAGATCTAACCGTTGGATTGATATGAAATTTTAACTGTAGAAACTAGATTCAATTATGAATCAAACCCAACAAGAATCAATCCGATCGGATCTACGGATCAAAAGATATTACCTTCGCAAGATGATACTTTTGCAAAGAACCGAACTCCGTGATGAACTTCGTGACTGCTGCTGCGATGAACAAAACTTCAAGTGATCGATCAACTATGTCGGCCAAAAGCAAATCACAACCGCAAGAAGAAGCTCTCTGGAAGATTGATTTTATTTCATTGTCTAAAGTACTCCAACACAAGAGTACAAACCTTCAAAACTGAACGCTCAACCTCTACTATAAGCAGGGACACCTCCCCTATTTATCTGAAACAAACTCACGAGAGATAGAATACGAGATAGAATACAACTCCACTTCCAACATGGAAAGAGTTAAGTATCTATCTCAACTTAACCCAACGTGGCCAAAAACAACTCTTGCGTATGTACAGCCCACTTTCAGTAATTACGTGACTAACCAAACCTCCATGTGCGTGTTCTCTGGCCGAACGTCGCGTACATCCTCGACCATCAAGACCTCGATTCCTCTCGAACCTAGTCCGAACCTCGGTTCCTCCATGAACCTAGTTCCGGTCCGTCATCGACCACGTTCGCCTCGAGCAACACCGCACATGAATAAACACAGAAACACGTGCGAGCACAAGTCCACGACTTGACTCAAGGTAAATCCATGCAACCACTCACACGAGTGCATTGCATCAGCGAAATCCATCATCTTATCACCAAAGATAATAATTATCTCAACATAGCACACGCCTGAAGCACCACATGCTATAATCAAAGTCACTATACAATGCCAATTTCACAATTCAACCAATTTTTCATCACATGATCTCACAGTCTTAGTGTTTTGATCTTTAGAGTTTCGAGTTCTTGTCACGTTCTTGTCACCGAGTTGAACTCCATCGCGTCGTCACGTCCAATTCGGATCCTCCTCTGTCCAGTTCGGTATTTTGGTCATAACTCTCTCATACGAACTCGGATTTTGCTGTTCTTGTACTTTCCTGAAAGCTTGAGAAATTCTCTACAACTTTGTCCATTGTGAAATTTTCCAGAAACGCCGTCTTCTTGCCCAAAATCGCGTTGGATTAGAATCTGTTTTCGTCCTGGATTTTCTGAGCAGTCTGTATTTCGGGGTCAATATCTCTGGCTTCCCTTATCCAAAATAGACGTTCCATATATGCAAATCGATCAGCTCGAAAAGATCTACAACTTTCCAGTTATACTTTTTTCCATTGGAAGCCAGTAAAAACCCGAAAACAGCGTTTGAAGTTTCTGCATAGCAGATCTGTTTGCAGCAGAAAAAAGTTTGAGTTGTAATTCATCATATGTGCCACTTGTTGATATAGAAGCAAGAAAAATTAAAAAAAAAAAGGCAAGTGCATGTAAAAGAGCCGCACTAAAAGGTGGAAAAAAAGCCCTAGCTATTTGCTTGTGTCTTGTGGTCATTCTTCTTTGTTTACGTGACTTCATTGGTGTCGGGGCTCGCGTCTCTAGTATGGTCTAGCCTAGGACCAACAAAGTACCGCCGTTGAGCGTTCTTTCAACTTGTTTTGGCTAGTGTGGTTCTAGTATATCCTTTGACATATTATACCTATCCAAGCTCCACCTACTATTAACCACAAGAGAAGCACCTTGTAATCGCTTTGTCACCCCTGAGTGCAGATTACCATCATCCACCGATTGAAACTTGAAAAGCTGCAGGGTAAGAATGGGTAAGAACTTGGTGTAAGCTTGAGCGTGTGAGATCCTCCACTGTCCACATATTAGTAGTTATAGGAATTAATTCTCTTGTGAGTTCTTTGTTTGTTGCCCCTAACAATGGCAGGTTCACATAGCAAGACAACTTACGAGGATGATATTGAGGATTGTCCATACTTGACAGAAAGAGAAAAGAAATACTGGCGAAAACTTAAGCTACTTGAGTCCCTGCAGAAATCAAAGGGTGAGACGATCGAGCATGGGATTATCCCTTCGACCAAGAATGAGGACACACCACTGAAGAAAGATTTGAAGCCTACCTCACCCAAGAAGAAGGATAGTAAGTGTATTTCAATATGTAACGATAAGAATGTGCTTGCTATTCCTGCGACTAATCCTGTAGGCAAGAATGATAAAGATGGTGTGCACTGAGTCTTTGCAATGATGCACAACTACATGAGCCTCATGTCTCATCGCCTACTTAGTGCACCAAAGGAGCATGCCAATGAAACTCAACGCAACAACTTATTCCAAACTAAGTTTGTTGTGCAAGAACGTCTTGATACACGTCATCATTGATGGAGAAGCTGTAGCAACCTCGCAAGTCTACACATGGTCGAGAAGCTTGGCTTGACCACGACTCCACTTCGGCAACCTTACTCAATGGAATGGTTCAACTCAAGTGGTAAGGTTCAGGTAACACAAACTGTGCGAGTTCTTGTCTCTATTGGTTCATACCATGATCATGTTTATTGTGATGTCATACCTATGGAATCATGTTCACTTTTATTAGGTAGACCTTGGTTATATGATGTTGATGCTATTCACTATGGTAGAACCAATCAATATACTTTCAAGTTTAATGGGAAGAAAATGATTTTGAATCAATGACTCTCTTGAGCTAGCCAAAATTAATGCAAAACGAACTAATGGTAAAGAACATGAGGATGACAAACATGTTAGTGATGTACAACAATCTGAACAAATGTTAAAGAAAGTAGTTCTTTTAGATAAGACTGTTTCGTCACATGATATTGCTTTGCAGACATCTGTTTCTTTGCCTCCTGTTGCCACTAACCTTTCGCAGGATCATGAGAAGGAGTCGAGGACGACTCCAATTCAAGAAGGGGAGGATGATGAGGACATCACTAGCATGGATCGACCCGTGTGACCGCAGCCCTCCTTCCTCTTGGCCGCTCCAACGACTCTTGACGCTGCTCCATCTTCGTCACATACGATCGACTTCTGGCATCTTTATCGCCGAAAGGCCTTAATCCAAAAGCTCAGCTATTCAAGCCCACATCAACAGACAAGGGCCTCAAGCACACACCCGAGGACAGCCCACGCGTCAAGGAAGGCCCATATGGAAGCCCAAGTGCCAAAAGTCCGGTTCGGCCATCCAGCAGCAGGCCAACTTCAAGCGGGCATAACTCGGGCTCCCGGACTCCGTTTTCAGCGTCGACCACCCGTTTGAAAGCTTAGGAGATAAGCTTTCCAATGGATCAACCCCACTTCCAAATTCACTCCAGAACGACGGAAAAATGCGGAACAATGTCACGGGCCAGAAATTCAGGGTGCTCGTCACCTCACTTTTGGAGCCTATGGCCCATGTATCTTAGGGTTTTGGTGGCCACCACCCTTTTGGCTGCCCTACACCTCCTGGCGCCGCTATATATGTGGCCGCCACCATTTCTTTACACTTAGGTTTTGTTGTGTTTTGGTAGACCCTTGTCGTCCCTCCTCGTGTTCGCGTGTGTCGACTAGACCACCCGTGGCGAAAAACCTCACCTTTGTATCTTTGAGATTATTGGATTGGAATTGCTCTCACCTTGTTCTTGCTTGTTCTCGGTTGCAGCAGTACAAGGATCGTCGAGTCTTGATTCGGTTGATCGCCTCGTGTGGTGACGTTACGATTGCTTGGTTGCTGATCTCATGGTTAGTAGCCGTTCCATCTACTTCGTGCACCATCAAACCGACGTATCGTTCTCATCAGAAGATCGGCCCGACCCCCGTGCGCATCAGGCACAATCAAGGGGATGATGTACCCGGCCCGATTGGGGGTGGGGGATGACAGGTGTATGGGCGGGGCCAATGGGCATGAGGGGCTAGGAGACAGGGGCAGTTGCAAGAATGGAGGTGTAGGGGTAGATAGTGTGTTGGACAAAGTAGGGTAAACTCGTCTTTTTATTAGTTTAGATTTGATGGTATCTTATGGTACTTATCATTACTAAGGATGGTAAAAACTCTACATTCTATATGGTCATATCTACCATTCGTTGTGAGGTTGATACAAAAGGATGACCAAAAAGAACACCTGTGCGCTTGAGAGCAGGCTCAACGTCTCTCCCATTGTTGTGGGGATCATTTGACAGAGATTGTTCAGGCAATCCCGTCGTGCTCTGCGGGAGCAAGCAGTCCGCAGAGGTTGCCCAGCCTTGACCAGTGTAGGAACATGTGGAGCGAAGTGTCACGACCAGCGGTGAAGAGGGCGAGGCCACTGGGGAGATGCAGAGTAAGGCGCGCTGAGACCGTTTTGATATCGCGGAAAGGTTTCAGAATCGGCGGCAACTTATAGCTGTGAGACGACTATAACTAATTAGCTTGTATTGATTGCTGAACAGTAATTACCGACAATAGATCACGGTAATAGTAAGTAAAGGGATATCTCTGTAAAGGGGGTATATAAGACTTGGTGCTGGGTTGTTTTGGACATGGCGAAAATGAATACACTCTGAATACGTATCTTCTTCTTCCCCACGCAACCTTTTCTCCCCTCTGTTCGTGTGGCGATCGATCCAGTCTCACGTCTAGACCAAGTCTGGGCCAAGGGACATTACAATCTGGTATCAGAGCCGTGTCGATCAGTGCGTCGAGTCGTAAAAATCCGGATTAGGGTTGGAGGATTCGGAATTGAGAAATCGATTCGGAATATCTCCGCACAAAACTTTGTTTTCCCGAATCTGGTTGACTTGGACGTTGATTCATCACGGCTCCTCCAAAACCCTCCCCGCAGACACAGTACGTATTACAAGCGATGGGGGAGGCGGCGGCGCGGACGGAGGAACAACTTGGATTGTTGAAGGAGAGCGTCGGGTCGCTGAAGGAAAGCATGGAGGCGTTGTTGACGCGGGTGGAGGCGATCGATCTTCAGCAACAGCAGTTGGTGGCCCGAACGGATTTGGCGGCGCGTACGATGGAACAAAGTGTGCACGATCAGTCAGTTGCTAGCCAAGCAGATGGAGGCCACTGCTCAAGCGGTGGCGCGGTTGACGGTGGGGCACAGAGTTGAGGATGGCCGGGAGGGGCAAGGATCCATACTCGGTGCTGGTAAGGCGTTGTACACACCAGCTCCACAAAGAAATTTGGGAAAAATACCGGTGAACCATTCTGGGGAAGAATCTAGTAAGGGATTGTTTGGGGGAGCAGCTGATGGGTTCCGGGGAAACCGTGATATGGGAGGAAGCATGAAGGGAATGCTTCCAAAAATGTCGTTCCCAAAATTTGAAGGTGATAGTCCCAAAATTTGGAAGGACAAATGTAAAGAGTATTTTCGGTTGTTCAATATTCCGCCGGCTATGTGGGTGTCAGTGGCCGCTTTACACATGGAAGGAAATGCTTCACAATGGCTGCAGGTTTACAAGATCAGGGATGGAATGGGGAATTGGGACCAGTTCATGCAAGCAGTGGAGGCTAAATTCGGGGTGTTTGATCACCGGGTGTTGTTAGGAAAGTTAATGGAACTCAAACAAATGGGAACTGTGGCAGAATATCAGAAGCAATTTGAGGGACTCAGATATGAGATCACAGTACACAATCCCTATTACGACGAAGAGCTATTCGTCTCGCAATTCATCCGAGGACTGAAAATGGAACTTAGGGGTGCGGTTCAAGGCCAAGTGCCGGAAACGGTGGATCGGGCTGCCTTGCTAGCCAGTGTTCAGCAAGAAATCCTGGATCGCAGAAAAAACTAGAAGGGAAGGTTGCAAGTGGTTAGGGAGAATACCCTGGCAGGGAAAACCGATCCGGTGCCACCACAGCCGAAGTTTAATCAAGGAGAACTGTGGAAGGCTAAACAACTCAAGGAATACCGTCGCATGAACGGACTGTGCTACCAATGTGGGGAAAAGTATGAGCCCAATCATCATCTACAATGTAAAAGGAAGTTGCAGGCTCAGTTGCAAGCTATTACCGTAGAAGATCAAGGGGAGGTACTGTCGGATGCAGTATTGGATTTCTTAGAGACAAATGAACGGGTAGAAGAGGAGGAGTGCACTCTCTCTATTAACATGCTTTCTGGCAGGGATGACGCAGAAACAATGAAAATTTTGGCCTTAGTGCAGAATCAAACTATGCTGTTTCTCCTAGATACGGGTAGTACACATAGTTTTGTGAATAGCAGCTTCTTGCAGCGAGTGGGGTATAAACCTCAACAAACACACCCACTTAAGGTGCGTGTGGCAAATGGTGAAGTGCTAACTTGTACACATTGGGTACCAAAGTTTTGCTGGTGGTCACAAGGGCACACATTCCAGTCCGACTTGCGAGTTCTTGAATTGGGAGCGTATGATGCAATTTTGGGCATGGATTGGCTAAAGCTTCATAGTCCTATGGTCTGTAATTGGGCCACTAAGGTGGTAGAATTTGAATATTTGGGAAGGAGACTTTGACCTCATCTACATTGGAACAGGTGGAAAAATGGAGGAGGGGAAATGAATTATGGGCTATGGCTATACTTGAGCAGCCAATGCCTGATTGGGAGGGATCTGTACCAAAGGAGGTTCAGGATGTGCTTGAGCAGTACAGGGAGGTGTTCTCAGAACCGACAGGGGTACCACCTCGGCGTGATTATGATCATGCAATCAGCTTGCAACCTGGAGCAGTTCTAGTTAATCTGAGACCTTATAGATACTCTCCCTTACAAAAGAACGAGATTGAAAGACAGGTAACTGAAATGTTGACAGCAGGCCTTATTACTCCAAGTATGAGCCCCTATGCTTCACCTGTCCTTCTCGTGCAAAAGAAGGATGGAACCTGGCGGTTTTGTGGACTACCGGCGCTTAAATGACCTCACCATCAAGAACAAATTTTCGATGCCGGTCATTGATGAACTTTTGGATGAACTAGCAGGGACAAGGTATTTCTCCAAATTGGATTTGCGGGCGGGGTATCATCAAATTCGCTTGCGGGAGGGTGATGAATGTAAGACGGCGTTTAAAACGCATCACGGGCATTATCAGTTCCGGGTTATGCCATTCGGGCTGACAAATGCACCTGCCACTTTCCAATGTGTAATGAATTCGGTGTTGGCACCATACCTTCGCAAGTTTGTGTTGGTTTTCATCGATGAAATCCTCATATATAGTCCAGATTTTTCATCCCATATTGAGCACATTGCTAAGGTCCTGCATGTGTTAAAGGAACATCAGCTCTTTGCCAAGAGGTCCAAGTGTAGCTTTGCACAAAAGAAGTTAGAATATTTGGGACATATTATTTCGGAGGATGGGGTGGCAACAGACCCTCAGAAAACTCTAGCCATGAGTGAGTGGCCGAGACCTGTGAACGTTACTGGCTTACGTGGTTTCTTGGGGCTGACGGGATACTATCGGAAGTTTATTCAAGGGTATGGTATTTTGGCACGACCACTGACTACTTGGTTGAAGAAGAAGGGTTTCCAGTGGGATGCGCAAGCTGAACAGGCCTTTGTCCGTCTTAAGCAAGCAATGATCACTGCTCCGGTGTTGAAACTGCCTGATTTTGAGCAAGCTTTTGAAGTCGAAAGCAGATGCTGTGGCGAGGGAGGGTGATGTCATACTGCGGCAAGGAGGCGATCGCCTATTTGATCGAGCTTTAGGGCGATGCATCAGAAGCTGTCAATTTATGAAAAAGAGTTTTTGGCCTTGATGTTAGCAGTGCAAAGGTGGAGGACGTACTTACAGCGGCAGGAGTTCATCATTCGCACAGATCAGCAAAGCCTCTGCTACCTTGATGAGCAACAATTGCACTTGGATATGCAGAGGAAAGCTATGTCGCGACTGATGCGACTCCAATTCGGATCGTGTACAAAAAGGGCCGAGACAATGTGCTTGCTGATGCGCTATCACGTTCTGGACAGGTCCATGCCATCACGGGGGTTCAGCCTCTCTGGTTACAAGAAGTTGTCAACACGTATGCCACCGATGGGCGAGCACAGCAATTACTGGCGCAGCTTGCAGTACACAGTCCGAATGAAGAAGGGTTCGAGTTGTCACAAGGGATCATCCGTAAGAAGGGTAAGATATGGATCGGGGAAAATTCTGCCCTCCAAACCAAGTTAATATCTGCACTACATGCGAGCGCTGTCGGTGGACACTCCGGAGTGCAAACCACTTATCAAAGGTTGAAGAAGGTGTTTAACTGGACTGGTATGAAAAAGGGAGTGGAAAGTTTCATGTTGCAGTGCAGTGTTTGTCAACATGCCAAAGGTGAACGACAGAAACAACCGGGTTTGCTCCAACCTTTACCGATTCCCTCTGCTAGCTGGCAGAATCTTTCCATGGATTTTATTGAAGGCTTACCCATGTCTGATGGAAGTAATGTGATCATGGTGGTGGTGGATCGTTTCACCAAATATGCCCATTTTATTCCTCTGCGTCATCCATATACCGCCCACAAGGTTGCCAGAGTGTTTCTGGAGCAGGTGGTAAAGTTACACGGCGTTCCCCGTACTATCACCTGTGATCGTGATCAAATATTCACCAGTACCTTCTGGAGAGAATTATTCAAAGGGATTGACACCAAATTACAGTATAGCACGGCGTACCATCCACAAACGGACGGGCAAACGGAGAGAGTCAACCAGTGTTTAGAAATGTACCTACGCTGTGCTGTGCAGTCGTCTCCAGGGAAGTGGAAGACTTGGTTGGCTCAAGCTGAATTCTGGTATAATACGAATTATCAAACTTCCTTGTCTTGTTCACCGTTCAAGGCGTTGTATGGCTGTGAGCCTAGCTATGGTGCCATGCTGCATGCTGATACCTGGGCACCCAAGGATGTGCAGGAATTGTTACAGGACCGACAACGGCACAACGAGATGCTTAAGCAACAGTTGGCGGCCGCTCAAAATCGCATCAAGCTACAAGCTGACAAAAATCGCCAGGACAGACAGTTCCAAGTCGGCGAGCAGGTTTTACTGAAGCTACAGCCATATGCCTAGTCTTCTGTGGTTAACAGACCCTATCCTAAACTTGCTTACAAGTATTTCGGTCCTTATATAGTGGAAGCTCGAATTGGAGCAGCGGCTTATTGTCTGAAGTTGCCGGAGGGAAGTCACGTACATCCAGTGTTCCATGTCTCTCAATTGAAAACTTTCCATCCGGATTATACGCCGGTCTTCACAGAGTTGCCCAAGCTGGTTCAATTGGATGTGGATTGTACTGAGCCGGAGCAGATTCTAGAAAAGGTTGGTAAAAAGGGCAATTCAGCGGTAGCACAAGGCTTAATCAAATGGAAAGGCATTCCACCGGAAGCGGCTACTTGGGAGGATCTCACTGTTCTTCGCCATCGCTTTACGGCATCTGCTTGGGGACAAGCAGAATTTTCAAGGGGTGATGTCACGACCAGGCGGTGAAGAGGCGAGGCCACTGGGGAGATGCAGAGTAAGGCGCGCTGAGACCGTTTTGATATCGCGGAAAGGTTTCAGAGTCGGCGGCAACTTATAGCTGTAATAGTAAGTAAAGGGATATCTCTGTAAAGGGGGTATATAAGACTTGGTGCTGGGTTGTTTTGGACATGACGAAAATGAATATACTCTGAATACGTATCTTCTTCTTCCCCACGCAACCTTTTCTCCCCTCTATTCTTGTGGCGATCGATCCAGTCTCACGTCTAGACCAAGTCTGGGCCAAGGGACATTACACGAAGTTTCGTCAACTCCAGGGAAGAAAGGACAATCGTTGTTGCCAACCCAATTGAGGTGGAAGAGGAAGGCTTTTGTCATTGTTTTGCTGTGGCACAGTATCTAGAAGAAGATTATAACTTTATTTTTTCTGTGTGAAGTTGAGTCAACTGGTAAGACTCGGTCGAGTAGTCGTCGTTATCTAATCCCCATCTTGTTGTTCCATAATCTTGCTTATCGGAGTGAATGTCATTTGCGAGATTTTGCTAGACCACTTCCAACTTCACTGTGCCATTGAAGAGAGCCGGTTTTGTATGGGAATGCCTTCATTTAACTTTTTCTACATTAACTTTTCCCCTGCTGAGCTTCCAATCATGCTTCCATGGCTGTTGCCTTTGTAGCGTATTCACTCTCTTTCAATTCGGAGGAGAAGCCTAAGAAGGCCCACCAGTCATCCACCTAAACATACCTAGCATATTATCTTACATGGCAAAATCACACGCTGGTAATATTACTATGCAAAATCAGGTTAGGTGTTATTTGAATAGGATTACAAAATTTGAAGGGGGTTAAATATCTAGTTTTATAATTTGGTGTGTGGATGAACTTTCGAGAAAAATTTAAGGTATTATATGGACTTTTTCCTTCTCTCTATATTGCCCGGCAGCTCATGTCTTTTGACAGTGGCGGCTTGTGAAAAGCATATATAAAGAAAGAAACAAAAACGAAAATGACATATATCTGCTTTCGGAAGATTGGGTGTGCACCCTAATTGCAGGCTTCATTGGCCGCTGCTATCATCTGGTTGGTAGATGGTATTGTGTTGGGCGAGGAGCGTCTAGTAGAGAAGAGAGTTAAAAATACAAAAGCTCGATGGCTTGTAGAAAGAACCCGATATGAAGAAAACTAGCCAGTGTCACGCGCTACATTGCGCGGTGCGGAATTTTGTTGCGTGATGATGCGCTGTGTGATTCTAGTCCAGTTGTGTGAAGTTGCGTCGCGCGAAATTTGGTCCGGCAAATATTTCGGAAAAAATAGCAAAATTTGTTTTTCTTATTTTTTTTAGAAAAATAGCCTGCTAGGAGTCGTCAACGAATCCGTGGATTGCTCTTTTTCTTCGTAATTTTGGTTTTCTATTTTTTTTAAAAAAGGTCACTAGGACCTGTCGTTGAATTTGTTGCTTGACGGATATTTTTGAAAAAAGTTGTGTAATTTTGTTTTTCTCTTGTTTTTAAAAAAATGGGCTACTAGGAGCCGTCGATGAATCTGTGGATTGCTAAGCACCGTCGACGATTCTGCGGGTTTTTTGAGAGAAAACTAGGGAGGGACATAAATGTATTTTCATTTTATCCGCAATTTGGGTTTTCTTTTTTTTTAAAAAAAATGAGTCGCTAGGCCATATCGGTGAATCTGTGGATGGCTATAAACCGTCAATGAACCAGTGGTTTTTTTGGGAGAAAACCGCAGAGAGACCTAAACGTAATTTTGTTTTTCTGTGGATCCAACGTGTTAAAAATTGATTTCTTGGGATCGAAACATATTTTTTTATTTTTTTGGTCCATTCTGCTAAAAACTACCAGAAGGACCTGAACGTAAACTACAGAGGGATATAAACGTAATTCAGTTTTTTGGGTCTATTTTGTTAAAAAATCGACAGAAGGATCTTAACGCAATTTTGATTTTTTTGGAGGGTCTTTTCATGAGGGGGGCTAAGGTGGCACAACTGGGAGGGCGCCAATTCCTCCCAGTATAATATAAGGTATTCATTCATTCCTAATTGCGCCCTCTGATGAGGACATCACAACCAAGGATACAACCGCTGCCCCTTCTTCACCTGCGACCGCTACTTCGTCTACGACGCCTGGAGGACTTAATCCGAAAGCAAGGCCTTTCCACCTACATTTGCTGGACTAGCATGTCAAGAACATCCACCGAGGACAGCCCATGCGTCAAGGAAGGCCCAAGATCAAGCCCAATTCGTATCCAAGTCCGGTTCGGCCATCCAGGAGCAGCAGTACTTCAAACGGACATAACTCTTGCTCCCGGACTCCGTTTTCAGTGTGCGACCACCCGTTTGAAAGGTATCGAGATAACCTTTCCAATGGATCTGGTCCCAAGGCCAAATTCCTTCCGGAGCGACAGGAAATCACAGAACAATCTCACGGGATAGAAATTCTAGGTGCTGCGCCACCTTATTTTTGGGCTTATGGCCCATGTATGGTTAGGGTTGTATGGTGGCCGACCTTAGGGTGGTGGCCTACCCTAATTTGGGCGCCCCAAGTCTGGTCTCCCCCCTATATAATGCCCCAGCCGTCGTACGTCGTCATTTAGGTTTTGTTGTGTTTGGTAGACCCCGTGTGCGTCCCTCCTCGTGTTTGCGCGTGTCGACTAGACCGCCCGAGCCGAGAAACAGAACCTCAACTTGTTTCTTTGGATTTCAATACTATCTTATCAGATTGCTTCATGCTTTGTTCTTGCGGGTTCTCGATTTCTTGCAGGAACAATTGATCGTTTGGATCTTGTATCTGTGTGGATTGGCATTGCGATTGTGAAGCTCCCGACTGTTGGTAGGAAGCCCTTGATTCGATACCATCAACACCCCCAAATCGGCGTATCATCATCTCACCGAAAGATCGGGATCACCCGTCCCCATCAAGTGGTATCGAGCTCAAGGTTGCTCGGTGAGATCTTCCTTCAATTTCGTTTCCTACCTAGAGTCCAAAATTGCCCCACAAAAATTTAGTAGATTGGTTCCTCTGTCCAAGCTAATTTGTGCCTTAACTTTTACTACTTGTTCTTTGTTTGTTAAATAAATCGGTTGCATAGTCGGTGCTGCTTCTGGTTTTAGAGTCTAGTCCCTTAGAGTGTCGAGTTCGAAGTCACGTTTTGTCACAATGCATTGAATTGAGTCGGTCTCTGTTAGTAGATCGATTGGGTGTAATTTCCTGATCTGTTTTCCTATCCGAGTGGTCTTGACGATCACCAAAGTCGGAAGAGTACTACCCCCTCGAAGCTCGCCCATCGCTTGGCGTGGTCGCCGAAAGTGCTTTCGCCTTGCGCACTGTGATGCCTGAAGTGCTTCTTCGCCAGCCTTGAGTGCTTCTTGCCATGACGTCTCTGTCGCCGAGTTCTCGCCCATCGTTTGGCGTGGTCGCCGAGTGCTTTCGCCATGCGTGCTGCTGATGCCGAGTGCTCGCCCTCTGCAAAAAGCAGTGCCATTGCTCGCCCTCTGCAAAACTGGTGCCGAAGTGCTCGCCTCTGGTGAGCCGGTCGCCAACTGTTCGGCGACTACTCCCTCTGGCGTGCACCAAATCGAGAGAAGAAAAGGCAAGTGCAATCTTCAAAAGCCGCACTAGATCAATTGCAAACCAAAGATCGAGAGAGAAGAAAAAAAGGAGAAAAGAAAAGAGGCCCTAGTTGCTTGCTTTGTATTGAGGTCATTGCATCTCTGTGGCATCGTTGGTGATTAGGCTCGCGTCTCTAGCATGGTCTAGCCTAGGACCAACATTGTACTGATTCTGAACGATTTTCAACTTACTTTGGTTCAGTGGTACTAGTTCCTCCTTTGCTACAAATTATTGCTGTCCAAGCTCCACCATCTTCTAACCACAGGTGTTCCGAATTTGCAATCGCTTGCCACATCGAGGACTTGTAAGAACTTGGTAGAAGTTTGGCGTGTGTGAGGATTGCCACTTCATACCACCTAGTAGTTCATAGGAGCTTTCATATCGTGTGAAGTTTCTTTGTTTCTACTAACTATGGCGAGTATTCCAAGCAATCATGGGAGCAATGTCGGTAGTGGGAGTGAACATGAGGACCGCCTCACGCCAAAAGAACGGCATTGGGTCACTCATTTCGAGAGGATGCACCATCAGCACGAGATGCGAACTCGTGACACTCTTGATGCGATTGAAGCGCGATTGGCACCTCTCACTGAGCTTCAAGCACAGCTAGCACAACTTCTTCAAGGTCTTGCCTCCGACAATGGTGTCGCTGGTCATGCTTTGGGCCAGCGCGCGCTCCACGGTTGTTCTGTTCCTTCAAGCGGGCGGATCAAGAGGAGAACAACTACGCCGCCGATACCGGGGCGACAACAGGTTGAATATGCACAATGACCGAGCTCATCGTTGACTCCGCAATAATAGACAAGGTATGGCTAGAAATCAGCATGCTCAAAGGGAAGAACGTGATGATTCTATGACAAAAATGAAGTTTACTATGCTTCCTTTTGATGGTACTTATAATCCTGATGCTTATTTAGATTGGGAGTTGGCGGTAGATCAAAAATTTTCTTGCTATGATTTCTCTGAGCGTAGAAGTGTGCATGCTGCCACTAGTGAATTTACTGGTTTTGCATCTATTTGGTGGCAAGAACTTTGTAGAGCCAACCGTGATGTACCTACAACATGGGATGGGTTGAAGCGTGTCATGAGGGCTAGATTTGTTCCTACATACTATGCTCGTGATTTATTGAATAAGATCTGGCGCTTTAATCAAGGTGATAAAACGGTTGAGGAATATTATCAGGAAATGCAAATTGGCATGTTGCGCTGTGGGATAGAAGAGGGAGAAGATGCAAAAATGGCTAGGTTCTTGGGTGGGCTTAACCGAGAGATACAGGACATACTTGATTATAAAGAATACAATTCTATCACTCGTTTGTACCATCTTGCTTTGAAAGCAGAAAGGGAAGTGCAGGGTCGACGATCGACAACGCGAGAAAATCTTGGAGGCTCTTCCACATCCAAGGCGGTCCAGATCCATAGCAAGGCGTCATCTTCCATACTGTCGTGTACCTACACCCGCTGTCCCAACTACCTCGGCGCCATCACGCATTAGGAAGCAAACAAGTCAGCCACACTTCAGGCACCCGCCAAGAGTGCTTCCTCCATTGCCTCCACCGGTCGAACGCGGGAAGTACAATGCTTTTGATGCAAAGGAATGGGGCACGTGATGCGAGACTGCCCTAATCAACGTGCTCTAGTAATCAGAGAAAATGGTGAGTACACTAGTGCTAGTGACATTGATGAAAATGAATATGCTCTTGTTGCCACTAACACTGCAGCGCCAGAAGAAGAGATTGTCACCTGCGGCATCCGAGAAATATCCGGCTCTTGTTGTCACGCGTGTACTTAGCGCCGACTTGCGTGATGAACAAAGTCAACGCCATACTATCTTTCAAACAAGGTGTGTGGTAAATGAGCGAGCTGTGCATGTCATTGTTGATGGAGGTAGCTGCAACAATCTTGCGAGTGTAGACATGGTCGAGAAGCTTGGATTGACCACAAATCCACTTCCTCAACAGTATGAGATTGAATGGCTCAATTCCAATGGTAAGGTTCAGGTAACTAAAACTGTTCAAGTACCTATCTCGATTGGTTCTTATCATGATAATGTTGTTTGCGATGTTGTACCCATGGATGCTTGCTCTCTTTTATTGGGTAGACCTTGGATCTATGATATGGATGCTATACATCATGGTAGGACCAATGAGTATACTTTCTTGTATAAGGGAAAGAAAATTATTTTGAAACCTATGAGCCCTACAGAATTAAGAAACATTGATGTTAAAAGAGCTCAAAGAGAACAAGAAGAGAGTGGAATTAAAAGTGTAGCTAATAAATCAACCCATTCAACAACACCAGTTGCTCAAAAACCTGATCTTAAGATGAAGGGTAAAGTATTGTTGGCTACAAAAGTTCTCTCACAAGATAACACGGATAGTATAGAACCATTGCCAATATCTGTTGCTTTGTCTCCTGTTGTCACTAACCTTTTGCAGGAGCATGGGAAGGAGTCGAGGACGACTCCAATTCAAGAAGGGGAGGATGATGAGGACATCACAACCAAGGATACAACCGCTGCCCTTCTTCACTGCGACCGCTTCGCCGTCTCGACGCTGGAGGACTTAATCCGAAAGCAAGGCCTTTCCACCTACATTTGCTGGACCAGCATGTCAAGAACATCCACGAGGATAGCCCATGCGTCAAGGAAGGCTCAAGATCAAGCCCAATTCGTATCCAAGTCCGGTTCGGTCATCCAGGAGCAGCAGTACTTCAAACGGACATAACTCTTGCTCCCGGACTCCGTTTTCAGTGTGCGACCACCCGTTTGAAAGGTATCGAGATAACCTTTCCAATGGATCTGGTCCCAAGGCCAAATTCCTTCCGGAGCGACAGGAAATCACAGAACAATCTCACGGGATAGAAATTCCAGGTGCTGCGCCACCTTATTTTTGGGCTTATGGCCCATGTATGGTTAGGGTTGTATGGTGGCCGACCTTAGGGTGGTGGCCTACCCTAATTTAGGCGCCCCAAGTCTGGTCTCCCCTATATAATGCCCCGCCGTAAATGCGTCGTCATTTAGGTTTTGTTGTGTTTGGTAGACCCGTGTGCGTCCCTCCTCGTGTTTGCGGCGTGTCGACTAGACCGCCTTGCGAGCGAAAGCAGAACCTCAACTTGTTTCTTTGGATTTCAATACTATCTTATCAGATTGCTTCATGCTTTGTTCTTGCGGGTTCTCGATTTCTTGCAGGAACAATTGATCGTTGGATCTTGTATCTGTGTGGATTGGCATTGCGATTGTGAAGCTCCCGACATTGGTAGGAAGCCCTTGATTCGGTGCCATCAACACCCCCAAATCGACGTATCATCATCTCACCGAAAGATCGGGATCACCCGTCCCCATCACCCTCTCTCTGTTGTCCTCTTTTCTTCTCAAATCCTTCCCAAATGCTCCTCCAATCTTCCCAATTACTTGTGCAATTTGTATACAAGTGTTACTTGAAGTTGGTGTTAGTGATATGCCCTTAAGGCAATCATAGAGATGATTGTATCATGCCTTATTATTGTATCATGCCTTATGTTTATAGACCTGTATAATTGATTGTCCTTTGAACAAATATCGATTGAATTAATCAACAAGTAAGTGGCTTGTTTGTGTAACTTTTTTTCATATATTGATGTTATTCAAGTTATCCCTAATCGGTTATCATAATATAGGACGATTATGCTTTATAGATCATCACATATGTTGATTGATGACCCTGTTTCATGGGTCATGGAGATATAGAGATATCTAATCAATAATGTGGACATATGTTAGAGCCATATGAGATATTGCGAGAATTGTTATATATATTCTTATATGTCATCGTTGATTTCATGCATAGTGTATGTATGATCTTTAGACTCAAGATTGTCATTGGTTTCCTAGATATGTAATGGTTTACTTAGGAGTTGCCAAACGCTACTCTTTAACCAGGTAGTTATAATGGAAGCTTTCGGATTTACCATGAAATATTCTGAGGTATATGAATGATCAAGATAAAATTTGCTCCTCCTGTATAACGGAGAGACATCTCTGGGCCTCTCAAGGTAGATGGATTAAGGAAGTGCATAGCTATGCCGAATGTGATTGAGAGTCAATCTAGATAAATTATTCCACTACGGTATGAATGAAGAGATCGAGCTATCGTAGGTTGACATGACTCTCGCCTTAAGCTCGATTTGATATCGTGAAGCAAAAGGAACATGACATTATCACACTATAGTAGGTTCATCTCATGTTTTCTAGATATTTGGGAATTGATAAGTACTGTTAGGTACCAGTATCGATTATTAGTCGGAAAGGTGTTTCTGAGTCGTGTCTAAATATGCATGAACCTACAAGGTCACACACTTGAGGGATTGGAATATAGTGGTACAGATTAGATCTGTCACTAATGGGCCAAGTGGGCTTTGTCCTTTAGTTGAGCTCGTTCCACCATGAGGGAGGGAGCGGCTATTTAAAGGGGTTCGCGGTTGTAATAAATGATAAGAGAGGGCGCAACCAACGAAATCCTAGCCGTTACCACTTGAGCCTTCCCTTGCACTCTAGTGCTGGCACATCATCGTACGACGTAGTATTTATAGCTAATATAGTAGAATATTGGTCCTTTACGTTTGTGGTCCGAAAAAGTTATAACATACTATTTAGAACTATGGAACGACATGAGTAGCTCTACCTTCCAACAATTGTAAAATCTTCTAGAAAGTCCATCACAAACTATGATTCTCAGATTTCTTGTATTTGTTTTACGGAGTACTTTGTTTTGAATTTCTAACAATCGACTTACAAACGGAAGCAAGTTCCCAACAGAGTTCCAACAACAAATGTAAAAAAAGAAATGATTCTATACACCTGTAAGCATCTCATATTTCCTTCCCCTATTCCCTGACCATCCGGAGCACCTGCTGCAGTGTGGGAGCAAATCTGGTGACGTTGAGCCTGATATCCTGCTCCAACCAGTAGTACCTCATGCCGAGCTGCCACCCCTGCTTGTGTATGGACTCTGGGTCATGTACCGCAGGGTGGTCCTTGCCGTACTTCTCGTAGAGCGTGCTCTCCTCGGCGGCGATGCTGTACTCGACGTCGCGCAGCCTCATTTCCCTCGCCGGGCCACCGAAGAACACCATGGATGAATGCTCCATCTGCCCCCACGGCACAATCTGCAGCATCACCGCGTTGGTGCGGAGGAAGAAGAAGTTGGTCAACCCGGCCCCGTGAGCGCCCATGAGCACGTCACACGAGTCGATGGCCCGGGAGAACTCCTCGATGCTGAGGTCTCGGCGCGGTTCCACGGGGAGCGCCTCGAACCCAGCGGCCTGGACCGCCGCGGTGATGTCCGGGAAGTTGACGAACTTCCTCGTCCGGCCGCGGTTGATGAGCATGAGCCGCGGCTTCCGTTGCTCCGTGGCGCCGGTGCCGGCTGCGTTATTGGCCTCCCGGTACGGAATGTCCACACCGGCGGGCGGCAACGAGTAGATGTCCCGGATATACAGCCGGAAGTCCAGCATGGTGTAGTTCCGAGGCGTGCGGGCCGGGTCGATGCCGAGGTCGCGGTGACTGCGAAGGCCGACAATGATGTGCGGGTAGCAACGGACGCTGCCGTCCTGGTTAAAGTCAATGATGTCGTAGCGGGACAGGTTCCTTAGGATGACCCGATACTTGTCCACGAACCACGGTTGGAGGTCGGACACGAGGAACTGAACCTCGCCGTCGAAGGCGCGGGTGGTGATGAAGAGCGGGATTAGCACGTCGCTGAAGTCGTGCCACAGGTTGGACGTGAGCCCGTTCATGGCAAATACGACGGCTGGGACGGAATGCCGGGAGGTGCACTCCGGCGCCACCTGGGACGCATTCAGGGACTTGACCGTCACCATGTTGATGTATTCCAGGTACTTGCGGGACTGGTCCCGGATGCTCCATTCCTGGCTGTCGGCGCCATGCTCGCCGATGGGCGGGACGTAGAGGACGGTCCGGTTGTTGCCGATGGTCCGTGCGTCGCCGGATATCTCGCAGACGTCGTACCTGGGGTCAGATGTGTCGCAGATTGGCTTGCGCGGAGCACCTGCAGCCAAAGTTAATTGATTCGGTTGATGAATGCGCATGCATATGAATCACTCCCTCCCATCATAAATACATACCGTTCTGAAACATGTGAAGTCAAAATTTTAAAACTTTGACTATTAATATTTTTAAAATATTTAGATTTGATAGATGGAAATCATACTTATAGATTTATCTCAATTTTTTTATAATACTATAACCCTATTGCGTTTTATAATATGTTAAAATAGAAATTAGTAGTTAAAATTGTGTTTTAGCGACCGTATTGATGCCTATAACGACATATATTTGTAAGAAAAACATTTCAAATTTTGCTCAAAAGTCCGTTTGGCACCCTAACTATAAAACTAGTCATTTAACACCCTAGACTTTGCAGTCCGATTCTAATTACACCCTAGCCCAGTTTCATAGAGTCGCACTACCTGTGTGGCATAATGAGTAAGCAGTTTTGTTATGTATGATGCCACGTTGGTCAAGTTTAAGTGAATGACAAGTTTCATAGGGGTTTTTCTTCCCAATCAAAATAGAGAGGGCCTAGGGAGCTATAGGGCTGATAGCTATGATAGCATGATTGTGAGCTCGTCAGAGGAGAAGCCCATGTAGACCCTACTTATCATTGATCTAACTTGGCTTGCGTGTCATTCTACATAATAAAATTGCTCACTTATTGCGCCACATGGATAATACTACTATACGAAACCGGGCTACGTATTATTTGAATTGGATTACAAAGTTTGGAGCCAAATGTCTAATTTCATAGTTGAAAGTGCTAGATAGACTTTCGACCAAAACTTACAATGTTATATTAACTTTTTCCTATTTGCAATTGGAGAGAGTATTAGTAATAAAGCACAATGCTTGCATGGTTAAAAAGATGTTGTTTAATTTCAGGGCTGTCCAATAGTTAAATGAATGATTGAGAGCCTGAGATAAAGTATAATGCGTAGCAAATTGGCTTTCATTTTTCTCGAGCGAAATTCTTGGTGGAAGCACAACTAACCATGCTTGATGTTAGTCTCATTTTTCTTGCCGCCTTGATCGATTTCTTGCCGGATAAGCTCTTTCTCCATCTTGTTGCTTGCATCGTTCACTGGTTGACCTGACTGCTCTGTATTTTTCCCTTGCACGTTATCTAATTAACAGTTGGTCAGTTAGTAAACCATAAAAGAAATTGGACGATAGAGATGTGACCGTAAGCTCAACTAAATATTGATGAGACGGTGAAGAAAGGTCTAGTTACCGAATTTGGCGTTAGTCTGGTTATTTTTGTCGGTTCCATGCACATTGCCTTGGATACGTTCGTCCCCCATCTTATTAGGTACATCGTTTCTCTGCCCGTTATCTTGCTCCGTATTATTCCCTACCAGATGTACTGCATCTGTCAACTTTAGGAATAACTCTTGCAAACATGATCAACAGAGCAAACATATTGATACTGTTCATGCGAATTTGATATTGCACTATCTTTCAAGTATAATAACTAACTATATTCCGAAACATACATCATTGTAACACACTATTGCTAAATTGACCCCTTAATGTTTGTGAACATTTTGATCCATAACAAGTATCCCAGCAAAATGCTACTCGACCACCTCATTTTTTCACAGGACAGAACGAACTTCCACGTCAACAAACTTGCATGTTACTGAAGCACATGAAGCCCCCCCAGTTACGTCAAGACCCACACGGAGCTTTAAATAGGAGAAATAGAGATGCTGATCACTAGTTCCCATGAAGTATGTTGACCCACTAGCATATTCATTTTTCATATGACATGGCATCTTCATTGGAGATCAAGGGTATCAAACTCCAAGAATCATATATGTGTTAAAATTGCATCTAGTGCACGTACGTATGAGGATTTGAATAAGGAGAATCCTCAGGTTGAGAAATCATTTGTAAGATGATTCCCATGCATTCGCTCGTTATCATCCAATTGTTCACATGAGAAGTTAGTGTGTTAACATCCAAAAATGAATAAGAATTGGCTATCAAACTTTGGGATTGTTGAAATCATAGAGTTTATTATTTAAGAAATTAGGGAGTAGCTACGTATATCATTACATAGCCTATATGCGCAAGAATTGGAGAGAAACGGAGAAGCCACCTGTCACCTTGCGATTTTGCGAAAAACCCCCTCCATTTCTCCGAAATTACGAATAGGTCCCTATGCGATTTTTTGTGAGACAAGAATATTTTTTCGCTTAGCGTTTAGGTCCTGGCCCGGTATTTTTCTGAAAAAAGTCTCCGTTAGTTTCAAATTATGAACAAGCCCTTTTCTAATTTTTCGGGATAGCGAACAGGTCAAAAAAATAACATCGGGTCCTGCTTGTTACGTTCAGGTCCTTCCTCCGTTTTCCCGAAAAAATGTTTTCGCCACCGAAAAACCGGAAAAAATATTTTCGCCACCCAAAAACCCGGAAAAATGTTTTCGTCACCAAAAACGCAGATTCATCGAAGTTTTATATCGGCTTAATGGATTTGCCAGCGGGTCGTGTATGGGCTTTTAAAAAAATGTAGATTCGTCCAGATTTATAGCGACCGAGTGGATTCGCGGTGGGTCCTAACGACCCATTTTTTAGCGGCGCAACAAAAACCGAAAAAATGTTTTTGACGCAAAAAAAGAAACAATGTTTTAGATCATGGATCGCCGGTGAGTCCTAACGACCCATTTTTTTAACAAGCGCAACAAAAATAAACCGAAAAAGATGTTTTCAGCACAAAAAAAGCGAAAAAAATGTTTTCGTCACCGAAAAACATGATTCATCGAAGGTTTATATCAACTTATTGATTTGCCAGCGGGTCATAATCACGCGCATGCTATCGAAATTCAACCGGCGCAGCGTAGCGCGCTTTCCCACCTAGTATGTAACATTATCATTGACCTACGATTATTTGTGGCGCAACTAGTGTATACTACTGTACTGACTAGTTCTTTATATGAACCAATTTGGATCAATCCGCTTGAAACTTCATGTATAAAAGCCCAAATCGACCAGCCCTTTTCTGTATTATATTTTCTTGCTTTTATCATTGGCGAAAAGGTAAATTTTTGTTTTCCTCTCTGTTTGTTGAGATGTCGATACCAGTCACATCAGTCATATGCACAAATCAATTTTAAAAACCTCTGGACATCGGTATATATAGCATGGAAAGATTGTGCGGGGAGGACCACTTGTCAAATTATTCGTGTGCAACCGAATGATGAAAGAAAACTATAAAATTTAAGCTATGCATATCCACCCATTAACAGTCCCTAAGATTGCCGATCACCCAGGAGGCCACTTGTCCTCTTGTGATTTTTGCGAAAAAACCCCTCCGTTTCTTCGAAATTACGGATAGGTCCCTGTGTAATTTTCTGTGAGATGAAGATATTTTTTTCCTTCGCATTTGGGTCCTGGCGCGGTATTTTACGGAAAAGCGTTCCGTTAATTTCAAATTGCGAACAAGCCCTTTTCTAATTTTTCGGATAGTGAACAGGTCCAAAAAATAACAAAGCAGTCCACGCTTCTTACGTTCGAGTCCTTTCTCCGTTTTCCGGAAAAAATGTTTTCGTGACCAAAAAAAATGTGGGAAAAATGTTTTCGCCACCGAAAAAACCCGGAAAAAAATGTTTTTGCCACCCAAAAAACCCATGAAAAATGTTTTCGCCACAAAAAAACACGGACGACCCATTTTTTTAACAAACATAAAAATAAAAAACAAAAGTGAAAAAAAAACAGATTAAATCGAAGGTTTATGGCGGTTCATGGATTAAGCTCATGGTCAAAGCGACCTTTTAAAAAGGAAATACATAAAAAAATACGTTTTTCCCGGAATTTTTTTCAGCACCAGAGAAATGTGTGCAGCTCTATGTCTAGACTTTTTCCCTAGCTCGATTTTCCATCTCGATCTCTGATATTTTTTTAAACGTGTATTATTACTCGGTGAACGCGTCTAGTGTTAGGCTCGACAAAAGAAGTTTATCGTCTCTAATAATTTTTCGCCCTTTTTCCTCTAGACTATTTTTGACCGGTGGGTGGTTTTGTGAAAAAAAATGCATCCGGTCCCTTCGATCGGTGGTTTTGCAAAAAGGGCCCTATCGTTTCGTATATTCACGTACAGGTCAGTCGACTTTATTTTTCGTTTCCCAAAAAAATCCGTAGTTTTTGTATTCGCGGTTGGGTTCTCCATTTTTCCCGGAAAAAAATGTTTTCATTACTAGAGATATGTGTGCAACTCTATCTCTAGACTTTTTCCCCAACTCGCTTTTCCATTTCGATCTCTGATATTTTTTTAGATGTATATTATTACTCGGTGAACGCGTGGAGTGTTAGACTCGACAAAAGAAGGTTGTCGTCTCTAATAATTTTTCGCCTTTTTTCTCTTGCTTATTTTTCACTGGTAGGTGGTTATGCGAATATGTATTGTTACTCGATGAACGCGTAGAGTATTAGGCTTAACAAAAGAAGGTTGTCATCTCTAATAATTTTTTGCTCTTTTCCTCTAGACTATTTTTTACCGGTTGGTGGTTTTGCGAAAATAAAAAAATACGTCCGGTCCCTTCGATCGGTGGTTTTGCAAAAAGATTTAGAGTATTTTGAAATCGTAAATAAGTCGTTTCGCCGGTTATTTTGAAAAAAAAACCCTGCAGTTTCGCAAATTCGATTTGCAAAAAACTCATACCGGATTTTCCTCTCGCGGCGCGGCATCGCGCGCGATTCTACCTAGTATTCGTAGCGACACCAGAAAAACGAAACTGATGAAGTCACCAGAACTATGTTTAGGGAAAACAGTCTTGACCAGTTACTGGCGGTTTTCACCGGTAGTCAGTTTTCTCGCTCTCTTTTGGCATGTACAGTGGTATGGGTAGCGGCTGTCTATAATATATCTTCATATCATTTATAGACAACGCTAAAAATAACTCATACAATGGATATCTCATCTAATTAATAGACTGTTTATAAAATGGAATATAAAATAGAAAGCTGTATATAAGATTGTCTGTTAAATAGTAGACAACAATTTTCTCTCTCCTCCATATCATCTAAAATCTTACGTAGCATAGTCTTATAGACAACTAGCATGTATCATTATACATGCCCAAAGGCATGCAAAAACATCAGCCAATATTAGCGGTGGGCCCACATTCAAATTTGTTTTATGAAAATCCATTATATCTCATCCATATTTTCATCCATCATTCACTGTCTAGTTCATCTCTATTGTTTTTCGTATCTATTTCACATAAATTAAAATATTAAAGGAAAAATTTAAATTTCAATTCAAAAATTCCGGCCAGCTAACAGCGTTAAACAGAAATGTCAGTAGGGTGATACCGAGATTTTTTCCCCTAGTCATTATAACTTGTATTAGCAGGCGCAAAATTTTGTGACTGCATTTTTTTAAAATAGTGATTGTATCTTAGAGATTGTTGTGGAAAGTAGAAAAGTTGATTAAGACAGCAGTCATGTAATGGCAGTAACAAGCTTCTTGGTCCGTGATCAACTTGGCTAGTTCTTAACAAACAAGCATTATGCATCCTAACTTGAGCCACATGTAGTAATATTTTTATTCATGAGAGGATGTCGTTTTGATTCTATCAGTAGTCATCCATCAAGGCCTTCTTGCCCATATGCATGTAATCCAGACTAGTCCCCATCGTGGACCGTTAGCAGGCCCCGTACCAATAGAAACCGCAAAGTACTTTACTGAAAATACACTATTACTACTATAGTTAATCTTGTTTAATCACCATTTTATCACCTTCTACAGAGAACTTTCCCACCTCTCTATTGCTCTTCCATTCTCCCTTTGCTTTCACACAACTGCTATTCCTGTATTATCTCTTATTTGCTTGTGAAAATTTATCTCACCACTCCTAATTCTCCTACTGACTGACTCTTGATTTTTCTAACATAATCTTGATGGTGGTGATGAATCAAACCACTCCATTCTCATCTATCCATCGTGGTATTCATTGTGAACTTGAAAGCATAATGTATGTTCTTTTCTCATTCTCGCGATATGGATGTTACTCTAGCTTTCATCCATCCCTTCTAAAATCAGGAGACATTAATATTATTAGATGGGTTTGCGCACTATGCCGCATCGAACATGATGTGTTAGATTTCCAGAACTTCGAGGGTCTTTGTATAAAATCGCGAAGGATCTCTTCGTAAATTTCGGGACCCCGAGGTCCTGCATGAAAAGTTGCTAGAGGGTGCAGGACCTTGGGAATTACCAAAACCCAAGGGATTTCGTGTTAAAGCGTGTAGGACCTCTTCACAAATTGATGGAAACCACAGGGGTTTTCGTACAAAAGAGTCAGGAGGACCTAAACGTAATTTTTAGAGCCACACACAATTTTGCGAAACTACAAGGATTTTTTTTGTAAAAGAGTTGGTGGAAGAACCTGAACATAATTTTGAATTTTGCATAGGACTTTTTTACGAAGGAGGTGAGGTGGCATGGCTAGCTAGGAGGGCTCCATTCCCATGAGCTTTATATAAGTAAATAATTATGAGAAGTATAAGACAAAAAAGAACAAATAAGCTAATGCTCAGTGGTGAATCTATCTTCTCGGCCTCCCATCTTTCTAGGGAATGTGCATGCGTGATGGTGTGTTTGCTTGTGTGTTTTCATTACAATGGAAAAAAAAAGCTGATCACGACGCCACACACTAAGGGTCTGTTTTGCAGGGATTCAGCTTTACTAGATTCGTGAATCTGGTGAAGCTGAAAATTCTAGCTTCAAATTCTAGATTCATGAAGCTGGAGTTTGAGTACATTAAGAGTGTTTAGATAGATCATTTTGTTTACATTTTAGACTAAAAATATTCACTTTATTTTAGCCTACAAGTTTCAGATTTTAAGTGAAACTGAAATATAGAACTCTACTAAACAGGCTCTAAGCTACAAGTGATGTGGGGCGAGGAGTTTGGTTCTCGCATTGTCAGTACACAGCACTAAATAGTTATGCACGTAAATAATTCCAATATATAGCTTAGAGAAAAATTGTAATGTAATTTCGATTGAGCATGCATTTAATTAGCAAAGTAGCAACGACGCTAATTAAACACGTCATCGTGAAGTACCTTGAGTCGTGTTGTTCGGAACGGACGCCGGCGACGTCGGAGAAACAGTGCTGGTGTTTTGATCGGTATGCACGGCCAGCGTGGACTGTAGAACGACTGCACGTATAAACAACAAATTGGCCATATAGTCTGATCGGCAATGACCACAAAGGAGGAAAAACAAGCTAGTGTGATGTCAAAGAAAATAAAAGAGAAGTGGCTAGTCAAACACGCGTACGCACTTTGTCTTTCCACTTGCATATTATGAAGAAACCAGTATACGTGTATACGGTCTTTCTTTTGTACTTGAAATTAGTGTTTGATCTTTCTTTAGGCGAAAATTACAATGAATCTACTTATAGCTTGGCACAACTCTATACATGTTCATTTGGGAGGTCAGATTGAATTTATATTATTTCCAGATCAACGTACAGGAAAGTTAATTATTCCCAAAAGATGGCATCGCTCTATACATGGTGCATTCTGAATCAATTTACCAGGGAATTAATGCGCTACACTTATTTCTATTTAATTCACTACACTATACCGTTATAAAAAGTATGCTTTATCTTATGATTTTTTAGTATTCTTACTTTATTTAGAGCAGGACGAAAAATAATAAATGCGGAGAGAGAATTTCAAAGGAGTACGTCACCCAGTCTACCCTTGGGACCGGCCAAAGAAGGAAACAGACGTGCTAATTAATTAATCAAAAGGAAGAAATTATCAATGGCGTTTAGCCATGAAGACATTTGTATGAAAAGCGAGTGGTATGAAGCATGGAGATGTATAGAGGAATAAACAAAAGCAAAGAAATACGTTGCGACGATAACGATTAACAAAAACGATAAGGTTGTACTCAGCGAGCGGCGATTGAACAGTACATGCGCGACAAAAGAAGAACAAATAGAAGAGCACTACTCACCAATTGCACCTCTCGATCCGAACTGGGCAGACACGGTGGTGTAGAGCAGCAGGACGAGGAAGAAACCGAACAGGAACCCGACCACCGCCTGGTGGTGCTGCGCCAGCGTCCTCGCCACTCCCTTCACCGCCGGCGGCGATGACGATTCGGTACTCATCCCCTCCCCCTCTTAAATCTCTGATCACTGGCCTCTCCTCTCGTCCTGCTCTTCTTCGTCTGTTCTATTTCAATGGTCGTAGCATTTGTTTCAAGCCCAAGGTTTGGGGCACATATATTTATATGGGCAGGCTAAGCCAGCCAAGCAGCAATGTGGTTCTAACTGGTTTGAATATTCCACATGCCGCTGGCTGCGAGACGTATACATTTCTGGCTCTCGCATTCTGCACGTCTCCATGCAGTGGACCTTACTACAGCAACGGCTTAGCTGCAACTCCGTTTAATTCCTTCCTTTTATTCATGCATGCATTTCAGCTCCCATTTCCAATGCATGGATAGGTCATATATGACATGCGAATGTAGGCTAGGCTTCATTTCTTCCCTCAAATTGTTGAGAAGTGGGCAACAGTCGTTTGTAGGGATGGCAATGGGGACCGTTCCGGTTCTCTATTAGCTGCGTCCTCATGATGAAACGAAAATTATTCTGTTGGGGATGGCGGGGATGGGGACGGGAGTTTTTTCCGTGGGGACCGGTTGAGATCCAAATTTAGTTTAGTCCAATTTAGTTATTAGATTGCAAACATATTCTCTAGCCCATCATATTCACATTTTCATAAATGGGACAACATAATCTTCAATGAATGCATGCATTCTTTTTTTTCCTTGTCTATTGATATGATTTTAGAGTTAAAATGGCTATAAGCTCTTCTCTTGTGTGAAATTTTTCAGGATGGGTCTCGAGAACCCCCGAAATCCAACGGGATGGGGACGGGGATTTTCTCCGAGACGGGAACGAGGGACGGGACGGGAAAATTTTGGATCATGGACGGAGACGGGTGGCACTCTGGCCCGTTGCCACCCTAGTCGTTTGTGAATTAGCCGGTGCTGCACCAATTTTTATGGGCTCAAATCGCCCCATACGCGGCCGCCGGGGGGCCTTGGCTCTCCTAACCAAAATAAGATTCAGTAGATAGTAATTAGTAGCAGCTAGTATTAGCAAACAACAAATAAAGGTCTAGTCCATTCCCAACAGGTAAAACTTCTATTTTTCTCAACTTAATGTATGCAATGTTTAATTTCTCTTACTAACTTAACAAATGGACTATATAAAATAGGTAAAGCTTCTTATTATTCAATGGTTGATAGGCTATTACAATTGGTCATAACTCTTCCGGTATCAATAGCAACCACAGAGCTGGTATTTTCAACTATGAAACTTGTCAAGACCCGCCTTCGAAATAAAATAGGAAATGACTTTCTTCGACATTTCATGATAGTTTACATTGAAAAAGAACTAGCAGTGAAAATTAGTTCAGATGAACTTATTGACTTATGATCTTCTAGGTAGTCGTAGAACTAAATTTAAGTTAATAGAGATGTAAGTTTCTTATTCTAAAAAATATGTCGTATTTTTCTTGTGGACATATGGTTATACTATTTTTAAATTTAAATGCATCAATATTACTATGATATTTTTTAGTTGATCCACGTGGCCCCCTCTAATCTAAAATCCTGGCTCCGCCCCTGCCTATACGTGTTTTATTGGATTTTTTTTACTCATCGAACGTTTGGTTTGGTGATTAAGTAGTAGTTGATGTGATCTATCCCACCATATTTTACTATATATTTACATCTTTTGGGTATGTGCATGCAACCATGTTCCTAGTTTAGGAAAACATCTTGCATACCGAGTTAATACACGAAATCGTTTTGGAGATTAGCTATGTGCCCGTACAATACAACGGAAACTTAATTTATGATAAAAATTTATTTACAAAAGTACTAATCTTATCTGAATAATAATGTTCACTCTGAATGTGCAATGGTTAAATGTTTAAATCAATTCATCGAAATATACAAATTCCAAGTATCTGTTTACAAACTCAAACTTAAAATTATCTTTAATTTCACAAGCATAAATAATAACATCACAGCACTTGGGATTATAAGTTTGTAATGCCATAATTAGAGATCGATCGATCGACCGATCGACCGAAAGAGGCATCACTTGCTGCCCTATGGACACAAAGGCATTGAAGAGGTAGGCGTCATCCATATGTGACGCCACCGTCAGCGACGTGCGTAGCTTTTACGTCTTGCTCCAGCTATACTATAGCCCTACCCTATCAATTAGCTCCACCACCTCCTCGCCTCCCATAGCGAGCGCCTCCCTCAACTTATTGATATCATCCACTGCGGCTAACTCCAGTAGCGCCACCAACCTATCTCGCCGCCCACTACCGATAACCTACCCCTGCGCCGTATCGACGAGATCAGGAAGGTCGCCCATTACCCCTACTCAACGCATAAGCTCATCTGCAAGAGAGGCAAGGAGCAGTGAGATTATATAGATTCAGCAACCAAGGAGATATCTATGGAATCCAAATTAAGAAATTATTCGATAAGAAAGGCAACAAAAGGAAAAGAGGCGAGAAAAGATCTAACTCCATGAATCGAAACTCTATATTCTTTGGAAGGGAGTTAATCAATCCAATCTGAAAAGCACCAAGAACAATCGCCGCTGATTCGAATGCCAGATCAATGGAAGAAAGGAAAGCAATAAATGAGTCATGCATATTCATTTACCTCATGCGACGGGATGATCTAATCCAATCTATCGGGATGGCCACTGAACGCTTCCCACTCAGCCACGCGGGTGCGCACACATGTCGGGGTGAGGGTGGAGAACGGATGTACCGGCACCAACTCCTAATTAGAATGAGTAGAGATAGAGATGACAAATTTATCTAGTCGCGTTATACATAGTCGTACGCATGCTGCTGGCCGGCCGAAATCAAGTATATACGTGATTAGATAAAAAGAAAAGATGATCTTATCTACACATGCAAGTAAATATTTAATGAAAAGGATACATATGGCAACTCAAAGGCACATGGTAACTCAAAAGCTGTATGCGTGCAGTATATAGAAAAAAAAATCTGCCATATGGTATTTGAAAATAGAATCGGCTGATTGAGATAAGGTCTGATACACCGCAGATCACGTATGCATGCATATTCAACCGAATTAAAACTTTCTCCGTTCGCCATTGTATAGAAGATCGAGACAATGATGGTTTTGTGGGTATACTCGGAGGATGGAGAATGAATCATCGCCACTAACTCATAATTAGAAGTAGTAGAGACACAAAATAGTCAAAAAAAAAAAAAAGTCGTAAATCTTAATTACAGTATAAATCAACAGCGCGCAATGTTGATATCATGGTTCTTGCTTTATAGATTCTTGCTTTATAGATTGATAAACCGACGCGCGCGGCGGAGCTAGGACCAAACAGATCAAGATCTAAACTACTGTCGCAGATAGGGACTAATTCCGCATCCGCACACTAATAGACAAGCCCCTAGTTGTATACTAGCATGATTTTTTCCACAGAGAGAGATGACGTTTGAAAGACTTGAAGTCCACGTCCGATTAATTACAGACTATTTTCGACCATACGATGCATAGACGGTTACTCTGACCTCGCTGACCAATGACCATATTGCTCAAATCTGCTGTGTTCTGTTAGAGTAAGTACAGTAACAAAGTCAACTGCTTACTTTGTTTTTTATCCATATTATCTAGAGTAAATATTAAAACTATTTTATATAATAGTCATCTCTAAAAGTTGTTCTCACTACAGGAAATGGAACTATTTTCGTCGGCCGATTTTCGGCCGACGTAAATAAATCAGTAGTTTCGTCGGCCCATAAAAACTAACGAAGTTATGTTTATTTTCGTCGGCATGCGAATCGGCCGATGTAAATAAATCAGTAGTTTCGTCGGCCCAAAAAAACCGACGAAGTTATGTTTATTTTCGTCGGCATGCATTGAAAGACCGACGAAAATAAATGAATCCAAGCATCCCAATTCACTCATCGCCTAGACGCGCCTCCAGCCTCCAACCGAGTTACCGAGAGACCGAGACCTCTCGTCCTCCCCTCCCATCCTCCCAGATCCTCCCGTTCCTCCGGCAGATCCTCCCGTTCCTCTGGTTCTTCGCTCCTCCGGCAGCACCCAGACGCCGGCCACCCACCGCCGAGCAGATCCTCCACGCCCGCCGCCGAGTAGATCCTCCAGGCCGAGCCGCCGAGTAGATTCCACGCCCAGAGCCCAAAGCCCTAAACGCCACCCGCCGCCCGCCGCCTAGACGCTGCCCGCCGCCCAGACGCCGCTGAGGAGATCCTCCAGGCCGAGCAGATCCTCCACCGCCGAGTAGATCTTCCACTGCGCCCATCGCCCGCCGCCCAGACGCCGTCGCCGCCGAGCAGGTCTTGAATGTTTTTCTGTGATCTTACTCAAATTTGTCAACCCTAATTTTCGGATGTCCAAAGTATCTTCCACCTATTGGCAAATCTTAATGATTGGCGTCCATCTATCCATATCTGGGCCACATCCACCTCCATTTGAGGGTTGCTACGTGCATGAACCAAATTACCAAACTTTAAATTTTCGTAATGTTTGCCATTAAGTGGGTGATGGATATACTGAGTTTAAAGTATTGCATGACTAGCAATTGTTATGAAGCTTCCTTAAAGAATTGTTCTTCTGCAGAACTAGGGCACCTCCATATCCATTACCTTTTTCCTCATCAGTCAGCTCAAGTTTCAGGTAATAAGGCGTCATTATTTATTTCCCTTAGTTTTCAGTTCTCTCATAAAGACTGCATCTTGCAAGTTTCCACAGATAAATCAATTGGAAAAATAACTTAGCTGGGTTCCTTGAAAAATTAGACTCCATGAGAAAATGATTGCCAGTTAGTTTAAACTGAATGTTTGGAACTTTGGATAACATTTCTTTTCTGATCTAAATCAAACTGGGTTCCATCCATCATCCACTACATATTTTATTTAGTACTAAGGTCCATAGTGGTGAAGAGTACGTGTAGCAGTCAGTAAAGCTTTTTCATAATTGTTCCTGGCAATACCATTGTTATGTGGGGCCGCACATACTGCCGCCGGCACAAGGCAGGTTAGGAAGGCTAGCAATTTGGGGTCTGATTAGGAGATTTGCTTGGAATGGTCTTTTGGGTTTCCTTTTCTGGAAGAAGTTCATTAGGAAAGTGGAATAAGGCAATAGCCTATTTATGTAAGCCGCATGGCATTTGAGAAGGCAAGCAATAATCAATTTACTTCTTACCTATTCTGCTGTCTAGTCTCCCTCCTGTTGTTCACCATTGATCGGAGGCGCCAAGCCGACGATCACTACCTGAGGAGCCGAGGTCCTGCTCCTCCGGTACCTCCCTTGCCACCACAGCGACGGACATTGGGTCCTAACAGCTTGGTATCAAGGGTCACCGATCTGTGGCTTCGCATCCACCATGGCGCGGATCGCCGGGACAATGCTATCTCGAGCAACTTCGCCTCCATCACCCAAAGCCTTCGCCAAGCTGGGCACCCTCGAGACAGCTATCACCCGGATGGAACAACAACAGCAGCATGATCACCGCGCCATCGAGCGGCTCGAGCGCACCAACAACGCCGTAATCATCTAGGGCAACGACGGTGGGCGCGACGGCGCTCCCGGGTTGGGGCATCATGCCGATCGTCCTCCTCGCTTCCACAAGCTCGACTTCCCCAAATTCGACGGGAAGACGGACCCCCTCCTCTTCCTCAACAAATGTGAGTCCTTCCACCAGCAGCAAATCATGGAGGAGGAGAAGGTTTGGATGGTGTCGTTCAACATGGATGGGCCCGCCCAGCAGTGGTACATGCGACTCCAGCGGGAGGAGGGCACACCGCCCTGGCGCCGCTTCTCGGAGCTGCTCCACCTTCGATTCGGGCCACCCATCCGAGCCAATCCCATGGGCGAACTCGCTGCATGCCGCCGCACGAGCACCGTCGCAGAGTACAGCGAGCGGTTCATGGAGCTCCTGGCGCGTGCGGGCCCCCTCACCGAGTCTCAACAGATTCAGATGTTCATGGACGGCCTCCAAGAACCCCTCAGCATCGATGTCCAGCTCCAAAATCCGATGTCCCTGGAGGTCGCCATCGGCTGGCTCGGCGTATGGCGGCGGAGTTGGCGGTCCAGCGGCCACCGCCTCCGCAGGGTATTCCCCGCACACCACCGCCACCGCCACGCGCGCCAAAGACCGCCACGATGGCGGGCGCCAACATAGCGGAGCGGCGTCGCCTCGCACGCCGACCGAGATGGATGAACGCCGCCGCCAAGGCCTCTGCTTCAACTGCGACGAGAAGTACGTCCGGGGCCATAATCGTTTTTGCAAGCAGCTCTTCGTCTTGGAGATGGCCTATGACAGCGACGACGACATCCCCGACATCACCACCGACACCGACGCTACACGGGACGCCGAACTACGCGTGATCTCCCTCCACGCTATCTCCGGCGTCGCCACGACCCTGCGATGCAAAGCTAGTGCGATGGGGTGCCATCACATTCCAGGCCCTCCTCGACTCCGGCTCCTCCCACAACTTCCTTTCAGTGAAGGCTGCGGCACGGACGGGCATATCCTTTGATTCCCGATCCGGCCTGCAAGCAACGGTGGCCAATGGCGAAAGGCTCTCGTGTCTTGGGGTCTACGAGGACGCCACCTTCTCCATCCATGGCGAGCAGTTCCGCGAGAAGGTCTTCGTGCTGCCATTGGTTGGCTACGACCTTGTGCTCGGCACCGGGTGGTTGGCGACCCTCGGACCCATCCTGTGGGATTTCGGCACCCTCACCATGCAGTTTTGGCTCCGCGACCACAAGGTCCGTTGGCAGGGCTTGGGCAGCCCTCCACACCTCCATCGACTGGCGGCAATAGGGTCAGACCTCATGCCCGCTCTCCTCCAGGAGTTCGACGCTCTCTTCACCGAGCCGTGTGGGCTACCTCCTCCACGCCCATGCGACCATCGCATCCACCTCCTCCCCGGCACGCCTCCAGTCGCAGTCCGGCCGTACCGCTACCCTGCCATGCACAAGGACGAGCTCGAGCGTCAGTGCCAGGACATGCTCGACCTCGGCATTATCGTCGCAGCACGTCCGCCTTCTCGTCGCCCGTACTGCTTGTTAAGAAGGCCGATCACTCTTGGCGCTTTTGCGTCGACTACCGGGCACTCAACGAGAGGACGGTGTGGGACACGTTTCCAATCTCGGTCGTGGATGAACTTCTCGACGAGCTCCACGGCGCCCAGTTCTTCACCAAGCTCGACCTCCGCTCCGACTATCATCAAGTCCGGATGTTTCCCGGCGACATCGAGAAGACGGCCTTTCGGACCCACGACGACCTCTATGAGTTCCTGGTCATGCCTTTCGGCCTGACCAATGTGCCGGCCACCTTCCAGGCGTTGATGAATGCGGTACTCCGACCATTCCTCCGCCGTTTCGTCTTGGTGTTCTTCGACGACATCCTCATCTTCAGCACGACGTGGTCCGAGCATCTCCAGCACGTCCGCACCGTCTTCGCCACGCTCCGCGACAACGCGTTCGTCCTCAAGAAATCTAAATGCTTTTTCGGTGAGTCTTCCGTCGCCTATTTGGGCCACATCATCTCTGCGGCGTCCGCAATGGATCTGCGGCAAGGTCGAGCGATGGTCGATCGGCGACGCCACGCGCGGTGCGTGCTCTCGCGGCTTCCTCGGGTTGGCGGGTATTCTGCAAATCGTCAGGACTACGGCACGCGCCGCTCCGACCGCGCTTCTCCGCAAGGACGGTTTCGCCTGGTCACCGGCGGCCGACGTGGCCTTCCAGTCCCTCAAGGGGGCACTGACGTCGGCGCCCGTACTCTCCCTGCCCGACTTCACATTGCCCTTCGTGGTGGAGTGCGACGCCTCGGGCGCAGGCTGCGGTGCGGTTCTTCACCAACAGGCGGGGCCTGTGGCATTCTTTAGCCGCCCAATGGCCCCACGTCACCGGGGTCTCGCGGCTTACGAACGCGAGCTGATCGGCCTCGTCCAGGCCGTCCGCCATTGGCGGCCTTACCTCTGGGGGCGCCCGTTCGTCGTCAAGACGGACCACTACAGCCTTAAGTTTTTGCTGGATCAACGTCTCGCCACAATTCCACAACATCAATGGGTCAGCAAATTATTGGGTTTCGACTTCACCGTTGAGTACAAGCCGGGCCGCACCAACATCGTCGCCGACGCTCTCCCCGCGACATGGATGAGGGCAATCTCATGGGCATTTCCGAGCCTAGCTTCGACATCGTCCGAGACCTTCGGCAGGAGGCCGACCGCGACCCAGCCATCCTCACGCTTTGTCATGCCAGTGGCCGACAGGGCCTTCGGTTCCCCCTGGTCCTTGGTGGATGGCATCCTCTTGTATGGCGGCAAATTCTACCTTCCGCCGGGCTCCACACTTCTCCAAAAGGTGCTCCAGGGCGTCCATGACACGGCGCACGAGGGCGTCGAGAAGACTTTGAGGCGGTTTCGCCGGGACTTCCACACGCCAGGCGACCGGGCGGCCATCCAAACCTACGTCCGCCACTATTTAATCTGCCAGCGCAACAAGACGAGAGCACCTCCACCCGGCCGGCTTGCTTCTTCCCCTTCCGGTGCCATCTTCTGTGTGGTCCGACATCTCCATGGACTTCGTCGAGCACCTCCCTAAGGTGGGGGGCAAGTTAGTGATACTCATGGTGGTGGACCGCTTCTCCAAATATGTGCACTTCATTGCGTTGGCGCATCCTTACTCCGCCGAGTCCGTGGCTGCCGCATTCTTTGCAGAAGTGGTCCGCCTTCATGGCATTCCCACCTCCATCGTCTCCGATCGCGACTCGGTGTTCACCTCCACCTTTTGGCAAGCCCTATTTGCACTTGTGGGCACCAAGCTGCACATGAGTTCTGCCTTTCACCCGCAATCAGATGGTCAGACGGAGGCGGTTAACAAAGCCATAGCGATGTATCTGCGGTGCATGACGGGTGATCGACCTCGACAGTGGCTTAAATGGCTCCCTTGGGCTGAATACATCTACAACACTTCCTTCCATTCGGCCCTAAAGGATACGCCATTCAAAGTGGTCTATGGCCGGGACCCTCCTGCCATTCGGTCATATGAAGCCGGGGATTGTCGGGTGCCCGCAGTGGCCGCTGCCATGGAAGACAGAGATTTGTTTTTGGCTGACGTCCGCGCTCGCTTATTGCAGGCCCAAAGTGTGGCTAAGAAGTTCTACGACCGCGGGCATCGGCCATCGTCCTTTCTTGGGGGGGCTGGTCTGCTCTGCGTCGCCATCGGACTCGGCATCGCGGCCGCTCTACCCAAAGGCAAGCTGCGTCCACGGTACTATGGGCCTTACAAGGTTGTGGCCGTGATCAATGAGGTGGCTTACATGCTGGCTTTACCACCGCAAGCGTGTCTCCATGATGTGTTCCATGTGGGTCTTCTCAAGAAGTTCATGGGTACTCCTCCGGCCGCACCCCCCGCCCTGCCACCAATGCATTTTGGGGCTGCCCAAGCCACGCCTGCCCGTGCGGTCAAGATGCGCCTTGCCCGTGGAGTTCGCCAAGTCCTCATTCACTGGGAAGATCAACCAGCTTCGGCAGCTACTTGGGAAGATGTGGACGATTTTCGTCGCCGATACCCTACTTGGCAGCTTGAGGACAAGCTGCTTGTCGAGGGGGAGAGAGATGTTATGTGGGGCCGCATATCTGCCCGCAAGACAAGGCAGGTTAGGAAGGCTAGCAATTTGGGGTCTGATTAGGAGATTTGCTTGGAATGGTCTTTTGGGTTTCCTTTTCTGGAAGAAGTTCATTAGGAAAGTGGAATAAGGCAATAGCCTATTTATGTAAGCCGCATGGCATTTGAGGAGGCAAGCAATAATCAATTTACTTCTTACCTATTCTGTTGTCTAGTCTCCCTCCTGCTGTTCACCATTGATCGGAGGCGCCAAGCCGACGATCACTACCTGAGGAGCCAAGGTCCTGCTCCTCCGGTACCTCCCTTGCCACCACAGCGACGGACATTGGGTCCTAACAACCATGCCTAACATTTAATTTCCTATATGAGAAGTATAAATTAGCCATATATTCAATATTCTATTTCTCCTAATTTAGTGCCACTTTTCTATGGATTGTGTATATACTGCACTTGTTTTTCCCTCTTCCAATTACTCTTGCCATGTCATTGTGGATTGTTCCTTGAAATGAGACTAGAATGCCAATGGAAGGCACATGCATTTTGGGGATTATCCCGTCGGTGCCTACTTAACCCGTCGGGTCGGGGATGGGTGAAATTAAGCCCCGTGTGTGGGGCAGGGGCCGGGGACGGGGGACGTCTTAGCAATCGGGGATCGGGGATGCGAGGGTTCCATTTGTGCTCGCTCACCAAGTTGAACAGGTGTATTATTTGTCGTATCCATGTACCTTGGAAAACTTGTTATCTTGATGGGTTGTTCAAAAGGTTAATCCCCCAGGTCGTTTGCCCACTCCTAGAGGCGACAACTATGTTGAAATTGATGTTGACAACACCGTTCACGAAGCATATCAAGCAAATGGTTTGCCAAGCTCCTTTCAGGTTGATACTGGGTTCGGAATTGACGAAATTGTTGGCGATACAACAGATGTTATTGTTGAATATGTTCGAAGTAAGAAACACTCTCGTCGTGGCACAAATGGCTCGCAAAATCGTCATAGATCCATGCCTCGTCGTGGTAGTGCACAACATATTTCCATTGAACCTCTTCAGGACGAGGACTTCTAATAAGTATGCCTACATATTGTATTATATGTCCTTCATTTATTATTTCAATTTTCAAAATATTCCATTTTCTTTTGCTAATAATATCTTGATGCAGGTCATGTGAACGTACACATTTTATACAAGTTTGTTAGTACATGAAGTTCTCCTGTTATACTTGAACAATTAACCAAGAGAACAACATTGTATACTTCACAAATAAGCAGGTTCATTTGGAAAATTGGAAAAATTTATGTAGCTTGTTTATCTTACGGTATTGCCTTTGCTTCTATGATCATATGATAAAGTAGAGCGATAAACCCCTCAATGTTCTACCACTAGATGTATCATAGAGTTCAGATCAAATATGCCATGAATTGCTCCTTCCTTTGTGGGACATTCTAGTCTCTCTAAAACTTCCATTATACACTCGCAAATTTGAATAGAACTCATTTCTCGGTCAAATCAGGAAAAACTAAAAAGAGTAAGCAAGTACTTACCCAGTAAAGGATATAGCTTCATTATCCACTGATGGATAACCCAAGTTTTTAGCTAAGTCAGCTATGCACACATGGGTATCTTCCATGTATTGACTACATATTGTATTATATGTCCTTCATTTATTATTTCAATTTTCAAAATATTTCATTTTCTTTTGCTAATAATATCTTGATATATTTTTCATGTAGGATGAGGTCATTTACTCACATCAGCAGTAAGTTCCTCTCAAAAGGAAAGAAAAAAGATGATTCTTCATCTTCGAAGGGCCAAGGTTCAGTAGAAGGTTCTATCTTTAGAGGTTGTAGCTCTCAGCAGAGCCAGCGAAGTGCGCTTGAGAGATGCCTTGAGGAGGCTCAAAATGAGGTTGCTCCACCAGTAGAGGCTCGAACAGAGGAGGTAATGTTATATTTTTTTCTAATATTACGCTCATATATAACATGAAAGTCACATCTTATTTCTTTGCTATGGAGCAGGAGGTAGGGAATGATAGGGATGGAGCTAGCCAGGGGACAGGGGATGATGGGGATGGAGCTGGCCAAGAGACAGGGGATGATAGAGATGGAGCTGGACAGGAGACAGGGGATGATGGAGATGGAGCTGGACAGGAGACAGGGGATGATGGGGATGGGGAAGATGAAGGGGATGGAGAAGGTGCTGCCCTGTGTTTAGGTTTAGAGGCTCTAACCTGATCTGTGAGGTTCCAATGGACCTTCGGGCACGAAGGACAGATTGTGCCACATGGTGAATGGTGAGTAAGTGATGTAAATTTTGTTATCATTTTATGATTACTCATTTTGTAACAACAAACTTGTAATTTGCAGGCAATGGGTTGATCTTATGTGGGAAGGAAGAAACTGGTTGCGACCCGTTAATACTACCTTGGGAAGTCTTTGTCAGTTCCACTATCCAGGGTTGGTCTTAGTGGGCGGTGTTTCTCAACCGACAGTGAAGTGGGAGTACTACAAGTTGGCTACAGATAGCCAGCACGGCACTGTTGCCATGCAGGTGTGGGCAGATTTCTGGGTAATATTCTTAATTCTCACTTTTCTTGTACATTGTTAGTTTTGGAATAAAGATGTCTAACAAAATTGTGTTTCCACAATTAGTTGAGGTATCGTTTGCCTGATGAGTAAAAGTAGTCATTGGCAGCTAAGGCAAAGTATGTTTTTGAGAATGATGCCAAAAGGGTGGTGAAGGACATGATGTCCAATGCTCGTATCCAAGTAGTGTGTGCGTACTACAAGATGTTCAAACACCAGGATATGAGCAAGAAGTTAGGGGCTTCGAAAATCTACCTTTGAGAAGACGAGTACCTACAGGTGGACCTGTCTTGGCTGAGGAAGTGTCTTGATGCTTGGCAAGCACTCTGTGCCTACTGGGCCTCGCCTGCCTTTGTGGAGCAGTCTAGGATGAAGAGGGGCAATCGCCAGGCAGGCCCTAGGGTAACTCAACGGTATGGCGCCGATGGACATCTTCGTCTCGCTAAGCGAATGGTATGTTTCTTATATCGTAGTTGTTAGCTCTTTATGGTATATCTTACAATTATACTCACTAACACAAGTGAACATTGAATTATAGGAGGCTCAAAGTGGAGTTGCGCCAAGCTTTATTGAGGTGCATCTTCGGGGCCACTACGGAGCTGATCCTACACAGCCTGATCAGCTTTGTAGTGCTATAGCTTCACAAAATTTGGTCAGTGCAATTTTCAAAGTATCAACTCAATGCATTTTCAAGATTTCTCCTAAATTGCATATATTGTAGGCTCGGTACGGAGAATTGATGGTCGAACGTCATGGGGAAGACTATGATTGGAGGAGAGAGGAGATTGACACTGTTGCTTTGTACTCGAGTGGTGGTGGCAAGAAACATGGCAGATTTCCCATGTTCAACGGGATCGTCGATTCCAGTGAAGTCTTAGCCGAGGCGAGGTCGTCTCATTCTTCTCAGAGTAGCTCACGAAGTTCTCGTGATGTTAGGCAGGAGGAAGAGATGTTGAGGCGACAGCAGGCAGCATTAAGGCAACAAGAAGAACTGTTGAGACAAGCAGAGGAAAGGATGAAGCAATGTGACCAGTATATGATTGAATGGCAAAGATCTCAACAACAACACATTCAAGTAAGTACACCAAACTGTAAATAGAAATAAGTACATAGATTTGAGATGGAGCCAACAAGACATTTAGCACATTTGAGATGGGGGAAAATATTTCTTTTGCTTGATGGATAACCATGGAAAATTCAAAATTGAATTTAGACTTGCAGTCATTCAACGTGGGATCAATGTTCTGGAACACTTTATTTGAGTTTAGACTGTGATTAATATGTTGTATATACTTCTGTATTCTGCATTTCTGTTGTCATGTAACACAACCGTACTCCTGAAATTGATGTTCTTACTTTTCAGGATATTTTATCTACTCACTTGGGATCGGCTGTGTCACTTCCACCATTTCAACCTCCTCCACCTCCTACCTTTTTCTTCCCACCTACAAATATGGTATATTTCATTCCAAATGTTGGGTTATTTATATTAATAGTGACAATTTTTACAAACTTTTCGATACATCATACAGGGGCCGTCACCGCCTCATGAAGCCAGAGGTGATATTGGTAGTAATTCAGGGTCACCATCAGTGGGTGAATATTTCAACTCAGGCGGCGATGCGGGTAGCGGCCACGACTTCCACACTTCACCAAATTAAATTTGAATTTGTGAGGTAAACTTGTGGCCGACATATTTTGAATTGCCTGCTTCAATGTTTTATGCAATAACTGAAATATGTCGGCCGCTTTCATACTCCTTTCCAGGATACAAATGGCAATGCACCAATTGAATATCTCAAATATCTCATGCTAATCTATTTATCATTTTACATCTTATTTTACCAGTAAATACACAGTTAATCAGTATTGATTATTGAGTGGATGTCTTGTGAAAATATTGGAGCCTAAGCCCAATGTCTTCATCTCTTCCTGGTTATCCACTAACAAACCGTTGTAATTGATCACACTTGTTGCTGCATAGTATTTAAGGTTTTCCAATGATTTTTAGTTCCTCAAATATTTAGGATTAATTTATTAGTGCAAGAGGATGTATTATCTGAAGTAGTAGAGTGCTAATTTGTTACTTGACATATTTTGAGAAAGGTTATTTCCATTTAGTATTTGAGGTTTTTTTGTTAGCCTATTTGGGAATTTTTTGTAGTATCACCTCTTTTGACCTACAGGTATGCTTGACAGGGCTCTCCGGTTCTCGAATATTTGCTCTTGGTGCTCCACATGGATTTATGAGAAACAGCGCTACAAGAATTGCTAACTCATTCTTAGAGTCTCCTGCATGGTGAATGTAATAATTTTACATATAATAGTCTTCTCACGTATGCCTTCCTTTAGAAATTTGTACACTTGGCTCACTGTCATTAGATTGGCAGTTATCAATAAGTATCTGCCATGTTGTCCTCTATTGTGGTTTCATGATTTTTTTGGAGTTTGTTTGGTGTATTTTTGAACTGATCCATTCATGGTACGAAAAACTTTGAGGTGACATTCCAAATTTTACTGAGCATACTCAAACGCCAGAAAGAGGAGGCACTTAACTTTCGTACCAATAAGGAGAATGAGTTGAGTGCAATTGAAAAGGTAAGAATCGGAAGAAACACCCCGACACAATGGGAAAATCGTCTTCACCATTAAACTCTGTCGGCCCTTATTAATATTGATAATATTCAGGGGCGGAGGCAAGGGGGGGGGGCCTTGGCCCCCCCTAACCAAAATAAGATCCAGTAGATAGCAATTAGTAGTAGCTAGTATTAGCAAACAACAAATAAAGGTCTAGTCCATTCTCAACAGGTAAAACTTTTATTTTTCTCAATTTGATGTATGTAATGTTTAATTTCTCTTGCTAACTTAACAAATGGACTATATAAAATAGGTAAAGCTTCTTATTATTCAATGGTTGATAGGCTGTTACAATTGGTCATAACTCTTCCGTGTCAATAGCAACCACAGAGCTGATATTTTCAACTATGAAACTTGTCAAGACCCGTCTTCGAAATAAAATAAGAAATGCCTTTCTTCGACATTGCATGATAGTTTACATTGAAAAAGAACTACCAGTGAAAATTAGTTCAGATGAACTTATTGACTTATGATCTTCTAGGTAGTCGTAGAACTAAATTTAAGTTAATAGAGATGTAAGTTTCTTATTCTAAAATATATGTCGTATTTTTCTTGTGGACATATGGTTATGCTATTTTTAAATTTAAATGCATGGATATTGTCGAAATTTTGGATTTCAGTTATCAGCGAAATTTTATCCAAAACGAACTTTGAATCCTTGGATGCATATTGGACTCAATATCTTTCTTGTCATAATAAATGTTTTTAAAGAACATCGGTACTGACTCGTAAAATCTTTCATTGCACACTTCTATCTATCATTAATAATTTGTGACTCATGAGGGTATTAGAGCAACCCAACCCACCCCCTAAACCTCCCCCTATCCTAAATTATAAGGAGACTTAGAAAAATATAAGCTCCAACCCAACCCCTATTATAAACCCCTATTTTAGGGAGGTACTCTCTCACCCCTACATCTAGGGGGCTTCTCTTTGCCCCTATTATTTTCTTTGGCATTTTTTTATTTATTTTAAAATAATAATTCATGGGTGCAAAGTAATAATAATGTTTAGATAAATAATAGGGGTGAGTAATAGGGAGTGTGGGTTGGAGACAAATTTGATATAGAGTACCCCTAATTTTTATACCACCTCTAAATAAGTGATTTAAGGGGAAAATATAGGGGTTTGGATTGGAGTTGCTCTTACATGGCTAGTTGATAGTATAAATATACAAGTCAAGAACCCAATCAACCAACGGAGGAAAAGTGAGCTGACGAAACTTGCATGTCACAATGAAATTTGGACCATGAAAGCGGCAGTATCTGTGACCCGGGGAGAGCTAATTGACAAAACAGAACTCTTCAGCTTGCAAAGCTGCAGGCTGCGGCAGCCATACAGGACCAAACCTTCAACATCAAAATGGGGCCTTCATGAAATTCTTATGGCCTACCTAACCATCGTACTCTTTGGGAACAACACATATTTAAAACCTGACGCTCCCTAACTTTTCCATGCTTAGGGCACTGTCATGTCGTAACGACACCAAATTCGATGCCTAATTTTTGGTCATCCATCGGTAATTTTGCACCGTTCCGAAGTCAGGTCGGCTGAACCGTAGTTATGACCAAGTTTCACATCAAGGGCACCGTATTATGCCCAACCAAAACACTGCTCAGAGTCTGAGAGCAATGGCGCCATTGGAAAATGGACAAACACCACCTCCCAGACATGCTCCATATAGTTCATATATATGGCGTCTCGTAGACTTTCTACTGAGATGGTTGACGAATCTTGAACTACTGGACAGGGAAAAACACTGTTTTTGTGCTTGATATATGAGAACATGACAGATTTTTTTCCCCTGAGAACGTACTAACAAGATACATTGGAAGTCTACAATTGATTTGGTAGTAGTTTGGAAACGTTCGACTTTTCATAACAACACAATTTAATAGGTTCTTCTAACGGCCTAATTATTAGCCTAACCTCAGAAAAAATTGTAGCATTTTTCTGCAAATGGTCACGATCTAGGAATTTCATCTTCCTAGAGTTGATGAATGATCTTTACTTCCACCGTTGTTGGCGGCATGAAGGGCGTCCAAAACTAATAACTGGGAATTTCGTAATCTCCTAGGTAAGAACTTGATGCGTGCACTCATGGATTATGCAAAGATGACATACATATGCTTGTAGATTACAAATTACCCCATAATGAATGATAGCCATTCGTCATATTTTGCTTCTTTCCATAGCCAATTCACATGAGATTTTTATTCATATGTAAAATGGCACAAAAATTACAAAATGAAGAAAGACTGGTTTTAATGCTGTTCTACGCCAGTGTCTGGCTTTGCACCTGGGACAGCACGAATGTTCCCTCCGCAATGCAGTGGGTTCTGTAAGTCAGGGCCTGTTTGGTAGAGCTCTAAATTCCAGCTTCTCCTGAAATCTGAAACTTGTAGGCTAAAATAAAGTGAATTAAGTTTATATTTTTTGTCTAAAATGTAAACAAGATGATCTATCTAAACACTCTTAATGTACTCATAGCTTCAGCTTCACGAATCTAGAGAAGCTAGAATTTTCAGCTTCACCAGATTCACGAATCTGGAGAAGCTGAATCCCTACCAAACACACCCTCAGTCCTCGGATGTTTTGGCATGGCGCTTCCCAAATAGTTGGCGGAGAGTCCAAAATAATTGGAGGCAAAATAATAGTTACCGCTTCCAAAATATTTTGTCTTCACGCTTGCCCTGCGGCTTCGCTCACCCAACTGAGGGAAGATGCCACATCACTACAAAAGGACTCATATTAGACCTCTTATCACTGGCGGTTTTCGAAAACCGTCTATGTTAAAGAGTCATCATTGATGGATTTTTATAAAAATAGTCAACGATGAGTATCATACTTATCACATACAGTTTTTAGATAAACTGTCTATGATAGGGGAAAATCACTGACGATTTTAGCTAAAACCTGTCCGTGATGAGTTTTTCTTGAAAATAGGTACAGAGAGCCCCGACCTCCTTTGTGTTTTTAGAGTTTTCCGAGCTATATTTGAGATTTCTACGATTAAGAGGCGATCTAGTCAAAAGAGATCCTAGATTTGGAAGTGTGATTATAGATCCTTTTGTTCTAGGTGATCTAGGCTTAGTAATTAGTACTAATTTACATTATATTCAAGATCTAGCTTGATAAAAAGAGAAATAAAGATGGTATAGATCTAGCTTAGTGTAGATCCATTTGTTCTTTGTAATCTAAAATAGTAATTGGTTCTAATTGCATTATAGTCAAGATGCAACTGTGAGATCATGTGATGAAAAATTGGTTGAATGGTGAAATTGGCATTGTAAAGTGACTTTGATTATAGCATGTGTGGTGCTTGTGCGTATGCCATGTTGAGATAATTATTATGCTGGTGATAGCATGATGGATTCTGCTTGATGCAATGCACTCGTGTGAGTGGTTGCATGGATTGACTTTGAGTCAAGTCGTGGACTTGTGCTCGTGCACGGTTTCTGTGTTTATTCATGTGCAGGTGTTGCTCGAGGGCGAACGTGGTCGATGACGGGACCGGAACTAGGTTCATGGAGGAACTGAGGTTCGGGACTAGGTTCAGGGAGGAATCGAGGTCTTGGTGGTCAAGGATGTCATGCGGGACGTTCGGGCTAGAGAACATGCACATGGAGGCTGGTTAGTCACGTAATTACAGGAATGGGTACGTACATACGTGCAAGAGTTATTTTTGGCCACGTTGGGCCAAGTTGAGATGTATCTGAGACTCTTTCCATGTTGGAAGTGGAGTTGTATTCTATCTCGTTAAGATTGCTCTGTATAAATAAGGGAGGTGTCCCTGTTTATTCTCGGCGTTCAGTTTGAGGTTTGTACTCTTGTGTTGGAGTACTTTAGACAATGAAATAAAAATCAATCTTCGAGAGCTTCTTCTTGCGGTTGTGATTTGCTCTTGGCCCGACATAGTTGATCAATCGCTTGAAGTTTTGTTCATCACAGCGATCCACGAAGTTCATCACGGAATTCGGTTCTTTGCAAAGGTGTCATCTTACGAAGGTAATATCTTTTGATCCGTAGATCCGATCGAATTGATTCTTATTTGGTTTGATTCATAATTGAATCTAGTTTCTACATTTAAAATTTCACATCAATCCAATGGTTAGATCTTCAGTAATTTGTGGTCGCCAGATTGATGTCTGCTTCACCGACTTGCTCGCGTGGTCGCCCAGATTCAGTCATCTTGCAAAGGACATAACTTTAGATCCGTAGATCCGATTGACCTGATTATTTTTGAGTTAGCTGCGGAATTGAGTGTAGTTTCTATAATTAAAATTTCACATCAATCTAACGGCTAGATCTTCAGGATTTTCTATTTTAGTGGACATGTATTGGTCTGCTCGCCCAGACTTTGCGCGTGGTCGCCCAACTGTTCACGTGGTCGCCCAACCTGCTCGCCCAAGTGTCAAACTGCTCGCCCAAGTGCCCAACCTGCTCGCCCAAGTGTCCTCTCGCTCACCCGGTGCTTTCGCCCAAGTGTCCTCTTGGTCGCCAGGGAGCTCAAGCTGTAGCCCAAGTGTTCTACTAGTCGCCCAAGTGCTCTACTGGTTGCCCAGACTACTATACTAGTCTCCCAACTGCATAAACTTGTAGGATCGAAATATACTGATCTAGCAATCAGAGGGGGGGTGAATAATTGCGCGGAAGCTAAAATCAAATTTTTGCCTTTTGAAACACCCCAAACAAACTCAGATTGCTTAATTTGTATTCAACAAGAATCTTATTGCATCGTACCAAATTTGCACATGTATGTTTGGACCAAACTTCGCCTCGGACGAGAGTTGCACGTGTATGACGGACTAAATTTCTACTATAGCAAAGGAGTTGCATGTGTATGACGGACTAAACTTCGCCTCGATATGTGTATGACGGACAGAATGAAAACAGCCTAACACACGTTCACTAAAACAATAATTCCTGAAGATCCAACCGTTGGAATGATGTGAAATTTTAACTGTAGAAACTAGACTTGATTCCAAAGCAAACCCAAAAAGAATCAACTCAATCAGACCTATGAATCTAGAGTTATGTCCCTCGCAAGACAGCTGAAACAAATTCGATCTAATAACGACGGACCAAATCAGACCAAAGGATTTTGACAAAACTTAAAAACAAGATTACTGAATCAGATGATGACGAAATTGATTTCAAAAGCTATGACGGACCAATCTTCGGATGCAAGATCAACAAGAACATGCCAACTAAAACCGACCACCAAAGAAAGAACACAGGAGTTTTTCTTTGCATGCATAGCCACGCCCAGACGATCATGAGTACTTTCCAAATTGCCCATTGCCAAGAGCAAAATCTCTTGCAAAACGTCTGAAACCGCCAAGAGCAAACGCAAGAAAACTTTACGGAAGATTAATTTTATTTCATTATCTAAAGTACTCCAACACAAGAGTACAAACCCTAAAACCAAAATGCTCCGCAATAAGCAGGGGACATCTCCACTTATTTATCTGAGCAAGAACGGAGAGAGATTGAATACAACTCCACTTCCAACATGGAAGAGTTCATATTCATCTCAATCTCGCCCAACATGACCAAAAACAATTCTTGCACGCATGCAAGAACAGAGAGATTGAATACAACTCTACTTCCAACATGGAAAGAGTTCAGTATCTATCTCAACTTGGCCCAACATAGCGGAACAATTCCTTGCACGCATGAACGAGCCACTGCTGCAAATCGTGACTAACCAGCCTCCATGTGCATGTTCTCTAGCCCAAGCGTCCCGCATGACATCCTCGACCAAGACCTCGGTTCCTCCCTGAACCTAGTCTCGAACCTCAGTTCCTCCATGAACCTAGTTCCACTCACGTCATCGACCACGTTCGCCCTCGAGCAACACCTGCACATGAATAAACAAAAACGAGTCCGAGCACAAGTCCACGACTTGACTCAAGGTTAATCCATGCAACTACTCACACGAGTGCATTGCATCAAGCAAAACCATTATGCTATCACCAGCATAATAAACATATCAACATAGCATATGCACAAGCACCACACATGCCATAACCAAAACCACTTTGCAATGCCAATTTCACCATTCAACCAATTTTTCATCACATGATCTCACAATCTCCCCCTTGATGAAAACATTGGCAACACCATTTGAAAGCGAATATTGGCATTCACCTCACAATGGCAACACTATTTTTAAAAAAGTAAAGTGACCAAAGAAGAAGAACAAAAATCTCCTTTATCTAAAAAGAAATCTCCCCTATCAAAAAAGAAAGACTCCCCCTAACAGAAAGAAGAAATGTGTGTGTGAATGTGCAATGTGTGACCAAAAATTTCTCCCTTTGACTCCAAAATTTCTCCCCCTTTGACAATGGGTTCATCAAGAATGCAAAAAGAGAGCAAAAGAGAAACTTCTCTCCTTTTATGTTTGTTGTTTTCCTTTTTTTTATGTACTGAGCATTATGAATCATGCACAAATGTAATAACTTGATCACCAAGTCATGCTATCAATAGTATTTGCACCCTTAAATCTACACATAAACAGTGTAGAGTAAGCATAACTAGAAATCAAGTACTATTAATGATTTTTTGCATGGCATGATCTCCCTTTCTCAACAATCTAGAACCTGAAAACATTGAATTTTTGTGCACTTTATTTGTGCTTTGAAAAAGCTGATTCATTACTTGATTGCAACAATAACAATTGCAAGGAATTACATGCACCATCAGCCTTACTTTTCAACCATGCCAAGCAATCACAAGCTTAAGGTTTCATGGTTTCGGTCATACACAACCTCTTCCAAGTTCATATCAAAGTGCAATGATAAGGGGTGTCGTAAAGAAGAAGTTACGAGACATAACCTTGATCTTGCTTTTATCAGCAATCATTTTTTTTGCTTTAGCATAACTTTTCATATTTAGCATTTTTTCGAAAGCAGGGACCAAGATAGTCAAGAAAGTTCAACCATGACAAGATTTAATTCAAGTTGTCATTCCATTTAAAAAGTCATGACATAAACTACACCATATATGTATAAACAAAAGTTGCAAAGACCTTGTAGCATAAACATGGCTTCAAATGACATATGTGTATGAAATACAATGCTCGATACCTTTTATTGTTTTCATTTTTTTGTTTTTCATTTAAGAAACACACAAAATAAAAAGTATGTTACAAAATTTACAAAACTTCAAAAACTCCCCTCAAAAATATCCCATCGGATGAACCAACCCAAGTTCTCCCGAATAAAAGCAAAACGAGAAGAAGACAAAGGTTTTGTGAAAATGTCTACCAATTGATGTTCAAGATCCACATGATAAAGAACAATATTTCCCTTTTCTACATGATCTCTAAGAAAGTGAAATCTGATCTCAATGTGTTTTGTTCTAGAATGTTGCACAGGGTTCTTAGCAATGCATATTGCACTAGTGTTATCACACAAAAGAGGAACACTATCCAAATTAACCCCATAATCTTTAAGTGTAGCTACTATCCAAAGAATTTGAGAACAACAACTAGCAGCAGCCACATATTCAGATTCAGCAGTTGATTGTGCAAGAGAAGATTGTTTTCTAGATGACCATGCAATAAGTGAATTACCCAAGAAAAGACATGAGCCAGATGTGCTTTTTCTATCAATTCTACAACCTCCAAAATCAGCATCAGAGAATGCTCTTAAACTAATGCATGAGGAAGCAAAAGCCATATGCCAAAATCTTGAGTACCATGAAGATACTCAAGATCCGCTGATGCTTGTTGATGAGAAACACGTGGAGAAGCTTGAAAACAGCACACAAGCACCACGGCAAATTGAATATCCGGCCTTGATGCGTTGAGATATAATAGAGAGCCTATCATGCTTCTATACTCCTTTTGATCAACAATCTCACCATCTTCATCCGGATCAAGTGTGCAAGTGCCTCCCATGGGTGTCATGATCGGTTTGCAGTTTTCCATCCCAAAGCGACGAAGTAAATCTTTTGTGTATTTACTTTGATGAACAAAGGTACCTTCCTTCATTTGTTTCACTTGCAGTCCCAAAAAGTAAGTCAACTCACCCATCATGCTCATCTCAAATTCCTTTCTCATAGTTTCAAAAACTTAGATACTAAAACATGAGAGGAACCACCAAAGATAATATCATCAACATAAATCTGGACGAATAGTTGATCATTGCCTTGCTTGAGTAAAAGAGAGTTTTGTCAACCTTTCCCATTGTAAACCCTTTTCAAGTAAAAGGTTTTTAGCCTATCGTACCATGCTCTAGGGGTTTGTTTTAATCCATACAAGGCTTTGGACAATTTGAACACATGATCAGGAAATTTGGGATTTTCGAAACCAGGAGGTTGCTTAACATATACTTCTTCGTTAATATAGCCATTTAGAAAAGCACTTTTCACATCCATTTGATACAATCTAAAACCTTTAGATGCAGCAAATGCTAAAAGAATTCTAATGGCTTCAATTCTAGCAACAGGAGCAAAGGTTTCATCAAAATCTAAACCTTCAACTTGAGTAAATCCTTGAGCAACCAATCTTAGCTTTATTCCCGACAACAACACCATCCTCACTTTGTTTATTTTTGAAAACCCATCTAGTTCCAATTATATTAAAATCGGGAGGAGGTGGAACAAGCTTCCAAACTTTATTACGCTCAAAATTCTCTAATTCCTCATGCATGGCATTGATCCAAGATTAAATCGGTTAATGCATGAGTTATATCTTTGGGTTCAAAAGAAGCAACAAAAGCAGAGTGAGCATGAGAATCGAAGCAATAAACCCGGATCGGGTGACTCTCTCATTCAAATCTCCAATCATCTGCTCGGTGGATGTTTCTTTTGAATGTGCAAAGGAGCCGCAACTCTAGAAACTTCTCCTTCTTCTTCGTTTTCAGCATGTATGTAAGATGTTGTTGCTTGAGGATGCTCTGTTGTAGGTGATGTAGTGGTAGGTGCCAAAAAGGAAAAATTTGGTTGTGCAATAGGAATCAACACTTCATCCTCAACATCATCATCATCATCAACAAAAATACTCTCCCTGAACATATGCACTGTTCCTGCATCAATTGGACTAGTGCTGGACTAGCCTCATCGAAAGTGATTTCACGTGTTTCTACAATTTTGTTAGTCTCCAAAACAAGTGCACGATAACCACGCAGTATGAGCGGGATATCCAAGAAAAATGCCATCGTTGATCTAGCTTCAAATTTATCAAGATTTCAGATTTCAAGACAAAACATTTGCATCCAAAAACTACGAGATGAGATATGTGGGCTTATGACCAAAACGAAGCTCATAAGGGGTCTTACCTAGCTTCGATCTCAAAAACACTCTATTAGAAACATAGCATGCAGTTGAAATTGCTTCAGCCCAAAACTTTCTAGGAGTGTGATGTTCATCAAGCATAGTCCTAGCCATCTCTACCAAGGTTCTGTTCTTTCTTTCAACTACACCATTTTGTTGAGGCACTCTAGGTGAAGAATATTGATGATCAATTCCTTTTTCAATACAAAAGTGATCAAAAGAAGAATTCTTGAATTCAGTTCCATTATCACTTCTAATAGCTCTAAGTGCTCCTGGGTGATCAACAGATAATCTAGTAACAAGACTTCTAAAATGACTAAAAGCCTCATCTTTAGATATCATAAAATAAACCCAAGAGTATTTAGAATAATCATCAACAATGACCAAGACATACCATTTGCCTCCAAAAGATTGAACTCGAGAAGGTCCAACGTGTCAAGATGTAGTAGCTGTCCCAAGCATTTGTCATCACCATGGTAAGAGGTGGATGTGAACCTGCAGTCATCTTACCATGTCTACAAGAGGAGCATACTAAATCGCTATCACCATTAAGCTTAGGCAAGCCACGAATGAGATCTAAACCACTAACGCGAGTTAGATGATCAAAACCAACATGACCAAGTCTACGATGCCAAAAGAATAAATCTTTAGAAACATTGGCAACTAGACACCTATGCTTAGAAGAAAGTGACATATCAAAATCAGCTTTAAAAACTCTTCCAAAGCGTGAAATCCTGAACACAAGGTCTCCTGAAGCATCTAAAACTTTGCATTCACTTTTCTTAAAGCACACTTCAAGATCCTCATCAATCATTTGTGAAACAGACAACAAGTTGTATTTCAAGTTTTCAACAAGAGCCACATCCTTGAACATAAACTTGTCACTTACCTTTACTGTACCTTTTGCCACAACAGGAGTAGAAGAAGCATCTCCAAAAGTAACACTTTCAGCACGAGATGCACGAGTGAGGGAGGAGAACCAATTTTTATCGCCGGACATGTGGCGTGAACATCCGGAATCAACTAGCCAAATGTTCTCCTTCCTCGCGCGAGAAGCCTCATTGAAGTCGCTGTCATGATCTTCCTCGGTGAAGCTTCCATCACTTCTAGTCATGAGACACAATTCTCACAAATCATGCTTGCTTGGAACCATTGTGTCATCCTCACCGCTTCTCTAATCCACATCACTTAAGTTCACTTGTTCAAGAGCGAAAGAACCCGATGAACAACCTTTTGTTGATGAAGCTCTTTTCTTTCTATCACTTGGTGAAGACTTCTTCTTTTCTTTTCTTCTCGTCATTGTCCTTCTCCTCCCTTGATGCTTTACCTGCAAGCTTAGGACAATTTGATCTAACGTGATTGAGGTCACCACACTCATAACATCTTGGAGGACCACCACCAACTCTCTTTCTCATTCTCACATTCTCGCAAAGCTTTGTTAAACCGAGAAGAGTAGTGCCAAATCTTCTTCAGAACCTCTTCGATCTGCTCATCGCTCCGTGAAAACAAATAGGACAAAGCAAAGCTTGAAGTATTGTTCATGCTAGATTGCGAAGTCATGATTTAATCGTCCTTCCTAGCAAGAACATCCAACTCATGAGTTTTTAATTTAGAAAACAGTACATCTAAAGTGAGTGAACTCATGACAAGATTCTAATAGATGTGACTTTCATTTCCCAAATAGACATGTCTAATGCACCAAGTAATTGTCTAGCATTTGTAGCCTCATCAAAGAAAACTCCAATAGCACGCAAATTGCTAAGAATTTTATTGAACCGTGCAAAGAAATCATCTAGAGACTCACTAGGCTTCATCTCAAATCGCATGTATTCCTTCTTATAAATATCTTGCCTAACCTCTTTGAAGTTGTTAGAACCTTCATGATAATCACAAAGAGATTTCCATACCTCATATGCAGATTTGAGATGAATCACACGATCAAAATCACTTCTTCCTAGTCCTTGGATGATCAAGTTCCTTGCTTTGCTATTTGCTTCAACATGTGTTCGATTGGTGTCATTGACTTCATCATTCTCAGGAACATTGTATGGCTTGTAGACCTTTTCCCAAATTGCAAAACCCGAGCTTGAATATATGCCTCCATCTTTGCTTTCCAAAACTGAAAATCAACACCATCGAAAACACAAGGTTTTGTCGAATACCTATCCATCGCCACGGTTTCTAATCACGGTTAAGATTAATTAGAAAAAGAACTAGGCTCGATACCACTTGTAGGATCGAAATATCTTGATCTAGCAATCGAGAGGGGGTGAATGATTGCGCGAAGCTAAAATCAAAATTTTGCCTTTTGAAACACCCCAAACAAACTCAGATTGCTTAATTTGTATTCAACAAGAATCTTAGTGCATCGCACCAAATTTGCACATGTATCTTTGGACCAAACTTTGCCTCGACAGAGAGTTGCACGTGTATGATGGACTAAATTTCTCTTGTAGCAAAGGAGTTGCATGTGTATGACGGACTAAACTTCGCCTCGATATGTGTATGACGGACAGAATGAAAACAGCCTAACACACATTCACTAAAACAATAATAAAGATCCAACCGTTGATGATGTTAAATGCTAAAGCTAAAAACTTGATTTTTCAAGGAATCTCTGAAAAAGAATCAACTCAATCAGACCTATGAATCTAGAGTTATGTCCCTCGCAAGACAGCTGAAACAAATTCCGATCTAATAACGACGGACCAAATCAGATCAGTGACGGACAAAACTTAAAAACAAGATTACTGAATCAGATGATGACGAAAATTGATTTCAAAAGCTATGACGGACCAATCTTCAGATGCAAGATCAACAAGAACATGCCAACTAAAAACCAGCCACCAAAGAAAGAACCTGGGAGTTTTTCTTTGCATGCATAGCCACGCCAAGACGATCATGAGTACTTTCCAAATTACCGACTGCAAGAGCAAAATCTCTTGTCGAAAACGTACAGCCGCCAAGAGCAAACGCAAGAAAACTTTCTGGAAGATTAATTTTTATTTCATTGTCTAAAGTACTCCAACACAAGAGTACAAACCCTAAAACCAAAAACGCTCCGCAATAAACAGGGGACATCTCCACCTATTTATACAGAGCAAGAACAGAGAGATTGAATACAACTCCACTTCCAACATGGGAAGAGTTCATATTCATCTCAATCTGGCCCAACATGACCAAAAACAACTCTTGCACGCATGCAAGAACAGAGAGATTGAATACAACTCCACTTCCAACATGGAAAGAGTAAACAATTCCTTGCACGCATGAACAGCCCACCTGCTGCAAATACGTGACTAACCAGCCTCCATGTGCATGTTCTCTAGCCCAAGCGTCCCGCATGACATCCTCGACCACCATGACCTCGGTTCCTCCACTGAACCTAGTTGATCGAGTTTCACATTTACGCACATGAATAAACAAAAAGCGAGTCCGAGCACAAGTCCACGACTTGACTCAAGGTTAATCCATGCAACTACTCACACGCACATTCTATCACCAACATTTGGAAGACATTATGTGACTATCATGAAGGTTCAACTAAGATTAAGAAAGTGTGCAAAACCCCCTCTGATCCGATTACAAGTGGTACCAAAAGGACTTTTTAATCGTCCTCCTATGCTTATTGATTCAAATTTTCTTCTTCGGAAAAATCGCATGCAATCCTATATTGAAGCTCAAGGTAATGATGTTTGGCGCAAAGTCTCTCATCCGATTTTGTTATGAGACCTAAAAACTTGATTTTTCAAGGAATCTCTGGTGAATCAATTGATGATCTTTACTCTCGATTTGAGAAAATCAATTGTGCAATTTGAGAAAATTTTGTGCAATTTATGTGGTGTTGGAGTTAACAATCCATGAGGAGAATGCTAGTAAGATTTTGAGATTCGACTCTGAATGGCGCATGGTTGTTCTTGCAATCAATCAAACTGTTGATTTGGATCGATGACCATGGATGGATCTCAGTATTCTAGGTTGAAAACTTATGAGATGGATTCTTTATCACCTAGAGTTGAAAAAACCTCTACACATGCACTTGTTGCTAACCCCAACCGTCTTCTCGGATTACCATCTTCCGTCTCCTTGATGCGCATTAGCTTCTTTTTCAGGATGAACAGTTTGAGATGCTCCTGAAGAAGATCTTGTGCTCATTTCTTCACGCTATTTGTCAAAGCACTCAACAATGTGAGGATGAGGAGAAATTCAGGTGCGTGTATCTTAGGAGGCGCTATTTTGGCTACTGTGGCCGGGCCTTTCAAGACCTGCTTTGAGTGTGGTCTTCCGGGCATATCAAAGCAAATTGTCCCAAGTTGAAAAAGAAGGAAGAAAGAGAACCTCCTGAAGAAGATCTTGTGCTCATTTCTTCACGCACTCAAGTGAGGATGAGGCGTACTACTCCTAGGCGTTCCAATTTTTGAAAAAGAAAAGAAAGTCGCTAAGAAAGTCTTAGTCGCTGTCTTGGAGGAGTGTGATCTTAGTGATGTGGACTTTGAGAATGACAATGAGCCACGAGACAAGAAGGGAGATACTGATGATGACTTCACTGGCATGTGCTTCATGGCTAAAAGGGATAGTGACAGTGATTCTGATTTTGATGAGGTAGGACCTTCTTATGATGAACTTGAGTATGCTATGGTTAAATTAGCTTCTGAACTTAAAAAATCTAAGAAGGCTCTTAAAGAAAAAGATCTAGAAATTGATAGTTCTAATTAAAATTGCAAGGCTTAGATCTTTGATTCCTGATGATGATGCCTATAAGTTATGTGACTTAATTCACAATGAGCTTGTTTCACTTAGGAAAGAATATGCTTCTCTGTTAAAACAAGATAGGAAAAATGAGAAACAAATGAAAAGTGCTAGCTGTTCAACCATTGATCTGCATAATTCAGCTTCTTGTTCAAAATGCTCCATACTGGAATTGAAGTTGCATGATGCAAATGCTAGAGTTTCTCAAATGACAGATGCCTTGCTCACTCATGAAGTTCTTTCCTGCTCAAATTGTCGAAAACAGAAAGGAATAGTGGACGTTTCCTGTAACAATTGTTTAACTCTATCTAGAAAGGTTGATTACTTGGAAAAATTGTTATAACGTTTCACTAAAGGAAAGAAAAACCTAAACATGATTTTGGACCAATCAAAAGTCAGCACTCATAACAAAGGTTTAGGTTTTGATTCTTATGATCATCATAAAATACATGTTCCCACTGTTGTCAAAGTTCTTGAAAGTGGAAAGTTTGAAATTGCAAATGAGCCTAAGAAAACTGTTTTTAAATCTGCTGGAATGTTATCTTCTACTGTGATGAATGCAAACGTTGCTTCTACTTCTAAAGTTAAGCATTCTGTTAAGTACACTTGCACTCATTGTGGTAGAGATGGACATCTAGTAGATTTTTGCTTTAGGCTAGCCAAACAACAGAAGCAAGAAAAAGCTAAGGCTAGGTCTAATTTCAGACAGGCACGCTTTACTCCTCATTATGTGCCTAAGGTGATGCGAACACCTTTTGTTGCAAGAAACACGAGAAAGAGCAAAACTGATTTTGTATACAAGTATACTCGTCTTTGTGCCTACTCGTCGTGTGTCTCAATCTTTGGATTCCTAAATGTCTTTTATCTAACTTGATCTTGAGACATCGACATCCTCTTTGTGTAGACTATGAAAGAGAGGAAGGAGAACATATGGTTCATAGATTCGGATGTTCAAGACATATGACTGGTGATTCAAAATGGTTCTCCTCCCTCACACAAAGTTCTGGTGATGAGGTCATCACTTTTGGCGACAATTCAAAGGGAAGAATTCTTGGAAGAGGAATTGTGCGAGTCAATGAAAACTTTATTCTCAAGGATGTAGCTTTGGTAAGCAAGCTCAAATATAATTTGCTCTCAGTTTCTCAGTTGCTTGATGAAGATCTTGAGGTAAGATTTCAGAAAAATTCTTGTCGTATATTAGATGTTTCTGAAAATCTAGTATGCAACATCACTCGCATTAGTCGCTTGTTTAAAGGTGATTTTTCATGTCCAACATCTGAAATGACATGTCTTGTATTTCATGTTTCAAAAGATCTAACTTTTTGGCATCGTAGACTTGGTCATATTGGTTTTGATCACCTTTCACGCATTAGTAAATCAAATTTGCTCAGAGGTTTGCCTGAATTAAAGTATGACAAAACAAGTAGTTTGACTTGCTCTCCCTGTCAACATGGAAAAATGACTGCACCTAAACATTTTCCTATCACTGCTGTTATGACTAATGCTCCAGGTCAGCTTCTACACATGGATACTGTGGGACCAGCAAGAGTAAAATCTGCAGGAGGTAAGTGGTATGTTCTTGTGATTGTAGATGATTACTCTAGGTACTCTTGGGTATTTTTCATGACTACCAAAGATGAAGCTTTTGAATTGTTTCAAGAGTTTGCATTAAGGTTGCTCAAGGAATTGCCTGAAGCACTTAAAGTAATTAGGAGTGATAATGGAGGAGAATTCAAGAACAATCTTTTTGCTTCTTTCTGTTCTGAACATGGAATTGAGCATCAATTTTCTTCTGCTCGAGTTCCTCAACAAAATGGTGTTGTTGAGAGGAAAAATCGCACACTAGTTGAGATGGCTAGGACAATGCTTGATGAATATTCTACTCCTAGGAAGTTTTGGGCTGAAGCTATTTCTACTGCTTGCTACATTTCAAATAGAGTATTTTTGAGAGCAAAGCTTCATAGAACTTCTTATGAACTTCGGTTTGGACGTACTCCTAGCATCTCCCATATGCGTGTTTTTGGTTGCAAATGTTTCATTCTCAAACATGGAAATCTTGATAAGTTTGAATCTAGATGCTCAGATAGATTGTTTCTTGGTTATGCTCTTCATACTCGTGGTTATCGTGTGCTGAATTTAGAAACTAACAAAATTATTGAGACTTGTGAAGTCACTTTTGATGAGGCTAGTCCTGGTACTAGACCTGAATTTTCAGGGACATAAGTTACTTGCAATTCTGAAAGTATCTTTTTGGAAGAAAGTGATGATGAAGATGAAGATGAAAGTGGTAATCAAGTTGGCAACTCGGCTCAGCCAATTCAGCCACAGGAAGAAAATCAGCAAGCATCTTTGGAAATTCTTCCAGCAAACACACATGGTACTGGACCTCAGGCATCTTCAGAAACTTCAGCACCATTGCATATTCAACGAAGACATCCTCCTGAACAAATGATTGGTGAGTTAAATGTGCGTGTGCTTCGAAACAGATACAATACTAATGCCTCATATGCTCATACTGCTTTTGTTGCATCTTTTGAACCCCAAGATGTAAGTCACGCGTTATCTGATGAGTCTTGGATTACTGCCATGCATGAGGAACTTGAAAACTTTGAGCGCAATAAGGTTTGGGTTTTAGTTCCACCTCCTTTAGGTCAGAATATCATTGGAACTAAATGGGTTTTTAAGAATAAACAAAGTCAAGATGGGGTTGTTGTTAGAAACAAAGCTAGATTGGTTGCTCAAGGTTTTACTCAAATTGAAGGACTTGATTTTGATGAAACTTTTGCACCTGTTGCTAGACTTGAAGCCATTAGAATTTTGTTGGCCTTTGCTGCATCTAAAGGTTTTAGATTGTATCAAATGGACGTCAAAAGTGCTTTTCTAAATGGTTTTATTTCTGAAGAAGTTTATGTCAAACAACCTTTGGATTTGAAAATCCAAATACCTGACTATGTTTTTAAGTTGTCCAAAGCTTTATATGGTTTAAAACAAGCTCCTCGGGCTTGGTATGATAGGCTTAAATCATATTTCTTGGAAAATGATTTTGAAATGGGCAAAGTTGATAAAACCTTGTTTTCTCTCAAGCATGGCAATGATCAGTTACTTGTTCAGATTTACGTGGATGATATCATTTTTGGTGGTACTTATCATGCTCTTGTTGCCAAGTTTTTCAGATACTATGAGCAGGGAATTTGAGATGAGTATGATGGGTGAGCTCACGTACTTTCTGGGTTTACAAGTCAAGCAAACAAGGCAAGGTATTTTTATTCACCAAACGAAGTACACAAAAGATCTCCTTCGACGTTTTGAGATGGAAATATGCAAACCAATTTCCACACCTATTGGCACAACAACTACTTTGGATCCGGATGAAGAAGGAAAACCGGTTAATCAAAAGGAGTATCGAAGCATGATTGGATCGCTTCTTTATCTCAACGCTTCAAGGCGGATATACACTTTGCGGTGTGTTTGTGTGCTCGTTTTCAAGCTTCTCCACGTGCTTCTCATCGACAAGCGGTAAAACGAATTCTTCGCTATTTACAATCCACTTTAGAGTTTGGCTTATGGTACTCCTCATCATCATGTTTATCACTTAGAGCCTTCTCGATGCTGATTTTATGGGTTGTAGAATTAACGAGAAAAGTACCTCTGGAACATGTCATTTTATTGGTACATCTTTAGTTGCTTGGTCATCTAGAAAACAAGTTTCATTGCTCTCTCAAGCTGCTGAATCTGAATATGTTCTTCTTTTAGCATGTTGTGCTCAAGTGCTTTGGATGATATCATCAACTTTGAAGGATTTTGGATTAAACTTAGATAGTGTTCCCCTTTTCTGTGATAACACTAGTGCTATTAATATTGCTAAAAATCCTGTGCAACATTCTCGAACCAAGCATATTGACATTCGCTATCATTTCCTTCGAGATCATGTGGAAAAGGGAGATGTTGTGTTGCATTTTGTTGATTCTGATTTGCAAATTGCTGATATTTTCACAAAACCACTTGATGCTTCTCGATTTGCCTTTTTGAGAGATGAGCTGGGCGTTGTGCATCCCATGAGCTTGTTTTGAGGGGGAGTTTTATGCCAAGTCTTTTACTTAATGAGCTTGATTTATCATATTTCTTTATACGTTATGTAATTAAGCTTATATATGATAATCTAAATTGCTTTACTTGAACTAAAAGTGACATTACGGAATCTTTTGGTTTGATTGTCTATAGCTAATACCTTGTGATATCTTGCTTCTATAGGCTTGATAATGAATCTTCTTAACAAATTTGGGCTATGAAGCATGTGTATTTTCAGCTTTACTCTTTCATAGACTATTTAATCACTTTGCATGTTTACAATAAAAGAAAAGGAATAAAAAAGGGCTCAAATCTGCAAGAAGCTTGTCAAAATTATCAAAATGTGCAAAAGCTTCAAGATGTATGATTCAAGCATGCCATTCCCTAAAAGATAAGATGTATGCTACAAGCATGCCATTCCCTAAAAGATAAGATGTATGCTTCAAGCATGCCATTCATTGAAAATAAAAGAAGTATGCTTCAAGCATGCCACATGCAGTTTACTGTTATCAAGATTAATTTGGTCTACTAGATTGGAGTTGAAACTACTTGCTTGCCAAGAGTTGTTAGTTGCTTCATTTTTTGGCCTAGTGTTTTCTGTCAAGATTTTGCTTAGTACTTGGCTATAGTTGATTAAATTGAGGTTGAGATGCATGTCACTCCCTAACTTGTTAAATAATATTAAGTTCATGTATTATGCTTATTATGTGATATAAGGTTATATGATCAAGGAAGCTCATTGGTTCTTGTCTTGGCACTCATTTGTTTTTCCTTGCTGAAATCATTGTCAAAGGGGGAGAAGAAAGCTTACATTCAGGGGGAGAAGTAAAATGTTTTATTATCAAAAGGGGGAAATTTTGGAGTTCACACACAATTTGGTTTCCTTTTAGGGGGAGATTTTTCACTTGGCTTTTTGATCACTTTGCTTTCTGTTTTAAAATGAAATTTCTTAAAATCTTTTCTTATGAGGTTAATGCCAATGTTCAGGTCCAAATGGTGTTGCCAATGTTTTCATCAAGGGGGAGATTGTGAGATCATGTGATGAAAAATTGGTTGAATGGTGAAATTGGCATTGTAAAGTGACTTTGATTATAGCATGTGTGGTGCTTGTGCGTATGCCATGTTGAGATAATTATTATGCTGGTGATAGCATGATGGATTCTGCTTGATGCAATGCACTCGTGTGAGTGGTTGTATGGATTGACTTTGAGTCAAGTCGTGGACTTGTGCTCGTGCACGGTTTCTGTGTTTATTCATGTGCAGGTGTTGCTCGAGGGCGAACGTGGTCGATGACGGACGGAACTAGTTTCATGGAGGCGGAGGTTCGGGACTAGGTTCGGGGAGGAATCGAGGTCTTGGTGGTCAAGGATGTCATGCGGGACGTTCGGGCTAGAGAACATGCACATGGAGGCTGGTTAATCACGTAATTACAGCAGGTGGGCTGTACATACGTGCAAGAGTTGTTTTTGGCCACGTTGGGCCAAGTTGAGATGTATGCAGACTTTTTCCATGTTGGAAGTGGAGTTGTATTCTATCTCGTTAAGATTGCTCTGTATAAATAAGGGGAGGTGTCCCCTGTTTATTCTTGAGTGTTCAGGTTTGAGGGTTTGTACTCTTGTGTTGGAGTACTTTAGACAATGAAATAAAAATCAATCTTCCAGAGAGCTTCTTCTTGCGGTTGTGATTTGCTCTTGGCCGACATAGTTGATCAATCGCTTGAAGTTTTGTTCATCACACAGATCCACGAAGTTCATCACGGAGTTCGGTTCTTTGCAAAGGTGTCATTTTGCGAAGGTAATATCTTTTGATCCGTAGATCCGATCGAATTGATTCTTATTGGGTTTGATTTGTAATTGAATCTAGTTTCTACAGTTAAAATTTCACATCAATCCAACGGTTAGATCTTCGGTAATTTGTGGTCGCCAGATTGATGTCCTCGCTTTCCTTTGATCGCTCGCGTGGTCGCCCAGATTCAGTCATCTTGCGAAGGACATAACTTTAGATCCGTAGATCCGATTGATCTGATTCATTTTGAGTTAGCTGCAGAATTGAGTCTAGTTTCTACAATTAAAATTTCACATCAATCTAACGGCTAGATCTTCAGGATTTTCTATTTTAGTGGACATGTATCGGTCTACTCGCCCAGATCTGCGGCGCGTGGTCGATCCAACTGCTTCACGTGGTCGCCCAACCCGCCGCCCAAGTGTCAAACTTCTCGCCCAAGTGCCCAACCTTCTCGCCCAAGTGTCCCTCTTGCCGCCGGTGCCCTCTTGGTCGCCCGGTGCCCCTCTTGGTTGCCTCTTGGTCGCCTCAGCCAGTGCCCTACCTGCCGCCAGTGCCAAACCTTGCAAGTGTCATCTTGGTGGCCCAGAGCTCAAACTGGTCGCCAGAGCTCAAACGCGTCGCCCAAGTGCTCTACTAGTCGCCCAGACTACTATACTGGTCTCCCAACTGCATAAACTATTTTCAATCAATTTGAGTTTCAATTGGGGTGTTTCAAAAAGGTTAAGAATAAGATTTTAGCTTCCGCGCAATCATTCACCCCCCCTCTGATTGACGCCATCCGATCCTACAACAACTAGTTAGGTACAGAGGGGATTGAAGATGGTAAGGTGATATAAGGTTAATAATTGGTTTTAATTGCATTATATTCAAGATCTAGTTTGGTAAAGAGAGAATTCAAGATGGTTTTGATCTAACTAGGTATAGATCCATTTGTTCTTTGTGATTTAAAATATTAATTGGTTCTAATTGCATTATACTCAAGATTTAGCTAGCTATATAAAGAGAGAATTGAAGATCTTTGAATTTAAATGTAGCTTTTATATATAAATATATATGTGTATATATATGTATATGTATATATGTATGTATATATATATATGTATATATATAATATATATATATGTATATATATAGGGGAAGTATATGGTGAAAGTGGACATATAGTGAAATCATGAAAGTAATCAAACAGGGGTATTGGATCAAACTTGAATGGTTCAGATCTAGGTGGAATCCCACCTCCTTCACTTAAAGTGTGGAATTTTGTAATTTTTCTAGGGGTTATGTGTAAAACGTGTTTAAGTGAGGAGGTGGGATTCCACCTAGATCTGAACCATTCAAGTTTGATCCAATGCCCCTGTTTGAATAATTTCATGATTTCACCATATGCCTATTTTCACCATATACTTCCCCATATATATGTATATATGTATGTATGTATATATGTATATATATATATATATATATATATATACGTATATATATATATATATATATATATATATATATATATATATAGGAAAATGATTCCATACTCACAGGTGTCGTACTCCCACCTTCAGTATATCATTTAAATGATGTTGTTATACCTCTTTATCCTTTTGAGTATACTCTAATACTAATTATAAGATACTCTAAAGTGAGTTCCATGAAAAATTTCATTAAAGTCCACCCTTTATAGCAATATTTGTTTATATATTCCTTTTACATATGGAATATGGTATGTTGTAAAAAAATAAAGGGTTCTCATGAAGTTTTTTCAACCATGTTGCATTGGAGTATCTTAGAATTATTATTGAAGTATACCGAAAGTGATAAAAGAGTATAAAGTGTTTATTTAAGTGGTATATTAGAGGTGAGAGTATGTACTCTGAGTACTGAAAAAACTTCCTATATATATATATACATATATATATATATATATATATATATATATATATACATATATATATATATATATATATATATGTATATATTGTTCTTTGTGATCTAAGGAGTTAAATAGGTTAATTGGCGAGTTAAAATATAGCATATATGTAGAATATTGTAGATCTATTTGTTCATTAGATCTGTCATGGTTTATGATTTAGGGTAAAATTTTAGCTAGTTAATCTTTGCTCTAATTTAAGAATGTGTGCATGCGCACTCATAGTGTAGTTAATTCATTATTTAATACTTATTGTTATATGTAGCGAAGATGGACCAAAACTGGATGTACACTAAGAATCGTGCGAGTGCTGAGTACATTAATGACGTCTCTGCTTTTAGAAGAGCTGTAGAGGAGGATATATTGAACAAATGGGTGGAATTAATGTCTTGTCCATGCATTGATTGCGAGAATCTAAGAATGTTTCGAAACTTAAGACATATCGAAGCACACTTGATTATAAGGGTTTCAAAAGGGTTATTCATGTTGGACTAGTCATAGTGAAGAGCAGATTATACAGGAAGTAAGTAGTATTAACATCATCAATGAGGTGAACGATACATTGGATGATATCAACTATATTTTCGATGAGGATAGGTTTCACGATGACAATCTGAATCAGATACTGTGTGATGCAAAAGAGAACTGTGATGAGCGGGAGTGTGTAAAATTCCATGGTTTGATTGATGACTCAGAGAAACTTTTGTTCCCAAGATGCAAGTCCAAATACATAAAGTTGTCATCCATACATGAACTGCTAAAATTAAAGGCAAGTAATGGTTGGTCTGACAAAAGTTTCATGGCGCTGTTAGGTTTATTAACAGACATGCTTCTAGAGAGACACGAGTTGCTAATAACTACCTACAATGCCAAGAAGGTTTTTTGTCCCTTGGGAATGGAAGTAGAAAGAAACATGCATATATGAACTACTGTATTCAATACCGCAAAGAGTACGCAAACTTGTATGTATGTTCGGTATGCAACGCATCCCGATATAGGTGTAAAGATTAATATGATGATGACAATGAGGGCATCAAGGTGAAAAAGGACTTTCTACTAAGGTGATGTTGTATTTGCCTGTAATTCCCACTGAAGTGTTTATTTGTGAACCCAAAGGAAGCAAAATTGCTTCAGTGGCACTTGAATGAGTGTAAGAATGATGCAATGCTAAGGCACCTTGCTGATTCCACCCGGTGGAGGAACATCGATAGGAGGTTTCAAGAATTCGTTGTAGATCTAAGGAATATAAGGTTTGGATTTAGTACAAATGGAATGAATTCTTTTGGTAACATAAGCAGCCGTCATAGCACTTGGCTCGTGAATTTCTATATCTACAATCTTCCTCCTTGGTTGTTTATGAAGCGAAAGTACATTTTACTGTCTATATTTTTTTCCAAGGCCTGAAAACACTGTGGGCTCGTGGGGTACAGGTACAGGATGCTCACAAATGAGAGCACTTTACTTTGCACTACCTATTATTCTGCACTATAAATGATTATCCTACTCTTACTGACCTCTCGGGCCAGAGTACAAAAGGAGCCAAAGCTTGTACTCACTGTTTAGATGATATCGAGAGTGTATGGTAGAATCACTATGTAAAACCCTATACATGCATTAACGTAGGTTCCTTCAGAGGAATCATCCATACCGCAAGATGAAGAAACAATTCGACGAAACAAACGAATACGGTTCAACTCCAAAGCCTTTAAGCGAGATAGATGTTTGTGATTTGGTTAACAACTTGGTTGTTGCATATTGAAATGGACATAAACCGAGAACTGTTAGAAGAGCATGTGGAAAATGATATCAATATTTTGGGACTTACCTTATTGGGAGCATATAAATGATCGGCACTGCATCGATGTCATGCATGTAGAGAAGAATATCTATGATATCTTGATTGGTCTCTTACTGAACATTAAGGGTAAAACAAAGGATGGTATCAATGTACTACTTGACTTGGTCGACATGGGCATCAGATCTGAATTAGAACCAAAAAAGATCGATAAAGGTTGAATATACTGCGAAACTGCTTGTTACACTTTATCCAAGGTAGAGAATTGAGCTATGCCAGTGTTTGCATGGTGTGTGTAATACCGCAGAAAGACTTGATTTGTTGGGGCTATTTTTGGTATGTCTTTGGGGTTTTGTGGGACTACCTCTTAACCCTAGCTCCACTCCCCATCCCCCACCTTCTTTTCTTTTCCCCCTCCCTCCTCCTTGCTCCTTGTTGCAGCACACCCTCCTCCCTCCTCCCTCCTCCTTGGCGCAGCACTCCCTCCTCCATGCTTCCAAGCGCAGCACTCCCTCCTCCCTGCCCTGGCCGAGCTCCTCCTCCTTCCTCCTTCTTCTCCCCTTGGGTAAGGAGAGGTAAGTGTTCTAGGGTTTGTGTGATGTGCTTTGATGGAGGCTTGCTCGTTTTGGGTGTTCTAGGGTTGTGTATTTGTGGATTTGGGTGGGTTTTGGAGAATCTAGATTTTGGGAGTTGTTATGAAATCTTGAGCTATGCTTATACCCTGTCGGATTTGAGTTATTTGGGATGTTTTGAAGCATTTTCTGGAGGGTTAGCAGTAGATGAAGTTGTAGATCATTGTCTTACCTTTAATTAGAGTTCAATAACTCTAATTTTGGTTCAGCCGTTTAGAAGTTATGCTAGTTTCTTTTCACTTCTTAATCTCTACTCCAAAGAAAAGCAATTGTGTTGAACTGTGATTTAGGGCAAGTTTGAAGCCGATTTGAAATTTTTTAATAGAGTTAGATGCAAAATTTTCTGTAAATATCAAAAATATCTTCATTTGCTTGATTTGAAGTTATCTTGTAATATTTATGCTTTGTTGAATGTGCTGTCCAGAACACTAAAATTCTGCTGTAAGTTCAGAAATGGGCAGATCTGGATTGATGTTCAAATGGGTAGATCTCTGTCTTAAGTTTAATTAGAGTCCAAGAATGCGAATTTTGGTTGTGTAGTTTAAAAGTTATGGATGTTTGTTTGACTGTTGCCCAGAGTCTATCTCTGCTAGCAAGCAGCAGAAAATTTCAGAGTAGGGCTATCTAGAAGCTGAATTAAATTTTCTAATGACTAGATTAAGTTAGGAAATTTCTTGTAGATTTCAAAAACGTCATCCTTTACTTCATTTGGAATTGTATAAAATTAGCAATGCTATTTTGATGTCTGCTGTCCAGTGTGGTAGCAGATCAAGTTTCAGAGCTAAATATGAAAGGCTAAATGTTTCATTTGAGAGAATTGGTTATTTGGTAATATGTGGATAATTTTTAGTAGTTTCATAAAGTTCTTGGTCCTTGAGGTTTGGGTTATAAGGGTGGAACTTATAACCTTTAAACCACCAGGACAGCAAAAGGGTGGTTTTGTTCGTCGAGTGAGAAGGTTATTAGAATTGAGGTAGGGCGTAGGTTCGATGTCACTAAATTTTATTGCTTATGCTGGAATTATATTATTGAGTTGTATGTAACTTATTCTCAGGTGGTAAGACTTCAGGAGTGGCCTCAACCCCGCACCACCCCGCTCCTCATGGTTAAGGCAAGTGCATTGATAACTTGGTTGAGGGATGAATTGATGTTTAGATTGGTAAATATTGTCTTGCTGTTTTAAATAACTAATGTTCATCATTTAAATTAGTTATGCTTGTGATTTTGAGATGATGATATTGAGTATATGATGTGGATGGTCACTTGGGAATTGTTGGCACATGGTGGTTGGTTATTGAAAAGTGTTGCATCACTCGTATTCATGTCATTAAAAGTGCATATGAGCCAGGTCGGTAAAAGAGTCATATAACTAATCCGGAGTGCTTTGGCCAGGTCGGTGAGAAAGGTATATGATTTGACCTGAGTGCTCTTGAGTAAGACCTACTTCGGTAGGCCCTTCTACTGGGATGGAAGGGAATGGGAGTGTAACATCGACGGTGTGCACTCAAGCTATACCAGTATAAACTATGAAAGGTGCATATGAGCATACAAACATATTTGCATTGCATAGCATTGCTAATGATGAATGATAGTTAAGGTGATGATTGTGGTAAATGTTTATGTGGATGAGTCGTGAATTCATCCAATGATAACTAATGTGATAATTGTGATAACTGGCATGATATTGTTTCTTACGTTTTGGTTGAGTCATGGATTCACCCTTGCTAGATTCAAATGTAATAATTGGTTATGTTATTGTTTTATTATGCACTTTGCTGAGTTTTGGACTCACGCCTGTTTGTTTAATGTTTTTAGGTACTGTGAGACCGGCATGATGGAAAGGGAGTAGCACAGACACGAAACCGAACATCACTTTAGCCTCTTGTTGTAGTTAGTTCTTGAGCATGCTTAGCCTTGATTAAACAGATAGACTTAGACATGAATTAATACTCGGGGATACCTTCTTGATTGGTTTTAATCGGTTTGGCTCAATGCTTGTGAAAGACCATGTGGAGGTCTATCCTTGTGTGTGATGGGTAATTGACGAGATTTGAGCTTGGATTGATTTGAAATTGAGTTTGATTTGAATTGGATTTTTGATTTGAAGCAATTTGAGTGTAGGTTACTTTTTCCAGTGCTACCGTGGGGGCGATGGCACTGGACTTTTGATTGAAATTATGATTGATTAATGAATTTTGGGATAATCATTGAATATCTTTGTAGGCATTGCTATGTGAAAAGTTTTTCCTTGTCTTTAATAGTTGCAGGGCAACAGTGCTAGATCATGGTGAGGCGGAGGATGACTGGGACTAGGCGAGGAGCATTGGAGGTCTAGACTATTGGGAGATCGCCGAAAGATGATCGGAGATAGAGTCCGGGCAAGCCAAAAAGACAAGGAAAGGAGGAGATGCTAGCTAGACATCGCGTGGATCAAGGAAGGCCGTTAGTGTTGGGAAACGCGGGATGCTACGCTAGCATATAATCAAATTCTATCGCGACTACCCAGGACACCCTGCAAGCAATTGATCACAGATCGCATTATCTTACGACGCGTAGTGCAACGGAAGACAAGTCGATGAAGCCAGTTCAATCGATCCGCGCGTCGTGGAAGTAGCCGTACATGCCACGCCTCCTCCTCGCTGGTGCTGCAAGGCCTTGCCACTCCATGGCCAAGCCCCACGACCGGATTGTAGGCGGCATTGAGGTAGACGAAGCGCCGGAAGTCCTCGTGGAAGTTCGCGACCTCCAGGAGCAGTCCGACTTAAAATGGACGCCAAGGCCACATATGAGCTCCGTTTTGGGCGTTCTACCACTCGTTTGAAAGATAACGAGATAATATTTCAAACGCATCCAGTCATGCCTCCAAATTCCTTCTGGATCAATAGAAATCAATAAAACAAGATCACATCCAGAAACTGTGCGCGAATTTGATTGCACCTCCTTTCAGGTTCGCTTCGAATAGCGCCGCAGGTGCAACACCTCTATGGTATCCACACGTACAGGGATTGGAATCCATCCACGCGGGTGTGCTAGCACCTCACGCGTGAACCCTTGGGAGAGACGACGGCTAGGGTTTGGTGGAGGGGAAAACCTAGAAGCTCATCATTCTCATAGCCTCCACCGCCTCCTTTTATATAGCCCCCTAGTTGGGCTCCTATGCTAGAGGTCCAATAAAGTTTGTAGCCCACATCCAACGTGGCCTGCTAAGCCCACATCATATGTGACCTGTCATTACCAAGCCCACATCATATGTGGTGTATGATACGCTATTGGGCATAATCCCAACAATCTCCCACTTGCACAATAGACAATTATGCAAAGAGTATTCCAACCCCTTTAAGTGTGTGACCCTGTAGGTTCATGTACAAGTCGGCAGTGGACCCGGAAACACCTTTCTAATCCACAGATCAATATCGGTGCCTAGCAGCACATATTGACCCCTGAATGCACAGAATGATCATATCAGCAGAACCTTGATACATTCAACACATACCGATCCTTTTGCCGCACGATACTAGTCAAGCTCAGGGTAAGATACGTGCCACCCCTGTTGATAGCTCGACCATTTTACTCGTCAATGTGATGGATTCGGGGATTGTGATTAACTCTTTAATCACAGGCATGCCCATGCACTTTCCAATCCATCCACACCGAGGGGCCCAGAGGTATCTCTCCCGGCAAATCCTATCTTGATCGATCAAACCCCTGGCAATGTTTCGTGGCATACCCAGTAGTTACCTTTATAACTACCCGATTCACGGTGTAGCATTTGATAACCCGAGCATATGAGTCCACATGCCGGAATCCATGACGATCTCAAGTCTAAGAACCATATAGGTGTATCACTCGAGACTACAATCGATGGCACTTCTAAGATAACAATCTCGGCGGTGTCTCGGGTGGGTGCAATCAACTACCCTTGTTCACCAACAAGTGTCCACACCATTCACTACAAGATGTCGTGAAAATTTTCGTCGGCCAAAGCTCACGAAAATAAGACCATTGCCCACGAAAATAGTTATTTTAAATCGGCAATAACCTTATTTTCGTCGCATCACCACGGCCGTCGAGATAAGGAGCCGAAAGTTAGCTTAATTTTCGCCGAACCGAACAAAAGTTATTAATTTTAAATCGGCGAGAACGCGTCGGCGAAAATAACGCACAATTTTAAATTCACCACGACAACCCATTTGAGAAGTAATTAATTTTAGTCGGTTTTAATCCCACCAAAGTTAATAAGGTTTAATTTAAATGGGTTTTGTCTAGCCCACTAAAGTTAATAAGATTTATTTTAGGTCGGTTTACGTAAAGCCCACGAAGTTAATAGTTAATTTTAAATCGGTTTTTTCGGCGCCCGAAAAGTTAATTTGTTAAGTTTTGTCGGCTTTTTTCTGACCCACGAAAATTAATTTGTTAATTTTCGTCAGTTTTGGTGGCCCACGAAAGTTATTCATGAGAGCAAAAAAACATCCCTTTATCCGGAGTAGCAGATACTTGCCGGTTAGCGAGGCACGGTGCCATCTAACACCATGTCACACTTGCGACCGATATGGTACCAAAGACACTGGATAACGATTTACCCTTGAATTCGAGGGTTTGAAGGATCATGAAAGAGTGAAGGTTTCCCCTTTTCTTAGGTTCTTTGACTGGCAAAGGCCATTTTGGCCCCGAGTGCTTGATCTTTCCTTCTCGCTCTGCGGCGGGAGTAAGTCTTGATCATCGTACTCACCCTCTCTAGGAAGCTTGCAACCTCCACAGGAGCAACTGTTCCTCCGAGTAACGATCAATTCTTGGGAGGTCATTCTTCAAATCTTCAACCGCAACTCACAACCAATGATCACATCAAGGACCACCACAGAAGCAAAATGTATGAAGTAGTTTCCCATTGGGGCTTACCATCATAGAAAAGTTTTGAGAGGTATCCCGACTATATCCTCGTAGCATTCGTCGACTATAGACTCATTTGGGATGGGGTTGATATTGGTTTCTGCAAAGGGGTGAAATGACAGCCAACCAATTGATGGAACTCCTCATTTGGGAGGGGTTGATATTGGTTTCTGCAGATAAACCTATTTTTCATACAGATTTAGACAAATATCATTCATAAATCGGATATGATGTTATTTGACTACCCAATCCATGATCAGACGACTCCAAGAAGTTCAATTCATCTTTGTTCTCTTCATAACTAGAAGAATAATGTTAAACGTGAACATCTCACCAAGAGCATGGGAACCAAGTTGTACTATATTATCATTCTAGTTGTTTGCAAAAAAAACCGGTGTTACAAGTTGAAGGCACACACAGAGAACATGGTGCATGAAGATAAATCGGATATGCTCTAAGTTTGTAATTTAATGAACTTGGAAACAAGAAGCCCACTAGTTTGTGAAGTTGTAGGGTCAAATCGCAAGGTTTTGGGGATGCTGCCACTTCAGTAGTGCCAATTATCGGCTGAATCGACCTTTTGTAGCTCTGCAAGTTGAGAAAAGTAACAAGCAACATATCCCGGAAGGGCATCTAGGCAGTTTGTTGCCAACTTGAATGAACTAAAGACAAACAAAATAAGACAAGCACTTCCATGCTCTACCAAATGAAAAATACACAAATATTAAATAGCCCATTTAGGATCTGTTTTGGTGAAAGAATTTCAATAGCGGGACAAAGAAAATTTGCAATCCAAAGAAGTGAAATTTCAATAATTAAGTCTAAATTCTATAATTCGCACTTTGAAAATTTTGAAGGGTTTTACGTGGTCTCTTTCTTTATGCTATCTACTGAATTTCTTTCACTTAATCTTATAGCTTCCTACATTCTAATTATTTTTACACCTAACAAACTTACGAATAATGAATTTTATAGTCTTACGTACTTATGAAAATTTCGTACCTTTATTTTCTTTCTTTTTTTAGCTTTTTAGATCCTTGGGTGTGATCTTTTACTACTATGAATCAATACATAACTACATTTACAAACCTTAAAATTGACCGCTCAAGGCTTTCTGGGTGGCCCATATGACAAACACTTGTGCAAAAGGGTGTTGTTGGTGAACATATGGCCATTAAGTAAGATTTCTGAGCTTAAAGAACAAGGATTTGTCGAAAAGTAATCTCAGCTCTATACTTTGACTTCCTCTATCTACTACTAATGCATGGTACCTTCTAGCGTTTTCCACATTCCTACATCATGCCTTTCAAGTTACCAGTTGACACATGTGCAGCTAAAAAACTATTGATCGCGCCATATTTACACATGCAAAGTGTAATAGTGCTTTTGTCTTGAAAAAGCCAAACAAAAACACTTAAACTATATTGGGCCATAGAAATGCATCTTTCACATTATCATCTCTGCTTTCGACTGACATAAGCTCTAGAAGTCCGCCAATAAGCCTAGGACTGATTTGTTGGCAACAATGACAGATAGCTTAGCAACTATTTTTTACAAAGTGCAACTATCAAGGCATCAACACCTTGGTGTAGCTAACCCTAGAATACCTACTAGCTGTAGTTATGCTTTTGTGTCATTAATAATGTTTTTAACCATAAGATTCACTTAACCACATTGAATATCAATCTCGATCTGAAAAGTAAAAAATACAAGGAAAGTACATATCTTCAAGTGAGCAACAAAACAAATTTGTACCGCTTTGAAGGGTGTTTGGAAAGGAATTGCTGGACCACATTCTCATTTTGTGCAACAGTGAAGATATTTGAAGGCAAAACCATTAATTGTTACACAATATGACATGAAAATGCAATGAAGCGGTATAAAGTACATGAAAATGCAATGAGCGGTATAAACTATTGAACTTGCATAGTTGCATGCGAAGAGATTACTCACCTGCAAATAGTATATATTAGTGTTCCACCAGTTTTCTATAATTTAAAACCATTTGTCAGAAGACATAATTGCAAAGCAAAGGAAGCTCATCAAATCATCTGATGAGAATACTAAGCATAAACTTCACTAAATATGAAACAGAAACCTCAGTGCATGCACATGTTAATAAATACGCAATTGGATTTAAGATATAGATAGCTGAATCAGGTGCCAACCTTCAAGCTAACATCAAGAATGAAAATAGTACCTGAAGATGAAGCAAGTTGTCAGTTCTTTCTGCATCGAGTACACGGCGATCTAATGTTTTCCATCCCCATAACTCAAATTTCTGAATGTCATTCATAACAATTCATGCATATATATATATCATTATATCATCCAATTCATCCACATCATTCATTCATCCACACATATATCATTTGTTCAAATCCACATTATTCATCCACACCATTCATTCATCCACACATATATCATTCGTTCAAATCTCCAAATCAGACACAAGCACTTCATACACATATATCATTCATCGAGATTACATAACATGAGATTCATCCACACATAATCAATCTCATTTCACAGATTATTACCAAACATCTCAAGATTACATTACATGAGGGTCATTTGAGTTGTGGCCGCTACCTGCGGAGCCAAATAGGTTTTGAACGAATTGAGATGGCCTCTCGGAATCCTAAAGATCAAAATTCACGATTAGTCAAAAAATTGTGGGAAGTAACAAAACTAACCAAGAATATGACAAGTGACAAACGAACATGCTCTCCAGTCTTTCTGTTGTGGCGTGTTGTCCCCGATCCCTACAATCTGATGAGACCAAATTTAGCTAGATTAGAGTAAGTTACGCTAAATTGACCAAATTTAACTAGAATAGCCTAAGTTTAGCTACAATAGACTATGTTTAGCAAGATTGACCTAATTTAGCTAGAATATACTAAGTGTGGATAGAATATACTAAGTATAGCTAGATTGACCATATATCGCTAGAAAAGACCAAGTTTAGCTAACTTTGAGCCGCAGGAGAAGGTGCAGGGAGAAGGTGCTTGGAGGATACATCCCCATTGTGGCGGTGGTGGTGGCGGCCATGGTGAAAATACAATGGTGCAGCCTGCTTCTTTGGAACATTGCTGTAAATGCAATTTGTCGAGTTTCATATATTGTTGCATGCTCGGAATGCTAACTGTTGAGGGCTTAGACTTACTTGAATAGCCGCCTGCTGCTATGCCATGTACTGAGCATAGTATGCCTCCTGCGACCTTTGATGTTCATCCTGCAGCCTTAGCTCCTCATGAGACCTAGCAACCTCTACCTCCTACTCTCACGAGGCGCGGCTACTAACCCCGAGCTCTGCGAAGACCCTCTGAGCTCGCACCTCCCTCGAGTCAATCACTCCGGTGAACATGGAGTACCTTCAAAATACAGAAACACAAAGGCTTTAGAACTTCAATTTATTGCTCGCATTAACAAAGTTTGAGAAACTATGATATTTTACCGTCCATGGCCCTTTCCGCCTCCGGTAGCATGCACGGCCACGCCGTCAACACGTTCCTTCCGCCAATCGTAGCCTTCACCATGACGCCTGACCATTTCCTGCACATATTTCTCCTACAGGCAGAAGCGAACCATACAACTTAGAGCTCGAAAGTTGATGAGAACTCAAGGAAAATTGTGGATAACTCACCACCGATCCGAGGCCACTGAGTGCACAATCGCTCGGGTGTGATGGGTCTCGTCCTTATGACCTCGCACATAAACTTCGATGTCACTCGGTGAACACCACTTTGAGCCTCCTGTAGCTAGGGGTTAGTTGCATACATATACTTGTGAATATGTTCTTGCAAATATTTGGTACGCCCTGTCTTACCATGCATTTAGCCATACGGATGTGTCCATCACCGCCATACGTATGGCCTTCGCCTTCGCCTCTGCGATCTTTGTGCTTCCTTGACTTCGCGATCCATTCAGAGAAGCCCATCACGACAAAGAGCCCTAAGCATCCGGACGGTCTTCCATCCACGGAAGTGTGACTGCACACATGTGTTAATACATCAAAACAATATTAACATCACAACCTAATGACCATGAACCCTAATATGCTTTACACCTTATCTTGTTCTTTGGTCAAGTAAGTTTCAGTGGCCAAAACTTGTCCGCTCGGCGCCCATGGCCTTCAAGTACATATTTGTTGCTTGAATCCGGGCATTGGAGAATGCATCCCTAACTACCTTCTTTGCATTGGCATGGAACACATTAGTCGCGTGGCCCAATTCGGCGGGGATCGATAAGCGGTAACGTTTACGCAATGTCAAATTTAAGAATTGTCATTACAAAATTATAGAACTCAACAATTTCTCATGGGAAGTAGAGATCAATTGATCCGCTAGGAAGATGAAATACTTACTTAAATGAAATGGATCAACGCCATATGGGCGACATATATTTAAACATATGACAATCACAAGCAGGTTTAACAAATGAAGATAAATGGTCCTTACGGATATGCACAAAACTAAATTTCTCCCAAATCGAGATCGCTCTATTGTTAAACAATTGTTTAACATGCTCTTGAACTGCTAAAGATATCCGATGTGATTTCCCTACTTGTGTTGCCAATTCTGAGTTGGTAACTGATTTGTTAAATAAAGAGTAAGACAAATTTTTCTCATTACTTATCACAATATTAACTTTTAGGAAAATGATTAATACACAGTTGAAACCATAAAGACATTACAGTATTGACGACAATTTTATCATTCTAGAACTAAGAGAAAAGCAACATATAATGAACTAATTATCTTATAATAGATATAAGTAGTTCAGAAGGGCCAAACTAGGGTGCAAAACAAAATCATGTTGTGACATTCATATAACCACATATTCTATGAGACATGAATCATACTTCTGAAGCTACAGTTGAACTAAGTTAATGAAGTGATGGATCTCTAAAAGTCATTCCACACTGCTCCCTGAAGTATCAGACATTTCATGGCAGGGGTTATAGAGAATCTTACCCAGAAGTCATTCCACACTGCTCCCTGAGCATTTACATGGTTCACATCAGGAGATAGCTTGTAATGCTTCCAACTTGTAGCAGGAATGCACTCACCACCACAGTAATCACCATTCCTAGTAGTGTAAACGAGCGAGAGGTTACCCAAGACTGGCGTTAACTCCGCCTATGGTGTCCTCTGCCGTCGAAACCCCTGTCATCCCATGAGCTGCAAGAAACACAAACTCTATAGATCTAGTTCTAAAGTAAACAACATAAAACAAACAAAAATAAATGTTCTCACCTATCGCCAACCGGTGCGATCACAATCTTGTCCTCCTCGCTGGCACCGGAGGAGGCGGCAACATGGCTCCTCCTAGTCCGCCTCAGACTACGCTAGAACCTTCACCAGCATTCTCCGGTCCTCCTCATCCCCTCGGCCGCATCTTCATCCACCGGTGCTCTTCATCCTCCTCGGCGCATCTTCATCCACAGTGCTCCTCGTCCTCGCCGATCATTGATCTGCATCTGCACCGCCACTTCTTCCTCCGACGCTGTGTCATCTGCGAAATTATATAAGAGATAAGTACATATGAAATGCTAGGTACATATAAGAGATTAGCAGATATGAAATGCTAGGTACCTCGGTTCTTTGAAGTGCGATCGGTCGTCCTGCAATTCGATCAGACGTGTCTCAACAAGTCCTGGCGTCTTTGGCTTCCTAAAGAACTGCCCTGAAAAAGAGACTCCTTGCTCGCACCAGACTGTAGCATCTTGCTCGCAACACTGAGGAAGCCCTTCGTCGTTTGCTTGACCTTGCGCGACATCCTGTTCAAGAAACAAGTACAAGGTATTAATACATGAACATAATAATAAATGGACAAAATAATAGCTGAACAAAATAAGAACTATAAATTAATGTTTACTTGTCAAAATTCATCAAGATCACGATCAAGTAGTCTCCTTTACATAAAGATCGCCACGTAAATTTTTTCTTCATCGTACCGTTTTTTAGTTTCTCGGGAACAATTACATCGTCACGGTCTCCAACTAAGAAATCGAGTCCTGAACCAGGTTCGACAACAAAAGAGCTTGGCAATTCTTCATCTTGGTAAACCTCATCAACCTCCTCGGCCTCCAGCTGATTATCACGATAACCAGCATCACCAGGAGTATATAACCGCTCACGGGATTCGCTGTATACTACCCACCAAGCACCAAATTGTGCGGGGATATGACATATAATAGACCTGCTCAACTTGGTGTGCAAGGATAAAATTGTCGTAGCCCTTAAGCCTATCGTTGTGTTTCACTTCCACCATGCCATACTGGTTTTGTCTTGTCCCTTTATTGTTATCGAACCATTCACAATCAAAGAAGACTACTTTAAGTTTCTTGTCCCCTGCAAAACTAAACTTGAGGATGTTTTGAATGATTCCATAAATTAGTTTCCCGCCCTTGTGCATCGATTGCCCTAGTCACAACTCTAGTATTAGTTGTGGATGCAAGAGGAAGACCTGCTTCACAGTTGGCTGAACGGAAGCGGAACCCATTGACATCGTAACGGCCATAGCTTTTAATAGCCACCCTTCCGTAAGATAGTAGACGCAAGTTCGATGGACGCTATGCGTCTTTCACGCACTGCATTATAAGGACATGACATTATAAGGATATATACTATTGAAACGTAACATAATAGAATAACATATCACGAGAAGATTGTACATGATCTCTGAACCAAGTGATGAAATTTGGCCCTCCATTTATTCCATCCCGTCACATTGTATTTAGTTGCTTGCTCGTAGGTTGCTGCCTAGAAGTCCAATTTTGCTTATCGAACTCACTGTACGAGAACGTAAATGAATTAGATCTATAGCAGCATGAACAAAGAGATAATTACACGTATAACACTTACGTGAAATCTTGCTCCATCTCATCCATATTGGTGTACATGTAGAGCAAAGCAGCCTTCCGTTCTTCCTGAGTATAATAGTAGGCCGTGCAGCCACCGACAGTTGTGCCCCTCCATTGAAACAGTTTGAGGTTACTGCAAGGTGGTTTTTCATCGACATTGTACCGCATCGTAGGAGCATTGACATTGTGTTCCTCTGCAAAATATACACTCGAGAAGTATGCTATCTCCTTAATTGAAAATGCTTCCGCGATGCACCCTTCAACTCTTGCCTTGTTGCCAACCATAGCTCTAAGCTTCTTGAGGGCCCTTTCAATGTGATACATCCACCTATATTGCACAGGGCCACCTACCTTAGCTTCATATGGAAGATGAACAAGGAGATGTTGCATTGGATTGAAGAACCCTGGAGGGAATATTTTTTCCATCTTACATACAAGCACCGGTATCTCTTTCTCCAACATCTCCATCATCTCCTTCGTGATTTCTTTAGCACAGAGTTGTCTATAGAAATAACTTAGCTCAGCTAGCACCTTCCACACATCATCATTAAGGTACCCGCGAAACATTACAGGCAGGAGTCTTTCCATGATTATGTGGTAATCATGGCTCTTCAACCCATTTAGCTTCCCTGTCTTCACATTCACAGCCCTTCTCAAGCCCGCAGGCAGAACCATCGGGAATTTCATTTTTTCATCCACCTCAAGCACTTCTTTCTTGTCTTTAGGTTTAAGACAAAATGGAGCGCGTGGCTTACTACCACTTTCGGTGAGCTCAAGGGTTGGACGGTTACAAAGCTCTGCTAAGTCTCTTCGGGCCTTTAGGTTGTCTTTTGTTTTGTCCATCATATCCATGCATGTGCTTATGATGCTTTCAGAAACATTACGTTCCTGGTGCATGACGCCAATGTTGTGCATCGAATCAACGCTTTGTCATAGGGAGCTCCCATATTCCGATATGTGAGTCGGTTGTGCTCCACTCCAAAACCTTCGAACCCATCTCATTTGCTTTTGGGACTAGTTTACTCGACTTATCGGCAATTTCTAGCCCGCTTAGACGCCTGGTGGTCCTTTGTGACAATGGTGTTCTTCCTAAAAGCGTTCTTCTGCCGTCTAAAGATGTGTCTCTGGGGCAAGAAACATCTATGACAATCGAAGTAGTTGATCTTTCCACCAAAAGCTAGGCGGAAACAATCCGTGTCCGAACCACAGATTGGACAGGTCAAATTTCCATGGCAGCTCCATCCAGCAAAAATACCATAGGCCATGAAATCATGAACGGACCACAAATACGCAACTCAAAGGTTGAATTTCTTCTTCTTGTAAGAGTCGACGCTCAACTCCGTCCCACAAATTGTTTCAACTCTTCGATTAAGGGTTCCAGCATCATGTTGAGGCATGTCCCAGGATGTTGCGGGCTAGGTATGATAAGGCATAAGAACATAAACTCATATTTCATGCAAAGAGCAGGTGGAAGGTTATACGGAACAGCAAAGACAGGCCAACATGAGTAGGAGGCCGCGGATTGGCCGAAAGGTGTGAAGCCATCCGTCGCCAACCCAATGCGAACATTTCTCGCATCGCGGGCGAAGTCTGCGTCAAAGCTGTCCAGAGCCCTCCATGCCTCACCATCAGACGGGTGCACCATCACTCCGTCGTTCTCATATAGACCTTCCTTGTGTCACCTCATGTGCCTAGCGGTTCTCTTTGAGAGAAACAGCCGTTTGACCCGCGGTGTAATCGGCATGTAATGAAGTTGCTTATGTGCAACATCAGTCATCACCTTTGCACCGTCTTCATTTACGACCTCGACGTACCTCGGTTTGCCACACTTTAAGCACTTCTTCTCATTCTTATGCCCTTTCCAGAAAAGCATGCAATTGTCTTTGCACACATCAATCTTCTCATATTTCATACTTGAGTAGAAACCAATCTCTGGGCATGGTACATGTCTTTGGGCATGTTATGAGGCTTCTAAGCACATCACCGATCAAGTTGGAGAGCTCGTTGTAACAATTATTCGAGAAGGCAAACTTTGACTTAATGGCCATGAGCCGTGTCACAAAAGCTAGGAGGGTCACTTACATTGGTTCAGTGCAACGGCTCTTCCGGCTTTGAGGGCCTCAAGAACCTTTTAACCTCTGGTGTAGGCGGATCCTCGAATTAAGTTTGAACTCTAGCCAGATAGCTTCAAGCATCTCATCCATCCTATCATTGCCCACCCTATCATCATCTACCTCTTCTACTTGACTTGAGAGAATGACTCGTAGTGGTGCACCCACACTCATAGCTTGGCATGAAACCGTCTTGATAAAGGTCTAGCGCCACCTTTGTCTTGTCATGTTTGGACAAATTTTGGCACTTGCCGATGGGCACCTCACCTTATCGGTATTAGACAAAGAGAACGACGGTTCACAAAAGCCGTAGTCTTGGCCACCCACTCATCCAAGTGAGCCCCACTCTTATCCCAACCATCATACATCCATTGCCGATCGTCACCCATCCTTGAGGCTATAGATTAAAGCAAGTGTAATCATGAGTTGTAGCAAAAGAGCACAGATTGAATCAAAATTGCCGCATGCAATTGGTGAACCGAACTTGACTACAAAGAATGAATTTCGTGAAGATTACTTGTACATCTTGAGCATCTACAATTCTGTGAACTGAATTGGGATACTTTCTTAAATCTTGGTCGGGACACCGGTCCTAAGCATCTACAATTCTGTGAGTCTATCTACACATTGATGCTGTTTCTTTTCGTAATATAAGATATATTTTGCCTAGTTACATTTAGCGCCATTTTGTTATATAATATATGTTTTGGTCTTCGATAATCCCCAAACTGCATTGATCATTATTGAATTTGGAGGTCTCAAGAACCTTATTAGCTTGGAATTGTATAACAACAACATAACATGCATGAGTAGTTAAAACCACGATGAGGAGTAATTAATCATGAAAGAATTGGTCCAATTGGATATTAATATCTGGAAAAGATATGGTTCATCAAATATGCAGCGTGTGCTCTTTCATGCATGCATCCATTTTGGAAAAGCCTTAATATAAAAGCTTGCAAACAATTTAGTCAAGCGCACTATCTATGCACCACACCGCAAATATTATGTAGCTTTTCAATGACAATGATATGATAGGATTGCTCATCATCAGTATATATATGCTATTGCTATATAGCTACTTCATTGACAATTTCACACAAAATCAACCAATGTACTAGAAATGAAAGCAAAATACACAATACATAATATTTTGCCCAATTAATGCATCACACAAATGCATGAATACATTTAGTTCTATTCGATGGCACACTTGCGTGCAATGGCATACGCAAGGAGAGGCACGAAGGGGTTAGAGTACAAGGAAAACATCGAAATTAAATCGCAATATATTGGTCGAAGCATGCTACTGAGACATGCACTAGAGCAAACCAATTAACGATGATTAGCCGATGATCGACTAATCGATGCTTGCTAGAGGGGCATGCAGGAGGCAAAGTTAAGAATTAAGGTGGTTGTTTGACATGGATCAATGCAAGGCAGCACGCCCGGGCCCCATAAATACCATTATGCCGCATAATCGACTAGTGGGTCCCAAAAATCATCCAGATGCCGTATTTTATTTGCAGGGATGGTAATCTACACAAGTTGATCGATGGCGTGGCTGGCTAAGCAAGGGAACTCCAGCCGGCAACCAAACCGGTCCATGCATGACAACGACGCCAACAAAGCGATCGCCAAGAGATCGAGTGTACTTGCATGTATGTTTAAAAATTCAGTTCGATGGAGAAAAGATCAAACCAGAATTAATATCAATCGTAACACATATATATATTATTGGTGCAGTACATAATATATATTAAGCAAATCTTTGAAGGGTTAGTAGTAGCTGTATATATATCTGGAGCTAGCTAGTATAATACTAGCCAGCTCCCAAAGGCATGCGTCCCGAGTTTTATTAAACAAGTAATTAGTCTGGATCGATCGAATGACGGAAGGGCCGGCTTTGCGTGATTAATTCGTCTAATCAATCGTAGAAGCGTGTGGCACGACGTTGCTTACAAAAATGCATGTTGTCGGACTATACATGCGTAAGCTTGGCTAGATCAAAATATTAGTACGCCAACCTCTCACCTTACTATCTATAAATACTGATGCTAGCAAATGCCAATTAAGCTCAAGAATATAAATAAAATGAGCTAGCCAACGAAGTATATAAACCAAAGCGCATTTACTAATTAATTGCTGCATTTGGAAAGAGTAGTTGCAGCGTAATGGAGTAATTAAGCAACACTTGAACTACGAGGTAATTAAGCAAGTTCTACAATTCTCACACGCGGTGTCGTGGGTGAACCGATGAGGAACAACAACATAACATGGACCAAAAGAACTTAGCAAGTGAGATCCATAGTATTCAGAACATCTGGGAAATGCTAACCGGAGGGGAGGAGCCGCGGTGAGCCGACCTGGAGGGAGGTGGCGGATCTGGAGCTTTGGCTCGAGCCGAGGTGAAGTCTGCCGCACGCGTCGAGATGAGGGAAGGGCAGGAGGGGGGGGGAGGCGGAGGCGGGAGCGAGGGGGGTGCATCCGAGGGGCGGCGGAGGAGGGGGGGCGGCGGCTGGAGGGGCGGAGGCGCGCGCTGGAGTGGGGGGGGGGGGGAGGAGGCGTCTGAAGTCCTGGAGGGGGGGGAGGGAGGCGCCTCGAGGAGTCACGCTGGAGAAGGAGGGTTTTGGCCGGTCGGTTAGTGGCTAGGTTAGGTAATTATTTTCGTGGGGTAACTCTTTGCCGATGAAAAATAAATAATTTTAAATCGGTATAAGGTGGTCAATTAAAATTAAACCATAACTTTCGTCGGCTGGTATTGGCCGTCGAAAATAAATTAAATTTCATCGGCTTTCTTAAGAGCCGACGAAAATTAAATTGCCGACGAAAATTTTCAGGATTCCTGTAGTGATTGATTTGATGTCCCCATATCAATGATCCGGGAACCTGATCATCAACCAATGCATGTGCTAATCTTTGAATCATAATTGTTCAGATTATGATATATGATCAGGGACCAACTTAGAATAACAACATATAGTAAACTAGTTTCACGAACAAGTCATACTTGTTGATCAATACCGATGATGTTATTCAAGGAACTGTGATAACATATTATCCATCATAAATATAGAAGTGATGCAGTCATCCCCATGACCGCTAGTTGGCTTATCACTTATGTTTTCTCCACCAAGACTAGAGCGCACCAATTGAATATCCAATATTCAATGCTCATGTGTGCCTTTCATAAAGGTTGTGGTAATATTTGTCTAGACACAGAACAGTTCACTTCTCAACCTCCATTAAGTATTTGGTTTGAAACTAATGCGCAATGTAACCATTACAAGTCGTATTTCTCACCACCAAAGAACACAATCATTTTACTTCATAAGTATCTTAGAATGTTCCTTTCCAAAACATCCAGTGACATTCACCCGGATTTGATTGATATCGGCATATTCGGTGACATTCAACTTAATGCGCTCAGGGTATGAACATTAATTTTGGAAATTATCAAGCTCATCAAGTATTAAATTCTCGAGTATTGCTATCCAATGTGACATACACGAGAACACATTCTCGGTGAACCATTCAACATTATGTCAACATAAAGCACTAATCCAATTAGCCTTTTAAATCTATCTCTATAGATTTTATGCCAAAATTTCCAATCATCCCAAAGTCTTCTATAAAGAAAAATTTCTTAAGACATGGTAGATTTACGGAATATTATTTATGATCACCAATATGTCATACATATATAAGATCAAATGTAAATGTGCTCCAACTTGGCCTTGATGAACTAGCAAACACTTTGACTTTACATCAAAGCAAATATCCAACTCTGAGATGCTTGTTTCATAAACTTGCATGCTATAGCATCTTTTGGATCATCAAAACCTTGAGGTCGTGTCAAGAACACATTCTCACTTAGGTCTCCACAAAGCAGGGAGAGCCGTTTTGACACCCATCTCGCATATCAAATATGCAACAATAGCTAGATCGATCTAGATAGCATTAAGCGGATTAATCAAGTTCATAACTTAATCATCACGCATAGCTCATCTTTAGATCCCATTGGCTTCAAACCATCTTTCAGAGCATAGACCCATCACACTTCCTCACAAGTCTTAAGCTCATCATAGTCTGACAACAATTGTCATCCCTATCATATAGGTGACTAATGCGGCTTTAGAACATATGTAGGGTCAGTTTATTTTTCATAAAACATACAACAACTTGTACATTATATGAAAATTTAGTAGGAACAGAAACACTTTCTAATGATCCCCGAACTACTTCGAGTCACATTGTGCTCCCACTGACTATTTTGGAAAAATATTTTCTCCAAAATCAACCATTCCGAGCAACAAATAATTTGTTCTCGCCCCCTTTAAAATATACAAACACTTTGCACTTCAGAAAGAAATATTTATCTAAGTTGAGAGTGAGTTCATCGGGCGTCGACGCGTCTTACATGTACTCCACAATTCAAACTTTGATAAAACAGTATGGAAAACTTTCCGATCCATATCATATATGGTTCATTCTCTGTGACTTGATGAAACCCCTTTTATGAGCACTATTATTTCTAAAGTATACCAACATATAGATAATGAAAATAATGGCACAACACAAGTGTATCATCAGGATCCTACACATCCATTCACTAATGGAGCATGTCAACACGACAAATCAATTAGGCAAATCGAACAACATTTGTTCTATATTTGCGGTTCATAACCTTCTACTCCCAAGATGAAGATGAACTATTGATTTTGCCTATGCCAGGAGTATAATAACAATTATTTAACTCTGACATTAATCCTGACAGTTGGGCTGTTAAGAGTATGTCAACATCCAACGAGACAACTTCAACACCCTTGCCACTATTTCAAAATCCTATCTTATAGTGTCAGGGTAATGCCAATCTTCAACTTCACAAGTCTAGGATTGGTACTCTAGATCTCATCAGGACCTTTCCCTTTTCACTCATGACTCAGTCTCCTTCATAAGCTGACCAGTCTTTCGAACCATCATCACATGATTAAAGCTGATCTTAATGCTTTCCAATTTTAACATGCATCATATGCATCTCGGCTAGTGATTTATCCAAGCTATTCATCAAAATGTTTAGCTCAATACTCAAAAAGAGCAACCAAAAATCACATCAATAGATAACCATTAGCTAAAGGGAGAATCATATTTTCTAATGCCCAATGTAATCAATCATATCAACTACATGATGGCTGACCGAATTCTTCTTGTGCTAACTTGCAAACAGTGATTTAGGGATCAAATCCTCTAGCTCTTGTCTGATCCTCAAACATGCCCTCAAAGTCCACAATCATATTGTAGACACCTATAATCTCATCTTGCTTCCAAAGCTCAGAGTTCATGGCGACAATAATGAGATAGCAAACACCAAGAAAACAAATGCAGTGTTTACAATAAACACCGTTTCAATTCAGATTGCATTTCAAGCTGGTTCATCTAGGTACTATTCTTTAGAACAAATATTCCTTTCAACAATAAGAGAACAATTCTCAAAATCAATATCAATCACAATGCACTAATAAGAAATTCATATCAAATATATATATCTCAAATAGTAAAGCACGAGGTAATCAACAAATATTAAACTATGTTTATGTTGTGTACCCTTTGTTAACAAATTAACAAAAGATACTCCCACTCAAGTCACATTCCCTCTAATGACTTGTAGTAGGACAAAATCCATATTTACTAAAGTCCTAGTGAACTTTGGCTCACCTCTAGAACCTAGTGACATAGGTAGGCAACCCTTTTGCCGATCACATCGTATGTGACTCTTGTGTGTTGAGTGGCATGCGCCGATGCTCAAGACCAACACCTTGCCCCAAGCTCAAAACCATTTTGATAGCTTCACAAGTAAAACCAACACTATGTTGTGAAGTCCGACTTCACCCTATTGATCGTAAATTAACGGCACCACGCTTAAGCGTAAACTACCGCTAACATACAAGACCTTAATAGGTGCAGCTGTTGGAAGGGCAAACACTCTTAATTTTTCAAGGGAAATCTATTCTATCAAGATGAAAGAATAGCAGAGCAGATAAACCATCACAGAAAATACACTTCTAAGCTGTGCACTAGTATAGCCCAAGACGCGGTGATCAATATCACCATGCGTCCATTTCTGTCCACCGGGCCATCTACTTGATTTTAGTCAAGTATCACAAATTAATATTTAAGCGTCCGTAAGATCCCACACATGCATCGTATACACGAGGGTCAAACTATTCACATACATATGCATAGAATCAAATTCTATCAAGCGATGTGACCTTATAACATTTTATAAAAGGCACATAAATAATTTGTGTGGTGGAAACAATTTCCCCATAGAGAATCATATTCATAAATTTAGCCCATGAAAAATTCCAACAGATTAATCATATTATCCAGCTCCGGACCAATCAAATTTACCCAATGAATATTCCACTAAGCATGTTAGCCTACTAACAGCTTGGTCGGTAGGGTTTGAACTATGAATCCTATTCACAATCTTACCCGAGAAAGTTCGATTGAATTAATCATATTAATACAATACCGGACTAACAATTAGCCCTTGCTTAGTGGTTCGAAAAATTATCTAGCCATGAATCAAATATTCACTCGGCCACGCCACATCAAGCATGTGGTGCAGACAGATAAATTCTCCTTAACCGAATACAAATATCCAACAAGACCCACCATAGCATATTGCGAGGTATCATAAAGGCTATAATACAAAGAAATCTAATTTCAACTGTGATTAATAGCGCAACTATATTGCCCTCTATGGATCAGAATGAAAAATATACACACAATCAATATTGGTCATAATTTCAATAAAAGATCCATCGAGTTAATCATATTAACCACACATCATGCCCTCGACCAACTCGAGCTCCTCCGAGCAAAAACCGAGCGGTACCGGGTAACGCCGAGTAGTGCCGAGTACCACCGAAAAACACCAAGTTATCCGAACAATAATTTGCATTTGCTCTATCACTTGCGAAGGGTGCCAATTCTTTGCAGGTGCGCATGAGGATAACTTGGTATTTGAATTTCGCAGGTGCCGAGTACCACCGAACAACACCAAGTTATCCGAACAATACCAAGTACCACTCAATTCATCAAGCATGTCATCTAACCTAGGGATAGGATGACGATATCTTATTGTAATATTATTAATGGCTCTACAATCCACACACATACGCCAACTACCGTATTTCTTAGGAACTAAAAGAACAGGAACGACACATGGACTAAGGCTTTGTCGCACGTACCCTCGGTCCAAAAGCTCTTGGACTTGTCGCTGAATTTCCTTTGTCTCCTCTGGATTTGTCCTATATGCAGCACGGTTTGGCAAAGTCGCTCCCGGGATCAAGTTGATTTGGTGCTCAATACCTCGAATAGGTGGCAGCCACAGGGTATCTCACCGGGAACACATCCTCATACTCCCGCAAAAGGTTAGTGATGCAGGAGGCAAAGAGATAGACATATCATAAAATGAAAATAAAGCTTCTTTGCATATCAAAGCATAGTATGGTGCATCATTCTCATTAATTTCAGTAAGATCAGATTTGTAGTAAGCATAACACCACCCTTCAATTTAATTCCCTCGGACCTAGAACTAGGTTCTTTCTTGTCTTTCTTAGGTGGGAAAACATTTTTAGCCACTTGTTGATTTTCAGATTCTAGCGCACTCTCCTTTCTCTCATTTTCAGCTCTCTTTGTCACATTGCACAATTTCAGCAGGAGTCATAGGAAGCAAAGTGATTTTCTTCCCCTTGTGCATAAGAGTGTAATTGTTACTTCTACCGTGATGAATTGCATCAGTATCAAATTCCCATGGACGGCCTAACAAAAGGGAACATGCTTGCATAGGCACTACATCAAAATCAGCAAAATCATGGTATGTTCCAATGGAAAATTGCACTCTCGCAGTTTGTGTTATCTTCACCTTACCACTGTTATTGAACCATTGAATATGGTAGGTATGAGGGTGTGCACGTGTGGGCAAGCAAAGCTTCTCCACCAGATCTGAACTCACCAAGTTATTGCAGCTCCCACCATCAATTATGACACGAACACGATGGTCTTTGATGATGAGGTACATCTGAAACAAAATATGGCATTGTAGCTTGTCCGCTTGCTCCATTTGAGCGCTCAACACTCGTTGCACAATGATTGCCCTATAATTCTTGGTGGCAGTGGTCCCTAAAATCTCCTCATCATCGTCGTCCATCTCATGGTCATCCTCATTATCTGCAACGTTAGCTGCAAGAGCATTTTCATCCTCAACATCACTAGCACTAATGTACCCACCTTCTTCTGTTGCAATGTACGCTCGACGACTTGGGAATCCTTCATGACATGGCCCATCCCCTTGCATCAGTGGCACACAATTCCTGTTGTACGACTTGTGGAAGCAACCGATGAAGAACTCTTTGTTGGTGCCTGCACATGGTTAGATTTACTCACCTCGGGTGCACGTGACGGTGATGGTGCTGTTGAACGCGCCCTACTCGTGGAGGGGGCAGCAGGCTGAGTGGTGGAAGGTAGGGTTGTTTGGGCTTGTCCCGGCGTCGATCTTGGCGCCGATATACCACCAAAGTTGCTCCGTGTTCTTTGTTGTCTTCCCGCAATTTTTTGCCAACATAGCAAGTCGAACAATCTATTGATGTTATTATATTCTTTGTAATCAATTATGTCCTCGGATTTCACGTCAGAAACCCCCATAAAATGAGCCATCTTATCTTCTTCATCCTCAAATACCTCACAATGCAACATGCCTATTTGTAGCTCTTGATAGTACTCCTCTACAGATCTATTACCTTGATTCAACCGTTGTAATTAATTTCTTACGTAAATCACATTTGTATGAAGGAGGAACAAATATACTACGCATAGCTCGCTTTAATCTATCCCATGTATCAGGTTGTAAGCCAGAATTTACTACTTCATTCCACCAAATGATAGCAAAATCTTTGAACTCACTAGTAGCTTTTCTGACTCTATGTACTTCAGGAACTAAATGGGAGTTAAATTTTTGCTCAACAGTTATTTCCCAATTTAAATAAGCTTCAGCATCATATGCACCCGAAAAAGATGGTATGGTAAATTTAACTTTAGAAAAAGGATCATCATTTCCACAACCATTGCGATGATTAAAATTATTACCTCCAATACCTTGACGGTTGTTATTCAGGCGTTGTTGTTGTCGCACATCCTGTGCAGCGGCGCGAGCGGCAAAGGCATCATGGTCCTCTCCATCCACATCATTTCCCATGATAGACTCTTCTTGATCTTCCACTCTGCGAGCTCCATTAGGAGGCGGTTGTCTCTCAAAATTTTCCAACCTAATAAGAAGATTGGCGATGCTTCGCTCTATTCACTCCAATCTTTGGTCATTATCTTGGCCGATCCTTGCGATGTTTGCATTGATGTCATTGAGCGCGTTGTTAAGCTCGTTTCATGTAACACACTCATCTTCCTCAGCACCTGCCATTGTTAGTTGAAAGAAAGACAACCGGTGGTATAATCCCTATCAACTACTTTGGCGGTAGAAGGTGGATTCACTCACTCTCAAGTGCCTTACCACGCTCTTACAATTGTTCTTACCAACACAACAGGAAGGTGCAACCGGTGGCTGGTTCGTGATACCGTGAGTAGACCCAAATCGTAGTTCGTATGCAAAAGTTATGGCTGTTTTCTTGAACACCCGCCTGATTGGGTCTATCTCGCCTTCACTTCTTTCTTTCGGCTCGATTAGGGTTAAGCTATTGATAGGACTACGCCTAGAGAATAAAGGCAAGAGGTGTAGGGCAATTGACACAAGGCGACTCGCGACCTATCTAGGGCTTGCGGTGCAGGATATAGAACACAAGGCGGCTCGCAAGGGCAAACCGAGTAGAACTCAGTTTGGTGTCGGTCGTTGGCTGTGGTGGGATGAATTAGGGCAGCGAAAACAGTGTCAACTAGAGACTAGGTTCACGACTTCAACCAGTAACAAGACGATTTCTATGGACACAAATTCAACAAAGCAAACTGAAAACGAAAATTGCAATGGCACAAGGGGTTATAGGACAGTGGAACGATAATGAACAAATCATGAACAATTTTTTTTGTAGGGCTAATTTTCTAGTCTCTTGGTCGATGGAACAGTGAGTAAGGTAGGGAAAACTAGGGTTACCTATCGGTAAACCGTGGCTCTGATACCACTTGATGCATACGGTGGCCCGATCTTCTGATAGGTGGAGGTAAGTCAATTTGTGAAGACTCGACGTTGATGATCCAGCTTCCGATCAGAACCGATCCGAACCCTACAATCGCTACACCACGGCTCCGTTGGTTATCAACCACGCACAAACACGATTGACCTCGCCAAGAAGGCTTATCCCTGCATGCGAATCGAGAACACAAGCAAGAACGTAGAAGAAGAAATCTGAAATGGCGAATTATATTAAGCACACGAGTTGGGGTTCAACAAACCGATGATCGGTGAAAACTGACAGAGTGTCTAGTTTAAATCTAAGCAAAACTCGCGGCCTAAAGCGGCGGCTATAGAATATATGATAGAGGGGCGTGAGGGGGAAACCCTAGGGTTGTGTGTGGCTGGAGGGGGCGCACACCACCTGGGCTTGGCCCCACATGCTTACAAGGCCCAAAATAGTGATTTTGTGCATTGTTTTGATGATTCTGGCTGACTCATGATGAATCTAGAGCTGGGACTAGATCCATTGGAAAGATCTAGTCGTTATCTATCTAACAAGCACAAGAACTCCTCCATTGGACTTCGTATGAGAAAGTTATGCCCGTTTTAGTGAAGTGCTATCCGCTAACTCTAAACTGAACTCCAAATTGTGGATGACTTGGACTCTGGATTGATTTGTCATTCTTCTCCCATGTTCCTAAGTAGTAAAACATCACAAATATTTAGTAGCATCCCATCCTCAATAATATTATTATGATGAATAGCGAGAAACGAGCTCACCTTATGATTTAATTGATGTGCACGAGCTCTTGTCATAGGACCATGATGTATGCGTGTATCCAAAGGAGTGATGTCCTCATCACTTAGTCTGTACGACTCTTTTTTATGCATGGAATTTTCTTAACGGATCGATGTTCCATGAGTTTTCAAGTATCATGCCATCTGCTGTAGATAATCGCACTGATCCTGGTCGAGTAGCCTCGACTACAACGTAGGGGCTTTCCCACTTAGGTGATAACTTGTTGTGGTTATCCTGTCTCTACACCTTTTGTAGTACTAAGTCCCTAACCTCGAGTTCTCTTTCTTGCATTTTCATGCTGTGGTACCTGCGCAGGGCTTGCGGATACTTGGCTGCTCTAATGGACCCTCGATCTCTGTACTCTTCGAGTAGATTTTTGTCGCTTGCTCGCTCTATCTCTTGTTCATTTTCTGAGTAGTTTTCCACTCGAGGTGATTTGAATGTTAACTCAGTCGGGAGCACTGCTTCTGCTCCGTAGACCAAGAAAAACAGGGTTTCACCGGTGGCTCAACTAGTCGATGTTCGAACGGCCCAAAGCACTGAGGGAAGTTCCTTCGCCCACTTGGTCGAGTAAACCTTTAGCCTACCGAATATCGCGGGTTTTTATCCCCTACAAGATCATACCATTAGTGCATTTGACTTGATCGTTACTTTGAGGATGAGCGACAAAAGCGAAGCAGAGTTTGATTCCCAGTTCCTCGCAGAAGACTAAAAGCACTGCTCTTGAACTAGCTACCATTATCGGTAATTACTCGATTCGAAATGCCAAATCGAGTAACAATGCTCCTCATGAACCTCTTGGTTGCTTCTGAGGTGATGTTCCTGATGGGTTTAGCCTCGATCCATTTGGCGAACGTGTCGATTGACATGAACAGAAACTTGTAACCTCCTTGGGCTCTCGTGAATGGTCTCAAGATGTCCAATCCCCAGACGGAGAAGGGCCAAGATAGAGGAAAGTTTGTAGGGCTTGGGCTAGTTGGGTAGTTTGCTACCATAGAATTGGCACCTTTCGCACTTTTTCACCAGCTTGCAAGCGTCCTGGAGGGCAGTTGGCCAATAGAACCCATGCCGGAAAACCTTCCCAACTAGGGTGCGATAGGATGCATGGTTTCCACAGATGCCTTCATGAACATCGAGCAATATTTTATTGCCCTCTTCGTGAGTGATGCACTTCATCAAGATTCCATTACTCCCTTTCCGATAGAGCTTGCCGTCTACCAATGCGTAGAGTTTGCACTTACATGCAATTTTCTCAAATGAGGCATAATCTCAGGGATCTCTCGACCTTCAAGATAGGCCCAGAATGGAGTTATCCAGGTCGTCTCGCGTTTGAGTAGTGCAGCTTCCGTGTGTGCGAGTTCTACCTCGCTGACTCGACTAGGCTGCTGGTCGAGTTGGGCAGCATCTGCCTCTTGTGAAGAGGAGACAGATGGTTTAGGGAGTTTCTCCACGAAGACTCCTAATGGTGCAGACGAACGGGACGAAGCGAGTATGGCAAGTTCATCGGAGACGGTGTTATCACTTTGCCGGATATACCTTACCTCGAGGCCTTCAAACTTGTGCTCCAGCTTGCGGACCTCATTCAAGTATGTTGCCATGTTGTCATCCGAGCATTGGTACTCCTTTTGCACTTAGTTTATGACTAGCTGTGAGTCCCCTTTCACGAGTAATCGCTTGATTCCTAGTGCTGCGGCTATCCGTAGCCCGTTGACTAGTCCTTCGTACTCTGCAACATTATTCGAAGCATGAAAATTGGGTTGGATGACATATTTGAGTTCCTCACCTGTCAGAGATCTTAGCACGATGATAGCCCCCGAGCCTTGGAGCGTGAGTGATCCATCGAAGAACATGGTCTAGTGGTCGTTGTTTGCCTTGGCTTCCTTCTCCTTGATGTGTGTCCACTATGCGATGAAATCCGCCAAAATCCCAGACTTGACATTGGTCCTTGGCACAAAATTGACTTTAAACTTGTTAAGCCCGACTGCCCGTTGCACTATCTGTCCGGTTGCATCTCTATTGCATAGCACCTCCTTCAGCCGATATGTGGTCATTGTCATGATTTTATGCTACCGAAAGTAGTGTCAGAACTTTTCGAAGTCATCAAGATGGCGTATATCATCTTCTATATCTGTGGATATCGCAATTTGGCTCCATGCAGGACTTCGCTGATGTAGTATACCGGCTTCTGGATGTTGGCCTTTTTGTTGGGGCAATCCTGCTCGACCACCAGGACCGTACTTACTACTTGGGGGGTAGCTGCAATGTAAAGAAAAAGCTCCTCTTTTCGATTAGGTGAAACTAGAATTGATGGAGATGATAAATACCATTTTATATCTTGAAAGGCTTCTTCGGCCTCTTTGGTCCACTCGAAGTTGTCGTGCTTCTTGAGCAGCTTGAAGAAAGGTAGCCCCCGCTTACCCATTCGAGATGAATCGATCGAGGCAGACAATACATCCCGAAGCTTCGACCTCTCAAAGATTCGTGAGGACGATCTCGATTTACTACCTCGATCTTGTGCATGTTGGCCTTGATGCCTCGACTAGATACCAGGAAGCCGAGAAGCTTGTCGGACGACACACCGAATGTGCACTTCTCAGGGTTAAGCATCATTTGATACTTCCTAAGGTTGTCGAATGTTTCGCCGAGGTACCCGACCAGAGTACCCCTGGTTCTCGATTTTACTACTTTGTCATCAACGTATGCTTCTACATTGCGCCATATTTGGAATTTTAAGTAGTTTTGAATGCATCGTTGATACGTCACACCAGCAAATTTCAAACCAAAGAGCATCTTCACATAACGGAATACACCGAAAGGAGTAGTAAAGGTTATTTTTCTTCGTCCTCAACGGACATGCTAATTTGGTGATACCCCAAGTAGGCATCTAGAAAACTTAGCAATTCACAACCTGTAGTGGAGTCCACTATCTGGTCGATCTGAGGTAGAAGAAAAAGATCCTTTAGACACGTTTTGTTGAGGTCAGTGTAGTCAACACACATTCTCCACTTACCGTTGGCCTTCTTTACAAAAACTGGGTTCACCAGCCATGTTGGGTGGCAAACCTCTCGGATGAAGTCAACCTTCAGGAGTTTGTCGACCTCCTTTTGTATGGCTTGCTTCCGATCCTTCGCAAATATGCTTCTGCACCACGGGCTTGGTGCTTGGCACCACACCTAATTGATGCTCGATCACCTCCATGGGGACTCCTGGCATATCGGACATGAAAGACCATGTGGAGGTCTATCCTTGTGTGTGACGAGTAATTGATGAGTTTTGAGCTTGGTTTGATTTGAAATTGAGTTTGATTTGAATTGGATTTTCAAATGGAAGCAATTTGAGTGTTGATTGCTTTTCCCAGTGCTACCAGTCTGGTGGCGGTAGTATCGGACCTTTGAGTGAAATTATGATTAATGATTTTGGGATAATAATTGAATATATTTGTGGGCATTGCTATGTGAAAGGTTTTTCCATTTCTTTGATGGTTGCAGGGCGACGATGCTAGATCATGGTGAGGCAGAGGATGACCGGGACTAGGCGAGGAGCGCCGGAGATCCGCATTTCGAGGAGATCGCGAAGATGATTGAAGATGGAGTCCTGCAAGCCAAGAAGACAAGAAAAGAAGATGATGCTAGCTAGATGCCACGTGGATCAATGAGGGCCGTTGGATCGCAGTCTAGTTGATAGGTTAGCGGGTCTAGGTAGTATGCTTTGAAAACCGTGCAAGAAAACCCGTTGTTGGTATGGGTTTTGGGTTAGCACTTGCATGGCTGTGTGAGTGGGTAAATCCTAGCCCTTAGATGAGTTCTCTAGGGTTGAGGGCTGCATCCAAGGGTGGTAGGTGGCCCAAGAGTAGTATAAATAGAAGTGGAATGGTAGCCTCCTCACCTTGAAGGTTTTAGAGGTTTTTGTGCTCCTTTGAGCTTGCCCACCTTGTTGTGAGGCTTTGTAAACCTTCTCCTTCTAGAAATGCAAATATTTTTCATTCATGCTTGAATTTACATTACACACTTACTTTATATCTTAAATTCAACATTTATATTCCTGCAATTTACATTCTCGTAATTTACTTTCTTGCAATTTGGATTTGCCCCCCTCCTTCTAAATGCTGATCTTGGATGTTTTAAGTGTGTTCATATGGTTTTACATTTCTTTTGCACTCTAGGATAGAGTAGAGATCATCTTTTCTATCAAGTTGCAACTCTGTCCAGAACTTGTTCTCCACGTAGTAGTTAGTATTTAATTTTTAGAAAACACCTATAAAAATCCTTTTTGAGTAATTCTTATTGGATATGTGCTAGACTCTCACATTCATTTATATACAAATTTTGGAGTCCAATTGTTGCACCGTTTAGGTGCAATGAGGTGAAAACCGAGCCATAAACTTTCTGCTCGAAGTTCCTAACTATCTATGTTCTTTGATTTTTTCTGATTTGTTTGTAAGGATTTTTGATGTGAAATTTCGTAGAGTTCTTCACAACTCATTTTCTCATAGAAATAAAAATTCTAAAAATTTGTTGAGCACCAAAAACCCACCATCCACCTGTTCTAATTGAGGACAGTTTTTGAAAATTCTGCTTTTGCTTTTCTGAAAGTGGCTTTTGTGATTTGAATTGATCTCCTTTCTAAAAGCAAGAGTTGAGTTGATTCCTTTTTATTTTGGACACTAGACAACCAGGATTGTGACTCAAAAATCCCCACATATTATATGGTACTCATCCATGCAAGTTAGGGGTACACATAATTGTCTAGTTGTTCGGGTTTTTCACGATTTCCTTTGCGCGATATTTTTGAGGTATTAGTTGGAGTATTTTGGGGAAAAATTTTATTTACGACCATTCACCCTCCCTCTGTTCGCCATCTCGATCCTTCAATTGGTATCAGAGCTGGTTTTGCTCTTCCAAAGATCTTGACTAGTCTCGAGAGCCATGGCGACAGACAAGTATTCCACCGAGCCTCCCATCTTTTGCGGTGTCGATTTTCCTTTTTGGAAGTCCCAGATGGAGTCATACATCATCGACTAGGGCTTCTCGATATGGCGTATGTGAAGCTCCCATATGAGGTTCCCGATGGCGAGAACATCATGGGCGTAATATGGTCGACGTTGAGGCAAATGCTAAGGCGAGGAACATTCTCATACAGGGACTTAGCTGTAGTGAGTATGATCGGATCTCTCACCTGTGATCCGCTCATGAGATTTGGGTGACCCTCGATGCATACCATGAGGGCACTACCCAAATCAATACCATGAGGCAGGATCAATACAAATGTGAGTACAACAAGTTTGAACAACACACTGGTGAGAGTCTTGACGAGTGTTTTGATCGATTTACAAAAATTATGAGCGATCTCCGGGCAGTTGGTTGCACATACCCTGACTCGGACAATGCTCGACACTTCTTGACCGCACTCGATCTTCGTGTTTAGGAGATGAAAGTGACCACCAACAAGGACACTATCGGCTTGTCGACCTTGACTCTTGACGAGCTCTATTCCCGACTCAAGACTCATGAGATCGACGTCGTCTCTCGCAAGACGAAATCACAGTCGATGGCCTCGGTCACCGATCCTATTGGATTTTCTCTTGATTCTTTTGTTGGTTTTTTCCTCTCCGTCCTTTGCGAGCTAAGCGATGACCAACTAGAAAATTTTCCAGAAACTGAGCTTACTCTTTTAGCTCGCAAGTTTTCTCACGCCTACAAGAGGGTGAGAGAGAGGAAGAGAGGTGGTGGGATCACCTGCTTCGAATGTGGTGGCCCCAACCACATTCGAGCGAATTGTCCCAAACTGGAGAAGGGTAAGAACGACTCTAGCGGTTCCGGCAAGAACAACTACACCGACAAGAACCACAACAAGAAGCCTCCAGTTCGCGAGCCGGTGCACGAGAAGAAGTACCGCAACTTCTCCAAGAACAAGAAGCTCTTCCACCGCATCCTCGCCACCCTCGACGATATCAACCTCTCCGACACAGAGACATGGAGCGACGAAGGCAAGGATGATCTGCAAGAGAAAAAAGGCGGCAACGATTTCTCCGGCATGTGCTTCATGGCGGACACCAATGGCATTAGCGACTCCGAGCTCTACAGCGACTCAGAAGAGGTACCTTCTTATGACTATTTCAATGAAGCTTTTTGTAAATTAGAAAAATTTTATGCTAGAGCTAGAGCTAGAGCTAGGTGTATGGAGCTTGAGAATGAAGTAGGTACCTTGACTCGGGAGTTAGCTTCTCTTAGATCTTCTGATGACTGTTATTTGTGTGATACTTTGCTTGTGGAGCTTGAGAACCTAAGGACCTTGCATGATAGTGTGCAAACTGAACTTGAAAGTCTTAAGTTGAAGAATTCTAGCACTTGTACGGTTGATATTTCCTCTCTAGATGCTAGTTTTATTCATGCTCATGCTACTCCTTCATGTGAAAATTGCCCTAAGTTACTTGCTGAAATAGATGCCATGAGCGTTCACCTTATGAAGCTTTCTTCTAGAAATGATGAACTTGAAATGCATGCTTCTAAGGACCCTGTCAGCTCATGTGGGGGCTGTAAGCAACTAAAACTTGACAATGAAGCTTTAAATATCAAGTGTGCTAAACTTGATAAGGACTTACTAGATAAGTCACTTAAGAGTTGCTTGCATTGTTCTGTGATTGAAGGGGACTTGGATAAAATCCAAGTCAAGCTTAGGAAGAAGTTAGAAGACCAAGCCATAGGATTGGGGAAACTCCTATGCGTTTCTTGTGAGGCCCTCAAGATTGAGGCAACCATGCTGAGGGAGAAAAATGCACGTGCTGGTGTTTCTTCTTCTCTTTCTGGTTCTTCTTCTTCCTCTCACCCCTGTTCTTCATGTGCATCTCTCTTCCGGGAGTGTGAGTATCTCATGAGCACTCTCAAGAAGTTTGTAGGAGGCAAGAAGAAGATAAATCTCATCTAGACGAATCAAAAATAAGTAGATTTAATCAGGGTCTAGGATTTGACTACTTGGAGTACGCTAGGACTCATCTTCCTACCATTGTGCGTGGATCCAAGAGTGGAGAGATAGTGGTAGCTCCCTGGGTGAGTACCATTGTGTTTAGGTATACTAGGGTTGTCCATGGGACTTCTGAACAGAAGGGTGCTTCTCCTGTCACTTCTGCCTCTAGCAAGGCGAAGTATTAATGCACCTTCTGTAAGAAGGATGGTCACCTAGTAGATTTCTATTTTAGGTGCGCCAAGATCATGAGGCGTGAGCGTGTTGCTGCTCTTAGGGGTATTCAGGGTCATCCCTAGACTCTGAGTGCTCCTAAGGCACACACTGCTTCCAGACAGGTTAGAGAGTTGTCTGTTTTGGGGTAGCGTCCAGGACTCTCTTTTCATGTTATTCAGTCAAGTTTTAGTCTTGAAGCTGCTCGTGGTCAGTCTTTCTGTTGTCCTTTTGATATTTCTCATTTTTCCCATCGAGATAGATATCAGTGGCGTGAGGTGTTTTCAGGTAGGAGATTTAGGCAGCCTCGTTGGGATAGTCCGGCCTTTGCACCACGGCGGGCCAAACCAGTGATAGCTCCCAGATCTTCTACTAGAGTTGCTTCTTTTGATCTTGTTAGAGTCGAGCGTTAGAGAGACACCAGAGTCCAGTCTTCTTCTTTTGTAGCTAGTACTTTGAGGCGTCGTGTGATTCAGTATTGGGTTCCTAGATCTTCACTTTATCCCAGTACTGATTCCTCTCTCTCTTGTGGCTTGATTAGGTCCGACGGATGGGGAAGGGAGATGTTTGGATTGTTGACTCCGGTTATTCTGGCCATATGACCGGAGACTCCCATTGGTTCTCTTCCCTAGTCCGAGCCCTCGGTGATGAGTTGATCACTTTTGGGAATGCAATCAGGTAGAGTCATTGCTAAAGGTACCATATGCATTAATGAAAATTTTATTCTTAAGGACGTTGCCTTAGTGAGTAAGCTGCAGAGCAGCACACGATCATCGTGGGCTTCCCTTCGATGGACTCCACCAGGAAGGCCGTGATACCACCTCGAGCCCCCCTGATGATAAGGGGGAGTCTGGCTCCTGCTAATCACCGGAGCGCAGGGAAACGGTCGGTCACCACCGACGCCAGTGCCTGCACTAAGAGACCCCCGTACACGGGCATCTTTTCTTCCTCCAGCCCTTCCAGGCCTCCAAGCACGGGGTGGGCCGGGTCTTCTACCAAAGACCGCCACGCCTTCCGCTAGGAAGGACGCCCGCTTCTTGCCGCCGCCTCCGCCCGCATTAGTGCTGGGGCGGTGTCAAGACTAACGGCCAGAAAGCGCCTGGGCCCAGAGGTGGGCTATGCCGCGCTTCTTCCATCCGCTTTGGGGGAGCCTCACACATGTAAGCCTCTTCTCTTCTTTTCTTGACATATTCTTCCATTTGCTGGTGCTAACTCCCCTTCTTAGTGTCTTCAGAGCGGGCCCCCAAGGCGGTATAGGTGGTCGGACGACCACGCCGTCTACTACCACCGGGGTTGCTGCCCCGCAGCTGCCATCTGCCCAGCCATTGGGCCAGATTGAAGCTGCTAACACCGGGGTCACTGCCTCCTGCTCGGCCACTCCGTTCGCTCCCTCCGTGCTCGCCACCCGGCTGAAGCTGAAGCTGCCGAGGCGCGGGCGAAGGGTGCCGAGGAGAAGTGCAACGTGCTGAGCGTGGAGATGGGCCACAATCTGTGCAACCTCGTCACCATGCTCCGCCCCGCGTTTAAGCGCATGGTCAGCAGCTTACAGCCACTGGGAGTGACGGTGAACGGTCCACTAGAAGAATTAGTGGCACATTATGCTCACAACGTCACCCTTGTCACTGAAACCCTCGCCGGCCTTCCTACCGGCTTAGTAGACCGCTCCGCCCGGGAGGGGCAGGAAGTCATGATCGCCACAGCGGACTTCATCCTGATGTGCTGCGCCCACCGCGCTGACTCCTTTGACCCCATGGCGACCATCATCGGGGTGGAGTGTGACCCCGCCCGGGCGCCGGCGCGGGTGTCCGAGGTGACGGAGTACATAGCCGGCTGATGGAGATGGTTCCTCGATCTGCCTGCCGACGCTGCTGCCGAGGTGGAGGAAGAAGCCAAGGACGATGCCGGCGATATCGAGATCGCTGACGATTAGCTCGAGCGACCGCCTTTGCAGTCATCTTTATTTTTTCTTACTTTGTATAAACATGTACATAGGCCTTTCGGCCGATATAAATGAAAATACCTTGCTTTTACCTGTTGTCAGCTTTTACCTGTTGTCTGCCCTTGCGTGTGCTTGCTCGTGACTTGTTCGATTCAGTGCCAGGCGACCAGCCCCCGAGCATTTTGCACGGACCCTCTGGGTGACCGGGTAGATCGACATTTAGGAGTCTTTTCTGCAATCACATAGAACCACTCCAAACAAAAGCCAAGGTTAAACCATGCTTGTTTCATTTTCCTATCACCATTCAGAGCTTAATCCCTTGTACTTTACCGGGACTGGACCAGAGAACTACCAGGCTAGGGAGCAGGTCGCGTAGAGGCGGGGCAAATGGTAAGCGGAGCATAACCGCGAAGCACCATGGTGGGCGGAGCATAGCCAGAAGCGCCGGGTCAAGACGCCTGCTAGGTGCCCATCCGGGCTCCAGCACAAAAGCTGGAAGTCCACGGTATCACCAAGGGACCCTTGCCATCCTTTTGGACCAAACCAGAGAACTGCAGTTCTAGGGAGCAGTCGCGTTGAGGCGGGCAAATGGTGAGCGAACGTGGCTGCAAGCACCATGTAGGAGCGGAGCATGGCCACAAATAAGACCGTGCCACATGCACCAACTAGGCACCCGTCTGAGACCGGCAGAAACTGAGGGTTTAAAGGGATTGCCAAGGGGCTATCAGGTTACTGGTACTTATGACAACCAAGTATAGCACAAACCCTATAGGCATAAGCAAGCTTAATGGATCAAAATGATAATCAACTGCATATTGAGTATGTGCGGCGCCCGAGATCAGCTAGGGGAGACTGTAACAGCCTGCTGGCTAACCTGGGTTGAGGCCACGGAAAACTTACAGCATGCCGAACGTCGCTCACTATGTTGTCACTTTCCCGTCGCCATCCGAAACTTATGCCCTTGCCATCTTTGTGGGACCAAGCCAAAGAACTGTGGGGCTAGGGAGCAAGTCGCTAGAGGTGGGGCAAATGGTGGGTGGAGCTTTGCCACGAAGCACCATGGTGGGCGGAGCATGGCCACAAAGACCGCATGCGGCCGCACACACCGGCCTGAAAGCACTGTCTGGGACTGGCGCAGGAGCTGGGGGTCCATGCTATGGCCAAGGAGCCGCTGAGATACTGTTATCCATGACAACCATGTGAGACGAGTTTAGGGGTAGAACTTCCACAGCAGCTCTATATTCTGGGAGTTCGCCAGCTCCTGACCGTCTTCCGCAGCTAATCAAACCACCCCGGGTCGTGAGTCAGAGACCACCTTGATGGGGCCCTCCAAGGAGCTCAGTCATCTCCTCGATGGGTGAGCTCTAACTCTTGTGAACTTTCATGTGAGGCATCCCGAGGAGGTCGACCATTGTCATCGCCGACGAGAGCCGGGCCGCCCGCCACGACTTCAGCTTGATTTCTACTGAAGGGATGTAGCGGGGGGCCAACTCATCGCGGAGACAGAGATGGCAGCTCCCTGTGATCCCGACATCGGAGGAGCTACGACAGATATAGAAATAGTGGAAGAGCGGGAGATTGGGCATTACCCCTACGAACATCTCGCAGAGGTATCGAAGGTGGAAAGAATAAGAATGGAATTGGGAGTGAGATGAAGATGGTGGATTTTGTAGAAATGAAGGACGGTGAGGAAGAATTCAGAAAATGGCGGCACTAGGCCCGCCAGAGTCCTCAGCGAAGATTCAGCGATCTCCCTGCTCACACTGTGGTGCGAGGTTCCACGGCAAAGATGAAGGAACCTCAGCGCTTATTTTGGAGAGCTGCCGCCACCCCTCTCCTTGTCGGCTACGAAGATGGAAAGGGTTGAGCCATCTGAGCAAGAGCAAGAGCTTTGAACAAGCAAGTTGAAAGGGCTAAGAGCAAGGTGCGCAGAATCGAAGAGCGTGAACCGCTGGTCAGGGGTGCACATATATATAGGCCCCTCACGCAGACGGTTCACAAAAAGGCAAAAGCATGCGACATTTTGGGTCCCGAGAAAAATTAGCGGAAGTGGAGAGGACCGAGATGGTTGCGTTTGAAGTGGTGGGCCCATCCAAGAATGCACTGAAAATAAATGAAGTCTAAAAGAAACTAGCGCATTCTAGGGACGGACCTGGCTACTCTTGTCGGTGTACTTTACGCTGTGCACCCTCTCCGCCACATATATAAGTAAGACCACGTGGCGGCCAGGCGAGGAGGCGGGCGATCAGGCCCTGTGAAGGATCGAGATGGCGAACAGAGGGGGGGTGAATGGTCGCAAATAAATTTTTTCCCAAAATACTCCAACTAAAACCGAGAAAAGATCGCACAAGGGAAATCGTGAAACCAAAAAACCGAACGACTAGACAACTATGTGCATCCCTAGCTTACATGGATATTATCCATAAAATATGTGAGGATTTTTCAATCACAATCCTGGTTGTCAAGTGTCCAAAAGAAAGAGGAATCAATTCAAATACTTCTTTTCTAAAAGAGATCAAGCCAAAACACAAAAGTCTCTTTTAGAAAAGCAAAAGCAGATATTTCCAGAATCTGTCTTTAATTTGAACAGGAGGTTGGTGGGTTTCTGCTGCTCACAAAATTGTGAGAAATTTTCTCCCTATGAGAAGATGAGTCATGAAGCTCTCCACCAAAATTCAGATCAAAAAGCAAAGTAGAAAAATCATCATAAATCTATGAACACAGACAGTCAGAAACTTCGGGCAGAAAATTTGGGGCTCGGTTTTCACTTCATAGCACCCAAACGGTGAAACCAGTGGACTCCAAACTTTTTCTAAAGATGGGTATAGGAGTCCCGCACAATCTCCAATAAGAATCACTCCAGAAGGATTTTTCTAGATTTTTCTAAAAATCAAAGACTAACTGTTGCGCGGAAGAACAAGTTCTGGACAGAACTGGAACTTGAAAGAAGAGATGATCTCTACTCAATCAAAGAGTGCAAAAGAGATGTAAAACCATATGAACACACTCAAAACATCCAAGATCAGCATTTAGAAGGAGGGAGGCAAATCCAAATTGCATGAATATAGATTATGGAAAGTAAATGCGTAATGTAAATGCTGAATTTAAATTATGAAAGTAAAGACATAATGTAAATGCGAATTTAAATTCACAATGATGCAAAGAAATTTCTTTGTATTTCTGGTGGAAGGTTTACAAAGCCTCACTTCATGTGGGCAAAGCTCAAAGGAGCAACTCAAACCTTCAAGGGAGGAGGCCACCCTCCACCCCTATTTATACAACTCTTGGGTCACCTACCACCCTTGGATGAGTCCTCAACCCTAGGACACTCATCTAAGGGTTAGGATTAACCCACTCACACAGCCATGCAAGGGCTAACCCAAAACCCACACACATACCGGTTTTCTTGCACGGTTTTCAAAGCATACTACCTAGACCCGCTTAACCTATCAACTAGACCGCAATCCGACGGCCCTCATTGATCCACGCGCATCTAGCTAGCATCATCTCCTTTCCTTATCTTCTTGGCTTGCCGGACTCCGCCTCCGGTCATCTTCCGCGATCTCCCGACCGTCTGGACCTCCGACGCCTCACCTAGTCCCGGCCATCCTCCGCCTCACCATGACTCTAGCACCGCCGCCTCAACCATCAAAGACAAGGAAAACCTTTCACATAGCAATGCCCACAAATATTCTCAATGATTATCTCACAATCATTAATCAATCATAATTACGCCCAATGGTCCGGTTACTCGCCTCTGTGCCGATAGCACTAGGAAAAGCAACCAACACTCAAATTGCTTCAATTTGAAGATCCAATTCAAATCAAACTCAATTTCAAATCAAACCAAGCTCAACACTTATCAATTATTCATCACACACAAGGATAGACCTCACATGGTCTTTCAATCTCCCCTTGATGAGTATATTGACAAACACATGAAAAGGCATAAGTTTGAGTTTGAAGGAGAAGAAGAAAGCAATTTGAATGCAAAGCCAAACTCGTCCAGAGAGAAGGAAATAATATCATGACCAAGTTGGCTAGAAAGATTTTTAGAGCAATATAAAAGAAAGAGCAAGTTTTCCACAAAAGCTCTAAAATATCCAATAAAACTCACAATGAACACTTTCGAATATGCTTATGATCATAAAAATTTGCAATTGTCACAAAGATCATAAGAATCAAGGTGGATTAGAATTTTTCTTTCGAAGATGCATTTTCAACATTTTCTCCCCCTTTTGGCAATATAGGCATCAATAAGTCAAAAAATTTTTTTAATCTTTTATCCCCCTTTGAATATGTATGCATGAGATGCAACCTAAGGAGCTTTGAAGATTATCCAACTGATCATAATGACAAGATATGACACCAAGCTAATCAAATTAGAAAATGACTAAACTTGGATGTCTCCAAGAACAAATTCATTTTGCTTACAAGCTTTGTTTACAAGATTTTATTTTAACAAGATTGGAACAAGTGCAAAACTTAGCAAAAGTGTCAAAGCTAGAAGCAAACACCACTCATAGGATCAAATGGAAAACCTAGAGTTCAACCTACTCAACACTTTGGGAAATCTAGAAGTGCATACAAGGTCCTTCGAGCTCATTTTCCATATAATGCGATTTTTGCCTTAGTATTTGAAAAGACATAGCGGGGTGCAAATGTTTGACATAATTTGCATTCTTTACCCACATATGTTTTTTTTATTTATTTGCATTTTTCAAGAGTAATTGACTCATGCCATCTTCGACCATCTCAAGAAGAACTCTTAAGAGGATGGTCTTGGTCATACACGATGCATTTCAAGTTCATCCCAAGTGCAATGGGAGGCAGTCTCGTGAATGCAAAGTATTGAGATCAATTTTGCACAAAAGAGTCAATTTTTGTTTTCATTTTAGCACATATGAGCAATTGGAAGGACTCAAGTATGGATCAAGCTAGTTTCACCCAAGTTGCTATAGGGACTCTAGAGAACTCCAAAATTTCACAAATCATGGTAAATACCTCTAGAGACGAAACTTAGCAAGTAAACGCAACATGTTTTATCAAGTTTTTGTTTTAACGCTCATTTTTCAATTTTTGTAAGCTTAGCAAGATAAATGAACTTGGACATATCTAAGCAAGTAATTTTCTTCATAATATAGCATGGTGTATAAAATGAAACATGGATCATTTGCATAATAGACAAAGCTCATAAAATGAAAAATCAAGTCTATATGCAATGCATGAGACATTCTAAACTCCCCTCAACATGTGATTCCATTTTAAGCACAAATCTGGTTCAAATTGAGTTATTAGCAAGATTAAGCTCAAGAACGATTGAAAAGAACTCAATTAAAGCCAGAAACACGTAATGGAGGGAAGAAATCAAGAAATCATGAATCGGGTAGCTATAGAGCATAGAAAAGATGGTAGAGAACACTATACTCAAACTCGCTCTCATCTTCCCTAATGATCGACAAAGGAAAGCTAGCTCTCAAACTCCAAATTTCAGAGCAAACATGCACTGCCTACCAGGGGGCCCAACACTGCTAGACCTACAAGACCGTGAGTGAGCTCAACCGAGAAGAAGAAGAGAATAGCATCCTAAAGCATAAGATGAGAGGTCCATGCCGAGGCATGCCGTAAGTCTAGGTGAAGTGAACTCGTAACTCTAGAAAATAAAACCCATAGCACCTGTAACAAGACAAAAGAAGGGAAAAAGCTGGAAGAAAATATATACATATAATACATAAAGTACAAACCAGCCCCTCACAATAAGCCGTAAGGACACACGACACCAAGCTCACTCCTCAAGGCAACAAACCTAGAGCTATCCAAAGGCTTGGTAAAGATATCGACCAACCGGTGGTCACTTCCACAAACTCAAGCACTATGTCTCCTTTCTCCACATGGTCTCTAAGGAAGTGATATCTAATATCAATGTGCTTGGTCCGGAGTGCTTTGCCGGTTCTTAGCAATGCAAATAGCGTATGTTATCACGTAAAAGTGGAACACTCTCTATCTCTAACCCAAAGTCCCGCAAGGTCGATCTCATCCAGAGCACTGCTACAAAGAATCGGCTATAGCAACATACTCGACCTCGGCCGGATCAGGCGACTCGGACCGCTTCTTAGATGACCAAGAAACAAGAGAAGTGCCAATGAATTGGCAAGTGCCGAAGTGCTTTTCCTATCTATCCTACACCCAAGAAAGTCAGATCGTAAAAGGCTCTAAGAGATAGACAAGAAGAAGAAGAGTACCAAATACCATAATCAATGGTAGCTCAAGGTACTGAAGATGCGCTTCACCGCGGCAAGATGAGAGACGCGAGGAGAAGTTCAAATCGAGCGCACATACACACAAAGAAAGTGTATGTCCGGCACTGAGGCAAGAAGATACAAGAGAGAGCCAATCATGCTCAAACTCCTTTTGATCAAGAGGCTCACCATCCTCATCGGGCTCGAGGACAGAAGCAGGCCATAGGAGTCATCACGGCTTCCCATCGACATATCAAACCGCTTCAGAGGTCCCGAGTGTACTTACCTTGGTGTAGGAAAGTACCTCTCCGAGTCCCGCTTGATTTGGAAGCCAAGAAAGTAGCTCAACTCACCCATCATACTCATCTCAAATTCTGTGCTCATCACTTCAGAAAAATGAGACACAAGAGACTGAGATGAGCCACCAAAGATAATATCGTCCACATAAATCTGGACGAGAAGGAAATGAGAATCCTGGTGTCTGATGAATAGAGTTTTGTCTACTATACCCATTTTGAAACCATGACTGAGAAGATAGGACTTAAGCCTCTCATACCAAGCTCTAGGGGCCTGCTTAAGTCCATACAAGGCTTTGGAAAGCTTGTAGACATGGTTCGGGTATTTGGGGTTCTCAAATCCTGGAGGTTGCTTGACATACACCTCTTCCTCAATGAAGCCATTGAGAAATGCACTCTTGACATCCATTTGATAGAGCTTGAAGCCCTGGGATGCAGAAAATGCAAGCAGGATTCTAATAGCCTCTAGTCTAGCTACAGGGGCAAAGGTCTCCTCAAAGTCAAGACCCTCAACCTGAGTGAAGCCCTGTGCAACTAGCCTAGCCTTGTTGCGAACGACAACCCCTTTCTCATTCTGCTTGTTTTTGAACACCCACTTGGTCCCAATGACATTATGACCAGATAGGGGTTTCATAAGCCGCCAAACTTTGTTCCTCTCAAAGTTTTCCAATTCCTCATGCATAGCATTAATCCATGATTCATCTGGATAATGCATGAGTAACATCCTTTGGCTCAAAAGAGGCAACAAAGGCAGAGTGAAGATAAGCTCTGATTTTGAGCGCCAGAACACGCTCAAATAGATCACCAATGATCTCGGCCAGTGGATGAGAACGCTGAATGTGACGTGGAGGACTAGAAGGAAGTGGCCTCTACCTCTTGAGGAGAAGAGGTAGGAACAGAGCCACTCGCAGAAGAAGAGTCCAAGGCAAAGGCTGATCTCTCCCGAGGTGCGTAAATGGAAACAGGAGGCACCTCGTGTAGAGGAACTGGATCGTGGAACACCATCATCTCCATCATCCTCATCCTCTACAAAGATGGTCTCTGAGGGATAAGAAGAGCTCGAAATATCAGGTCTAGCACTCGGCTAGCCTCATCAAAGGTCACGCCACAGTCTCTATGATCCTATTCGCATCACAACCTGCACTCTATAGCTACGAGAAGAAGTCGAGTAACCCGTAAAAATACCATCGAAGAACGAGACTCAAACTTATCTAGGTTACTGACTTCAAGATAAAACACTTGCAACCAAAACGCTAAAATGAGAAACACCGGCTTTCGCCCATACCTCAACTCATAAGAAGTGCGATGCAAATGTGCTCTCAAGAAAACGCGATTGGAAACATGACAAGCAAGAGCTATAGCCTCATTTCAAAACTTCCTAGAGTATCAGACTATCTAGCATCGCCCCGCCATCTCAACCAGTGGTCCTGTTTTTCCTTTCCACTACGCCCATTTTGCTGAGGGACGAGGAGAAGAGAACCGATGCTCTAAACCAGACTCCACACGTAAACTCTCAAAGTAGGAGTTCTTGAACTCAGGCCATTATCATCGCAGATAGCTCGTAATGCACCCGGAGCTCAATAGACAACCTACTAACAAGTCCCCTCAAGTGAGAAAAGTCTCATCCTTCGAGGCCATGAAAAATACCCAAGAATACCTCAAAAATCATCAACAATGACAAGGACATACCACTTCCCTCCTCGCCGACCGTGACTCTAGCCGACCAACAAAGGTTCGTGTAAAAGCGTCCTGGTGCATCACCATCACTACGGTGATCGGAGGATGAGAAGCAAGAACTATCTTGCCATGTCAAGTAGGGGAGAGCAAACTAAGTCTTTGACAATCTTGAGTTTGGGCAAACCACTCTAATAAGATCGTGGTCGCTAACTCTAGTCGATGATCAAAACCAATGTGACCAAGTCTCCTATGCCGTAGGAGAGATCACGGACTCGTATAATCAAACACCAAGAGAGTCTCCGTAAGAAACAGAAAAATCAGCTACGAAAGACTCTCCCAAATCTAGAGATCCCGCAAACTAGTCCTCCCGATGAATCGAGGATTCTACAAGCATTGCTCTTAAAGCTTACCTCAAAAGAGTCATCGATAAGCTAAGAAATGTAAAGCAAATTATATTGCAGCTTACTCACTAAGGCAACGCCTCTTAAGAATAAAATTTTCATTAATGCAGACGGTACCTTTAGCAATGACTCTACTCAAGAAGCATCCCCAAAAGTGATCAACTCATCACCGGGCTCCTTGACTAGGAAGAGAACCAACGAGGGTCTCCGTTCATATGGCGAGAACAACCGAGTCAACAATCCGCACATCTCCTTCCCCATCCGACGATCTCATCCGTGTCAGCCATTGCATAACTCGAGTCGCTCACTTCAATGGCGCCGCCATGAAGCACATGCCGAGAAGTCGCCGCTGCCTTCTTCTTCTTGCGGATCATCCTCGCCTTTCGTGCCGGCTTCCATGTCTCCGCGTGTCGGAGAGGTTGATGTCGCTGGGCGGGCGAGGACGCAGTGGAAGAGCTTCTTGTTTTTGGAGAAGTTAAGCGTATTTCTTCTCGCCACCGGTTCACGAACCGGAGGCTTTTGTTTCGGTTCTTGTCGGTGTAGTCGTTCTTGCCCAAAAGCACCGACGTCGTTTCTTGCCCTTCTCCAAGCTTAAGTAGTTCGCCGAATGTGGTTGGGGCCACCACACTCAAGGCAGTGATCATACCACTTCTTCCTCTCTAATGCTCTTGTAAATATTGGAAAATTTTCGAGCGACAAGAGCAAGCTCATTTTTGGAAATTGTTCCAGCATTTCATCGCTACGCCGCAAAGAGCGGAGAGAGAAAACCGAAGCAAAGTCAAGAGAAAATCCGGAAGAGGACCCAATGGGATCGGTGACCAAAGCTATCGACCGAGATTTCGCTCTCTTCCGGAGACGACATCAATCTCATGAGTCTTGAGGCAGGAATAAAGCCCGCCAAGAGTCGAGTCGACAAATCGCTGGTGTCCTTGATGGTGGTCACCTTCATCTCCCAAACCCAAGGTCGAAGTGCGTCAAGAAATGCCGAGCATTGTCCGGAATCGTGGTATATACAATCGATCGCTTCGAGGTCGCTCAAAATCTTGGTAAACCGACCAAAGCACTCATCGAGACTCTCACCAAAGTTGTTCAAATTTGTTGTACTCGCTTGAATCGATCCTCCTTCACGGTCTTGATTTGAGTAGTGCCTCATGGTAAGCATCGAGGGTTACCCAAATCTCGTGGGCGGGAGCGAATGTGAGAAATCCGATCATACTCATCATGGTCCGAGTCCCTGTATGAGAATGTTCCTCGCTCTTAGCATTTGCCTCAACGTCGTACCATATTACACGGCCAGGACGTTCTCATCGGTAGAACCTCATACGGAGCTTCACCTTCTCGCCATAAGCCTCTTCTCTTCTTTTCTTGACATATTCTTCCATTTGCTGGTAATAACTCCCCTTCTTGGTGTCTTCAGAGCGGGCCCCCAAGGCGGTATAGGTGGTCGGACGACCACGCCGTCTACTACCACCGGGGTTGCTGCTTGCCCGGCTGCCATCTGCCCGACCATTGGGCGGATCGAAACTGCTAACAAGGTCATTGCCTCTGCTCGGCCACTCGTTCGCTCCTCGTGCTCGCCACCATTTGAAGGCCCAAGTAGCGTGAGCGGTAGTGCCGAGGAGAAGATGCAACGTCTGGCGTGGAGATGGGCCTGTCTGTGCAACCTCGTCACCATGCTCCGCCCGCGTTTAAAGCGCGTAGTCGATAACTACCCAGCGGGAGTGACGGTGAATGGTCCGCTGGAAGAATTAGCGGCACATTATGCTCACAGCGTCACCCTTGTCACTGAAGCCCTCGCCAGCCTTCCCTCTGGACAGGCAGTGAACCGCTCACCCGGGGCGGGAAGTCGTGATCGCCACGCGGACTTCATCTGATGTCTTTGCCCACCGCCGACTCCTTTGACCCCATGGCGACCGTCATCGGGGTGGAGTGTGACCCGCCGAGGCGTCGTGTGTCGGGTGTCAGGTGACGGAGTACATAGCGGTGATGGAGATGGTGCCTCGATCTGCTGCCCGCCTTATTCTGCCGAGGTGGAGGAAGAAAGCCAGGGCGATGCCGCGATATCGAGATCGCCGACGATTAGCTCGAGCGGCCGCCTTTGCAGTCATCTTTCTTTTTTCTTATTTTGTATAAACATGTACATAGGCCTTTCGGCCGATATAAATGAAAATACCTTGCTTTTACCTGTTGTCAGCTTTTACCTGTTGTTTGCCCTTGCGTGTGCTTGCTCGTGACTTGTTCGATTCGGTGCGGTCACATCCCGAAAGCATTTTGCACGGACCCTCTGGGTGACCGGGTAGATCGACATTTAGGAGTCTTTTCTGCAATCACATAGAACCACTCCAAACAAAAGCCAAGGTTAAACCACGCTTGTTTCATTTTCCTATCACCATTGAGCTTAATCCTTGTACTTTAATGGGTCGACGAGAACTACCGTGCTAGGGAGCGAGGTGGTATGTAGGCGGGGCAAATGGTAGCGAGCATAACATGGCTTACCATGGTGGGCGAACATAGCCAGAAGACCGGCCAAGACGCCGCCTGCTAGCTAGGTGCCCATCCGGGCTCCAACACAAAAGCTGGAAGTCCACGGTATCACCAAGGGACCCTTGCCATCCTTTTGGACCAAACCAGAGAACTGCAGTTCTAGGGAGCAGGTCGCGTTGAGGCGGGGCAAATGGTGAGCGGAACGTGGCCGCGAAGCACCATGGTGAGCGGAGCATGGCCACAGCGCACTGTGCCACATGCACCTACTAGGCACCCGTCTGAGACCGGCGCAGAAACTGAGGGTTTAAAGGGATTGCCAAGGGCTATCGGGATTCTTGGTACTTATGACAACCAAGTATAGCACAAACCCTATAGGCATAAGCAAGCTTAATGGATCAAAATGATAATCAACTGCATATTGAGTATGTGCGGCGCCCGAGATCAGCTAGGGAGGCTATGTGCTGGCATTGCTAACTTTGGGTGAGGCCACGGAAAACTTAGACATGCAACGTCGCTCACTATGGTGTCACTTTCCCGTCGCCATCCGGAACTTATGCCCTTGCCATCTTTGTGGGACCAAGCCAAAGAACTGTGGGGCTAGGGAGCAAGTCGCTAGAGGTGGGGCAAATGGTGGGCGGAGCTTTGCCACGAAGCACCATGGTGGGCGGAGCATGGCCACAGCGCACCGTGCCGCACACACCTGCTGAGCACCTGTCCGGGCCTGGCGCAGGAGCTGGGGGTCCATGCTATGGCCAAGGAGCCGCCGGGATACTAGTATCCACGACAACCATGTGAGACGAGTTCAGGGGTAGAACTTCCACAGCAGCTCTATATTATGGGAGTTCGCCAGCTCCCGACCGTCTTCCGCGGCTAATCGAACCGCCCCGGGTCGTGAGACAGAGACCACCTTGATGGGGCCCTCCCAGGAGCTCAGTCGTCTCCTCGATGGGTGAGCTCTAACTCTCGCGAACTTTCGCCTGCGCGCAGGGCATCCCGAGGAGGTCGACCCCGCTGTCATCGCCGACGAGAGCGGGCGCCTCCGCCACGACTTCAGCTTGGATTTCTACCGAAGGGATGTAGCGGGGGCCAACTTCGTCAGAGACGAGAGATGGCAGCTCCCTGCGATCCCGACATCGGAGGAGCTACGACAGATATAGAAATAGCGGAAGAGCGGGAGATTGGGCATTACCCCTACGAACATCTCGCAGAGGTATGCGAAGGTGGAAAGAATAAGAATGGAATTGGGAGTGAGATGAAGATGGTGGATTTTGTAGAAATGAAGGACGGTGAGGAAGAATTCAGAAAATGGTGGCACTAGGCCTGCCAGGAGTCCCCAGGCGAAGACGACGATCTCCCCCGGCTCACACCGTGGTGCGAGGGTTCCACGGCAAAGATGAAGGGAACCCTCAGGCGCCATTTTGGAGAGCGTCGCCACCCTCTCCTTGTCGACAGCGGAAGATGGAAAGGGTTGCGCCATCGGAGCAAGAGCGAGAGCTTTGAACAAGCAAGTTGAAAGGGCTAAGAGCAAGGTGCGCAGAAATCAGAAAGAGCGTGAACCGCTGGTCAGGGGTGCACATATATATAGGCCCCTCACGCAGACGGTTCACAAAAAGGCAAAAGCATGCGACATTTTGGGTCCCGAGAAAAATTAGCGGAAGTGGAGAGGACCGAGATGGTTGCGTGCTTGGAAGTGGTGGGGCCTATCCAAGAATGCACTGAAAATAAATGAAGTCTAAAAGAAACTAGCGCGCGTTCCAGGACGGACCCGGGGGCTACTGTCAGTGTACTTTACACCGGGTACCCTCCGCCACATATAAGTAAGACCACGTGGCGGCCGAGGAGAGGCGTCGATCAGCCCTCGCCACGGGCGTCGGCCTCGTGGTACTGGCGGGCGGGAGCGATCGAGCCCTCGCTCACGGGCGTCGGCCTCCGTGGCGGCCTCGGTGGCGGGCGGGCGATCAGCCACTCAGACGCCGGGCGCCGGCCCAGAGGGCGGCTGGCGGCGAGCAATCGAGGATCGTTCGCCGCCGCATCACCACTGTGGTGGCTCGCAAGCAAGCGCAATCGAGCTCTGCCCGTCGGGCGTCGGCCCATGTGGCGGCCTGGCGAGCAGGCAGGTGAATTCGGCCCCACTCGCCAGGCCACACGGGCAACCAAAAGGATGAGAAGGAGGCTTTGCCTCGAAGTCTCCTTCCCCTAACTCGCTGTGTCAGGGCCTGACACGCTGTGTTAGGGCCATTGATTGTGAAGAGTTCTACTGACGACACGACGACGGCCCATCCCTCTGGCGCCTCACACCTAACCGGTAGCAGGAATGCCACATCCCAGGCAGACCGGGTGAAGCCATACAGCGACATTAAATGGGGCTTGAGGGACAGGTCTACAGTGATGGGTGTAATTAATTAGCCGTAGATCAGTATGATATCACCTTCTCACCTGCCCGAACCAGCCCAGTCTATATAAGGGAGCTCTGATGCATGGGGAAGGGGGGTCGAAAGGCTTAGCGAAAAAAAGAACAGAACGAACTGAAAGAAGCATTGTAACCGTCTCCATATTTCCTCAACAAAGAAGTAGCAGGACGTAGGGCTGTTACCCACACTGGGGGCCTGAACCTGGATACCTCGCTATGTTCTTTGATCTGTTGATCCCCGGGATCCCTCGTGCGAGAGTCATTAGGGTTTCCAATCGCGAAGACACACTCTACCGAACCTTAGTCTCCATCCTTGGGAGACACCTTGTCCGCTGACAGGGTCCTGGCCGACGAAATACACCGACAATGACCTTGTTCCTGCGCTCGGTGGCTAAGACCTGACCGGACATGGCCGCCGTGCACTTCTTCTTGTTTATGAACTCGACCTTTCAAGGTCCCACTGCGCCTCCTCGCCACGCGCCGTTACCGCCTTCGGCCGTCCGCGGCTCATTCGCCTCCGCCCAAGCGCACTTGTGCACTAAGGCAAATAGCTCGGACGTGGTGGTGATGTCGCGGGTAGCCATCTTCTCCCACATCTTGCAGTCTCACACGCCTCTCTGGAAGGCGATGATGACGGACTGGCCGGAGATCTTGGGGATTGTGTTGCTATAGTGGCTGAATCGCTGGATGAACGTGCGCAACGACTCTCTCTTCTGTTCGAGGGCATGTAGGTCATCCTCCACACCTGGCTGGGCGTAGGAGCCCTGGAAGTTAGTGACAAACTGGCCACACAACTCCGCCCATGAGTGCACCGACCCCCTCGGGAGGTTCATCTGCCAAGAACGGGCGGAGCCAGCCAAGGCTATCAAGAGATAGTCCACCATAACCTTCTCGGAGCTGCCAGCAGCCTGCACCACCGTGGTGTAGATCTGCATGAACTCCTCTGAGTTAGTGGTGCCGTCGTACTTCTCGATGGTTGCTGGGCGAAACCTTTCTGGCCACGTGACGCGGCGCAGCCGATTGGAGAACGCCCGGAACCCCACGCCATAGGGAGAACCACGCAACCCCCCAGAATCTCGGCCCGGGGGCCGTGCCGGGGAGCGCTGGACTTGGCTCCCGCAAGACTCAGAGGAGAAGGTCTCCTCCTCTGCAGGGAAGTCGGGGTCACGGGTGGAGTCGTCTTCTTCAGGAGCCATATGCTTACCATGGTCCTGCTCCTGTGCTTGATGACGCTATAACTCGACACGCGAGTCACCACCGCGCCCCCGCCGTCACGCCTGGGGGACATGCGGGACAGCCCTGGAGCCATCGCACGACCTCCCGTGAGGGTAGGAACCATGCCTTGAATGCCCTTCTCCTTGCTTCGCCCACCATGACGTGCGCGTTCCTCGCTCGGGTGGCTCGAAGCTTGTGTGTGCTTTGCACGCGACTTCAACCGTGGGGTACCGGAGGTACTTGGCCATTCAGACACCTCCATGTGGAGCTGGGCTGCGTCCACGAGGCGGGTGACGTCCTGCAACCATGGCGCTACCGGGTGTCGCCCCCCAGCTCCTGATGTAACCTTGGTGTCCCGATCTTTCGATGAGAGTGATAACTTCGATTTGGACGAATTGACTTTGACGATCTGACTACAACGTACGACGATGATGCGCCTTAGCAATCGCTAAACTAATTCCAGAGGGTTATTGATCTTGTCGTTGACACGATCAACCTGAACATGAGGTTCATTTCCTGCATGCAACCGAAGAACAAGTTGCGAATATGAATGAAGGCAAAAACAAGGGTGGGGTTCTATTGAAGATCTCGATAAGGTGGCTATCCAGCACAACTTAAAGACTTAAAGTTTGCACTTGGCTAAACTAATCAAACAAAACCCAACCTAACCCTAGATGAGGGTGTGGCTGCCTATTTAAGGAGGAGAGGGGGCATGGAAAATCAGCCAAAATAGTTGGAGGCCGACTACAACTCAAATTATAAGGCCCAAGGCCCATGTCAATTCGGACTGCAAAAGTGATGTTTGGTTTTTAGCAGTTTTCGGATGCATCTGAAGGAGTTTTGAGGTGAGACTTGATCCATTGGAAAGTAGACTCCGAGATCTTTCAAACGTGTACTCATGGTCCTCCAGAAACCTCCGGAATCAAAAGTTATGGTCATTTTACTTTAGGTTGTTTTGGGAGGCCGAATTGGAATCCAAAACGTGATGGATTTGATATCTCCATCTTCTTGGCCTATGAGTGACGTGATGGAGTTGGTCCAACTTGGTGTGGACATATCTATAGTAGTGATGTCATCATCATCCTCCCCTTCTTGAATTTGAGTCGTCCTCGACTCAAACTCACCCTTTAGCTTGTCTTCAGCATAAAACATTCTCATATAGGTCCTGCGTTTATTTAAATAAAATAGTAGCTCCGCCTCTTTATATTTTGTAAGACATGAAAAACATTTAGAGGATTCACCTGATAATTATCCATATAGCTCAACACTTCTTTCCAACATATAATGGCTTGATGAGCGCTAGCACTATTCGATGCTTCCTCCCCTCCTTGAAGGAAAACCGTTCTCGGTTTTGGACAAGCTGGAAAAGAAACAACAAACTAAAAGAACAACATGTAGGCATAGATGTATATATCCCATATTTCATTGTTCTTTTGGATTCACGGTGGGTTATTTACATAACAACACATGAGAAAATCAGATTTAAACAAAGCACATTTCCTCACAATTCTGCCAGTCGATTTGTGGTTATAAGTGAACCATAAAACATCAATATTAACATGATTTAGTTTGCAACTTGATATGCAAATATAAGTAAAGCACATATCTATTCCTGACCTTTGATAAAGAATACTCATGTTTTGTGAGCCACATTCAATAACATGTTTTGTGGGCAAAATAACAAGTTCTAGCATCAAGCATAGCTCATTCATATTATCAAATTTTAAACAAGCAATATCAAACCATTCCACTAACGGTGACACAATTTTAATGGGCTTCCACACATCAACTATGACATGCTGATTTGTAATACAAGTTAATGTACTAAAATTTGAACAATGTGGCAGCAAGCTATGGGTATCACACATATTAGGAAAATTTGATAGAGCCTGAATGAAACAAGTTGTTGCTTACAACTAGAATTGCCCAAAATAGCAAGCTTCAATTCAGCAAGTTTATCACAAGTTATGCATATTCTATAAATAAGAAACTTGCCATCTATGCCATATTCACCAAATAAATTGAATTTAAAACAATAGGCATAGGTGCTAGACAAAGACTTAAGAGATGAAATTTTAGAAATCTTGTCCATAGCACAAGTCAAACTAATAGGCTCATTTAACATGATATAGCACAAAACAGAGGTAGGTGATATTCTAGCTATCACCTCCTTATGCGTAATCAACACCACATGATTAAAATTATAAGCATGAAATTCGTCATATGGTTCTACCATTGTGGCACAAGGTGGTAGTTCACAAGAATTATGTATAATAGAAATATACTCACAAATTTGCTCCTTTTCTTGCTGTAAAATTAGATCTGTACCATGGTCATTAGCCTCCTCCTCAGAAGTAGAAACATTAAAACTTTCACTTGATAACGCTGATATTTCTGCTTGTTGCTTCCCTTCTTTAGAACTAACCTGGATAGCATATGGAACAGCAGCAACAAAACTAACCGAAGTAGATTGGATTGTGTTAGTAGAATCATCCTCACATGTGTTATCCTCTACTTCACTCAAATTTTCTTGTCTTTCTTTCACATGCTCAGTGTGTATGCTCTCATTCAGGTTTGGTGCAGTGCATGCAATAGGAGTAGCATTTAACTTTGTGGGAGCTTGAATTTTGGTTGATTATCTTCTCTGTATCTTTCTTTCAGCTTCTCGTGAAAGATTAAGTAAACATGACAAAGAATTGAATTCTTTAAAAGATATCATGATCTGAATGTCGAAATCTAGTCCAAAATAAAAGTTATTCATGCGAGTCTTTTCGGTCCCTTCTAACCCAGAACACAAAGATCTATACTGAAATTCTTGGTAGTACTCATCCACTATTTTACTACCTTGTTTTAGATGTTATAATTCATTTCGTAATTGACGAGCAACATATGAAGGGACAAATCTAGCTCTTAGAATTTTCTTCAATTTTGTCCATATGCTAGGAATGTCCTAATTTTTACTCTTATAATCATTCCACCAAAGAGCAGCAAAATCAGCAAATCCATAAGTCACAACCCTAACCCTTTCATGCTCAGGAATTTCATATTTATCAAATGATTGTTCTATAGAAAATTCCCAAGTAAGATAACCTTCAGGATCATATTTACCACTAATTGGGAACGGTAAACTTATTTTTGGAACGTGTGCTATGCTGTTGTACCTTCCATGGTGTTGAAGTTATGCTCGTACGTTCTTTGTATCTCGGAGTGTGAACTATCTCTTCTCCTAGGATGTTGTTGGCCCAAGCGCTACGACGTTGAGAACCTGCCATTGTTAGTGAAGACAAGAAACAAAATCGCAAGTATAATGTTCCTATCACTACATAGGATGTGGAGAAAAGTCGCTCAACTCTCAAACTTTAACCAAAACTCTTACAAGTTCTTACCGTACAGCAGGAGTTATCGGCCATTGGCGGTGTCAAAAGTTCTCCCAAGCTTGGATAAAGCGATTGCCAAGGGACCGAACAAACGTACGAGGTAGAATATGTGGAGCTTGGTAGGCTATGTTAATTTCCTATGCAATCTGATAATTCTTGTTATTGTAATGATAAGTAATGATTCAAACTAGAATTCACAAGCCCTAGTTGCCGATCTCAAAGATATAAGTGAATTTCAAGGCAACACACACGCAAAGATAATGAAACTTAATGCAACTAATGGAATGAGCTAAATAAGAATAATTTCAGTACCAAAACTCGTATTGCATAAGTTATGGAGAGACGCTAGCTCATTGCTTTAGAAAAGGTAAAAGGGCACAAGATTGCTCACTACTTAATACAATTGCACAATCTGAAAATAACAAACACAAATTAGGGTTTTGATCAATGTAGTGTTGCCGGCCACTATTCTCTTTTCTTTTCTCACCCTTTTTTCTTTTCTTTTTGGCCTTTTGGCTCTTTCTTTCTCTTTTTTTTCTTTTCGGGGACTTTCGGCCAACACTAGTATGAGCAAAGTTTTGGAATCCCTAACTTGATATCACAAGAGATATGATAGTGCAATGTATCAAAAGGAGTAGCCCCAAGCAATTTCAAATCGCTAGCCTCAATTGGGATCAAAGTATTCGCAAAGGACGAATTGGTTCCCAAAGGTATGTGCACTGATATTTTGAAATTTTATGGTTGTAGATGCTACTGGACTCAACCAACTCAAAGGAACAAAGCTAGACCACAAATTGAAGAAAGAAACCCAAATTCGGCCAAAACTATGCAGTAAGGTTGTCGCTGCAATTAAGGCATGAAAATAACCGAATCAAGCTTGCTCACAATGTAACAAATTGATGGTACTATCTTAGGCTTTAAAACAAGTATTCAAACACATAATTTGGAGCTCGTATGTAGAAATTATGGCCAAAACACTAAGGTGCACAGATTTAACAAAATTCAGCCGATCTGACCAAATTTGAATCCGAGTCAAATTCGGTTTGAAGGCGTCCGAATCACAATGGACACCCAAAAACATTTTTGTAGAGGACTCTTCAAGAATTTAGGAAAGTATAAAAACTTCTCAATCGGAGTTTGGATGTGAGAGTTATGATCAAAATACTGAACCGACCTGGATTGCAATTGCAACTTGCTTCCCGAATTTGATGTCCAGATTAAACAACCTTTCAGATGGAATTAGATTTTGTGCCCAACTAGGTTTTTGTGGAGCTTGTCCCAAGGTTTTAGGAAAGTGCAAAAACACTAGAATCCGAGCTCGTATGCGAAAGTTATGAACAAAACAAAGAACTGGATAGATTGAAATAAAAGCTACGCGAAGGAAAAACGATCAACAACTAAAACAAAGACTCTAATGGATCAAAACCTAACAAAACTCACTAAAATACCAGATTGAATCTAAAGGTTGAATTTTTGTGGAGGATTTTCAATTTTGGACAAAAAACAAAAACTAATCTAGGGTACTGAATCTCTCACCGAGCAACTTGGCGCTCTAATACCACTTGATGTAACTTTGGTGTCCCGATCTTTTGATGAGAGTGATAACTTCAATTTGGAGGAATTGACTTTGACGATCCGACTACAACGTACGACGACGATGCGTCTTAGCAATCGCTAAACCAATCCTAGAGGGTTATTGATCTTGCCGTTGGCACGATTAACCTGAACACGAGGTTCAATTCCTGCATGCAACCGAAGAACAAGCAAGAACAATGGTAAAGCAATCTGAAATTACAAATATGAATGAAGGCAAAAACAAGGGTGGGGTTCTATTGAAGATCTTGACATGGTGGCTGTCCAGCACAACTTGAAGACTTAAAATTTGCACTTGGCTAAACTAATCAAACAAAACCCAACCAAACCCTAGATGAGGGTGTGGCTGCCAATTTAAGGAGGAGAGGGGGCGTGGAAACTCAGCTAAAATAGTTGGAGGCGGACTACAACTCAAATTACAAGGCCCAAGGCCCATGTCAATTCGGACTGGAAAAGTGACGTTTGCTTTTTGGCAGTTTTCGAATGGATATGAAGGATTTTTGAGGTGAGGCTAGATCCGTTGGAAAGTAGACTCTGAGATCTTTCAAATGTGTACTCATGGTCCTCCAGAAATCTTCAGAATCAAAAGTTATGGTCGTTTTACTTCAGGCTATTTTGGGAGGCCGAATTGGATTCCAAAACGTGATGGATTGATATCTCCGTCTTCTTGGCCCATGGGTGACGTGATGGAGTTGGTCCAACTTGGTGTGGACATATCCATAGTAGTGATGTCCTCATCAGCTGCACCGGCGAATGCTCTAGAAGAGGCGAGCCGCATGCAGGTTCTAGGCCAGTGTGGCCTCCTCCATCGCTAACCGCCGTGGGACCAGCTGCATTCCCACCGCGGTGGGGGTGCCACCATCTTCTGTGGAAGGTGCCGGACGGTCCCGCGCCTGAGGGGAGCGCGAAGCTTCCATCTTCGCTGTCGGCGCTTGATGATCTACTAAAGAAAATAAAGGGTGAAACAGCTACTGCCACCCCTACCTGGCGCGCCCTGTTGGTGTGTTTGTGCCAGACAATATTGGTTCGAGTGTATAACTGAGTTTCGGTAGGGGGGTCTTCGCTGCTGTGTCACTCTCGGCTCTCTTCTCTACTCTCTTCTCGTGATGAGCAGGATAGGAAACTCAAGAACACGCAGGGAACACACAGGGATTTACCCAGATTTGGGTCCCCAATGCGGGTAACAGCCCTACGTCCTGCTCAAGCTCATGTTGCTTTAGTATGCCGCTTGTTCTCAGTTCGCCCGATCTTTCGATCATTCGAGCTAGGGATTTCCTCTCTGTTGTGAACTGATCGACCGACCTCTCCTGCCTCATGCACACTAACTCCTTTATATACTCCCAGGACTAGCTAGGGCAAGCAGAGGGAGTGGTTTTACATTAATTACATTGATTTTGTCTAATCCTATCGCTACTGTCCCTCAGAGTCTCTTTGTTTACACCGTTGCTTGACATCGTCTGTCTTCGGATCGCCCGAGGGGAGGGGTTCGGACACTGTGTGACAAACGCCTGGTATACGTGTCTCCCCGTCTCGCCCTGGGCAGTGTAAATGGAATGGGAGTTGGTGAAGCTGGCTCAGTCGGAGGGACAGGTCATCATAGCGTCAAGGAGCCACGCCTATTTAATGTCTTTCAAGCACACTGTAACGGCTCCCCGCGCATTTAATGGTTCCCATACGCATTAATGGCTTTGATACGTTGTGATCCTAGCGAAGGCTTTGGGCGGAAGCCTCCCAACCCTGTCTGCGCGGATGACTGACAATGGGCCCGCCTGCTCATCTGACGGCCATGTGGCCTGGTCGCCCGACTAGGGGTGAAAACGGGTCGGATACTGTTAGGTAGTAGGTCATCCTGTATCCTACCCTAATTATTTTTTTTGGATACGGATACGGATACGGGTTGTGAAAAATCGGGTAGGATACGGATACGGATACCGGGTATTTACGAATGGGTAGAAATTGGATATAGATATTATACAGATGGATACAATACGGATAACGGGTACTTAGTCGGATAGTACGTAAACTACCTCGAATCAAAGCACATATATAAAACTTGCATATGTTTATATAATATATATGAAGCAAAATGAAGCATATGTTTATATATCAATGATGACGATTTTACAGGAAAAATTGAGACTTAATAGCATACCTTGATCTGCTTCACAAAAGGAACAGGGAGGATAAATTCACCTACATCCTGATCACAAATTGATCTTGATAGGCATAAACCACCTGGCCAACATCTAAGGGGGCCAATCTGGAATCTAGATGAACATGATGGAAACAAGGGTCAAGAAAGAGGTGTGGATCAGATCTACAAATAAAATGATTGTTTTGCAAAGGAAGGCCTAAGATATCTGATACACATAATTATGAAAATGCGCATGTGCAAAGTTTTGAAATGAACCAGTCAACAGGATGTACAGCAGACACACATTAATTCCATAAGAAAACCAAATTTGGCAAATTTGGTTCTAAACCAATCCAAGCACTTCAAGTTCCTAGATGGCTTGCTAGTTGATCTTTTTGTTCTTTGCCATCTTCTGACTTCAGTGTAAAATGTTTTTCTTCCCAAAAAAGTTCAACTCTTGGATGAATTTTGGTCTTCATCTGGATCAAGTTGGAATTGGATAGGTCCTATTTGGTTCTGGACATTTGGTGATCAGGTTCAAACTCCAAACTTCTTTCCTCTGAAGGGTATTTATCACTGAAGCATGATCGCTGAAGTTGAAATACGTGGAGAATTCCACGCTCAAATGTGCACTTGAAGCCCTTCTTATGAGAGTACTCCCACCCTTGTTGACAATACGAAAAGCCCCGACGAGGAAATAAACCAAGTGAAATGTCCATAAAACTGCAGCTAAATAAATTATAGATAAGATGCAAAAGACTTAGTATATCCTCATAGGGAGGGCCAGCATGAAATCTTATAAGGCATGTCTCCCCACTGCTTCCATCTTTCTCTATAGTGTATGTTAGCACTTTTGATTTATCCACAAGGTCAGGATAAAATATATTGAACTTGTAGCCCTAGACAATTTTAGGGGGTGGGTTGTCGTGGTCATAATGAGTCTGGTTGTATTTGTTCCACTCATATCCAAGATGCACCGATTGAAGTACTTTGGTTTTCTTGGTTTGGTACTTGTCATGCCACCAAGAGACACTGTGACCACATTAAGAAGGCATATTTCCATGAGCAACCAGATGAGAATATGAATGAAGGTTCATTGACAATAGTGCAATGCATGGAAGTTGATAAGCTTCTAGTATGTAAAAGAGGATTGTCATCCAAAGTATCAAATAGAGCTTTAGATAAATGAACTTGTAATCTTGATCACAAGTGAATCCAGCATATGAAAAGAACACTGGACAATGCAGATACAAAGCTAATATTATGTTTAGAAGGCAAGATAATGACATCGTTCCTATATTCATAATATAATAAAAAACTACAATATTGTTTGTGTCCAGAAGGCAAATGAGGCGAACCTATGAATCCAGGTTCACTTCAGCACCTGCACCAAATACTGCATCCCCTTCCTCCATAGTTCCCATAGTTTTCATTGCTTTCATCTCCATCTCATCTTGTACTTGTGCCTTAGCTGCCATGGCCACCTTAGCACAGAGCACATATGTGACTTGCCAAACTCATTTAAAATGAACATCAACCCATGAAATGTATATGTACCCTACTAATGTAATACCAAATTAAGAAAACATTTCCCCCCAATTGTTTGCATATAGACTCCAATGAGCCTTAGACAGTCGTGACCTTTGATGTTTATACATAGAATTCAGAACATAAAGGCCAGTAAACATGCATAGTTCAATATAAAGTCAAATTAACACACATAGTCCTACACATGGAGTTTAATTCAAACATATAGTTCAACATATAGAGTACAATTAACAAACGAAATAAAATTCAACATCCGTGCATGAAGATCTCAATTCTCAAGTTTCAACATCGTCCTTCATCCCCATAGCATTCATATCTTCAATTAAAGTTTCTATTTTACCCTTTGAATCTGAAATTGATAAACAACAAATTAGTAATTATAAACAAAGACATATATATAATACATAAAGAAAGCTACATAAGTAAGATAATAATTTACCATTTCGTGAAGCAATCATCCAATCCTTTGTACAAACTAAGGCCTCAACAATTTCAGCATCAAGACGACTACGAAATGGATCAATAACACGTCCATCGGCGCTAAATGCCGACTCTGGAGCAACCGTAGACACTTGCATAGATAACACATCATTAGAAAGGCAAGAAAAATAGGAAAAGTTGTCATTTGCCCCTTCCACCATGATAGCACATCAAATGCTCCATCACCATCATTGAACTTCAATAGTCCTTCACTCATGTAGACATCTAATTCAGACATGTTGCTTTCATTGTCAGTGGTGTGATACAACACATCAATATCAACTTCATCATCATCCTTATCATCCAATTTGTGATTCTTTGAGTTAGAAACCAAATCACACTCTTGCGAAGTAGATTGCAAATAACTCATTGATCACATTCATAAATTTCACCTTCTCTAACTCAGCCTTCTCATGGTGATATATTTTAGATAAGTATGACTCAACCATCTTGTGCTTGTACCTAGGATCAAGAAAGGCTGCCACTGCCAAAGCCATATTGCTCATGTCCCAATACTTTTCAAACTTTTATTTCATAGCTTCAGCCAAGTTAGAAATTATGATATCACTATGCTCACACTATCTTCCAATAGAAATCTTGATCTCACAAAATTTCCGATAAAAATGATTTGTAGTAGGATAAGATGTGCCAGAGAAAAATAAAGTGACATCATAAAACTTTTTCAAATATCTGCAAATATTTATTGCATTCAACCAATCATCACTTGAAGAGGTGACATGTTCATACCTAGCCTTATCTTTAAGTGCAAGACAACTAAAAGCATTCTTGTAGTAAATAGCATCTCTTATCATAGTATATGTAGAATTCCATCTTGTGGCAACATCCAAGGAAAGAGCCTTTTTAGTGTCCAAATCACATTCTTTACTACACTTTTCAAATGCTTCCCATTGTTGAGGTGATCTTTTTACCATTGTTATGAACTCTCTACTATTTCCAATAGAATCTCCAATTATTTGTAACCCATCTCTAGCAACAAGATTCAATATATGATTTGCACATCTCACATGAAAGAATTTGCCACCACATACAAGGAAGTCTCTAGCATTTTCAATAACAGCATCAACCGCAACTTTGTTTGAAGAAGCATTATCCAATGAAAGAGCAAATAATTTCTTATCAAGGTTCCAATTCAATACATTGGAAAAAAAATGTGTCACCCAATTTGAGCCCTGAATGACTGCCTTCTACATGGATAAAATTGATAATCCATTTTTGCATGTTCCAATTGTCATCAACCCAGTGTTGTGACACACATGTATGCTTTGTTTTGGATTGATGTCCACATGTCCATAGTAAAGCTAAAACGACAAGAGAGTGATTTGAAGTGTTCATACAACTTATTCTTTTCCTCTCTATAGAGATCCATGATTTCTTTACGAATAGTAATGCGAGATTTCACAGGAAAACTGGGTCGTAAGGACTTGATAAAATCAACAAGATATTCATGCTGAGAGATATTAAATGGATACTCATGCATAATGATGGCATAATAAAATTTCCTTAAGTTAGCATCTTGATCATACCGATATGTTGCAATGCCATCCACATTCTGATTTATGAGTTGTTGACCTTTCACCACATTGTGCTTAAACTTCAAATGATTACTAAAAGCCTTTGTACCATTTGAGCTTTCAGCCCTAGCTGTATGTGAGCATTTGTTGCATTTACACCATTGCTCCTTAATGATTGAACCATCATCCTTTGTCACCTTCTTGACAAACTTTGTGAAATATTGCCACACAAAGGAAGTGAGCTTCTTTCTAGGTTTGGGGTTTGCTTCTTCCTTTTCTTCGCTCGGTTCAAGATTTGCACTTGCACTTGCACTTAGGGGTTGTAAAGCTACATATACATTAATTTTGTGAATTAAAATTTGAGTTCATAAATGTATGTAAAGATCACATATATTATATATACCTTTGAATGGCTCTGTTGAAGACACCATAGCCTTGCTCGAGGCTGGTACTTTAAATGCGGATGCCATAAACTTGCTCGTAGGGGTTCCACATGTCTTGTTGCTATTTGAGGATGTTATGACAGCCTTGCCCTTACCCTTGCCCTTGCCGCTGCAGGTTGTGGCGTCTTTGCTAGAAGTGAATGACTGCATACTTGAAGATCCTCTAGTCGACGTATCTTCGTAGGACGCCGGTTGACGATAGCAGTAGCAATATTCTTCGCCTTTTTTCCATGCTTGACGACAACATCCTCCGTCTTCTTGCCATGGTCAGTTGCAACCACAACATCTTCCATAGTTGCAACCACAACCATAGCATCAGCGAGCACCTCCTCTGCCATTTCTCCACCACTATTGCTGCCTCCTGACCCTCCCATCTCTGTTTAAGGTAATGTGGCTCCTTTAGGGCAGATCAATTATCTGAAAAAAGCACAAACATAAATGCCAGAAGTACAAATCCAACTGGGCATGCACATAGACATAGACACAGATGTAAAGTGGCCCATGCCACAGCTACAACTTTATGTGAGAGAGGCATTCAGGTACAACTATCAGATGCTATGCTAAATTTCAGAAATTCAACATTCTCAATTGTTCAGGAAAGTATTCACATATCAGTGTTTAACAGTTCTGGAAATCTAAAGCAGAAACAAAAGCAATCATATAGTTGCAACACAATCCACAATGAAAACTTTTTTGGGGAAGTCTCATATAACTCTACATGCTTCATTGCATTCCAATGAACTTAAATATGCTGCCATCAAGCTAATTTTGCTCACTTTCCGTTGCAACTTGAGACATCATACATGTATACAAACTACAGTAATACAGTTAGAGTAGTTGTTCATGAGTTCTAGCATTTGAATTGCATTGTATACAAAATAGTATTTCCATTAGCCTTTCCTTTCTAAGAGGACTAGTAAGCATACATGCATGGCTCTATAACCAAGATCTGATGAGTAAAATATGCAGACATTGTGGCTCGGATTGGATTTGGATCATCACAGTGGGCTCTATAACCCAGAACAAAAATCAAGACCTAATAGGGGTGAAGAGAGAAAAAGAGCCAGTCATATCTTCTTAAACCGATACTTCATGTCATATCGAGCACAGATTCAATGAACTACTTTGCTATTGTACTTTGGCTCACTTCAAGTAGACAAGCATTGTATGTGTTATTCTAAAATCTTCCATTCTACTCTGACACAATTAACAATCTTGTTTTTTAGACAATGAAAGATTATATCTCCCGAACAATTAACAAAATATATCTCTGACTCACATGTTCATGGCTCATTATTCCAAGAACATTACATCTCAATTCTCAAATGCATTACATACAGTCTCAGAATCGAAGCAAGCTAGAACAACAACAAATACCAAGGAGAGGAAAGTGAAAAGAAGTTTGAATTGATTAAAATGCCTGGCTTTCCTGCATACCAAATGCATCAGTGTCATGGAACAATTTCTAACAAAATATCTTTACAAAATCTAACAATGCTGGCACAGCACAAAATTGGGCAAGTAAACTACCAAGTAAATCTTGGTAAGACCTAGATCCACCAAGTCTAATGTCTTTAAAACACAGAGAACAGCACTCCTAGCAACCAGTCACCATGGCTGAGCATGTCAACACTGTGCGTCTGTGCCAAGACCCTAGTTCAGGAAATAGAATGCTAAGCAAGCATGAGAGACAAACCCTTCAGGATGACACTCATAGTCTTTCTAGTGCTTACTCTCAAGACCCTAGCAAGGAGGTCACCTGTGCAGTCGCTGGCGCCGGTGACGAGGACGGTGGGGCGAGGCGTGAACAAGGGCTTGGGGGCGAGGACCGGTGAGGCGACGGCGTAGAGGAGCAGCGACGGCTTGGGGCTAAGGGCCTGGGTAGAGAGGCGCGGTGTGGGGGACTTGGGGGCGATGGCCTGGGCGACGGGCCGACGGTGTGGCGGAGATGCGCGACAAGGAGGAGCGGTGGCGACTTGGGGGCCGAGATGTGAGGCGTCGAGGGGAGGAGCAGCGCCGGCTCGACGGCCTGGCCACGGCGTGCAGAGGCGGCGGCGTGGAGCCTGGTCACCGTCTCACTCATCGAATGATGAATTGAGACCGAGACAGGCGTCACGTCAGACGATTTAGGGTTTAGGGTAGGCAGAACTCACTCGACGCTGTGGAGTGGATGGGCTAAGTCACGCCACGGCGGCCCAGGGAGAAATGGTCTAGTAAAACACTAGACCCAGTTGGCCCACGCATTTCACCGGGTACCTAGTTTCCAATTACCCGGTTTATACCCATATCTAACCCGTTTTTGTCGAGTATTTTCTATCCTGTATCCGGACAAAAATTATCTGGGTAGTACCCGAATCCGTACCCGAACGCAAAATACCCGAATCCGTATATGAAATTTCGGATAAATTTATCCTGGATATGGGTTGGGTATTACCAGACCCGTTTTCACCCCTACGCCCAACTCCTTGCCAAGCGGCAACGTGTCCTAGTCCTCAGCGGTCGTGATCTGGTCGCCCGGGGCTGGGACCTAATCGCCCAACTGCTCGCCGGGCGGCCACGTGTCCTGGTCGCCGCCAAGCCTCTCTTTAGCAGGTTGAGTCCCTTGCACAGGACTTTCTTCTTTTTGTATCTTACACACGCGGTCCCACCTGACAACGGTGGAGAGAGTACCCCGGTATAGAATACATTGACAATATCCTTTTTTGGGATTATGTAGTCATTTTATATTGCATATGTTGATCCTATGTTTAAGTTTATTTTCGGCATATTTTTTTATATCATCATGGCGTTAAAGTTTAGGCTGTGCAACCTACATCTCCCATTCGAGGTTGCTTGTTTATAAATATGCCGATCAAAATAGCATATTTATAAGCAAGCAGTCTCGAATAGTGCACATTTTTTGGACAGTTCGAGGATATATGGTCCGGGCAAGTTCCTGAGCTGTTGTACAACTCGAGTGTAAATTTCGGTAGTATCTCCCTGGTGTTCTCTGGCTACATATCCCTCTTGACTTGTTGTTGAGACATGTATCTGGAGAAGCAAGGAGATGCTACCGAAATTTTCTTTAGAGCTGTACAATGGTTTAGGAACATGTCGGAACCACATATTCTTGAATGGGATAAGGACCTAACCTATCTAGAGATTAGAAGTTATCATTGGTATGTATTTAGTTGGTCAACAAATAGACTTATCTTGAAGATGATTCATTCATCTCATACTCTACTACAATATGCTTGAATAATTAAATGCTATAAATTATCTATTCATCTGTTGCTTCACAAGATTTATTGTCAAGTTCACATAATAACTACAAATTGCTTTCTCTCATATCAAATATATGACCATGTCAGATAAAAAACTCAAAATATTGCAATTAGAGAACATCGGCTCATCGCTAGATAGAGTAGAAGGTGCTCTTGAGGTGCCGAGCCAAGTTCGAAGTGTTGAGCTGAGCCAAGTTTCAAATATTGAGGGGCCAAGTAAGGTGAGGATGGCACTAGGACTAACAAAGGGGCCACAGGGAGAATGCCGCAGGTTCTCCACTTCAATACCACGGGGGTCTGCACGGGTCCTCCCAAGTACAAAGGGTGATACCGATCATTCCTCAACCAATAGGTGAGGGAGAGAATACCCATAACAGTTAAGGATTAGAGAAAGGAAGTCAATGCTGAGCAGAAGAGTCGACTATGGGACGAGGTTAAGGGCAAATAGATCATAGAGGAGGAAGATGAACGCAACGTGAGGCGTTATGCCTTAAATAGGATGGGTGTGGCTTTGAGGCACTTCAGGGTCCTCATGCATAGTGAGTACATGCTGAAAGGCCATACACTATTTGAGAGGTATCCATTCTTGACTCCTGATGTTTGTGAGGAGTTCACGAGAATGGAGGGTATACCCACGGTAGAGCAGTTGAAAGAGAGGAACACGGCTATCCAGAGTTATAACACGCACCCACACCACCTCAGTATAGGCGGCTATGAGGGGAAGAAGGTAGAGTGGATGCGACTAGCTGAGGAGTGCACGAACTACAGAACGGCGATGCCTTACTGCCACATATGTGAGGAGCGGACACACGACTGGGTATTAGCGAGGACAAAGAAAATAGCTGACAGGCAGCTTGTAGTTCCAAACCCCACTACCGCGCATGTCATCTCCACCATCATAAGACATCTAACTTAGTACTTTGTAGTTGACCCAACATGTATTTCAAATCTAATTTGTACTCACTTATTGCAAGAGGAGGTAAGCCAGCGGAAAGAGTAGGGGACCTTTCAAAACCAAGGGTCAAATGACATCTTGTCGACTATGATCAGGAAGCTCGACCATAAGGGCCAGGTGCTTGCCGCAGGGGCAGGGCATACAAAGAAGTCCTACTTCCAAGATGATGCTATTAGTGCCAGATCAAGATCATGGGAGGCGGGCAGGGCATACAAAGAAGTCCTACTTCCAAGATGATGCTATTAGTGCCAGATCAAGATCATGGGAGGCACATGTGGAGTACCTCAAGGACATGTGTCGGCATATTTCGCCGGACAGGACCCCGTCAATGAACAGGGTTGACTACTCCCGAGATGGAGGGTATGGTTCGGTAGAGGGCGTCTTCGTGGTCGAAAACCCTAATGACTCTCGCACGATGGATCCCGGGGATCAATAGATCAATGGACACGGTGATGTACCCAGGTTCAGGCCCCCAACGCGGGTAATAGCCCTATGTCCTGCTAGATCTTTGTTGAGGAAGTGTGAAGACAATTACAATAGTTCTTGAGCTTGAGTGGGCTCTCTGGACCTAAGTCCCGACTTTAGTCTCTCCTCTCTTCGGCCGCCCCCTTCTCCATGCACCAGAGCGCCCTTATATAGACGGGACTGGCTCAGGCAGGTGAAAAGGTGACGCTATACTGATCCACCACTCATTAATTACACCCATCATTCGAGCCTTACATCCACCCACGACTCATTTATTACACCCGTCACTGTAGCCTTGTCCTTCAAACGTCATTTAAAGCCGCTGAGTGGACTCGCCTGGTCCGTCCGGGATATGACGCTCCTGCGACGGGTTTGGTGAGAGGCGTCAGAAAGATAAGTCGTCGTCGTGTCGATAGCAGAATGCTTCGCAATCAATGACCCTGACACAGGGCGCCAGGGGAGGGAGACTTCGAGGTGAAGCCTTCTCCTCATTCCTTTGGTTGCCATCGTGGCCTGATGAGTGGGGCCCGATCACCCGCCCACTCGCCAGGCCGCCCGCCCCGCGGGCAGGGTATGATCGTCCACCTGCCTGCTAGGCCGCCACGTGGACTTACCGCCCGGTGAGTAGGGCATGATCGCCCACCTGCTCGCCAGGCCGCCACGGGGACTTACCGCCCGGCGAGCAGGGCATGATCGCCCACCTGCTCGCCAGGCCGCCACGTGGGCTTACCGCCCGGTGGGCAGGGCGTGATCGCCCACCTGCCGCCAGTCGCCACGTGACTTACCGCCCGAAAGTGGCGTGATCGCCTATCTGCTCGCTAGGCCGCCACGTGGCTTCCCGCCCAGCGGGCAGGGCATGATCGCCCACATGCCCGCCGGGCCACCACGTAGACTTACCACCCGGCGAGCAGGACATGATCACCCACCTGCTCGCCAGGCTGCACGTGGGCTTCCCGTCCGGCGGGCAAGGCATGATCGCCCACCTGCCCGCCACGTGGGCTGGGCTGCTTTTTTGGGCCCACTAATCTGTTGTAGAGAGGGTACCCGGTGCAAAGTACACTGACAACATGCTTAGGGAGAAGCTGAGGGAGGAGATCAAGGAGGAGATGAGGGAGGAGATGATGGCGCGTGAGGAGGAGATAAGGGTGGAGATGATGATATGTGAGGAGCGCTTAAGGGCCGAGATGACGATAATGATCTCCCAGAGTCAGAGACAGATGTCCTCGCTCTCATAGAGAAGTCTGTGTCCTGACCCATCAACCGCGGTTCCAAAAATGATAAGACTGGTAGCTAAAGGTAATAACTAATTTTTCCTAACGTAAAGCAATAAGTGTAACTCCCACAATGTTTTTCCTCAAGTTGCGCACTTCTTGTAGGCACCTGCCAAGTGCCAACTCACCATAACAGAGGATGGATTTCCCGTTGAGGTTGCACGCGGGGTTGCATTTGCATGCAAGGAGACTGACACTGTGCATGATCAACCTTTGGGGAAGGGCTACATGAGGGTGTAGGTGTACTACGTCCATGAAGACTTCGTATCACATGTTCTAGAGTTCCCTCCCAATGAAGATATCACCACTCTCAGGTAGACACGCATGTCGTTCATCAAGTGGACCACAACGGGTGTCATATGGGTCAAGGTAAAAATCCCCCGCATCTTCTCTACTATTCGAGTAGTACTGCAACAAGTTACATATGCGTGTGCTTCGTAGGTTCCTACCGTACCTGCTCCTACTCCTGCTCCCACTACCGAGATGAATCCTACGCAGAGTGTATAACATAACACTTTCTGAATTTAACTATATTCATTTTTTGACTCAATGGTATTTCTCCAATGTATGTAGAGCTTTCTCGGTCTATGTCGATGAAGGAGGGACACACGATGACAAAAAGGGCAAGAAGCTGGAGTATGAGTGCTTCAAATTACAAGTGTCACCAATAGGGTAGTGATGACTTGTGTAGCTTCTATGTGATGCAGCACATGCTGATCGTGGTCAGCAGCTCACATCTTTTCCCTAAGGTATATGTACATGCACAATAATACACTTTGCCTCTTACATACAAATTTTAAAACTTAAATTAGTGCACTAATTTTTGTTTTGCAGAAGATCGATATCCCCCAGAGGAGCTTAAACAGCAAAGCACTCAATTATATATGAGATCACTCTTATACCAGTAGTACTGGTTAGAAGTTATATCGGAGGACGGTAAGTTTAGAGATCCTGAAGCATCATACTAGTCCAAATGTAAACAATATTAATTATATATGTCAATGTGACACACACACACACACACACACATATATATATATATATATATATATATATATATATATATATATATATATATATAGAAATATATCTTTTACTCCTAGGAGTATTACTCCCACCTAGAAATACCACCTAAACAAACTTAAAATACCCTTTATCACTTTGGGTACACTCATACACTAATTATAAGATACTCCAATGTGAGCCGCATGAAAAATTGCAAGGAGTCCATGATTTTAGCGTATTTTGCAAATACCTTCATATACACGTATAAAAAGGAGTATGTCCAAAAAATACGATACCACCTCTGAAAAATATACATACCACCAAGATGATCTTATATATATACTACGCGTATATACCCTCCGAGATACCCCATACGTTGTGAGATACGGCATATGGAGTAATTACTCTCGAGTAGAAAAGAGGCTTCCTATATATATATATATATATATATATATATGCACGTGTATGGTGTATATTGTCACCGAATGTGATATATGTGTTGTAATTAAAGTAAAACCAATTCAGATGATAGGATCATCATAATCGATTCCACATAAGAACTGATTTTGATGACCCTATCATCATAATCGGTTCCACGTAGGCTCTATCATAATTGGGCCAGAACTGATTGTGATAGCTCCTCCTCATCACTATCTAAAGACTTTGTATCGCTATTAGAACCGACTGTAATGATAAAAAAGAACCGATTCTGATGTACAATCTTGTCGTAGTAACTACTAATGCATGCTTTTCCTACCCACTGGTCAAAAAATTCTGGAGGAAAGACAAAAAAAATTAACACGCTGGCATAATATGTGCCGTTCGGCTCTCTATTCTTTACGGCAACATATCCGGTGCAACCCCCCTCCGTGAAACCACCGTGCAACTGAGCTAAAAAAGTTTCAAAAAATTCTGAAAAATCATGGATGTACATCTCAACTTACACCTACATATAAAATTTCATGATCAAATTCATCCTATACTAGCGGTTACAAAAAACAAGCAGCAAAATGAATAGTGATGAACAGTAAAAATCACTGTTCATGCGAAATTTGTCTTTTGTAACTGCTAGTATAAGATGAATTTGATCATGAAATTTTATATGTAGGTGGGGTAAGTTGAGATGTACATCCATGATTCAGAATTTTTGAAACTTTTTAATTCAGTTCAACCGGTTTCACGGAGGGTGATTGCACATATTTTTCCATTCTTTACACTGCTGCCATTAGTGTACATGTGCAAGGGATTTAAAATAATCTGCAAGTCAACCCACGGACAATGAGATATGACAGGCACATATTATACTATAAGCTCGTGCATTAAAGCGCGTTTGAAAAGATGATGGTATGCTTCACTTGTAAGTTCAAACAGCACATATAACTCATGCTCGTCGAGCTACTAGCTGGCTAGATTAGTTGCGTGGTAGCTTACTTAGTGTGTAATAAGAAGCTTGGAGCGATCTAGTACTGGCTATTGCGAGATGAAGGGAATAAGACACGAGTGTAATAAGAAGCTTGGTAGCGGAGCGGCTGCAGTGTGGCTTTTGCTACCTCTTCTGGTTCTCATTGTGCTCAAGACAGATTTCCTGCCGCAGGTTGCTCGCCGTAAGTAGTCTGATCGTTGGAAAACAATCACTTCGATGATAAAGTTTGTGTTCTCTGTTTACGTGTTCATCTGTGTTCTTTTCTCTTTACTCGTCATTGCCATTTTTGTTTTTAAATTTCATGTTTACCTCATGTTGGAATGGTATTTTATACCCAGAGTATGCATGCGGTTCCGTGATATATTTTGTGGATGAAAGTCTCGGATTACACTTCTTTGAGTAGTTTTTGTTGTTGCCCTGATCTTAACAAAACTACCTTGAGAGTTCTATCATCAGAAATGCTATAAATTGGACGTACCATAATTCTAACCTCAGACGAAAGTTCTGTCTTATGTATGGACATGTTGTTGCACAAGAAGTTTGCAGTACAAAATCATACTGTAATATTTTCTATACTATACTCGAAACAAATATTAATTTATATGAACTAGAGCAATAGACGCTGAATATATAGATTAGTTGTCTCTCATCCCTAGCTTTTCACTACTACTTTTCTCCTAAAAGCAAAACTTATAATGATGCATGTAGCTTGTTAGAAATATGCCCTAGAGGCAATCATAAAGATGATTATATTTCCATAAATATTTATAAACTATAATATCATTCTTTGAATAACATCATGGATATTGATTAACATGTACATGACTTATTTGTGAAACTCTATATTCATCCTTACGATGTTCATTCTAAAAAAAGGGTCCCTAGTTGATAATCATATAAGGACACATATGAGTAGACTATCATATATATTAGTCGATGGCCACGTTTTATAGGACATAGATATGGAGATATCAAACCAATAATATAGACATATGTTAGAGAACATGGTATTGGACATCGATCCATTATGAGACTCTGCGAGAACGTTGCATTATTTCATGTCATTAGTTGGTCTCATATACGATGTGTATATTATATCCTTCGACTTGAGATTGTTGCATGTTCTTAAGATACTAATGGATTACTTAGGAGTTGTCAAACACTACTTCATAACTAGTTAGTTATAAAGATAGCTTTAGAGTTCGTCATGGAACATACTACGAGGTGTGATCGATCAAGATAGGATTTGCTTCTCTATACAACGCGAGAGATATCTTTAGGCTTCTCGAGTGCTTGAATTCTAGAAAATGCATGGCCATACTACTCGAGTAAAGAGTTACTCAAGTCATGGAGTTAAAAGAGTTAACTCGATGTACTAGGGAAATCCGAGACATGGCTTCGAGAAAGAGTGGTCGAGCCATCCAAACAAGGATGACAATAACTCGTCTTAGGTTTGACCAATATCTTGAGGTAAGAGGAAATGCATTTAGGACATTATTGAGATTTGTCCGATCTTTATTTGTTCTCTGGAGTTGGTAAATCCTGCTAAAAGCCGCTATCGATTATTGGTCGAATGTTCGATAATCGAGAAAGAGTACTTGATGGTCAAGTAGGTGTACCCGATGATCGAGTAGGAGTACTTAAAGATCGATAGGGGTACTCTAGCCATTTCTGAGTGTACGTGAAGCTATAGGGTCACACGTTTATGGGGCTGTAGCCAATTCAGATAGGGATCTGAATTGTAATACGCTTAGAGTTCCCATAATAGAATATACTCCAAATGGCTTAAGGGCACTGTTGCAAGACTGTAGTTCTTAATACGAACGAAGGATAAGGGATTTGTGCATGTGTGTGTGTTTTGGACGAGGTGTTTTTGCACAGCTGGTCAATCCGAATGGAAAGCAACAGGCACATGGTTTTATCAATGGCACTAGTACAAAAATAGCAGTTATACTAGATGTCTGACTTGGGTAAGTTGAAAGTCTTTCTTCTAAACTTTGGTCCATATGAATCATAATCTCTTCACCTTGTATGCTACTGAATAAACGTGAAATCTCTCATTGTGAGATCAATAAGGTCGGTCTCGACCCAGTCAGCGAGACATTCACGTCTTGAGAAATTACATATATGTTAATTTTAGTCCATCGCATACACCCCCTAATTAAATTTAAATTGAAGCACGAGAGTTCGAGGCTTTTATGAAAACGCACTGTAATGCTTATATTAGAGATTGAAGGTTTAGCAAAAACAAAATTTCAAGCTAACTAAAAGAGATAAGAGAAAAGGTTGGTCGCGAGACCGTCTGTAACCAGCTAGTTTGTGGTATCAATTTGTGTGTTCTTTTCATTTTTTTTTTTTTTTGTGAGGCACATTTTCTTTCAAGAGTATCGATTTCTTTTTTTTTTTCCCTGAAAATGGTTTCAAACCTTCGATGGGATAAACATTTACCCACACGTACATATGTTTGTTTCTTTTTGAGAATACTGTGCTTCTAACCATATAAATATGGCGAATACTACCGTCCGGACGTCCGATTTTTTTGTTTTCTTCGGACGCCTCTTGAAACATTTTTTGTCTACTCCTGCAACATTTGTTACCAACGCGTGTAATATTTTCTTTGAACGCTTGCAACATCCGTTTACTGTAGCATTTGTCGAAGGAAAATGTTGCACGCGTTGGTAGAAAATGTTGCACGCGTAGAAAAAAAATGTTACAGAGTGTTAGGACGTCCGATGCCTAGCAAAACCGTATAAATATTAGAGAGGTACATCAAATTACCATTTAACTCCTGTACCTCCACCCTTTAAACTTTTAGTTCTTCTTAGTATTAACCTAATGTATATTTTGGTATCTCCTAAGGATGATGAAATGTCTCTATAAGTGTATATAAGACTTGTTACTATAGAATATTGCAAAGTGTTACTATAGAATATTGCAAAGTACCAAAATTTACATTAAGTTAGTATTAAAAGGTTCAAATTTTTCGTACCTCTAACTTCTAATTTTTCTTACCTCTTAGTGTACTACTACTATGTAAATTTTGATACCTACCGAGAGTGGTATAAAATCTCTAATTATATACGGACATGAGAAAACCTCGTACTAATGCCTAGCGCTCCATCTTAATTTGTGCAGTTAGAGAGACCAGCTTTACCAAGGTCGCAGATGAAATGGTTCTCACGGTTTCATCCTTAGGTGAGCTTATTTTTGTACCTCACGCTTTCTTATCGCATATATGTACTATGGATAACAGAACTATATCGATCGCGTTCTGGCTAGCTAACCATGTACAAGTTCAAAGGCAGACAATTAAAAACACCACTCGTCTTTCTCTGCATTACAGGTTTAGACCGTACAAGATGGCAACAACAACCACTTGACGTAGCGAAGTTAGAAGCTGCTGATGGTATGCAAAGATCTGGAAAGGAAGAACTGTTAAATTAATTATGTTAGCGAAGCTTCAATTCTCTAATTCCTCGGTCGGTGTTAACAACAATATATGCCATGTGATACTTCATTCAATTCAGATTCCGTCGTCGGGGCACCACCTTCACCTGCATCAAGTGACGAGATGACCGACCACGTCGATCCCAATAAAGGTAATTAGTTTTCTGCAGAACCGAGTTGCACGCACGTGCTACTGCAGTAAATTACTACTCTCCAATCAGAAATATAAAGTCTATAGTTTAAATAGTTTTATTAAAAAATATAAAATTTGCATGTAAATTTAATAAGGTTTTTCACACTTTGCCCCTATTTATTTTCTCTCAACTATAAGTATTTATTTATGACCACCACTCACAAAATATTATCTCTCATCTTCTAAAACTATTAAGTATAGGTATCTAAGTCATTTCCATTTATATCTTTTTTAGTTTTATCCTAACCTTAATCTTTATACAAAGTCCAAATACGCTTTATATTTGTGAATAGAGGGAGTACTACTACAATTAAGGAGTCAACGAAACGGAGTAATCATATAAAAAAGTGTTGTTTCCTATGTATGAAACTTATGTACTATAAAATTGACAGATTTGTATGCGATTTGAAGGTCATAACCAGCTAATCCCTCAACAAGTTTACTTCTGAGCACTCAGCAACTTCAAATTAAAGATTATGATCTGTTCATTTGAAGCCATACTATTAAGTATTTTGATCTGCGGTATAAACTGACCAATAAGTTCCAATTCCTGCCACTTGTGGCCACGCTTAACTTCAAACAGACAAGTAGAATCTAGCTTTCATTACATCAGACAATAACAGTACGTTTAACTATTTCTTCATAATGTAAGTTGGTACTTTTTAGCAGTTTACAGTATTATTAATATTTGTTAAGGTTTGGCGTTCCGTTGAATTACACTGCAGTTGCATCCTTGTCATTGTGAAAACTGATATCAATCTATTTAATCTTTTGCAGATTCCAAAACACAAAGCCTAATCCTTGCCATGAACAGGACAAAAGATAGCACTTTGATAAATTCTGGTACAAACTGCACATTCAAGCATGATATGCACTACATTCAAAATTATAGGTTTTGTGAAGTTTACCATTATTCATATTTTGGGCCTACATGTTGGATTTTTTGGTTTGTGATTCCCTACCAATATATGCTAAAGTTTGGCATAGTCGAGATTTGGCCAAAAGTGACATGAATTTAAATTGACGATAATTTTCTAATCACTTTTCTGACAGACGCTGATGTGGCAGCACAAGGGAGCAAGTTAACGTGCAACTTCAGCAGTTATCAGGCGAACACCTGCGCCATGGAAGGCGACGTCCGTATGCACGGCAAATCCGCCACCGTCTACCTGGTTTCAGCGTCCGACTACCGGCCAGAGAACGCAACGACCATGATCCGCCCATACCCGCGGAAGTGGGAGCAAGTCACGATGGAGATGGTCCGGGAGATCACCATTCGCTCCAGTGCGCCAGGCGCCACGGACATCATCCCGCCGCACTGCACGGTCATGCACGACGTGCCCGCAGTGGTCTTCTCCACCGGCGCCTACAGCACGAACTTCTTCCACGCCATGACCGACATCGTCGTCCCTCTCTACATAACGGCGCGCGAGTACGATGGCCAAGTCCAGCTCCTCGCCACCGACTACAACCCCAAGTGGATCGCTAAGTACCGATCCATCCTCGCTGCGCTCTCCATCTACCCGGTAATAGACCTCGACGCCGACACTGCCGTGCGCTGCTTTCCTTCGGCGCACGTTGGCATTGAGTGCCACAAGGTTCTCGGCATCGACCCTGGTCTCTCCCGCAAAGGCTACACCATGATGGGCTTCCGGGACTTCCTACGGTCGGCCTACACGTTGAAGCGGCCGTGGGCAAACCCCATAAGCCGGAGCTCCGGCCAGAGGCCTCGGCTCGTCATGCTGCTGCGGCGCCACTCAAGGGCTCTGATGAACGAGGCGGAGGCCATCGCAACCGCTACGAACCTTGGCTTCGATGTGGTGTCCGCTGGGCCAGAGGACGTTCGCGACATGGCTCGATTCGCGGAGGTGGTGAACTCTTGCGACGTGATGATGGGCGTGCACGGCGCCGGGCTTACCAACATGGTGTTCCTGCCGCACAACGGCACCATTGTGCAGATCATCCCGTGGGGCGGGATGAAGTGGCCGTGCTGGTTCGACTTCGGCCAGCCAGCGCCAGGGATGGGTCTCCATTACGTTGAGTACGAGGCAACGGCGGAGGAGACGACGCTCAAGGAGAAGTACCCCAGGGACCACGCCGTGTTCACCGACCCGTTCTCCATACACCGCCAGGGGTTCAACAAGCTGTGGGCGACCTTCCTCAACGGCCAGAATGTTACCCTGGACATCGACCGGTTCCGTGGGGTCTTGCAGCAAGTTTACCTGTCCATCACGACGGAGTAGAGTACTTGGGCATATGCCCTGAAGTGATAGATTATCGTGTAATTTTTACTCCTCTTGCCCTTTGTTTTCCACTTTTTACAGTGTTAAAAAATATGAAAATAATTATGAAATTATTTAGAACAACCCTCCTTGCATCCCTGATTAGATAGAAGTCAAAAATAAAAGAATGTGCCCTTCTATGAAAATGCAATTTGCATTGATAAAATAAATCCAAATTCCGGTAGTTGGTGAATATTTGGAATTTTTTGTCTGTACGAGATTAGAATAACTTCAAAATAGCTGACATAATTCTTCATTTTCCTAGTGAGAAAATACATGAAAAAAGGAGGTAGAATTTTTTTTAGATTTATGGTTGAAGAATAAAAAGAACAAAATAGGGGCTCTGTTGAAAACGCATACTTGCTTCACATTGGGAATTGCACAAAAAAGATTTTTCATGAGATAGATGCATGTCTAGCTACGAACTTAATTTTGGGATAACGTCAACGTATGCCAGCTTATTTGGCAAAGAAAAATTGAGTACATTATAAGAAATTAATCTGTTGGATATTAGGAAGAAGTAATTTAATGGTTCAAATTTTTTCTTTTCCATTTTTTACTTGGAGTTAATTAATGAAAATAATTATCCTCCTTGCATCAAAAAGAGCCTAAAAAAGTTGTCTCCTAATTGTGCTACATCACCTTTCACTACTATAGAATGGTACATCACTATCGCTTCATCTGGGTTGGTTCTTAAGTTTTCAGGAAAAATCAATTGTGATAGATGACTTAGGAGAGTGTGTTAATAATAATCACAATCGGTTTTCACGATAGAAGTGATTGTAATGTAGTATTGGGCACATCTGAGACGACCCCCATTTTTAGCACAGAATGCCAAAAATAGAAATCTAATGTGCACACAGTACTAGTCCCTGGATCAGTAGCTAGCACGCACATTTCAACAATTGGAATCACAACCATACATTATTTTAATTAGCGGAAACGATTAAACATAACTAATCTTATCTCACGATAGTGGATCATCCTTCCACAGAGATCAACTTTTCTGCAATGCCATGTTTTCTAGTAACCAACTTCACTAGGATGAGCAAAGACCTTTGTGCAGCGATAGCTATGTATAATTTAAGATAAGGCAACACAAATTATGCTCTGCTTTTGAATTGATCTCTGAATTCTTCTGTTTGCCATTTCAGAATGCTATTCAAAATTCTCAAGAAGAACCATGGAAATCTAATGCAATTTTAGAGAGACGCACAAAAAAGTTTATGTGAGTACTTCTTTGATATTGACTCACAATGATTAACTAGTTTTCACACCTAAGAGGAAAACAATATTTTCCAATCAAGCTACAAGGAACTCACATCAAGCAAAACATCCCAACTTCACGGACAGGATACTTGGCTAAACGTCGAACACGATTGCGGTGCTCAAATCGAACAACAAGCCCATTATAAATTGCAGATCTCCAAGGTGAGGTTCAAAAGTTAAAAGCAACTTGCAAATGAGATTGTGAAAGGGATAGGATAGCGAGAAGAAAGTAGGCAATGATCAATCCCAAGTGATGATGCAAATAGGACAAATAGGGCAAGAATAATCACAACACTCAAGTTCTAATGTCAAGCGTAATCTAATCAATAATGATGAGCTATGCACGAATTACTACTAAATTATTCTATTATTGTCTCTTTTGCTTGATATTTTGTTATAATTTATTGCAACGTTATTTCAACAATTGGAGATCTCTATTGATCAATAAAAAAAATTGCCTCGATTAAGGTCATTGCGACTATTATACATTAGCGTGGCAATTTTAATTAGCGGAATTAGCACTACTACTAAAACGCATATCGTAATCCTGTTTTTTTTAGCATTAGAATCCGTTCTAGTGGCTTATACGATGCCCTTAGATAGTGATGAGGTGGAGCTTATCGAATCGGGTTTGACCCGATCGTGATATATCATCATCGAACCGGTTCTTTAAGGGAAGTGATTCGATGACCCCTCATCGTACCGATGGAGGTTGGGAGATGCATTGTTTGAGATATATTGTACTATTATTATCATGTATTCGTGTGGTTTTTATTCTTTAATGAGTAGGTAAAGTTGAGGTATGTTTTACTAATTGGAAATTGAACCCATATTTGAAAGATAATCATTCAACAGGCAACCCGAGCCAAGAATCTCAAGGTCGACACATCAAAGATTTGGCTCCTTAGGTTTCATGTGTCTTCTTTATGTGCTTTCAGATTTTGTTGAACAAATCTCTTCTAATAAGATATCTATTGTTTATTTCAATGATTTTTTGTATTCTAGGAAGAACATGGCATCGAATCAAGTGCTACCGCAAGTATAAGTGTTTGTGACAGATCACTTATTAGTTGTAATTGTTACATAGGAATGAGCTGTCAGTTGCTTTAGAACTTTTGCACTCTTCAGATTTAGTTGTTTTCTTATAAGGTCACATGGAAATATTCGTTAGCTATACCTGTTGAGTCCAACAAACTTCAATCTTAGTCCCTTGTGTCATCACTCCAATTATCTTTCCTATCATCTCTTTTGAAGACAATGATCTATTTCAATAGAAAACAATCGGTTCTTTAAGGGAAGTGATTCGATGCTCATTTGCTTTAAAAATCACACAATATGTGCATCTTTTTCATGCTTTCAGATTTTTCTAAAATGGGAATCCCTACACATACAGCTTTCTCCCGCTTTAGTTATGTCGTAGATTTGTATTGTTAAATACCTTTCCTTAGCTAATCGACCTTTGATTGGGTTAAAAGGTATTAAAAGATATGTACCTTTGATTAGACAAATAACTAATCTTATCTCACGATAGTGGATCATCCTTCCACAGAGATCATTTTGAACTTTTCTGCAATGCCATGTTATGTGTACCTTCCAAGAAACCAATCTATACCAATAGGTCCCTGACTAACTAGTAGTCAGCCCTCTAGTAACCAACTTCACTAGGATGAGCAAAGACCTTTGTGCACTTGGCGATTGGGGAACTCAAAATCCATAACATGAGCTATGTATAATTTAAGATAAGGCAACACAAATTATGCTCTGCTTTTGAATTGATCTCTGAATTCTTCTCAGTTTGCCATTTCAGAGATTATTACCTCAAACCATATGTGATAGTAGAACCAGAGGTCATCGTCATGGACCGCAGAGACAAAGACGAGTTCCTCACGAGCGACGAAGTCGTGGGGCGTCGTGTTCCATAGTTCTATTCCTATGTTGTATTATGTTGAGTGTGCTATTTGTTTGTGCATTCTATTCTATTACGTTGTAGCGTTGGTTCTTTAGTTCTATTCGACAAGAAGAACCATTAATAATTTATTTATGTGTCATAGAGCACAGATCTCAGTATATGCTTCTACCACAGAATATGTGTTCAATGAGCTATATTTATACATGTGCGTGGTGACTATTTTCAATGGAAGACATATATCTCAACTTATCTTTTTTGTTAAATGCGCTTAATCTTTTTGTCTTCGTCACCTATTGCGAGAAGGTAAGCAATCAAAACTCTCGAAACCGCCAAAACAAAAGACCAAGCATTTGATGGGTTCCAAACCTTTTTCTCAAATTAGCTATGAGTGGTAAATATATGTTTGAATGCTCTTCTTTTCATAAATGATGTAGGATTAATATGCCATGTCCTTGCAATTTTAGAGAGACCGAAAAGCAGTGAAGAGCCAAATGATGTGCACCTCTGGATGAGCACTCACATGAAGAATGGGCAATGGTCGAATATGAATCTAAAAAAGTTTATGTGAGTACTTCTTTGATATTGGACTCACAATGTGTTTGTAATTTTTGCAATCTTTCGGAACTTCAATATTCAATTAACTTGTGTTCTCATCACTTAGGACGAGCATGCGAGAAGATTTGTGAGATAGAATTACAAGCGAGACAATGGCATCCTTTCACACGAAGAGGAAAACAATATTTTCCAATCAAGCTACAAGGAACTCACATCAAGCAAAACATCCCAACTTCACGGACGAGGATACTTGGCGAAACAACGAACACGTCTTGAAAGGATGCGGTGCTCAAATCGAACAACAAGCCCATGTTATACCGCATTTCAACTACAAAATGTTGAGCTCCAAGGTGAGGTTCAAAAGTTAAAAGAGCAACTTGCAAATGAGATTCTGAAAGGGATAGGATAGCGAGAAAAGTAGGCAGCAATTCAAGAGGAGCGAGAATGCAAGGCTTGCACTTTCGAGGAAGAGATGCTTTCATTGATTGCGTAACGTAGAGAAGCATCAATACAAAGAGTAAAAATTGGAAACAATTTAGTTCAATGGTGTTTTGCACATTATATGCGACCTTAATTTATTTTTTTCATTTTTCTAATGCAGACTACTCAACAAGCATCATCCCAAGTGATGATGCAGCTAGACAGCTAGTGGGCAAGAATAATCACAACACTCAAGTTCTAATGTCAAGTTTAATCTAATCAATAATGATTCCAATGGGACACCGCGTTATATAACTACCAGCAGTTGATGCAAGTTGCTAAAAATCATGGTCTGTGAAGGAAATGAACAAGGTATGAATTGCAAAGTTTATTTTTCAGCAATGCCTCGTACATTATGATAATATACGGATCCACTATTTGTTTATGCTCAAAAGAATAAACTGTGCTTTTATTCAACAGGGCGATACAATTTGAGCGGAGCGTCCGGTCTCATCGTATGGTCAAGTCAAGCAAATGCGCAATGTGGAACAACCTATTCTCAAGTCTCTAGTCAATAGATTAGTTACTGTATCGCAATCTTAGTTGAGAAATTTAAAGTTTTTCGCTCAGAGATTACTACTGAAATTATTCTATTATTGGTCTCTTTTGCTTGATGTTTGTACATACAAAACAAAGATTGTTACAAATGCTCTTATATATGATTTGATGCCTATAATTGATATTTCGTTGCGTGCAATTTCTAATTTGAGTACATTTCTTTTTGCAACAACGTATATAAACAAATATTATTGCAATATGCATTGACGCTGCTATATAAAATGAATTGCTATAGATATAGATCGTTGTTATAATTTATTGCAACGAAGTTATTTCATTGCAATACAACATATTGCCACTAAAATTATTTCGCTAATAATTTCACTTATTGCCATGGATTGGTTTTTTGTTAACTCGTGGTCTAATGCATGTTTAAACGCTGCGGCAATAGAGATCTCTATTGCCACGACAATAAAAAATATTGCCACGGTATTAAGGTCATTGCGACTACTATTTAATGCAACGGATGAGAGCTGGCAATAGAGACTACTATTGCCACGGCATTGAGACTATTGCCACGCCAAACCGTCATTGCAACTACGGACTAATGCAACGATATTCTCGTAGTAATTAGCATTACAATTGCAACAACGTAAATCGTGGGCCCAAACTTTGACCACGCAACTAATAGCCATACCGCCAACGATTGTCATATTGTGGCTATTGGTACATATTGCAATGAAATGGGCCCTATTGTCTGGACCCCTCATCGTAATCGGTTCTTAAATTGTTGAAGGGGAAATCTTCTGTGATTCGAATTTTGTTTCGATAAGTATATTATGCACGATATATACCTTAGGAAAAGTTGAGTTGTCAACCACGATGAGCATGTGTCATGACATAGAAGCGCAATGGTCACCGCCTTTCTGATGATGCACTCGGAAGAGAGAAAAGAAATTCAGCCCACGAAGATTAGATGTCAAAAAATTAATCATATATATGCTAGGCACTTGTACCTTAAATCGCTTATACTACAAAGAAAGTCTTTGCCCTTTTTATCGTCAAGGCGTCCTCCTTCATCGACATAGTCTCGAGAAACCCCTACATACATTGGAGAGCACCATTGAGTCAAAAAAAATAAACGTAGTTAAATTCCTCGATGTGTTAGGTTTCAATAATGTACATCACAAGAAGGAGGCTTGATCACAGATGCCATCGGTCTCTTCTCGACGAAAGTTAAATGTGTAGATCAGAGCCACTGAACGAGGACGAGTAGAACCCAATGGTTGCTTATTAAATAAAATGTAGTGCAAGGAAATAAGTTCACATACGGTTTTAAGTGCGCATAAGTAATTGAATCTAAAAGTACTACTTACTCGTGGTACGGCAATACAATGAAGTCCTTATTCGACTCAAATTTTGCAATACCCCCTTGATGTAGCTAGCAACGAACCCCGGCTGAAGCTTAGCCATGATCGCAGACACAAGCTTGGGGTCGACAAACCCAACTGTCGTAGATTCGCCACGGCTCGTTGTCTCATTATCCCGCAACTCGTGTTGAATGTGAGAAAACATAATGCAAAATCCTATAAAAGTCATGAGCGCAAGCTATATGGTGTGATACTCACAGCGCCCATGATCGTAAAGTAGAAATATCGACGGCTTTCATTTGGTACACACGAATAGATCCTCAAAACCGACGGGAATGTTCCATTCTCCTCACGGTGAAAATGTACCATTTTATACTTCACGCTGAAGTCGACTCGACGCTTCTTCCCCTTCACCTTATCAAGGTACCATCCATGGAGGAGGCGAGTCCACCTGCCTAGATCATTCGGGCCAGGCGATGCAATCAGGCTTTCCATGCTTGTAGGCCTTATAATCATACAAGGTGCCTGTGGGCTCAGGCCGACTTTTTCTTTCTCGTCAAGGAGTCTCCGAGGTCGGAGCAAGGCTTTTCAGTACCTTAAGGGCGCTGCTGTCGACTGCCTTTGGCCCTCTTGGCGGAAGGAGTCTCGAGGCCTCCCTGTGGTTCTACTGGTGTCGTGTTTGTCCTTTACACTCGTGTCTCTGCACTCTTTGTCATCGGGCAAGGCTGGAGCGTATGGGAGCAGGAGGGTGAGGAGGCACAAGCGCAGGGAGTAGGAGCAGATCAGCGCAGGAGCAGGAGCGGAGCAAGCAGGGCGGGAGGCAGGAGCAAAGTGAGGAGGAACCTACGAAGAACGCAGATATATTTAACTTATCGCAGAGTACCGAATGGTAGAGAAGACGTGGAGGACTTTTACCTTGACCAAGACGACACCCGCCGTGGGCCACTTGATGAACGATATGCGTGCTTGCCCGAGAGTGGTGATATCTTCGCTGGGGGAAATCGAGCACATGTGATAAGAAGTCTTCGTGGGACGAGTCCACCGCACCTCATGTAGCCTTTCCCCACAGGTGACCATGCATAGTGTCGGTCTTGTTGCATGGAAATGCAACCTCCTGCGGCACGACCTCGACGGAAATCCATCCTCCGTCATGATGGTGAGTCAGCACTTCGCAGCACCGCAAGAAGTGTACAACTTGAGGAAAAACATTGCGGAGTTACACTCGTAGCTTTAACTCAGAAAAATTAATTATTACCTTCACCGGGACCGGTCTTATCATTTTTTGGAACCGCAATGCTAGGTCGGGCACAGAGATTTCTATGAGAGTCGAGGGCATCCGCTCTCGACTGGAAATCATCGCCATCATCTCGGCCCTCAGCGATCCTCACGTGCCATCATCTCCCCTCTTATCTCCTCCTCACGTGCCATCATCTCCCCATCATCTCCTCCTTAATCTCCTCCCTCACCGCTCCCTTAGTGTGTCCTTGAGGCGCCTCACGTGCCTTCCATGACCTTGATACGGTGACTCGCAGCGTCATCTTGAAAGTAGGACTTCTTCGTGTGTCCCGCCCCTATAGCAAGCACCGCCTTATGGTCGGACTTCCCGATCGCAGACGACGGGATGTCCTTCACCCTTGGCTCAGAAGGTCCCTGTTCTTTTCACGGCTTACCTCTTCCCGTAATAAGCGAGTACTGAATTAAATTTGAAATACAACAAGTTGGGTCAATTGTATTGTACTAAGTTAGATGTCTTACGATGGTAGAGACGACTTGAGCGGTAGCGTGGTTTTGCAACTACAAGCTGCCCGTCAGGTTTTCTTTGTCCTCGCTAATACCCAGCTCGTGCGTTCGCCTCGAGATATGTGCGAGTAAGGCATCACCGTCCCGAGTGAGTGCACTCCTCGGCTAGTCGCGCCCACTCGCTTTCTTCCCTCATAACCGCTTGCATCGAGGTGGTGCGGGTGCGTGTTATGCCTCTCGACAGCGGTGTTCCTCTCTCACCTACTCGCCTCAAGCGTACCCTTCATCCTCGTGAACTCCGCCCAAACATCGTGGGTCACAAATGGATACCTCTCGAATGGTGTATGGCCTTTCAAAGACGCATCATTGTGCATAAGGGTCTTGAAGTGCCTCAAGGCCACACCCATCCTCTTCAAGGCGTACCATCTCGCTTTGGGTTCATCTTCCTCCTCTATAATCCATTTACTCTTAACCTCGCCCCACAACCGATTCTTCGCTCAGCAATGACTTCCTTTCTCCAATCCTTAATTGTTATGGGCACTCTCCCTCACCAATTGGCCAAGAAATGACCGAGATCGCCCCATGTACTTAGGAGGGCCCGTGCACTTCGTGGCATTGAAGCGGAGAACTGCGGTGTTCTCCTGTAGCCTTTGTTTGGTCCTCGGGTCTTCCTCACCTTACTCGCCCTTTAGTAATTGGAACCATGCTCGCCCTCGGAAGACACTTTCTACTGTCAAGCGGCGAGCCGATGCTCTCTAGTTGCGACATTTTGAGTTTTCTTATCTCGATAAGGTCATATGTGTGACATGAGAGAAAGCAATTTGAAGCTACTATATGCACTTGACAATAAATCTTGTAAAGGATCAACAGATAATTCATAGTATGCAATTGTTCCGAACAAAAGTGTATCTATTGACCAACTAAATAAGTTTGAATGATAACTCCTAATCTCTAAATTCCAACAAGTTTCAGATTTCACAACATCAACAGAGAATTTGAGCATTAATGTACTAATGCAATGGCAATAATACTTGCAAGACAATGGGAACAATAGGCTGGTTTTCGATACTTGCAAGAATAGCAACACAAGAAGGTCAAGTTAGTGTTTACATAACATGCAATATCTCATGACCAACTAAATACGCATCAACGATAACCCTAATCTCTAAATAGGTTTGGTCCTAATCCCATTCGAGGATATGTTGTTCGAGCAAGTTCTAAGTTGTAGTACAACCGGAGAGAATTTGGCGAGATCTTCATTGTTCTCCGGATACACGCCTCGACAACAGTCAATAGGGTGTGTATCCGGAGAACACCAGGGAAACGCTACCGAAATCAACTCTGAAGTTGTACAACATAGCTCAGGAACTTGCCCGAACCACATATCCTCGAACTGTCCAAAAAACGTGGACAATTCGAGACTGCTTGCTTATGAATATGCTATTCCAAAGATATTTATAAATAAGCACTCTCGAACGGGAGACGTAGGTTACGCAACCTAAACTCTAACATATGCTGAGATAAAAACAAAAGTAATATGCTGAAAGTAAACACATGTCTAAACAAAAGTAATATGCTAAAAGTAAACACATGTCTAAACAAAATTAATATGCCGAAAATAAGCCATTAGCAAAATTGTGATTCGTATATCTACATATAACAAAATGGAACTTAACAAAGACTTGTAAAATATAGGACCTCACAAACATGATGAATGACAATAAATTATCTTGAACTTATCTTCCTACTTGATTTGCACACTTATGCACCACTTAAGATCATGAAATTAATTTGAGGGAAGGACATTGTGAAGATTGATCATATCTGTGACAAATGCCAAAAAAAGTCGGCAACATACTATCCATACATAAGAATTCCCTCTTGCCAATATGACCTACAGCTATGCATCACGTAACCTTGGTTTTTTATACCATTGAATGAGTTCACCATCTATATTATCAGTCGCTGAATCGCTTCACCGTGAAACAAAAAGGCTAAATACCAACCTAGTTCATGCAAGGCTCACAATTGTTTTAAAAGAAGCGAGGATAAGAGCAGGATTTTATTGATTATTCCATTTAACAAGATGATAAATATTACACAATTCAAAAGTAGCATAATTGACATAATCAAAGATAAGAAGACACTCAAAAGACCGTTGTCAATTGCTCTATGTCTACAAGACCCAATATGGTTTATGATTAGTGCTCTCAGATTAGGGTTTGGATGAAGATAAGAATCTTCACCACAATCACAAATGGGCTAACAAATTATTCAATGGATTAGGCCTTGAATTCTTACCACCTTAAAATGCACACTAAAGAATTGTAATGTCAATGTATACACACGCTCAGATCATAACGAGACTAAACTTGCTAACCAAACAAAGACACGACTTCCAGATCGCAAGTAAAAGAAAAGTTCTTATTGTTTGTCACTGCTTACTTCTTCTAGAAATACAGAACAATTGATTTACTCATACCACTAGCATGAACTAAATCAATTTAGACATCAGTTAAGATTACTCATATACAGATCAATCAAAATAGATCAATAATCAAACAAGTACTGATTAATCAAGAATGCGCTAGGCACCGATCAATACTGAGTATGGGTCAAAGCAATCAGAGACTGATTCTAGTAACACAAGTAAGCAGAAACTAGTGAATTGAACTAAACTGACAGAGAATGAACTAAGCAATAACAAGTTATCACACGAGTATATTCTGGACAGCAAAATGATCAATTCTTCTAAGCATTCAAGTCTATAATTCAAGGCCTAAAACACAGAAGAAAATGTTCTGATCATATATATAAACCCTAGTTCATCATTGAGCAGCACCAACACCTCACCAAACAGAACAAAGTGCTAAATCAAGATACTCACGGCGGGGGCGGTGTCGGCGGAGGGATGCGTCGCCCTCGGCGTCGGCGTCGGGCGTGCGCCAGGGGTGGCGTGGGGCGGCGTCGGCGTCGAAGGGCGCGGCGGTGTCGGCAACGGAGGATGCGGTGTCCCCGGCGACGGGCGGGAGAAGAGGCACGGCGCACGAAGCAGGCGAGGCATCGGGCGTCGGGAGGCGGGCGTCGGGCGGGCAGGCGTGGAGGCGGGCGGCGGCCGGCACCAGGCGGCTAGGGTTAAGCGTGGAGCAGGGCTGCGCGCGCGCGCGAATGGCTATGGTCGCGAAAATGGGCCTGGGTTTTAAGAAAACATAGATTGCTTTATCATTAGTATCACTCTTTTAAGAAAACCGATACTGATGCTTTATCATTAGTATCGCTTTTTTAAGAAAACCGATACTGATGCTTTATTATTAGTATCACTCTTTTAAGAAAAGCGATACTGATGCTTCATCATTAGTATCACTATTTTAAGAAAACCGATACTGATGCTTTATTATTAGTATCACTCTTTTAAGAAAAGCGATACTGATGCTTTATCATTAGTATCACTCTTTTAAGAAAACCGATACTGATGCTTTATTATTAGTATCACTTTTATGATGAAAACCGACACTGATGTAGTTCATTGCACTATTGCCTTTCCAGACAAACCATGCATGCAGTACATTTTCAGAATTAGATCAAAGAGTGTAAAACTTTTGCAAATATCATTGGAATTATTTGAAATTATGCAAAAACATATTTCAGATATCGCAAAACTTTCCATAAAAGAATTTTTGGAAAAGCGACTTCATTCAAGAAATATGCTAAAATTCATTTCAGAGACATGATTTGTCGCGAAAAGCGAGAAAAGTCAAAACTTTTTCAAATTAATCTGGAATTGTACGAAAATTTCCAAAATGAGCTTTCAACTATTTACAAGCTTTCCCAAAAGTAATTTTGTCAAATGGAATTTTCTTTCACAACATATGGCACAAAGTGCAGGTTGCACTATTGCCTTTCCGCATAAACCATGCATGCATTACATTTTCGTAATTAGATCAAAGAGTGTAAAACTTTTGCAAATATCATTGGAATTATTTGAAATTATGCAAAAACATATTTCAGATATCGCAAAACTTTCCATAAAAGAATTTTTGAAAAAGCGACTTCATTCAAGAAATATGCTAAAATTCATTTCAGAGACATGATTTGTGCGTAAAAGCGAGAAAAGTCAAAACTTTTTCAAATTAATCTGAATTGTACGAAAATTTCCGAAATGAGCTTTCGACTATTTATAAGCTTTCCCAAAAGTAATTTTGTCAAATGGAATTTTCTTTCACAACATATGGCACAAAGTGCAGCATAAAGAGAAATTGCATGCATTTCAATCAAGCCTCCAAACAGCAATTTTACATACATTATAATAGTCCATTTATTTACAATCGCCCTTCATGATGATCTACTGCATGTAATTGGCTCCATGTATGTCGTCATCCCCGCTAAGACAAGCCCCATCTCGCAAATGAAGGTATCTCATCGAATTGGTTATACTCTTCTTCATCTACAACATCTTCAACTCCTACGATCCGTCTCTTGCCATAAAGAACGACGTGCAACCTCGGATTGGCGGATCGCGCACGTAAAAGACTTGAGTTGCTTGCTTCGCAAGGACAAACGGATCATCTTTGTAGGCGAGTTCTCGAGATCCACAATAGTAAAGCCTCTCTTGTCGACCTTCACTCCATGTGGAAGTCATACCCACTTACATCGGAACAATGGAACTTGGTATATTCCGTAATCAAGCTCCCAAATTTCTTCGATCATCCCATAATAGGAGTTCATTGCGGTTGGGGAGACTATTTTCAGTGATGATCATCGAGAAAGCATTTATACTCACACCACTGCTTTTGGACAAGACTTTGGCATCTTGACTCTCGAAGTAAAAGGTGTAACCATTAATATCGCACCCTCGCCATGTCTCAGACATTAAATCTTGGTCCGTCACCAACCATTTTACATTCTCACTAAAGGAGACATCCGCTTTTCTTTGAACCATGTGAGGAATCGATCATTGTGTTCTTGTGCGATGGAAAGCTCATCCATTTGTGGATTCTCTTCCGTAATATCAACTTATGTTTGCTTTCGATGTATGGACGAACTCGCACTATTCGCAAGATCGTGAAATGCGCCTTGCAATACATATCAAACCTCGGACTCATTAGTTTGGACCCAACGGTTCCTTTACCAAAGAAGTCTGCCCTCATGACGAGATGAGGAACACCGATTGCTTGTCTTTTATCCGGTAGTCCACGAAAACTCAATAACCTCTTCAGTCCCATAACCTTCAACAATACTACCCTCAGGCTTCGATCGATTCCTCACGTACGACTTTAATATACCCATGTACCTCTTGAACGGATACATGTAACGTAGGAAAGCGGGTCCACATATCTTAATCTCTCTGACAAGGTGAACAACAAGGTGGACCATTACGTCAAAGAACGACGGTGGGAAATGCATCTCAAGGTGACATGTAGTCTCGCACCACCTCACTTTGTAAGTTGTCTAGTACATCGGGTCAATAACTTTGCAGGAGATCGCATTGAAGAAATAACACAACTTTGTGATTGCCAACCTGACATCCTCTGGGAGAATATTTCGGATTGCAACTAGGAGCATTTGGGTCATCAAGATATGGCAGTCATGGGACTTCATGCCCAACAACTTCAAATCATCCATAGACACAAGCTTCTTAATGTTCATGAGTAGCCGATGGAACTTTAATACTTTGGAGACATTTGCAGAGATCTTCTTTCTCCTTCTTGGACAGGGTGTAGCATGCAGCAGGGATGTACGGACATTTTCCATCCTCCTCTATCACTGCAAGTCTGGGCCTGATTCCCATGTAGGCCATGTCGCGATGAGCATTGACACCATCTTTGGTCTTCCTGTATGTTCAGCAGATGCCAACCAAGTTGTCGAGACATTCTTCTCAACATGCATGACATCAATACAATGCCGGACATCTAACTCCTTCCAGTACGGTAAGTCCCAGAATATTGACCTCTTCTTCCAAATGGTCCTAGGACGAACAGATTTACGGGCTCTTTCCGTACTAAACATCGATATCCTCTACACGTGAATATACTTGGCTTCCACTCATAGGCTGCGGTGCCGAACGGACTTCCCTCTTCCCATCAAATTTGTCATCCATCTTACGGTATCGATGACTTCGAGGTAGAAACCTACGGTGACCCATATACACAGTTTTCTTGGAATTCGGCAGCCATAGACTCTCAGTCTCCTCTTCACAAATAGGACACGCTTTGGCTCCTTTCAGATCAGAAACACGCCAAATTACCAAGGGCCGGGAAATCATTTATGGTGCAAAATACCATAGCCCGTAGGGTGAAATGCTCTCTTTTGTACGCATCCCACACGACGACCCCCTCATTCCACAATTTTACCAAATCCTCGATCAATGGTGCAAGGTACACATCAATATCATTTCCTACTGTTTGGGTCCCGAGATTAGTAATGACATCATGATATACTTCCGCTTCATGCACGACCAAGGAGGGAGGTTGTAGATACCAATGAAGCGGCCGTGTTGTGACGATCGCTCATGTTACCAAATGGATTCATTCCGCTTCGGTACTCAACCCAAATCTTATGTTCCTCATTTCGGCACCAAACTCCTCATGTTTCCAATCGATGTTTCTCCATTGAGCCGAATCAAGATGTTGTCTCGACTTGCCATCTTCCTTTCGAGACTCGTAATGCCAACGCAACAATTTTGCCTTTCTCGGATTTGCAAACAACCGCTCCAGACGGGAATGATGGGCAAGTACCACAATACCTTGGCGAGGCACCTTTAGTGACCTCTTCACCGTCGTTGCTCGGCTCTTATGCTTCTTGTCGTTACGCTTCTCCTTTTGTTTGTACCGGGCACACCGCAAACTGGACAAACGTGCAACTCGATGTGCGTTACGGACAAGATGCAATCATTCTGACATGCATGTATCCTTTCTATTTCCATTCCCATGGGACATAGTAGCTTCTTCGCTTCATAAATGCTTGTTGGCAACTCGCTTCCCTCGGAAGCGATCCGATAGAAGAACTAGTAGTGCATTGAAACTTGTATCCGTCCAACGGTGTTTTGCCTTCGCCGAACAATGCAAGGACCGAACCCAACCTGGTGTATTCCGCTTTGCAACTTTGTGAACATGGGTTTGGCATCGCCTTCTATCAAGCTTTTAAACTTTTCAAACTCTCTTTCCGTGTAATTACCTCCACATCCCGCAACATTTGCTCCAAATTATCCTCCTCAAACATATCGGTCAGAACTCGTCATCCGGTTCCACCGTATCTTCGTTGCATATCGGAAGGGTACTACCGCCTCCCGTGATGGATCCAACATGTGTAATTCCTCACGGCCACGTCGAATCGTGGTCCTCAATTTGAGATGAGTTGTTAAATCTCCTCGATTCGTGCAATCAATGCAAGGACAATATATGAAGTTTACACCTCCTCACCATGTCGCCTTTTGCAATTTTTTGAACTCCTTAACACCCTCTCAAATTCAGCACTCACATGGCTTTTCCGATACATCCATTCCTCACGGTCCATCTGCAATTAAATTTCTCACAATAAATTAAGGAAAAACTAGAGCGACAACTAGCTATAGCTATTTTAAATATTGAGACATCATTTCAATTAATATTACCTTTGCAAAATAGTGGACGTGTTCCAAGATATATAAATGTACTCCCGATCGATACCTAGCTTCTTCCCCGGTTTAAAGCTTCCAATTCCCTACATAAGAGACATAAATTTTAACATCAACAATGATATCAAATAATCTAATTATATAGCTAGTGCAAGAGCTTGCAAATCTTTCTACTACAACGAAACAAAACAAGGGTACCAACGATGACTCCTAATCTCTAAATAGGTTAGGTCCTAATCCCATTCGAGGATATATGGTTCGGCAAATTTTAAGCCGTTGTACAACTCGAGAGAAAATTTCGGCAAGATCTCCCGCCGTTCTCTAGATACACGCCTCGACAACAAAGTCAAGAGGGTGTGTATCCGAGAACACCGAGAGACGCTATCAAATCTACTCAACTTGTACAACACAGCTCAGGAACTTGCTCGAACCATATATCCTCGAACTGTCCAAAAAACGTGGACAATTCGAGACTGCTCGCTTATAAATATGCCCTTTCGTTCAGCATATTTATAAATAAGCACCCTCGAACGGGAGACGTAGGTTACGCCGCCTAAACTCTAATAATGAGCTACTACATGATAGCAATAATAATTCCATATAAACAGGAGATCGCACTAAAAAATTAAATAGATATGTGCTTGTCAAATAAAGAGTGTGAAATCTGAAAGCACGTACACAATTCCAGTGCAACCTAAACTTTATTGACGACATATCGAAATTACCAGTGCAAAATTGAAGGGGTTTAAAGAATTGCTGATCACATTTTGAAGAAAACCGCAAAACAGGGCAAAAACAGGGGAATCTCCTCAAGATAGGGTTTCAATTTTGCCCTCTTAATACCCACCCATGAGGACTTCAAATTTTCTTACCCAAGTATTGCTTCCAACCACACAATATGAGCTATTTTCTCGGGTGGCGGCGGAGAAATCTCCTCCGAGCAACAACAGAGAAGAGTTCAGTCACGAGTGGTATATATAACCTAGCGAGGCACATCAGAATCGGTTCTTTTCAAAAAGCGATAGTGATGTGCACGGCCATCACTAGTCATAAGCACAAGCACATCAGAATCGGTTCTTTTCAATAAGCGATAGTGATGTGCACGGTCATCACTATCGCTTCTATAAAAAGAACCGATAGTGATAACCATGTGCACATCGAATCGGTTCTCTACTAAAAGTGATAGTGATGTGCACGGTCATCACTATCGGTTCTTTTCATAGAAGTGATAGTGATGATCACGGTCATCACTATCACTTCTATTAGTGATGACCGTGCACATCACTATCACTTTTAGAGAGTGGATGTGTCGATGCTACATCACAATCACTTATAATCTCGTAACCGATAGTGATTATTACTAACACCCCTCCGAAGTTACTTATCACAATCGTTTTTTTCGAAAAACTTAAGAACCGACACAGATAAAGTGATAGTGATGTGTCATTCTGTAGTAGTGGAGTATATAGCAGCAAAAGAAGCAAAGCCTTGTAGTTTACCCATCCAAACCCGCAGGCAACTGACCAGGCATAAATCTTTAGAAAAGATCACGTTGAAGAATTTCCCGCAACCTGCGATGAACAAACCTTCGAAGCTCCGCATTCTAATCCACCTATAAATAATAGATTAAGCAAGGGTGAGTACTTTCGTACTCCGTAAGACTTGAGCAAAACCTATAATATATGCAGGCCATTTCAAAGGAAAGGCTTCTACAGTTAATTTGCATAAAGCAAAATTGAATTTGTAAATCCAAGTTATTTGCAAACGGAATTTATAAGAGCATTTGATTGATAACAATTAAGTAAAGCATAAGTAACACTCACAGTCCTCCATGACGTGAGCGACGAATCATCAAATCCTGAAATCCATCAATGTCAGCCCTTCGACATAATGCACAGTTGAAAAATAATTGATACCAACCCTTTTGAAAATAATAAAACATCTAACTCGTGCAAGTTCGCCAAGACACCCATGACCGCAGGTACGGCTAATTAATTAGATTTAAACTCTGCAGAGGTGTACAACTGTACCCACAAGACATGACCTTTTCTTTTTGCCACACGCTTCACATCCCATGGTAAGCGCAGTGGCCAGAATGTTCATGACGAAAACCTTTACATTACCTGGGTTAACTTCACACCAGCCCGGGACGTTAACCCCCGCCGTAGAAACAGAAACACACACCCAAGCCGTGGATCCACTTTCATCACACCCAACACAACGTTTTTCAACACGGCAGTATGCACCGTTACACGGCGGACAATTACCCACACGAACTGTGTGGAAGCCCCTCACAAGCAATCCAGAACGGAGTGCTTCTGCTAGCTCCCGCCTACCATAAATGCAAAGTTAAACCAGGTAACTTAATCAGTTTAAGGCTACCCTATCCCAGCACTTGTGGTTTGTACAGATATTCTTGAATCATACAACACGATGTTCGGTCCTTAATCCGACACGGGTGATACTCCACCCTACACTACGTGCAAGACCCTTATTGCACTTTCGGCTAGTGCCAATAATCGCCCACGTCCAAATCATAGTTTTATTTTGGGTTTTTAATCGAAATATCCGCAACCAACAGTGCCATTTTCAATGTTTTCAGGAAACACATTTTGATCTGATCATGCACATTGCAGATTCTAAAGCATGGCTAAGCATGAATAATATGAACGCATATACCCATGATGACATTAAGTAATGCCTAACCTCAATCTAAGGTTATCAAGGTTCACATGACCATCATCATCAAAGAAGGTTAATAAGACAATAGGTATAACTACCAGTACCGCAAAATAGCAAGTTTACAGAAAGTAAACGCATGCATAATACAGTTATAAAAACAACATATTGTAGGTAAAGTACTGTGATCAAAATGATCAAAGGAGTGCTTGCCTTGCTTATTTGTCATTTACAATGAAGATGAGGATTGCGACTGACGATGGCGATGACGGAATCAACAACGTCGGGTTCTACACGTCGATCAACGAAAAATAGCAAAATACTAACTTCAATAAGGGCAAAAAGAAAGTAGATAGAAAGAATAAATAAAACTCTTCACAAGAAACATGGATTGCTCTTTTATGAATTTATTAATTTTATTTTACGAATTCAAGATGCAAAGATTGGTTGGATTAATAAAATTAATCATTCATTGTAAAGTTCATTGATTTACTATTCATAATATGAGTTTCTGCCAATCCTTAATACTTAGGTGTTTTGCTCTATTAGGATTCAGATTCGAAGCAAGACGAAATAAGAATATTTCCTTAGATTACTGCAGATCATATCTTAAAGATCATTTCTAGGCTATTCCTTACTAAATTCAGATTTAGAGGAGCTGCTTTGCGAGTTAATGAAAAGGCTTAAATGATCACATTAGACTATCAATGATTAGTTCTTTATCTTTAATTGATTTCGTAGGATTAGTTTTACGCAAGTTAGATCTACTGATTTAGGCTACTGGAATTATTTCCATGATATTTGAGAAGGTTCTGGTGATACAAATATCTTAAGTACATGTTTCCTCATTTGCAACTACAGTTCGTTCATTCATATTACGGCTTTTAGACACGCGAACACTTAGGGTTATCAAGCTATTAAGATTAATGTGCGAATCATGGTGGAGTAGACTATACTTTGGGGAGCACTACTGAGTTAATTACATAACTTTCACGATTTAGACGAGACTTTATAATCATTGTTGAAAAGGCTTATGTGGCATTGTAAAGCTTACGTTATACGGAATCGGCCAAAAGTAAATCGCACGATTAGCGATTAAGGGTTTTGAACTAGCATGATTTAAATGGAAAGCATACTGTAATTAAGATGTTTTTGTAGAATATGGTAGTATGAACTTTATACAGTGTTTCTAAACTGGTTTTACTGAGTTTAACATTTAGACAAGTTATTTTATTAACTAATGAAATAGTATAAATGATCTCAACGCGAACACTAAATCGATCAAGATTCATTTGAAGTTTGTGACTATACTATACATGATTCTTGATTCATTTTTCAGGTATTAGCAGGAAGCAATCCTAGGAGTGTTTTAAACTATTTTTACATTATTTTGACCTTAACTATTTATTTACTGTTGTTGTTTGCACTTTCTTGCATTAAAGAATGCAAGATAAGTTTCACTTTAAATATTTTTACATAAATCATTCTCTATTGATTACAGGAACCTATTCAAGGTATTTTTACCATTTTATGAGCTATTATGCACTTACTCTTATAAATGGTCATATTAAGGCTTATTAATATTTGCAAAGTAAGCAATTTAAACACAAATCAAGGGTTATAGGTTTTGGCATATCTGAGCTTCTCATAATTCCAGAAGCACATTCAAACTTATTGTATGATTTTAGGAGTTATATTCTTCATGTGTGCCATAATGTTCATAATAGTGGTTATTCTATTCTTGACTTTAATAATTGTTCTAGGATTCAAGAATTGAATATTTTTGCACATTTGAACATCTCAAGGTCAGAGTCATACAATAGAATTTATTTTATCATTTTATAGTTCATGGTGTATATCTTTTATTTAAAGTCCATAACAGGTCGTTAGAAGATCTTAATTCCTAAAATTCATTTGTAACTCAAAAATTAAATATTTTTGTATATTTAAAATGTTACTAATTTTATATGATTATAGGAATTTGTTCCACTGAAATTGAATAAAAATTGCAAAAGATATTCAATAATGAAATCTATTCGGTTGGAATGGAATTGGAATTTCAAAATACGCTTTCATATGAAGGAGACGCCTTTTACCTAATGCACTGGAGGCTTTCTTGTGTCTCTGATTGGAGGGGTCCACGCGGCAGACACAGAGAACAGGGGAGATCCAGGGCACGGCGGCGACGGCGGTACGGCGGCTTTCCGGCGAAGGAGACAGCACAGAGAGCATCAGCTCGGAAAGGAGAACTCGGGGGAGGTGTCGATTCGGCCGGAGATGCAGCAGGAAGGGGCGCAGCCGAGCTTGGGCGCAGGCAACAATGGCGGCTCGGTGGAGAAGACAAGCAAGAGCATTAGGGATTGAATCGGTAGTGTTTTAAGCATTAACAGATGCCAAGGGTCCCATTTTTGCGGTTGGAAAGGGTGGAAACTTACCGGATAACTCCGCCCACGGTGGCCGGTCATGGGGAAGAAGGGCGCACGGCAGTAGCTTGATTCCGCATGGAGGAAGATGAATATTGTTGGGGGCTTTTGATGAGTAGCTTATCAGCATACTATGGCTTGAAGCAATTGGGAAATGATTCACTGCTTTGGCCGATTCGATTCCGGCTTGGAGCTCCAGGAGGGTGCGACCATGGCGGGATTGAGAGGGAGTTTTAGCGCTGGCTTGAAGAGAAAGGGGAATAGATGAGGGAGGAGTTGAGCACTGCCTAGTGTTTACTGAGGTGCAAGAAATGGCTGAGGGATTGAGCAAATGACCTGGTTTGGTTGAGTTGAGTCTCGGATGGAACTTCACCGAACGTGACAAGAAAAGGGCTGCGGTATGGCGCGAGAGAGAAGCCGGACGAACGTGGCGACGATTGTGGCTGAGCTGAGGTGAAGATGACGCATTGAGTGGACTGAACGGAGGGCTGGTTCACTAAATCGCTTGACTGGCTTCATCGCTTCGGGAGAGTTCTCCACGCAGCACTGATCGACCGAACGGAGGTTGAGGAAGAAGGGTCTGGCAGGTGGGCCTAGGGCCACTGTTAGCCACTGAAGATTTCTCCGCTATGCCAAAGAAACGGGACAGATTTCGAGTTGGCCCACAAGTCGCTGATTGGTCAAAAGGAGAACAGGGTGGTTGGCTGCATTTTCTCCCTCATTTTCTTATGTGAAGATTTCTTGTGGTAGTTAAAATGATTTACATGCTCAGGATTCTCCTAATAAATTTTCTAAATTTTTGCTTTTTACTTCTTTGCCTTTTCTTCTTTGCATTCTTTATTTGATTTTTCTTGCAACTCAAAACACAAGAAGAATTAGTAAAACTCCAAATAAAATCAAAAGCATTATGAACAAGCTGAAAATATTCACATTCAAATTTAAATATTATATTTTTACTATTCTAGAATTTTCGGGCTGTTACAACATCACAATTGGTTCTAACATTAGAACCGATTGTCATGTGCCATGCATATCATAATCGGTTCTTATAAAAGAACCGACTGTCATGTGCATGAATATATCACAATCGGTTTTGAGATCAGAACCGATTATGATGGACATGGCACATCACAATCATTCTTATGTCAAAACCAATTGTGATGTGCATATCCACATCATAATCGGTTCTTATGTTAGAACCGATTGTGATGTGCCCAGTGATACGTCACAATCGCTTCTAACCTGAGAACCGATTGTAATATGCCTTGCTAGGTTATTTATACCCTCACTTTAAGAACTGATTGTGATGTGCCTCACTAGGTTATTTATACTCGCAGGCTGAACTCTCCTTTGTTGTTATTCCAACGGCTAAAAAAACACCGACATCCGAAAAAACAATATATATTCTAGTTGGAAGCAATATTTGGGTGAGAAATTTTGAAATCCTTGAGGTTAGGTGTTAAGAGGGTAGTTGAAATCCTAGCTTGAGGAGATTTCCCCTCTTTTTTTCATCATTTGTGATTTTTTTTAAAATATGAGCATTCCTTCAAACCCCTTCAATTTTGCACTAGATCATTTTGATATGTCACAAAGAGAATTTAGATTTTACTAGAATTGTGTGTATCCTATCGGATTTCACACCCTTTATTTGACAAGTGCACATCCATTTAATTATCTTTGCAGTTCTCTCGTGTTAATCTAGAATTATTGTTACTGTCATATGATGAGTATTAGAGTTTAATTAGGTTGTGTAACCTACGTCTCATATTCGAGAGTGCTTGTTTATAATTATACTAAAATGACATATTTATAAGTAAACATTCTTGAATTGTTCATGTTTTTTGTGGACAGTTCAAGGAAATGTAGTTCGGGTAAGTTCCTGAGCTGTTGTACAACTTCAGAGAAGGTTTCGATAGCATCTCCCTAGTGTTCTCTGGATACACACCCCTCTTGACCTGTTGTTAAGACGTGTATTTAGAGAATAACGAGGAGATGTGCCGAAATTTTCTCTGGAGTTGCACAATAGCTTAGGAATTTACATGAACCACATTTCCACGAAAGGGATTCAGACATAACCTAACTAGTGATTAGGTGTACATCGTTGGAAGGTATTGGAAGTAAAATTATATATATTGGAACCAGTCCTCTGTTTCCAAAGGTAATGAAATGATGTCGCAATATTTGAAATAGCTAGCTGTTGCTCTAATTTTTCTTAATTTATTATGCATAGTTTAATGTAAGGTCCCTATTTTTTATAATAAATTATCAACAATGGGTTCCCTGTGCATACTGTACTAGTCCCATGATCAGTGGCTAGTACGCACAGTTTACAAATTGATATCACATCCATACACACCTTAAGATCATTACAATTCAAAATTTTGAAACTTGCAGCACAAGCATTATTTAACTTGTAGTATGCCCCATAACTCTTAGGCAACAAACAAGGTAATTCCTAGAAAAAGTTGTCATCATTTTCCCCTTATTCTGTATGATCGTAAATATTATCGTAGTACTCAGTGTCGTCACCTTAAAACAACAATGATAGCAAGATTGAGTACATTGCGTGCTCAACAAGACTTGTAGTGTATCGCAAATGCAATTATAATTAAAATGCAAGTCATAGCAATGGTGAGGTTTCTTTAGCTGTTTTACATTTGCAAATTAAATCATATTTGTATGATAGATTGCAAATGAGATTTGTAAAAGAGCAACATAGTCTACCCGACTGATTCAAATGCATTTTCATGTCATCCCCTGACATGAATAAATTTCAACCACCATTTCCCACCAAATCATTTTAGAAATAGCAAAGTCTAGCTATGTGATGATGTTACCAAGTGCCTTTGACTGTAAGCGTGGCTAATTAATTAGATTTCACTCTGCAGAGCTGTACAACTTTACCTATAAGAAATGATCTACCATTTTGCCAGGCCAATTAACACACTTTCTTTGGTGTATTGGTTTGGAGATCATAACATAATCATTACATTACTTAAACCTGACTTTGCACCAGCCTAGTGACGTTAAACCATTTCTATGAGGGAGAAACAAAAATGGCAGTAATTCCTTATCATTTGAAATAGTAACATGAGCAGTAAATCCATGCAATAATGGTTTCTTCCCAAACAAGGCGTAAACCGTTGTACCAATATGCATTTACCCACATCAAGTGTGGAAGCCTCTTACAAGCAAACCTAACTAGAATGCTTCTACTATCTCCTACCTACCAATGTGTAAAGCTAGATTTAAGCAACTTAATAGATTATGATTATCCTATACTAGAACTTGTGGTTGTACGGTTTTCTTGGCTTCAAAACAACCCATAGCTCGATCCTTAATCCGACATGAGAAATACTCCTCCTTACACTACGTACAAGTATTTTCCTTGCAAAACCCGCTATTGCCAATAATTGCCCACATCAAAATCATAGTTTTATTTTGGATTTTTAATCAAAATACCAGTAATCGACAACATGTTGTATCCAATATTTTTAAATTCCCAAGAAGTAGTTTGAATTGATCATCTACTTTGCTGCTAACAAAGCATGGCTAATAAACATATATATCTAAGTTGACATTATGTATTGTCTACCTTTTTCCTATGGTTATCAAGGATCACATGTTCATATTTATTAAAGGAGATCCATGAATTAACAAGTATATCTATCATCAATCTAGTATAGAATTTTTATGAAAAGTACATGCATGCAAAATAGTTTTGTAACCATTGAAAAGTAAATATTTAAAATAGTAGCTAGGATCAAGATGATCAAGGTGATGCTTGTCTTGCTGATCGTCGTCTGGTATGAAATCTGGTGAAGGATCGAGATGGCGAATAGAGGGGGGTGAATGGTCGCAAACAAATTTTCCCCAAAAATACTCCAACTAAAACCTCGAAAGGATCGCGCAAAGGAAATCGTGAAAAACCTGATGAGTACCATAGAATATGTGGGGATTTTTTAGTCACAATTCTGGTTGTCTAGTGTCCAAAATAAGAAGGAATCAATTCAACTCTTGATTTTAGAAAGGAGATCAATTCAAATCACAAAAGCTACTTTCAGAAAAGCAAAAGAAGAATTTCCAGAAACTATCCTCAATTAGAACAGGTGGTTGGTGGGTTTCTGCAGCTCAAGAAATTTTGAGAATTTTTCACCCTATGAGTAGATAAGTCGTGAAGAAATCCACCATATTTCACCGCAAAACAAAAAAGTCACCAAAAATAAAAGAACACAGATAGTTAGAAACTTCGAGCAGAAAGTTTAGGGCTTGATTTTCACCTCATGTCGCCCAAACGGTGCAACAAGTGGACTCTAAAATTTTTTTACAGATGTATATGAGAGTCGTGCACCTTCTCCAAGAAGAATAAATTAAAAATGATTTTTCTAGATTTTTATAAAAATCAAATACTGACTACTACGTGAAGAACAAGTTCTGGACAGAGTTGCAACTGGAAAGGAAAGATGATCTCTATTGTATCCTTGAGTGCAAAAGAGATGTAAAACCATATGAACACACTCAAAACATCCAAGATCAGCATTTAGAAGGAGGGGAGGTAAATCCAAATTGCAAGAAAGTAAATTACGAGAAAGTAAATTGCAGAAATTTAAATGCTGAATTCAAATGTTGAACTTAAGACATAAGGTAAGTGCGTAATGTAAATTCAAGCATGAATGAAAAAGATTTGCATTTCTGGAAGGAAGAGGTTTATAAAGCCTCATAACAAGGTGGGCAAAACTCAAAGGAGCACAAAAATCTCTACAACCTTCAAGGGGAGGAGGCTACCCCTCCACCCTTATTTATACTACTCTTGGGCCACCTACCACCCTTGGATGCAGCCCTCAACCATAGAGAACTCATCTAACGGCTAGGATTTGCCTACTCACACAGCCATGCAAGGGCTAACCCGAAACCCATACACATACCGGGTTTTCTTGCACAGTTTTCAATGCATACTACCTAGACCCCCTAACCTATCAACTAGACCACGATCCAACGGCCCTCATTGATCCACGTGACATCTAGCTAGCATCATCTCCTTTCCTTGTCTTCTTGGCTTTCCTAGACTCCATCTCCGATCATCTTCCGGCGATCTCCCGACCGTCTGGACCTCCGACGCTCCTCAACTAGTCCCGGTCATCCTCCACCTCACCATGACCTAGCACCGTCGCCCTACAACCATCAAAGACAAGGAAAAACCTTTCATATAGTAATGCCCACAAAGATATTCAATGATTATCTCAAAATCATTAATTAATCATAATTTCTCTCAAAGTTTCGGTGCAATTTGAAAAGCAACCAACACTCAAATTGCTTCAATTTGAAAATCCAATTCAATTCAAACTCAATTTCAAATCAAACCAAGCTCGAAACTCATCAATTACTCATCACACACAAGGATAGACCTCCACATGGTCTTTCATCTGGGTCGTGGGCGATGTCATCGTCTACCAAGTCAGGTTCGTCAAAGTCTACTCATCGTTGTGTAAAAACATACAAGAAACAGTAAACTAAAATGAGGATAAATAGAAAGCAAATAGAAAATCCAAATAAAAGCTTGTTTACTAAAACAGAGGTGTTTATTAGTAAGATTATGATTTTTTTATCTATTTATACTTGCTTCTTTATTTGTGTTTACTAGTATTATTTTTAGACTAAATGGTATCTACTTTCCTTGCTTCCAATAAATTTTTTATTTTATTTTAACAAATCAATAAGCTAAAATTATTTATTTTCATAATTATTATTTTCAATTCAAGATGCAAAAATTATTTAAAATAGAAGGATTAGTGTTACAAAACATTAGGTTGCTTAATAGGATTTAGATTCAAAGCAATATATTTATCGATCTTTGAATCATATCTTTATTGCCTTATGATCTACTGTTATTCCATCTTGAATATTTAACTCATTGTTTCATTTTTAAATCTCTATGTACTTAATATTGGATGAATGTGCATTCTTAAAATTACAAGTGTATACTTATACATACACATGTTCTTTACACTAGATTATGGTCTATATGCATAAAACAGATTCAAACGAGGCCTTCCTAAATATTAGTGGATATTCAAATATCCTACTGCCATATTGTTTCATTGTAATGATTTATTAGGTTTTAAAATTCTTTTGTATAAATTTATTCATTTTTGCATATTAATCGCATTAACACTAATATTTAATAGAAAAACTTAAAACAAATTGAGTTTTCAAATATTTTTATGTATTTGCGTTGTTGCCAGAGCAAAGATTATAGAAAAATTAGTTTCATCAAAGTTTGAGTTTATTCACAAAATTTTTACATATAGTCTATTTTCATGCCTTTATATTAATTCTATATTTTAATATTTTTCTAGAGTAGTTTTTCAAAATATTTTTACATATTCTAAAAGAGCTTAATTTGAGATGAATTTAGAAATTTGTTTCATTTCATTTGGATTATAAATGTGAAAGATATTCAAGTTTGAATTTTTAACCAATTTGGAAATTAAAGAAAATAACAAACATATTTTTCCAGTGAACTGAAAGCGCATTTTGCTTCATGCGAACTATTCTCATTTAAACGCACCACAGTTGCTAACACTTCGGGCCAACTCCTCAGTGTCTTAGCGTACGTGCAAAAGGATTTGCCACAGCCACTGACAAGCGAGACCCCGAGCTTAGCGACACAAAATAGGACGTGGCGGTCTCAAGCTCACTAGAGAAGATCTGGTGAAGCTCTGGTCCGGCCGAAGGCACGAGAAGCTTTAGTGTGACCTTGCGGACTCAATGGTGGAACCCATTCCTACCAAGGGCCAGCGGAACCACCTCGCCATCATAGCTAAGCGGCGACGGAAGAGGCGGCAAGCCGTGCCAGCGGCAGGGAGCTTCCCCAATGGAATCGGTTCCAGCTAAAGCTTCTACGGGTCCTAAACATCCCATTTTACATGACGCTAGCCTCGGAGGTGAGCTAGTTCTGCCGCTCTAGTTAATAATTCCAAAAAGTGATAGAGGGATTTTGTTCCTTAGAGGGCATGGAAGCTGACACGAAAATGAATTGGGGAGAGATTTGGTATACTAGCTCCAACTGACTTTGATCCCAAATTAGGGTTCTTTGGCCATAGCAAGAGAATTGAGAAATTGACAGTGGCTCGGTGGACTATAGCAAGAGAAATGAGAGGGGTTTTGATGCACACTCTTCAACGACCTTAGGCCGGCTTTTATAGCTTGGAAAGTCACTGTAGAGAAGCTCAATTCCTGGTGTGAACTCAATTGGGGTTTGCAGCACTAGAACAGAAGAAGGAATGGGTGACTCTATAGATATGCTGGTCGAGGACAATACGTGGCAAGCGGGGAATGAGGCGGTTTCCTCAGGTGATGTGGAAGAGTAGAGGTGGCGATGCTACAACCGATGAATGATCGCAGTCACGCGTAGGAGCTCTAGCTGAGAGAGGAGGAAGATGACAGTAGCTCTCGCTGACAGGTGGGGTCACATAGTGGGACGGGCCTGTGCAACCGAGACCAGGGATGAGAATTCCGAGTTTCACTGCAAAATAAGCTGGGTTTGATCCATTGAATCAGTTGCCTATCTTATCTATAATTTAATGAAATTTTATTATGTATACTAGAGATAAGGTAGAATAAACTATTAAATTTTCAAACAGATTGGATCTATGCAGAATTTATAAAAATTCTGACATAGTGCACTATGCTCAATTTTGTGCTTTTTCATTCCATTTTATTTAAGTATATATTTTGTTTGAAATTTTTAAAACTTTTTATGAGGGTTCATTATGGCCATATTTGTCTCCTGTAAAATTTTCAACTTCAGATTTGTTATGTTTTATTTATCAAAAGTCTGACATTAGTATTTTTAGATTTTTAGCTTTTCTATTTTTGAATTTTTATAATTACCAAATGTAATGATTATTACCTGATATTTTTATTGTTGATGGACTGATCCGAATGAAGATAATGTAAAATTACATATCGAATTTATGAGAGATTGTTTATATTAATTTCTTATATATTTACTATTAATAGTCATGGTTTATTAATTCACCTTTCTTTTCATCTTTTAATGCAATGATATGACTTTAAAATTAAAATTTTAGGGTTTTGGATTTGTCCCCAGATTTTATAGAGATTTTTCTTATTTTGTTGTTTTACAAATCTTTTCTTTTCACATATTCAATGATTAAATAGTTAACAAAAGGGATGTCTCCTTTAAGCAATAATCAAATAAAATCAGGATAATCCAGAGATAATCCAAAAAACCAGAAAAAAATACAAATTAAACTTATTTCAACATTTTATTAAATTTTCTTACCTTATTGAATTTTTAGGATGTTACATTTGATTGCAAATGGACCATGAAAGAATGGATGTACCAAAAAAGCCGTATGATTACTAAATTTTAGAGGGGTGTCAGGGATCAAAGAAAATTACAAAAGAAGATATGGCTAAGAGGGGTGTAAATTTCATATATTGTCCTTACTTTGATTGCACCAATATTAAGAGATTTAACAACTCAGCTCAAATTAAAGACCACTTGATTCGACATGGCATCATGAGGAATTACAAGTGTTGGATACATCACGGGGAGACAAGTAGCACCCATCCAGTATGCAATGAAGACATGCACTACTAGAATTCTGGGCTTTTGCAACGGCGAGAAATCGTTGCAATAGGGCCCATTTTGTTGCAATATGTACCAATAGCCACAATGTCACAATTGTTGGCAGGCGTAGCTATTAGTTACGTTGTAACACCCCGGCACCAAGCGCACCCGCATGAATGCTACTAAAAGACCCTAAACCTCATACCTCTACAAAAAATTGAACCAACCTTGAACTCCCCAAACCAGATTAAAACTAAGTCACCGAAAATTAGAAAATTTCGCATGACCTCTCTAGAAAACAGGACATTCACTCGTGAGATGAAAAACAAATGCATAGGGATATTATTCTAGCGGGTCCTTAGTTAACCAATCACAAAACCAATAGAATTTAATAAACTCCACCACGACGCATAACACATTACAATCTTATTAGATACATCAAGACTGAATGAATCGGTTAAGCGAATTCTTTGGAGGCGAAGTTGTGTGCGTGTTACTACTCCCAACCCAACGGGCCAGCTTCAAAGTACCTAAAACAAGAAAACAAACAAGCGTGAGTCCAAGACTCAGCAAAGCGCAATCAGGCAATAAAAAGAAAATAATGAACTCGGCTAGAATATAAATGCTACAAGACATAAAGTAAAAGTTTCTTTAATTGATATCCGTAAATAAAAGAAACAGTTTGAATTCATATACAACCAAACATAAGAGCACAACTACTTCATCTTTTGACATAACCAATACTTAATTGAAATCATCCAGTAAAAGCGAAGATCTATCCCCATTTACCACATACAACTCGGAAACGTAACTAAACCATACTCACGCCTCAATAATCGTTCCAGGATGAGTCCACGACTAAATCCTCAACTTGTCATTTCCCCTTCTCATCAATTAACATTTACCAATTGCAACACACAATGCAATGCTTTTATGCTCTCATCCCTTTTTCTCATGAATCAAAACAATGAATGCACCATGCATGCTCCTAATGCACATTGTCATAGCGTATACCGGTATAGCTGAGTGCACACCCGTCGGTATGCACCCTCAATCCCACCCATCCCGTGGCGGGGCCTACTCTTACTGACTCGCTCCCATTCACCTCAATGAATGGGACTACGAGGTAGGACTTTTGTGCTCACTACGGGTGAGCACCGAGGCCCGCATCAACATGGGACGCCTCGTCCATCATGAATGCAATTATGCAATTGACGTGAATGCATTTCATCCCTCATTCATTTTCACCACACATAGCCATAACCAATATGGAAGTACCAATTAACTTGCTATTTCCCCAATGTGATTCATTCGAGAGTAAATAAAGTCATGAATAAAATTAGGAAAGGCATCACATAATTTCTATGAAGTAAATTAAATTCTGAGATATGAACTAGGTGATTATAGTGAAAGCTTGTCCCTACACTTGCATCAACTTAACCATACTCGTTAAGATAATTTCGTAATGCAATGCAATAAATGGGAATTGAATAACTTACCAATTTGCTAACATCCATCCATTCTCATCACCATACTAACAACTTCTAAACATGCTAATAAACATAATCACTTCATTAGAATTTTCATAATCTTATCGCAAACAAAGCATTTAACATCCTAACAACGCTCTAGGAGTTGCACTTGCCTTTACAGACGGGGAATGGAGTGGCTTACGATTGAGGCCACTCCCGTGTAACCTTCCCTGCAAATAAGCAGATTCATCCAACTTAAATTTATGCACACTCGGTACAAGCGACAAAAGAAATAAACTCTTCTGCATTTACTCCACTCTTCCTGCCATGCTCATAAATGTTTGGCCATCAATGCAACAACACAAAATAAAATCAGAAGTTGAGCATTTCTAATCCCTTCCTTCCTAGAGTGTGATCAATTTGCTAGCTAGGGATCCATGCCTAGAACACAGATTCCCTCACACAAAATCACTTTGCATGTAAATAAAACTCAACCATCATCCATTAATAAGCTACCTGCTTGCAACTGAGTTTATAAAAGTTGTAGTATGTTGTGTACTTTATCCCCTCACTAGCAGTAAATAAAAGTCAATCATATTCATTGAAAGCATAACATCACAAAGAAACTCGAGGATCTTCTAAGAGACTAAAGACTGATCCTAGTTCATGCCTAGAAGATCCACGTCTGCTAAGTCTTGACGATCAGTAATAGACACATATAAATACCCATGTATACCAGTTGAGCAACTAGAACTATGCAAGTTGAATCAAGGCATAAATATCACAGTGAAATACATAATAACATTCTAGGCCACATATATGTGAGCACAAATCATAGAGGTCAATTTTCAACTCATACCAATTTAATCAACAAATAGGATCCCATCCACAACCCCATAATAACTGTAGAATGATGCGTATAAAATTAACAATGCATCGATTCTTGCATTTCAAGCCCATCTCTCAACCTTGCATACTTAAATAATTGTGATATCACAACATACACCTTCTAGGCATTTCATCAAACACATGGTATGCATACTAGGAACCAAATACCAAATATGCAAGCAAATCCCCCAAAACACTACCTTGCCCTTCACTTGAATGAGGAAGAAGGCCAAGGAAGGAGGAAGGGCTCTGCAGCTTTGCACTGCTCTTGCCAATCGCCTCCCCATTTGCTCCAAGAGGTCTGCTGCGGCTGCTCGAGGAGGGTCTGCCTGCTGCTACTCGGAGGGGGCACGTCTTGAGAGAGAGCTCGAGCCAGGGAGGAGGCGCAGGAGCTGGAGGCTTGCTGGAGAAGTCGACCAGGGATTGGAGCTGGAGGCGCCGGCTGGGATTGGAGCTGGAGGCGCTCAGGTGGAAGGAGACAGGGAGGGAGGATTCGGCCAGGGGAGCATCGGCAGGGGAAGGGAAGAGGCGCCAACACCCTGGCGAGCCGGCCAGAGACACCGGTGTGGGAGTCAATTTGGAAAACTTGGGGAGAAAAGAAAATATCTTGGCCACATGGAGAGATGACAACCACACGAATGAAAGGAGGAGAGAGAGAGAGATTATGCGATGGAGGAGAAAATTTCTAAAACCCTCCAAACCAAAGCCAACTTTAACCATTACCGTGTACCAATAAATTTCAATACTTGGCGAAATGACAAATAATCACGAAAAACAAACATGTCGCCAAACTAAGCGGAAGAAGTCCAAAACTTTTAATAACATCTAGAAACTTAGCGACAACGTAACTTAACTCCCACCGAATAACTTCAAAATTAAGAAAACGAAAACAATACCGCAAAAAAAAAGCGGAAAAATACTTTGCGTTATTACACTCTTCCCCTTTAATGTAATTCGACCTCAATTCTAACCATCACAAGAACACCAGCAAGAACAACAAAAACAACTACAAAACAAGGATACTCGAGACAACAAATCTGGTTATTCCTCACGCAAGAAAACTCCAAAATTCAATCCACTTCTCTTCCCAATATAAGAAACAAGAACTTAACTTATTTCATCCCTTTTGAATCAACACTCACGCTTCCTCCTTAATTTGGCATGGCACAAGACCAAGTCCGTGGTCTTACTCAAAGACCAAGGTTAAACCAAATCTACTTTATGCGTTCTCACCTCCAAATGGCTCTTCCTAAACCAGGAGTTTCACAAGCACTACCAGACAACTCAGACAGACTCTTCTTTAACGCTTCAATACACAACCTCCAACCAACGATTCTTCTAGGAAGATCATAATACTAGTCCCCAACTCAATTCTAATTTCCTATTCAATTTCATTCACCCAACTTTCTCCTCTCTCTCAACCTCTACCTCACAGATAATCAAACTCAAGATGACATGATTAACACAAGCCACAACACTCTATTACGCATCGAAGGAATTATCACCAAAGCTATCCGATTGAACAGCTAGGTTCTAAACTCGAATCCCCCTAAGAACCACGAGAACATTGATTCCCATCTCTCCTCATGGATTAACCTTTATAACCAATTCGGAACATATCTCTATTTCCAACCACTTAGACATTTATGGTTCCACACCAGAATCCTCCAGGAACCAAATCACAACTCTTACCTTTTCAACAGATGCCTTTGGGACAAAAGGGTCCTGTCCAACCTTACTATTAACACGATTAGCCCAACAGGCACAAATCCCATTTCCTCACCATACAAGATCATACTTGTCCTTTCATACTGTCTCGATCAAGGAGACAATCACTCGAAGAAAAGGTTCATAACTGAACCCTCCATTTCAGACTAACCAAACCTTGACTCCAACCCACGAAACCAAGGGTTCCAACATACTTAGAATAAGTAATGCATTTATCGCCCGATTTCACAATCCACCAACACATTAATCCTACTCAACCATGGGACAACGGGACCCGACAATCCTCCCACCAAGGTTTAGACCAAGTCCTGCCACACCGTTCATTACCCTCCACTCTGAATCCATTTACAATCCACGCCTAACCCAGGCTAGAATTGGGGTTACCACTAACCCACGCTTAATCTTCCTTCCAAGAAGATCTCACCTTACAACCATCCCCCGACAAATAATTCCAAAGAGTATAATCTATATTATACTACACCAAAACTCATGACCCAACATTTCCTTGTGTCACACTAGAGAACAAAGAAAATTCTCGATTAAACAACACTAATCACTTTCCTCAACTTGAAACCAAGGCAATAAAATCGCATCGAAGAGGATCTCAACTTAGAAGAGAAACACCGCGAAACTCTTTTTCGAAAGCGGATACAAAAACTAAGGAAAACTGCTTTCCCCTTACTACAAAATTCATTTCCAACACCTTGGGATCCAAGGTGTACAACTTTACATCAACGAAACACACGAATAGGAAACAACACATCCCGAGACTTTTGTCGCACCACAACCAACCTTTCTCATAAGAAAAGGAAAATTCTCATCTTCTAGCCAAAAACCACTATCGACATCGACTAATGATTGAACCTTGTTGAACACTCATAAAAATCATTCTTATTTTATTTGAGTCCAACTCCAATCAAACTACTGATACCCTTTTTTGTTCTCACTCAAAAACTTCCAACACTTTTCGTTATCTCTATCTATTTCCTTTAGATAACAAATACAAAGACAGCGAATTCTAGGACTAAAAGGCACAATCCACTCATACCCTCTGTGGGTGAATTCCATAATCATATCTTAAGCCAAAACTTAGCCACAGCCACGGAGTGGCATAATTCAATGAATCGGAGTAGTCCAAAACTATCATCATACCAATTCATGATTAAGTACTCTTTCTTCCTCATAATCTTTCATCCATTGATTACATCCATGCTTGAAAAGGTTATTACCTACGTTGAACCAATTCTTCCGCTAGGATGCTTATCAAGGGGAAACGGGTTAAGATTTTATCCGCAATCATCCTGACCACCAACACCACTGCTTAATCTATTTCCACGACATCGCTGTTCAAAGCAACCTTTAGTAAGATTAACCTGCCCTCACAATTCCTATTTGACAATAATAGAACAAGTACATTAGAGCAACTATTCAAGTCCCCAATAATTTAGACAATGTCTCCCCGATAAATAAATCGCCAAAATGGCTCTAAGGCCATCCGCCGCTAAAGAGCAAACCAAGCTCCAAAATATTCAATACAATGATTCTCCGCACTTTAATTGCAACCTCGACTTAGGTTATACTATCCACACTTTATAAAAGCTTATTATTACTCCACACGATCCGACCACTGAGAACACCTCGAACAATTTAATCCCATCACCCTATTAAAACAAGTTCCTCAACCAACCTTGTTATTCCTTCGTCATCATCACTACTTTTAACCCTGGATCACCAAGACCAACATTAGAGTCCTTAACATCTATCAAATTAGGGCCAACTACCCTAACAACGCAATCCTTCTATTAAACTTTTACAGGAAAATCTTCAATCAAACTTACAACTTACTCTGACTGTCGTATTTTTCCTTTCCAAACAAGCCAACCAAATCTTTTTCCAAAGAAGCTTGACTTTCAAAAGACTTAGAAAATGACAGGACTCAAGCCTTGTCATTCAACAGATCTCCAAACCAATCGTCAACTCCAAAACTCCACAAAGGAAAGGAGGTACACAAGTAAATTCACAGAAAGGAAAAGCGAATCGGTCGAATACACCTTTCCTTTTAAGCCCCAAATCTAAAGTTCTCACGACTTAAGTTTTTCACCAAAACTTCAACTTGGAGAACGACAACACGAAGAAATCCGGTCTTTCCCGCCACCAACCAAAAGAGGTACAACAAAATACTTCTCTTCTTTGTCTTAAATCCAAGAAGACCAAAAGAAGACAAAACCCAAATGGCGTACTCAATTTATGACAGAAGATCAAGGTCTCTCCTCACACGAGGTTATGAATCCTCGGTCTTGGCTCTCAAGCGCCACACCAAGCCAAACCTGCCTACACAATGAGCCAAAATCCTTTCGACATAAAGAGTCCAACCGGACTCCACTAATCAATCTACCACTTCATACACACAACCATAAATAATACCATAGCCTTATCAAGACTAACGGATAACATATCAACAAGTATCAAAATAGCATCAATAACAAAATAAGCATTGTAGCACAATGCAACGATATCCCATCCCTTTCCTCATGTGCATCGAGTGTGTCGATTTTAAATGAATTCATCATTCTACATCAAGTTTTACGGTTATTTCCTAGGGCCATATTTTAAAAGTTCAACCTAAACCATGTTTCTACCTTCACACAAAGAAAATTTTAATTCATTCTAGAATTACTCACTACATTCAAACACCACGGACACGAAGCCCGCTCGATACCAATGAAACACTCCGCGCCAAGCGCACATGAATGCTACTAAAAGACCTAAACCTCATACCTCTACAAAAAAATTGAACCAACCTTGAAACTCCCCAAACCAGATTAAAACTAAGTCACCGAAATTTAGAAAATTTTGGCATGACCTCTCTAGAAAACAGGACATCCACTCGTGAGATGAAAAACAAATGCAATAGGATATTATTCTAGCAGGTCCTTAGTTAACCAATCACAAAACCAATAGAATTTAATAAACTCCACCACGACGCATAACACATTACAATCTTATTAGATACATCAAGACCGAATGAATCGGTTAAGCAATTCTTTGGAGGCGAAGCCGTGTGCGTGTTACTACTCCCAACCCAACGGGCCACTTCAAAGTACCTAAAACAAGAAAACAAACAAGCGTGAGTCCAAGACTCAAAAAGCGCAATCGAGCAATAAAAAGAAAATAATGAACTCGACTAGAATATAAATGCTACAAGACATAAAGTAAAAGTTTCTTTAATTGATATCCGTAAATAAAAGAAACAGTTTGAATTCATATACAACCAAACATAAGAGCACAACTACTTCATCTTTTGACATAACCAATACTTAATTGAAATCATCCAAGAAAAAGCGATATCTATCCCCATTTACCACATACAACTCGGAAGCGTAACTAAACCATACTCACGCCTCAATAATCGTTCGAGATGAGTCCACGACTAAATCCTCAACTTGTCATTTCCTTCTCATCAATTAACATTTACCAATTGCAACACACAATGCAATGCTTTTATGCTCTCATCCTTTTTCTCATGAATCAAAACAATGAATGCACCATGCATGCTCCTAATGCACATTGTCATAGCGTATACTGGGTATAGTGAGTGCACACCGTCGGTATGCACCTCAATCCCACCCATCCGTGGCGGGGCCTACTCTTATTGACTCGCTCCCATTCACCTCAATGAATGGGACTACGAGGTAGGACTTTTGTGCTCACTACGGGTGAGCACCGAGGCCCGCATCAACATGGGACGCCTCGTCCATCATGAATGCAATTATGCAATTGACGTGAATGCATTTCATCCCTCATTCATTTTCACCACACATAGCCATAACCAATATGGAAGTACCAATTAACTTGCTATTCCCCCAATGTGATTCATTCGAGAGTAAATAAAGTCATGAATAAAATTCAGGGAAAGGCATCACATAATTTCTATGAAGTAAATTAAATTTACAGATATGAACTAGGTGATTATAGTGCAAGCTTGTCCCTACACTTGCATCAACTTAACCATACTCGTTCGTATAATTTCGTAATGCAATGCAATAAATGGGAATTGAATAACTTACCAATTTGCTAACATCCATCCATTCTCATCACCATACTAACAACTTCTAAACATGCTAATAAACATAATCACTTCATTAGAATTTTCATAATCTTATCGCAAACAAAGCATTTAACATCCTAACAACGCTCTAGGAGTTGCACTTGCCTTTACAGACGGGGAATGGAGTGGCTTACGATTGAGGCCACTCCCGACAGAACCTTCCCTGCAAATAAACAGTATTCATCCAACTTAAATTTATGCACACTCGGTACAAGCGACAAAAGAAATAAACTCTTCTGCATTTACTCCACTCTTCCTGCCATGCTCATAAATGTTTGGCCATCAATGCAACAACACAAAATAAAATCAGAAGTTGAGCATTTCTAATCCCTTCCTTCCTAGAGTGTGATCAATTTGCTAGCTAGGGATCCATGCCTAGAACACAGATTCCCTCACACAAAATCACTTTGCATGTAAATAAAACTCAACCATCATCCATTAATAAGCTACCTGCTTGCAACTGAGTTTATAAAAGTTGTAGTATGTTGTGTACTTTATCCCTCACTAGCGATAAATAAAAGTCAATCATATTCATTGAAAGCATAACATCACAAAGAAACTCGAGGATCTTCTAAGAGACTAAAGACGATCCTAGTTCATGCCTAGAAGATCCACGTCTGCTAAGTCTTGACGATCAGTAACAGACACATATAAATACCCATGTATACCAGTTGAGCAACTAGAACTATGCAAGTTGAATCAAGGCATAAATATCACAGTGAAATACATAATAACATTCTAGGCCACATATATGTGAGCACAAATCATAGAGGTCAATTTTCAACTCATACCAATTTAATCAACAAATAGGATCCCATCCACAACCCCATAATAACTGTAGAATGATGCGTATAAAATTAACAATGCATCGATTCTTGCATTTCAAGCCCATCTCTCAACCTTGCATACTTAAATAATTGTGATATCACAACATACACCTTCTAGGCATTTCATCAAACACATGGTATGCATACTAGGAACCAAATACCAAATATGCAAGCAAATCCCCCCAAAACACTACCTTGCCCTTCACTTGAATGAGGAAGAAGGCCAAGGGAAGGGAGGAAGGGCTCCTGCCGAAGCCGCTTGCCATCTGCCAATCGCCTCTGCCGCTTGCTCCAAGAGGCAGTCTTTGAGCTCGAGCTCCAGAGGCGGCCTTCTTTGGAGCTACTCCAGAGGGGGCCAGGCTTGAGAGGAGCTCGAGCCGGGAGGAGGCGCAGGAGCCGGAGGCTTCTTGGAGAAGTCGACCGAGGATTGGAGCCGGAGGCGCCGGTGGGATTGGAGCCGGGCGCCAGTGGAAGGAGACAGGAGGAGGATTCGGCCAGAGCATCGGGGGGAAGGAAGAGGCGCCAAGACTGGCGAGCCGGCCAGAGACACTGGTTGTGGGAGTCGGCTGGAAAACTTGGGGAGAAAAGAAAATATCTTGGCCACATGGAGAGATGACAACCACACGAATGAAAGGAGGAGAGAGAGAGAGAGATTATGCGATGGAGGGAGAAAATTTCTAAAAACCCCTCCAAACCAAAGCCAACTTTAACCATTACCGTGTACCAATAAATTTCAATACTTGGCGCGAAATGACAAATAATCACGAAAAACAAACATGCCGCCAAACTAAACAGAAGAAGTCCAAAACTTTTAATAACATCTAGAAACTTCGCGACAACGTAACTTAACTCCCACCGGAATAACTTCGAAAATTAAGAAAACGAAAACAATACCGGCAAAAAAAAACTGGAAAAATACTTTGCAGTATACACTCTTCCCCTTTAACGAATTCACCTCAATTCTAACCATCACAAGAACACCAAAGCAAGAACAACAAAACAACTACAAAACAAGGATACTCGAGACAACAAATCTGGTTATTCCTCACGCAAGAGAAACTCCAAAATTCAATCCACTTCTCTTCCCAATATAAGAAACAAGAACTTAACTTATTTCATCCCTTTTCGAATCAACACTCACGCTTCCTCCTTAATTTGGCATGGCACAAGACCCGAAGTCCAGGTCTTACTCAAAGACCAAGGTTAAACCAAATCTACTTTGCGTTCTCACCTCCAAATGGCTCTTCCTAAACCAGGAGTTTCACAAGCACTACCAGACAACTCAGACAGACTCTTCTTTAACGCTTCAATACACAACCTCCAACCAACGATTCTTCTAGGAAGATCATAATACTAGTCCCCAACTCAATTCTAATTTCCCTATTCAATTTCATTCACCCAACTTTCTCCTCTCTCTCAACCTCTACCTCACAGATAATCAAACTCAAGATGACATGATTAACACAAGCCACAACACTCTATTACGCATCGAAGGAATTATCACCAAAGCTATCCGATTGATCATGAACAGCTAGATTCTAAACTCGAATCCCCCTAAGAACCACGAGAACATTGATTCCCATCTCTCCTCATGGATTAACCTTTATAACCAATTCGGAACATATCTCTATTTCCAACCACTTAGACATTTATGGTTCCACACCAGAATCCTCCAGGAACCAAATCACAACTCTTACCTTTTCAACAGATGCCTTTGGGACAAAAGGGTCCTGTCCAACCTTACTATTAACACGATTAGCCCAACAGGGCACAAATCCCATTTCCTCACCATACAAGATCATACTTGTCCTTTCATACCTGTCTCGATCAAGGAGACAATCACTCGAAGAAAAGGTTCATAACTGAACCCTCCATTTCAGACTAACCAAACCTTGACTCCAACCCACGAAACCAAGGGTTCCAACATACTTAGAATAAGTAATGCATTTATCGCCCGATTTCACAATCCACCAACACATTAATCCTACTCAACCATGGGACAACGGGACCCGACAATCCTCCCACCAAGGTTTAGACCAAGTCCTGCCACACCGTTCATTACCCTCCACTCTGAATCCATTTACAATCCACGCCTAACCCAGGCTAGAATTGGGGTTACCACTAACCCACGCTTAATCTTCCTTCCAAGAAGATCTCACCTTACAACCATCCCCCGACAAATAATTCCAAAGAGTATAATCTATATTATACTACACCAAAAACTCATGACCCAACATTTCCTTGTGTCACACTAGAGAACAAAGAAAATTCTCGATTCGCTTAACAGCTAATCACTTTCCTCAACTTGAAACCAAGGCAATAAAATCGCATCGAAGAGGATCTCAACTTAGAAGAGAAACACCGCGAAACTCTTTTTCGAAAGCGGATACAAAAACTAAGGAAAACTGCTTTCCCCTTACTACAAAATTCATTTCCAACACCTTGGGATCCAAGGTGTACAACTTTACATCAACGAAACACACGAATAGGAAACAACACATCCCGAGACTTTTGTCGCACCACAACCAACCTTTCTCATAAGAAAAGGAAAATTCTCATCTTCTAGCCAAAAACCACTATCGACATCGACTAATGATTGAACCTTGTTGAACACTCATAAAAATCATTCTTATTTTATTTGAGTCCAACTCCAATCAAACTACTGATACCCTTTTTTGTTCTCACTCAAAAACTTCCAACACTTTTCGTTATCTCTATCTATTTCCTTTAGATAACAAATACAAAGACAGCGAATTCTAGGACTAAAAGGCACAATCCACTCATACCCTCTGTGGGTGAATTCCATAATCATATCTTAAGCCAAAACTTAGCCACAGCCACGGTGGCATAATTCAATGAATCGGAGTAGTCCAAAACTATCATCATACCAATTCATGATTAAGTACTCTTTCTTCCTCATAATCTTTCATCCATTGATTACATCCATGCTTGAAAAGGTTATTACCTACGTTGAACCAATTCTTCCGCTAGGATGCTTATCAAGGGGAAACGGGTTAAGATTTTATCCGCAATCATCCTGACCACCAACACCACTGCTTAATCTATTTCCACGACATCGCTGTTCAAAGCAACCTTTAGTAAGATTAACCTGCCCTCACAATTCCTATTTGACAATAATAGAACAAGTACATTAGAGCAACTATTCAAGTCCCCAATAATTTAGACAATGTCTCCCCGATAAATAAATCGCCAAAATGGCTCTAAGGCCATCCGCCGCTAAAGAGCAAACCAAGCTCCAAAATATTCAATACAATGATTCTCCGCACTTTAATTGCAACCTCGACTTAGGTTATACTATCCACACTTTATAAAAGCTTATTATTACTCCACACGATCCGACCACTGAGAACACCTCGAACAATTTAATCCCATCACCCTATTAAAACAAGTTCCTCAACCAACCTTGTTATTCCTTCGTCATCATCACTACTTTTAACCCTGGATCACCAAGACCAACATTAGAGTCCTTAACATCTATCAAATTAGGGCCAACTACCCTAACAACGCAATCCTTCTATTAAACTTTTACGGGAAAATCTTCAATCAAACTTACAACTTACTCTGACTGTCATATTTTTCCTTTCCAAAAAAGCCAACCAAATCTTTTTCCAAAGAAGCTCGACTTTCAAAAGACTTAGAAAATGACAGGACTCAAGCCTTGTCATTCAACAGATCTCCAAACCAATCGTCAACTCCAAAACTCCACAAAGGAAAGGAGGTACACAAGTAAATTCACAGAAAGGAAAAGCGAATCGGTCGAATACACCTTTCCCTTTTAAGCCCCAAATCTAAAGTTCTCACGACTTAAGTTTTTCACCAAAACTTCAACTTGGAGAACGACAACACGAAGAAATCCAGGTCTTTCCCCGCCACCAACCAAAAGAGGTACAACAAAATACTTCTCTTCTTTGTCTTAAATCCAAGAAGACCAAAAGAAGACAAAACCCAAATGGCGTACTCCAATTTATGACAGAAGATCAAGGTCTCTCCTCACACGAGGTTATGAATCCTCCGGTGCTGGCTCTCAACTGCCACACCGACCGACACGGCTACACAACAGAGCCAAAATCCCTTCGACATAAAGAGTCCAACCGGACTCCACTAATCAATCTACCACTTCATACACACAACCATAAATAATACCATAGCCTTATCAAGACTAACAGATAACATATCAACAAGTATCAAAATAGCATCAATAACAAAATAAGCATTGTAGCACAATGCAACGATGTCCCATCCCTTTCCTACTGTGCATCAGAGTGTGTCAGATTTTAAATGAATTCATCATTCTACATCAAGTTTTACGGTTATTTCCCTAGGGCCATATTTTAAAAGTTCAACCTAAACCATGTTTCTACCTTCACACAGCAAAATTTTAATTCATTCTAGAATTACTCACTACATTCAAACACCACAGACCTGAAGCCCGCTCGATACTAATGAAACACTCCTAAGCCAATCGCACTTGAATGCTACTAAAAGACCCTAAACCTCATACCTCTACAAAAAAAATTGAACCAACCTTGGAACTCCCCAAACCAGATTAAAACTAAGTCACCGAAATTTAGAAAATTTTGGCATGACCTCTCTAGAAAACAGGACATCCACTCAGTAGACAGAAAACAAATGCAGTAGGATATTATTCTAGCAGGTCCTTAGTTAACCAATCACAAAACCAATAGAATTTAATAAACTCCACCACGACGCATAACACATTACAATCTTATTAGATACATCAAGACCGAATGAATCGGTTAAGCAATTCTTTGGAGGTCAAGCCGTGTGCGTGTTACTACTCCCAACCCAACGGGCCAGCTTCAAAGTACCTAAAACAAGAAAACAAACAAGCGTGAGTCCAAGACTCAGCAAAGCGCAATCAGGCAATAAAAAGAAAATAATGAACTCGGCTAGAATATAAATGCTACAAGACATAAAGTAAAAGTTTCTTTAATTGATTTCCAGAAATAAAAGAAACAGTTTGAATTCATATACAACCAAACATAAGAGCACAACTACTTCATCTTTTGACATAACCAATACTTAATTGAAATCATCCAGTAAAAGAAGCAGTATCTATCCCCATTTACCACATACAACTCGGAAACGTAACTAAACCATACTCACGCCTCAATAATCGTCCAGGATGAGTCCACGACTAAATCCTCAACTTGTCATTTCCCCTTCTCATCAATTAACATTTACCAATTGCAACACACAATGCAATGCTTTTATGCTCTCATCCCTTTTCTCATGAATCAAAACAATGAATGCACCATGCATGCTCCTAATGCACATTGTCATAGCGTATACGGTATAGTGAGTGCACACCGTCGGTATGCACCTCAATCCCACCCATCCCGTGGTGGGGCCTACTCTTACTGACTCGCTCCCATTCACCTCAATGAATGGGACTACGAGGTAGGACTTTTGTGCTCACTACGGGTGAGCACCGAGGTCCGCATCAACATGGGACGCCTCGTCCATCATGAATGCAATTATGCAAGTGACGTGAATGCATTTCATCCCTCCTTCATTTTCACCACACATAGCCATAATCAATATGGAAGTACCAATTAACTTGCTATTACCCCAATGTGATTCATTCGAGAGTAAATAAAGTCATGAATAAAATTTAGGGAAAGGCATCACATAATTTCTATGAAGTAAATTAAATTTACAGATATGAACTAGGTGATTATAGTGCAAGCTTGTCCCTACACTTGCATCAACTTAACCATACTCGTTAAGTATAATTTAAGTAATGCAATGCAATAAATGGGAATTGAATAACTTACCAATTTGCTAACATCCATCCATTCTCATCACCATACTAACAACTTCTAAACATGCTAATAAACACAATCACTTCATTAGAATTTTCATAATCTTATCGCAAACAAAGCATTTAACATCCTAACAACGCTCTAGGAGTTGCACTTGCCTTCTACAGACGGGGAATGGAGTGGCTTACGATTGAGGCCACTCCGGCGAACCTTCCTGCAAATAAACAATATTCATCCAACTTAAATTTATGCACACTCGGTACAAGCGACAAAAGAAATAAACTCTTCTGCATTTACTCCACTCTTCCTGCCATGCTCATAAATGTTTGGCCATCAATGCAACAACACAAAATAAAATCAGAAGTTGAGCATTTCTAATCCCTTCCTTCCTAGAGTGTGATCAATTTGCTAGCTAGGGATCCATGCCTAGAACACAGATTCCCTCACACAAAATCACTTTGCATGTAAATAAAACTCAACCATCATCCATTAATAAGCTACCTGCTTGCAACTGAGTTTATAAAAGTTGTAGTATGTTGTGTACTTTATCCCCTCACTAGCAGTAAATAAAAGTCAATCATATTCATTGAAAGCATAACATCACAAAGAAACTCGAGGATCTTCTAAGAGACTAAAGACTGATCCTAGTTCATGCCTAGAAGATCCACGTCTACTAAGTCTTGACGATCAGTAATAGACACATATAAATACCCATGTATACCAGTTGAGCAACTAGAACTATGCAAGTTGAATCAAGGCATAAATATCACAGTGAAATACATAATAACATTCTAGGCCACATATATGTGAGCACAAATCATAGAGGTCAATTTTCAACTCATACCAATTTAATCAACAAATAGGATCCCATCCACAACCCCATAATAACTGTAGAATGATGCGTATAAAATTAACAATGCATCGATTCTTGCATTTCAAGCCCATCTCTCAACCTTGCATACTTAAATAATTGTGATATCACAACATACACCTTCTAGGCATTTCATCAAACACATGGTATGCATACTAGGAACCAAATACCAAATATGCAAGCAAATCCCCCCAAAACACTACCTTGCCCTTCACTTGAATGAGGAAGAAGGCCAAGGGAAGGGAGGAAGGGCTCTGCACTGCTGCTGCTGCCAATCGCCTCCCTGCCATTTGCTCCAAGAGGTCATGCGGCTGCTCCAGGAGGCTCGCCGCGCTGCCTCTGGAGGGGGGACAGGCTTTGAGGAGCTCGAGCCAGGGAGGAGGCGCAGGAGTTGGAGGCTTGCTGGAGAAGTCGACCAGGGATTGGAGCTGGAGGCGCCGGCTGGGATTGGAGCTGGAGGCGCTTAGGTGGAAGGAGACAAGGAGGGAGGATTCGGCCAGGGGAGCATCGGCAGGGGAAGGGAAGAGGCGCCAAGACTGGCGAGCCGCCAGAGACACTGGTTGTGGGAGTCGGCTGGAAAACTTGGGGAGAAAAGAAAATATCTTGGCCACATGGAGAGATGACAGCCACACGAATGAAAGGAGGAGAGAGAGAGATTATGCGATGGAGGGAGAAAATTTCTAAAAACCCCTCCAAACCAAAGCCAACTTTAACGATTACCGTGTACCAATAAATTTCAATACTTGGCGCGAAATGACAAATAATCACGAAAAACAAACCTGCCGCCAAACTAAACAGAAGAAGTCCAAAACTTTTAATAACATCTAGAAACTTCGCGACAACGTAACTTAACTCCCACCGGAATAACTCCAAAAATTAAGAAAACGAAAACAATACCGGCAAAAAAAACTGGAAAAATACTTTGCAGTATTACATACGTGGTCCAAAGTTTGGGCCACGATTTACGTTTTGTTGCAATTGTAATGCTAATTGTAACAGGAATATGCGTTGCATTAGTCCGTAGTTGCAATGACGGTTTGACGTGGCAATAGTCTCAATTGCCGTGGCAATAGTAGTCTTTATTGCCACACTCTCATACGTTGCATTGGATAGTAATCGCAATGACCTTAATACCATGGCAATAAAATCTTATTTGATACAATGAAATAACTTCGTTGCAATAAATTATAACAACGATCTATATCTATAGCAATTCATTTTTTCGCAACGAGGCGTCAATGCATATTACAATAATATTTGCTAATATAACGTTGTTGCAAAAAAATGTATTCAAATTAGAAATTGTATGAACAGAAATATCAATTATAGCCATCAAATCATATATAAGAGTATTTGTAACAATCTTTTCAGTATGTACAAACATGAAGCAAAAGAGACCAATAATAGAATAATTTCATAGTAATCTCTGAACGAAAACTTTAAATTTCTCAACTAAGATTACGATAACAGAACTAATCTATTGACTAGTGACTTGAGAATAGGTTATTCCACATTGTAGACTTGGTTGGCTTGACCATGCCATGAGACCAGACGCTCCGCTCAAATTGTATCCTCTTGTTGAATAAAAGCACGGTTTATTCTTTTGAGCATAAATAAATCCAAGATGAAATTTTATAGGCTGTCATATTGTAAATACTACCAAATCAGGTGAAAGGACTCGACAAAGCCTATGAGCTCAAGTTAAACTAAACAACTACTCGGTTGATCTTACCAAAGCATGCAATGAATGAATAAATGAAAGAAACAACGTTTGCATCACTTAAGCATGAAATTGACATGTTGATTAACTTAAGTGCTTATCTGTTGCTTCTAAACCGAACAAAAAAATGATAGCATGACTATTGTAGGGTATGCACTAGCAGCATTACATACAGGAAGTGTTTAGAGGAAAAAAGGTCCTAAAATTAGAACTTTGTTCAACAGTAACAGAGATCTAGGAAGAAACAGCTTCACTTCACTTGAAACCATACATTGTTCAAATATAAGTGCATACATGAACCATGGGCAAATAGAAACACTGGACCAAGATGACAGGGCTACTGTAAGGAAAAATGAATAGCTCACCTGAGACATGTGCTCATGAAGTTGAATCAATTTTGCCCCTAGATGAGATAAACAAACTTTAGATCCAAAGGTCAAGCATAAAGAAATTCTGAAAAGTTCATGAATCTCTTACACACACTACACGAGTCCACGTTATTTTCGTCGGCCAAAAACCGACAAAAATAAGGCGAAAACCGACAAAAATAGATGTTTTCGTCCCAACGAAAGTACATTGACGAAAATAACCGAATTTTCATCGACAACCGACGAAAATAGCAGTATTTTCATTGGCCAAGACAACCGATGAAAATACTAGCCGTTAACCAGACTTTGCAGCGCCTAATGATGTGGCAGTGCTATTTTCGTCGGCCTTGGCCGACAAAAATAGCCATACCACGTCAGACACGTCAATAGCTTGTCCACATGGCGTGTCATTTTTGTCGGCCAAGGCCGATGAAAATACTATTTTAAATTTAAAAAATGCAAAAAATATAAAAATACTATTTTAAATTTAAAAAAATACAAAAAATATAATGTGGATTCGTCTAGTAGTATCAAGCTCGCAAACTTATCAGCATGCGGATACCAATCCTTGACATGTAGAATCGATCAAGAAATTGGTGGATCTCACAAATCGGGGAATCTTCCTTGCGCGACATCGCTCCAAAGACTCCCTCACCTTCACAAGAGTGAATAGACCAACCATCACCCCACAAAAGGATGCTCAAATTTGCACGAATCAATAAGTTCATCTGTGTGATTTATTCGATAAAATATCTATTCTTTGCGTAGTTCAGATCCTTCTAGTGCTGACGTGATAAGATCAAGACGACAACACAACAAAAAAATGGAGGTAATGTAAGCCAGAAAATAAATATGTAAGAAAGTCGGCAAGAATCTCCCAAAATTCCTCCGTATCCTACTGTACAACTTTGCTACATGTAGACGATATATTTTCGGTGAAATGAAAAGGAGAATAAATGAAACAGCACATCAGGTGGTCAGTAAAGAACTCATAAACTATATCATTTTCAATCAATATAAATTAGATATTTTAAATTAAATACTGACACAAAGTGATAGCAACTTCTTCGTATTCCATTCCCCCAGACAAAAGTGATATTCTAACAATTAATATGAAAAGATATAAGGCAATAAGGCATCTGTGCTAAAGGAATCACCTTTCCAAAATGATTCAGAATAAACATCCTTGTATACAATAGCAAACCAACATTCCCTAGTCACAGTGAAAAAAGGGAATAGCCGTGAGACACACCAATTACAAACCCATCCAGAATCAACAGAAGTACACCAAAACTTATGAGAAAAAGGTTCCTTTCCCCATTTACGTCCTTCTAAGAAATCCAATCTCACTTATGAGAAAAAGGTTCCTTTTCACTACCTTTAAATGATAGCACCAGATTGTCCGAGGTCAACTTCTACCAGTACTAATCCAAAATGATGTCCAATCACAATCCTGCAACAAATTAACCTATTGTGTATTATTAGAGGAATTACTGTCTTTCCCTGTTTATACTTTCCTAGTATAGCTTATCTCTTTCTCTGTATAGCTCCTCTAATTGAGGCTACGTAATCACTCCTGTAATCTCTCCCCTTTGGGCTATATATGGATTACCACCCCTGCCTTATGGCTATGAGGTGATTGCTCCATTTCTCTCTACTTTCCTACATGGTATCAGACTTTCCTTCCTGAGCCTCTCTCCCCTCCTCGCCTCCCACCTGCTGCTCTCCTCCGCCCGCCTGCCATGGCCGGTGTTGTTGAGAATGGCGCCGCCGGTGCTGCTGCCCCTCCACCCACTCTCCTCAACCCCTACTGCACCATACCCGTCAAGTCTCATGTGCCAACCACCCTCGACCAAAAGGCGGTCGCTGGTCTAAGTTCTTTCGGACCATGTGCCTCAAGTTCGGCCTCCTCTCTCACATCGACGGCTCCGACGTTGCGCATCCGACCGACCCCGCCTGGATCCTTGTTGGCTCCGCCGTCCTCAGCTGGTTGTACGGCTCCGTCGATGAGAACATCCTCGACTCCACGATGGCCGACGACGAAACCGCGCGCGACCTATGGTTCGCCATCGAGGGCCTTTTCCGCAACAACAAGGAATCCCGCGCCGTCTTCCTGAGCAGCCAGTTTCATTCTCTTCTACAGGGCGATCAGCCCATCGCCGACTACTGCCAGCGCATTAAGACCTTGGCCGATGCTCTCCGTGACGTTGGTCACCCTGTCTCCGACTCCCAACTGGTCCTCAACCTGTTGCGCGGTCTCAATCCTCGCTTCTCCAACACCGCCGACGACATCGCCAATTCGACGTCGTTCCCCTCCTCTCGAGCTCGCTCCAAGCTTGCTCTCAAGGAGACGCGTCTCGCCAATGAGACCAAGACCATCGCCGAAACCGCCTTGATCACCAAAGGCGGCTCCTCCAACCCACCGCCTGTTCAGACCGGCTCCCCTGCTTCCAACGCCGGTCAAAGCAAAAGTGATGCCCACCGCGGGAGCCGCAATCGCCGCAACAAGTCCGGCGGCGATCATGGCGGCTACCAGTTAGGTCGTGCCTCTACACCACCCGATCCTTGGTTTCGCTGCAACTCGTGGTCTCCTCCTGGCGGGGCCAGTGGGCTCCTCCTGGCGGCGGCCAGTGGGCTCCTCCCGCCGGTCAGTGGCGCCCATCGCCCTCCCCAGGCCTGCTCGGCGCTTCACCTCAGGCGCATGCCGCGTTCGCGCCTTCCCCGTCCCCTGCTTCAGTGTGGGATCAGCAGGGCCTCATCACTGCCCTCAACCAGCTCGCCATCCAGGGGCATGGTAGCTGGGTGGTTGACAGTGGCGCCACCTCCCACATGACGTCAAATAGTGGTAACCTTCTCTCCCATTTTCCTCCCCCTACCACGGCTGTCACCATTGGCAATGGTTCCAGATTATCCATAATCTCTAGTGGCCACTCCCTTCTCCATACACCCACTACAAAATTTTCTCTCCGCGATATTCTTGTTGTCCCTCACCTCGTGCACAACATTCTTTCTGTTCGCAAGTTCACTCGTGACAATCATTGCTCACTTGAGTTTGATGCTTTTGGATTTTCTGTAAAGGATCTCCAGACGAACAGAGTGATGCTTCGCTGCAATAGTGAGGGCGACCTATATACCATCAACACTGCCGAGTCCACCACCACCCCAAGTGCCAACCTTGCCGTCTCCTCCCAACTATGGCACCAACGTCTTGGTCACCCCGGCGTCGCTCCTCTCACTGTTTTGTCCAACAATTCTCATATTCAATGTAATAAAGTAGATCGCTCGCTTTGCCAGTCTTGCCAAATTGGCAAACATACGTGTCTACCTTTTGTTTCTTCAAATTCTCGCACTTTTGTGCCATTTGAACTCATTCACCGTGATGTATGGACCTCTCCAGTGGCTAGCATCTCTGGATCTCAATACTCTTTGGTTGTTGTCGACGACTTTTCTCATTTTACTTGGACTTTTCCACTTAAACACAAATCCGACGTTCATCAACACATAGTCGATCTTGCTGCCCTAGCCACCACACAGTTCGGTTTTTCCATAAAATCTGTCCAAACTAACAACGGCCACGAATTTGTTAAACATGCCACCACATCCTTTCTTGCCTCCCGCGGCATCACTCTACGTCTTTCATGCCCCTACACTTCCTCCCTGAACGGCAAAGCTGAAAGAATGCTTCGCACCCTCAACAACATGATTCGCACCCTCCTCATTCATGCCCACATGCCACCCAAATTCGGGTCAAGCATTAGCCATCGCCACCTACCTTCTAAACCGTGTCCATCCTCCTCCATTGGTAGTGCTATTCCATACACTCTCCTTCACCAAAAGCCCCCGCAATATACTCATCTTCGGGTCTTTGGTTGCGTTTGTTTTCCCAATTTAACAGCTACCACTATTCACAAACTCGCTCCTCGCTCTACGGCCTGTGTCTTCCTCGGTTATCCTTCCCAACACAAAGGATACCGCTGCCTTGATCTCTCCACCCACAAAGTCATCATTTCTCGTCATGTCGTATTCGATGAGAGCACCTTCCCCTTTGCCAGCCGAACACCCATGTCTGCCCCTTCCAGTACTACTAATGCCGACTTGGATTTCCTTGTCGATGATCTTGCCATGCCGGTACCTTGTACTGCTGCCATGGCGCCTCTGCAGGTCTCCCAGCCAACTGCTCCACCTTCGGGTGTTGATCAACCGACCACGGCGACCAACATCAACCGACCGCCCGTGCGTCAGGTGTTTACCCGACGACCACGTGCGGCTTCGTCTTCCGCACCCTCTCTGGACGCCCCGCCGGCCGCCATAGCAGATCCACCGGCTGCCCCTCCATCCACCGCTACACCAGCATTTCGCCAAATGCTCACCCGGTCTCAGGCTGCCGACAACCCTTCTGCGGAGTTCTTCTCCCTGACGGCTCAGCATGATCATGTCTCCGCCGTTCCAACCAACTACCGCAGCGCCCTCGCCGATGAACATTGGCGCGCTGCCATGGCAGACGAGTACAAGGCCCTCCTGGACAACCAGACTTGGCGTCTCGTCCCTCGTCCACCAGGTGCCAACATCGTCTCCGGCAATTGGATCTTCAAACACAAGTTTCACTCTGATGGCCGCCTTGCTCGCTACAAGGCCCGCTGGGTTGTTCGCGGTTTCTCCCAGCAACATGGCATTGACTACGACGAGACCTTTAGCCCGGTGGTCAAACCGGCCACTATTCGCACCGTCCTCGCCATCGCCACGTCCCGCTCCTGGCCGATTCACTAGCTTGACGTCAAGAATGCCTTCCTCAACGGCACTCTTGACAAGACGGTCTACTGCCAGCAGCCCTCCGGTTTTGTGGATTCGGCTCACCCTGATCACGTGTGTCTTCTACAGAAGTCGCTCTATGGATTAAAGCAGGCTCCTCGGGCATGGTACCACCGATTTGCCATGTTCATCCGCCAGCTCGGCTTCGTCGCTTCCTCCTCCGACACGTCCCTGTTTGTCCTCAAACAAGGACCCGACCTGGCTTATCTACTGCTGTACGTCGACGACATCATCCTCACCGCCTCCTCTCGGCTACTCCTTGAGCGTATGATCAGCCAGTTGCGCTCGGAGTTCGCCATGACGGACCTTGGTACCCTCCACTACTTCCTCAGCATCTCCGTCACAACTTCGTCCGACGGCCTGTTCCTGTCTCAAAGGCAATATGCTGTTGATCTTCTACGACGCGCGGGCATGTCTGAGTGTCATTCCACCACTACACCGGTGGACACTCATGCTAAGCTCTCCGGCCTCAACGGTCCTCCTGTTGCCGATCCAACCGAATACCAGAGCCTTGCAGGAGCATTACAATACTTAACGCTCACCCGTCCAGACTTGGCATATGCCGTTCAGCAGGTTTGCCTCTTCATGCATGATCCGCGAGAACCCCATCTCGCGCTGATCAAGCGCATCCTACGATATGTCAAAGGCACCCTTCACGCTGGTCTTCACATCGGTCGATCGCCTGTGACTTCTCTCACAGCCTACTCCGACGCCGACTGGGCTGGCTGTCCAGACTCTCGTCGCTCTACTTCCGGCTACTGCATCTTCCTCGGCGACAACCTCGTGTCTTGGTCATCCAAACGCCAGACTACGGTATCCCGCTCTAGCACAGAGGCTGAGTACCGAGCCGTTGCTCACGCCGTCGCAGAATGCTGCTGGCTTCGGCACCTACTTCAGGAACTTCATGTTCCTCTTGTATCCGCAACCGTGGTATACTGCGACAATGTCAGCGCCGTCTACCTGTCTACCAACCCAGTTCAACATCGGCGGACCAAGCACATCGAGATTGACATCCACTTTGTCCGCGAGAAGGTCTCCCTCGGCGAAGTACGCGTCTTGCACGTCCCGTCCTCTCATCAGTTCGTCGACATCATGACTAAAGGTCTGCCGACATAGCTATTTCAGGATTTTCGGTCCAGTCTTTGCGTTCGGAATCCTGCAGCTGCGACTGCGGGTGGGTATTAGAGGAATTACTATCTTTCCCTGTTTATACTTTCCTAGTATAGCTTATCTCTTTCTCTGTATAGCTCCTCTAATTGAGGCTATGTAATCACTCCTGTAATCTCTCCCCTTTGGGCTATATATGGATTACCACCCCTGCCTTATGGCTGTGAGGTGATTGCTCCATTTCTCTCTACTTTCCTACATGTATTACACAAGTTTGGAGAAAAGAAGGCACAAACAAACTTGTGTGGCACACGTTATGACTGCGTATATTGAATCACATGGAAAACTAAGGGGAAACTCAAAGGAATTAAGTAATCCAACTTCAGGCTACAAAGAGATTTTTATTGAGTGTAAAACACAATAGAGCATGTTGAGTGTACAGCACAGGAGTGATGGTATTCTTGCAAACAACAATTATTGTACCAAGGCCAGAACTATATGATACTAAAAAAATGCAACCCAAGAATTATTCAAGAATAAATGGAACAAATTATAAACTTCATATATGCCTAGGAATATTGGAATGTCAGCAGTCTAGTTTCTTTTCATTTGCAGTTCCCGATATTAAGCGGTTCCAGGGAAGCAATGTAATTAGTAACAAAAGCGTAAAAATGATACTTTTCAATGCATACCTGCTTGAACCTTGCAAACATCCTAAAGTGTATATACTTCTCCTAGGCCAAAATTCAGTGTGCATTCAAGCCTGCAAGAATGCGTAGAACATTGTAAACAATGTTGCATCTGGGGTAGGCATTACCTTGAAGGCCCTAGCATACAAAGTTCCATCTATAACATATCAACTGTTGTGGCAACAAAATGGGAAAAGAGAACCATATCTCTAGGTAGTACAAGACATTGCCAGTACTCACAATTCAAACCTTAACATGGACCAACATAATTTTCTTTTTAAAAAAGAAGCTATTACACGTAATGACATTATGCCAAGCCCGTAGTGTCCATAATGGTAGATAAATCAAGAACCAAAAGTTTACATTTTTGTCATTTTGAATATGGCACTATTTTAACCAGTAAATTGTCATAATCCTAACAACAATTCAAACTAGGAACTCGATAGCATACAACACATTAAGCATCAGGTCTACAGAACATCAGGGGAAGTGTAGAATTGCTGCAAACTATGAGAATAAACACCACAAATGTGCCCACAAGTTGGACGCCATATGAATCGTTAAAATATTTAGACACCATGCGAATAATTAAACAGTTAGTAGCATGTATGAATAGTTAAAATATTTGGACGACATATGAATAATTAAACAGTTAGAACTTAATAGCATCTAGCATGTATGAGGATCAGATTAAATCATTAAATGAGTTCATAGTAACGATGCTACAGCTACAAAGCTGAACGTTTCACTGTGTCAATCGCTTCAATTCCCCGGATCTAGCAAGGAATACCCACTCATCAATCAACGCCCATTCAGATAGCAAAATCATCATACGAACAGATTGCCCAGTGGAAATAGCCAAACCTCTGGGATCTATACTTCAATTCACCAAAACTATCCACCAAAACAAAAAAAAGTGTCAACCAGGAACCGCGAGGGGTAGGGGGAGAGTTTACCGGTCTTAACGATGGGACAGCTCTTCTTGCACTCCTGGCGGGTGGTGGCAGCGCGCCGCCTGAGGAGGGAGCCGGCGGCGACGCCCTGAGCCCCTCAAGCGTCGGTGCCTCAAGGGCGGGTGGGAGGGATCACACGCCGGCCAGACTCGAGCAAGGCACCGCCGAGGAGGGATCGAGCAAGGCACCGCCGAGGAGGGATCGAGCAATGGGCGCCGCCACCGAGGAAGTGAGGAGGGACCGAGTCACCGATCGAGGGATCGCCCTCTGTTGCTGCATCTACAAGGCCGAGGATCAAGAGAGGCGGTTTATTCCTGTTGGACTTGTGTCTAAACCCTAAACAATATTGGGTTGGGCGGTTCTTGCTTGGACTTGGACGGTTGGACCGCTAGCAGGGCTGAAAGGTGCAAGCAGTGGGCCGCTGCTCCCGGATACCCGAACCCTGGGTACCCGTATCCACCCGAGATCCTCGGGTATTTGCCACGTAGTGCTTGCTCCGAATCCAACCCGAATCCGACGTTCAACTATCCGGGTACTATCCGTATCCGACGCGAGAAAAAAATACCCGTATTCGTATCCGAAAAAATGGGTAAAAATACTATCCATATCCGATACCCGACGGGTAGTACCCGATCCATTTTCACCCCTAATGGCAAGGGAAGGAAAGGAGTGGCGGTGGCTCGGATCCAATAGTCACCGAGGAAGAATCGGGAGTCGGGAGAGACAGTGGCGAGATGAGGATCAGCGGCAAGAGGAGAATCGGTGGCGAAAGGAGCGGCGGCGAGAGGAGAATCGGGAGTCGGGAGAGGCGGCGGCGAGACGAGGGGAGCCCTTCGTGACTTCACGTGAGATGTGAGCGAACAGGCATAGACACGAGAGATGCAGGCGTACGCAGGCGCGAGGTGGGCTTCACGGGCTTCTATTCATGGGCCGCTTAATTCACTAGATAATATGTGGGAGTCCATAGAACGTTTTTTGGTGGGCTAATTTAAACAGGTTTGTGGACATCCGCGTCCACTTTCACCCCTAGCCAGCTAGGCTTTTGGGGCTAGAACTATTTAGGTCGTGGCTTATCAAACCAGGCAGGAACGTGTCTTATTTACGTCAGCCAGGCTCGATGAAAATAACTCGTCCCAGTCACGTGGCCTATTTTTGTCGGCTTAAGCCAACGAAAATAGCTGCGTCATGCCACGTGTCATATTTTCATTGGTCTAGATAGACGAAAATAGTCCAAAAAATTTCGAATTCCCAAGGTGCGATGACTCAATTATTTTCGTTGGCCTGGTCAAGGATACTAACGAAAATAAATGTAATTTCGTCGGTTCTAGCTGACCGACAAAAATAAATGTAATTTCATCGATTCTAGTTGACCGACGAAAATAAATGTAATTTCGTCGGGTCTCTGGCAGAATGGCGGCAGCATGCAGGCGCCCGTCCACTATGCAGATAGTTAGAGATTGATCCACAACTTGCCACTCGAGAGACGTCAGAACAACAAGTTGTCGTGCGTGCTCCCCTGTGGCTCGGAACACGTTGTCAGGAGCGCCGGCCGCCAATAGGGTGCACTAGCGTTGGCCCCAGGCCAGAGGCGGAGGTGGAGGTGGCAGAAAAAACACGATGGGGGCTCAGGCCGGGCAAGCGGCCTGCGCATCGCAAGCATAGAATAGGGACAAGAACTCAGGAGATGAAGAACATGGGCTGGGCTGAATCTACAGGATTCGTCCGATACATGTCGTGACCCATATGTAGACTTATTGCCATGTAAAAAATCGTGGCTATAAAATTACAAATCACCACGAAATAAAATATTATAGCAACAAAATTTACCAGTGGCAATAAAATCTTATTTAATGCAACGATTTTATTTTTTGTTGCAATACGACCAACCTTTTGCCACGACAGTTAACAATATCACGACGCACAGTAATTCGTGGTAATATATTGGATGTATCGCCACAATTTTCCAAATCGAGGCAATAACACCACTCTAATGCAACATAATTTATGGTGTTGTAAAAAGTTTGGTGGCAAAAGCCCGGATTTCTAGTAGTGATGCTAGAAGCTAACCATGAGTTGTAGCATGATATGTTTGAGGAGGATAATTTAGAGCAAATTTTGCGAGATGTGAAGGGAAATTACTTGGAAAGACAGTTTGAAAAGTTTTTATAATGGAACACGAAACCAAATCGTTGTTCTCAGGTTGTATGGTGGAATACACTAAGTTGGGTTCGGTCCTTGCATTGTTCGAACTGAAGGCAAAACACCATTGGACAGATACAAGTTTCAATCCACTTTTAGTTCTTTTGTTGGATGTGCTTTTGGAGAATTTACTATGTCCCATGGGAATAGAAATAGATAGAATACATGCATGTTCGAATGATTGCATCTTATACCATAACATGCATAAGGAACTACATGTTTGTCTAGTTTGTGGTGTATCCTGGTACAAATAAAAGGAGAATTGTAATGATAAAAAATGTAGGAGCTTGGGCGACAACGGTGAAAAGGTCACTAAATGGGCCTCGACCAAGGAATTGTGGTACTCACCCATCATTACCTGTTTGGAGCGGTTGTTTGCAAATCTCAGAGAGGCAAAATTGATGCGTTGGTATTACAAATCTCGAAAAAAAGATGGCAAGCTGAGACACCCCACTAATTCGACTCATTGAAGGAACATCAATTGTAAATATGAGAAGCTTGGTGCCAAGATGAGGAACATAAGATTTGGATTTAGTATCGATGGAATCAATCTGTTTGGTAATATGAGTAGTCGTCACAACACTTGGCCAGTTTTATTGTGTATCTACGATCTCCTTCCTTTGTTGTAAATGAAGTGGAGGAATTTCATGATGTCATTGCTAATCTTGGGACCCAAACTGCTGGAAAATGATATTGATATGTACCTTGCACCACTGATTGTGGATTTGGCATAATTTTGCAATAAGGGGGTCGTGGTGTGGGATGTATACAAAAGAGAACATTTCACCCTATGGGCCATGATATTTTAAACCATAAATGATTTCTCGGCCCTCGGTAAATTGGCAGGCTATAGTACAAAGAAAGCAAAAATGAGTCATATTTTTGAAGTGGAGATTGAGAGCTTGTGGTTGCTGAATTCCAAGAAAACTTTGTGCATGGGTCACCGTAGGTTTCTACCTTGAAGTCATAGATACAGTAAGATTGATGACAAATTTGATAGGAAGAGGGAAGTTCGTTTAGCCCCGTAGCCTACGAGTGGAAGACAAGTATATTCATGTGTGGACAATATCGATGTTCTGTATGGAAAGAGCCATAAATCTCTTCATTCCAGGATCATATGGAAGAAGAGGTCGATATTTGGGAATTACCATTCTAGAAGGAGTTAGATGTCCAGTATTGTATCGATGTCATGCACGTTGTGAATAATGTTTACCACAATTTGGTTGGCATCCTACTGAACATACTTGAGAAGACCAATAATGGTGTGAATGCTCATCGCGACATGGCCTATATGGGAATCAAGCCCAAGCTTATAGTGATAATGGAGGATAGAAAAGTCCACACATCCCCGCTGCATGCTACACCTTGTCCAAGAAGGAGAAAGAAGACCTCCATAAGTGTCTCTAAGGTATTAAAATTCCATTGGGCTACTCCGCAAATATTAAGAAGTTTGTGTCTATTAATGATTTGAAGTTGCTTGGTATGAAGTCCCATTACTGTCATGTCTTGATAATCCAAATGCTTCCTATTGTAATTAGAAATATACTGCCAAAAGATGTAAGGTTGGCAATCACGAAGTTATGTTATTTCTTCAATGTGGTTTCTTACAAAGTTATTAATCCCGATGTACTAGAAAACTTGCAGAGTGAGGTGGTGCAAATTCTATGTCAGCTTGAATGTATTTTCCCCATCATTCTTCGATGTCATAGTCTACCTAGTTGTTCACCTTGTTAGAGAGATTAAGATTTGTGGATCCATATTCCTACGTTACATGTATTCCTACGTTAGAGAGTTTATTGTATGCAAATTTTTTTCTTTGAATCTTTGAAAGACATAACGGGGTGCAAATTTTTGAAATTATTTGCATTTTTTACCCTCATATGTGTGTTTTTTATATATATTTGCATTTTTAAACCAATTGACTCAAGCCATGTTTGATCATCTCAAGAAAACTCTTAAGAGAATGATCTTGGTCATGCACACCACATTCCAAGTTCATCTCAAATGCAATGAGAAGCCGTCTTGTGAATGTAGTGTGTTGAGTCTAATGTGCATAAAATGAGTCAATTTTTGCTTTACTTTCATTTTAGCATTTTGATAAGCAAGTGAAGGACACAAGTATGAATCAAACAAATTTCACCCAAGTTGCTATAGAGACTCTAGAGAACTCCAAAATTTCACAAATCATGGCAAATACCGCTAGAAAGGAAACTTGGTAAGTAAACGCAACATGTTTTATCATGTTTTTCTTTTAAGACTAATTTTTTTAATTTTGAAAGCTTAGCAAGATAAATGACTTTAGACATATCTAAGCAAGTAATTTTCTTCAAAATATAGCATGGTGTATAAAATGAAACATAGATCATTTGCATAATAGACAGAGCTCATAAAATGAAAATCAAGTCTATATGCAATGCATGAGACAGTTTTATAAACTCCAGCTCAACAAGTGATTCAATTTTAAGTACAAAACTGGTCCAAGTTGAGTTATTAGCAAGATTAAGCTCAAAAAGGATACCAAAAGAAGGATCCAAAGGTAAACTCAACCAAAAACCAGAAACACAGAATGGAGAGAAGAAGATAAGAAACTACAAACTGGGTAGCTATAGAGCAAAGTGAAGATAGTAGAGAACACTATGGCTTAGACTCGCTCTCATCTTCCCCAATGACTGACATAGGGAAGCTACCTCTAGATCCCAAACTAAGAAGTACACAAAGACCCTGTCTACCCAAGGGGCCGAACACCTGCTAGACTTATAAGACTGTGAGAGAACTCAACCTAGAGAGAAAAGAGTACAGCTAATTAAGCATGATAGCAACCTATAGCACAAGATGAAAGGTCCATGCAAAAGCATGCCAGAAGTCTAAGTGATGTGAACTTATAACTCTAAGGAATAAAACCCATAAGCATCTAGAGCAATACAAAAGAAAGGAAAAACTAAAATAAAATATAATACATAATATACATATTAACTCCCCATCACAGAAGGCCGTAAGGGCACACGACTCCAAGCTCACTCCTCAAGGCAACAAACCTAGAGCTATCCAAAGGCTTGATAAAGATATCGACCAACTGGTGATCACTCTCTGCAAACTGAAGCACTATGTCTCTTTTCTCCACATGGTCTCTAAGAAAGTGATATCTAACATCAATGTGCTTGGTCCGGGAGTGCTGCACTAGGTTCTTGGCAATGCAAATAGCAGAAATATTATCACAGAAAAGTGGAACACTCTCTATCTCTAACCCAAAGTCCTGCAAGATCGATCTCATCGAGAGCACCTGGCTACAGCAACTGGCTGCAGCAACATACTCGGTCTTAGTGGTGGACTGTGCGACTCCGGACTACTTCTTAGATGACCAAGAAATAAGAGAAGTACCAATGAATTGGCAAGTGCCAGAAGTGCTCTTCCTATCTATCCTACAGCCGGCAAAGTCTGCATCAGAAAAGGATCTAAGAGATAGACAAAAAGAAGAGTACCAAATACCATAATCAATGGTAACTTGAAGGTACCTGAAGATGCGCTTCACCGCCTAGCGATGGGAGGCGCGAGGAGAAGCCTAAAAACGAGCGCATATACACACGACAAAGTGTATGTCTGGCCTTGCCTTTTTGCGAATGACAACCCCATCCTCACTCTACTTGTTTTTAAACACCCACTTGGTTCCAATGACATTATGACCCGATGGGGGCTCTACAAGCTACTAATTTGTTCCTCTCAAAGTTTTCCAGTTCCTCATGCATTGCATTAATCCATGATTCATCGGATAATACATGAGTAACATCCTTTGGCTCGAAAGAGGCAACAAAGGAAGAGTGAAGGCAGAAAGAAGATAAGTCTGATTTTGAGCGCGTCACACACTTAAACAGATCACCAATGATTTGCTCAGGTGGATCAGAACGTTGAATGTGGCTGGGTGGACCAGAAGCAGAAGTGACCTCTACCTCTTGAGCAGAAAAGTAGGAAGAGAGCCACTTGCTGAAGGAGAGTCCGAAGGCAAGAGCTGGTCTCCTTGAGGTAGGAGGCACATCAGGTGTAGAGGGGATTGGATCAGGTGGAACACCATCATCTCCATCGAGATAAACACTTGCAACCAAAAATGAGAAAATGAGAAACACAGGGCTTTGGCCCATACCTCAACTCATAAGAAGTGTGATGCAAATGTGCTCTCAAGAAAACGCGATTAGAAACATGACAAACAATAGTTATAGCCTCAGCCCAAAATTCCTAGGAGTACTATACTCATCTATACTCATCTAGCATTCTTCTTTTCCACTATGCCATTTTGCTGAGGGGCGTAGGGAGAAGAGAACAGATGCTTTAAACCAGACTCTACACAGAAACTCTCAAAGTAGGAATTCTTGAACTCTGTGTCATTATCACTTCGTATAACTCTTAATGCACTTGGGAGCTCAATAGACAGCCTACTAACAAATCCCCTAAAGTGAGAAAAAGTCTCATCCTTCGAGGCCATGAAAAATACCCAAGAATACCTCAAAAAATCATTAACAATGACAAGAATATTCCACTTCCCTCTTGCTGACTGCACTCTAGCTGGACCAACAGTGTCCATATGTAAAAGCTATCCTAGTGCATCAATCATTACTATGGTGACTGAAGGATGAGAAGCAGTAACCATCTTGCCATGTTGGTTGGGAGAGCAAACTAAATCTTTGACCATCTCGAGTTTGGACAAACCACGAATAAGATCGTGGCTGCTAACTTTGGTCAAATGATCAAAACCAATGTGACCAAATCTCCTATGCTAAAAGGAGAGAACGGGACTCAGAAAGCAATCAAACATTGAAGAGAGTCTCCAGAAGAAATAGAAAAATAGAAAAAGACTTCCCAGAAATTTCAAACTAACTCTCCTGATGAATCAAGGATTCTACAAGCATTACTCTTAAAGCTTACCTCGAAAGAGTCATCGATAAGCTGAGAAACAGAAAGTAAATTATATTGTAGCTTACTCACTAAGGCAACGTCCTTAAGAATAAAATTTTCATTAATGCAGACGTTACCTTTAGCAATGACTCTACTTGAAGAAGCATCCCCAAAAGTGATCGACTCATCACCGTGGGCTCAATCTAGGGAAGAGAACCAATGGTAGTCTCCGGTCATATGGTGAGAACAACCGGAGTCTACAATCCAAACATCTCTCTTCCCCATCCGGCGAACTTGATCAAGTCAAAAGAGAGAGAGATAGAGGACTCAGTACTGGGATAAAGTGAAGACTTGGGAACCCAATATTGAATCACAAGATGCCTCAAAGTACTAGCTACATAAGAAGACTAGACTCTAGTGCCTCTCTGACGCTCAACTCTCACAAGATCAGAAGAGGCAACTCTAGTAGAAGATCTGGGAGTTGTCACTGGTTTGGCCCGCCTGGTGCAAAGGCCGGACTATCCCAACGAGGCTGCCTAAATCTCCTACCTGGAAACACCTCACGCCGCTGATATCTACCTCGATGGAAAAAATGAGGAATATCCAGAGGACGATGGAAAGGCTGACCACGAGAAACTCCAGGACTAAAACTTGACTAAACAGTATGAAAATCGAGTCCTGGACACTGCCCAAAAAGAGGTGACTCTCTAACCTGTATAGAAGCAGTGTGTGCCTTAGGAGCACTCAGAGTCTGGGGATGACCATGGATACCCCTAAGAGTAGCAACACACTCACGCCTCGTGATCTTGGTGCGTCTAAAATAGAAATCTACTTGGTGACCATTCTTCTTACAAAAGGTGCATGAATAATTCGCCTTGCTAGAGGCAGAAGTGACAGGAGAAGCACCCTTCTGCTCAGAAGTCCAATAGACAATCCTAGCAGACCTAAACACAGTGGTACTCACCCCGGGAGCTACCACAATCTCTCCACTCTTGGAGCCACGCACAATGATAGGAGGATGAGTCCTAGCGTGCTCCAAGTAATGAAATCCTAGACCCTGATTAAATCTTCTAATTTTTGATTAGTCTAGAAAGAGGTTTAGCTTTTTCTTGCCTCCTACAAACTTCTCGAGAGTGATCATGAGATACTCACACTCCTGGAAGAGAGAGGCGCATGAAGAACAAGGTTGAAAGGAAGAAGAAGAACCAAAAAGAGAAAAAGAAATGCCAGCATGTGCATTTTTCTCCCTCAGCACGGCTGCCTCAATCTTGAGGGCCTCACAAGAAACGCATGGAGCTCCTCTAATCCTATGGGCTTAGTCTTCTAACTTCCTAAGTTCGACTTGGATTTTATCCATGTCCTCCTCCATCACAGAACAATGCAAGCAACTCTTATGTGACTTATCTAGTAAGTCCTTATCAAGTTTAGCACACTTGATATTTAAAGCTTCATTATCAAGTTTTAGTTGCTTACAGCCCTCACATGAGCTGACGGGTTCTTAGAAGCGTGCATTTCATGTTCATTATTTCTAGAAGAAAGCTTCCTAAGGTGACCACTCATGGCATCAATTTTAGCAAGTAACTTAGGGTAATTTGAGCAAGAAGGAGTAGAGTGAGCACGAAGAAAACTAGCATCCAAAGAAGAAATATCAATAGAATAAGTGCTAGCATTCTTCGACCTAAGACTTTAAAGTCTTTAGGTTCTTTAGAATGTGGTTGGGGCCACCACATTCAAGCAGAAGATGATCATGCCACCTCTTCTTCCTAGCTCTCTCTCTTCATTAAGTTGGTCATAGATGGGTACCCTCTTGTATGCATGAGAGAATTTGATGTCTCCGTGGTTTGAGAGGCTAAAAGAGCAAGCTCATTTTACGTCGATGTAATTTTTCCAGCTTGGTTATCGCTTGAGCTTGCAAATTCAAGCAGAGTATGCAGAGAGAAAAGCTTAAAGAGCAAGAATTGAAAGAAGATCCAATGGGATCCAATGGGATCAAATGAAAGGCCATCGATCGTGATTTCGTCTTGCGAGAGACGACGTCGATCTCATGAGTCTTGAGTCGGGAATAGAGCCCCTCAAGAGTCAAGGTCGACAATCGGTAGTATCCTTGATGGTGGTCACTTTCATCTCCCAAACACGAAGATCGAGTGCGGTCAGAAAATATCGAGCATTGTCCCATTCAGAGTATGTGCAACCAACAACTTGGAGATCGCTCAAAATTTTTGTGAAATGACCGAAACACTCATCAAGGCTCTCACCAGCGTGATGTTCAAATTTGTTATATTCACGCTTGTGCTGATCGTACCTCACAATCTTGATTTGGGTAGTGCCCTCATGGTATGCATCGCGGGTCACTCAAATCTCATGAGCAGATCGTAGGTGAGCAATCCTATTATACTCACTGCGGCTAAGTCCAGGTATGAGAATGTTCCTTGCCTTAACTTTTGCCTAAACATCAGCCATATTGCTGGCCGTGACGTTCTCATTAGCAGGAACCTCATACTAGAGCTTCACCTTCTGCCATATTAGGAAGCCCTGGGTAGTGATGTATGACAACATCTGAGACTTCCAAAAGGGAAAATCGACTCCAAAAAGGATAGGAGGCTTGGTGGAATATTTGTTCGTCGCCATGGCTCTCGAGATCGGTCAAGATCTATGGAAGAGAAAAACCGGCTCTAATACCAATTGAAGGATCGAGATGGTGAATAGAGGGGGTGAATGGTCACAAACAAAATTTTCTCCACAAAATACTTCAAGTAAGACCTCGAAAAGATCGCGTAAAAGGAATCATGAAAGACTCAAACAACTTCACAACTATGTGTATCCCTAACTTGCATGGATGAGAACCATAGAATATGTGAGGATATTTGAGTCACAATCCTGGTTGTCAAGTATGTAAAACAAAAAGAATCAATTCAACTCTTGCTTTTAGAAAGAAGATTGAGCCAAATCACAAAAGCCCACTTTCAGAAAAGCAAAAAGCAGATTTTCCAGAAACTGTCCTCACTTGGAGCAAGTGGTTGGTGGACTTATGTTCCTCTAAAACTTTTGGGAATTTTCATTACTCTAAGAAAATGCATCCTGAAGCACTCCACCAAACATCAACTCAAAAATCTTTGTAGAAAAATCAGCAAAAATCAAATATCACAGACTATTAGGAACTTCGAGCAGAAAGTTTGGGGCTTGGTTTTCACCTCATGGCGCCCAAATAGTGCGACAAGTGGACCCCAAAATTTTTATGCAGATCGATATAAGAGTCCCACACCTTATCGAATAAGAATCAATCAAAATTGATTTTTCTAGATTTTTCTAAAAACCAAAAACTGACTGCTATGTGAAGAACAAGTTCTGGATAGAGACGCAATTTGATAGAAAACTTGATCTCTAGTTTATCCTAGAGTGCAAAAGAGATGTAAAATTATATGAACACACTCAAGACATCCAATATTAGCAGCATTTAGAAGGAGGGGAGGCAAATCCAAATTGCAAGAAAGTAAATTGCCAGAATTTAAATGTTGAATTTAAGACATAAAGTAAATGCATAATGTAAATTCAAGCATGAATGAAAAGATTTGCATTTCTGGAAGATGGAGATTTACAAAAGCCTCACAACAAGGTGAGCAAAGTTCAAAGGAGCACAAAAACCTCTACAATCTTTAAGGGGAGGAGGCTACCTCTCCACCCCTATTTATACTACTCTTGGGCCACCTACCACCCTTGGATGAGTCCCTCAACCTTAGAGCACTCATCTAAGGGCTAGAATTAACCCACTCACACAACCATGCAAGGACTAACCTAAAACCCAAACACATGACGGGTTTTCTTACACGGTTTTCAAACCATGCTACATAGACCCGCTAACCTATCAACTAGACCGCAATCCGACGGCCTTTCTTAATCCACGCAGCATTTAGCTAGCATCTCCTCCTTTCTTTGTCTTCTTGGCTTGCCTGAACTTTGTCTCTGATCATCTTCCAATGATCTCCTAACTGTCTGAATCTCCGACGCTCCTCGCCTTGTCTCGGTCATCCTCCGCCACACCATGATCTAGCACCGTCGCCCTGCAACCATCAAAGACAACGAAAAAAACTTTCACATAGCAATGCCCACAAAGACATTTATTGATTATCCCAAAATCATTAATCAATCATAATTTTGCTCAAAGGTCCGATGCTACCGCCTCCAAGCCGGTAGCATTGGGAAAAACCATCAACACTCAAATTGCTTCAAATTGAAAATCTAATTCAAATCAAACTCAATTTCAAATCAAACCAAGCTCAAATCTTATCAATTACTCATCACATACAAGGATAGACCTCCACATGGTCTTTCAATATAAAAATATTTTAGTTTTGGTCAATGTGTAGTAAATGAGCTCAAATTTATGCTTTAGACCTAAAATGTGCATAATACAAAATTTCCACAAACAAAGTCTAAGAATAATGAAACAAATTTTACCATGTTCCTGAGATCACAAGCTCTCCAAATATGTAAATGTATTTAGATTCTTACTTAGTTCGCATGAAATGTATAAATAGACAAATTTCAATGCATGCAAAAACTCAAATAATTGTAAGTTGTACAAATGAATTGGAAATTCAATGAAACAAAGTTCTAAATTCATGTTTAGCCATGTAGTTTTAGGTTATGCAAAAACATTTCCAATTGATCACTGGGTAAATTATGAAACTTAAAAAATAAAGTAAGGGCTTAAAATGTACCATATACAAGATTTTTGCAAATAGCTCAGAATAGAAACAACCTAGTTTTATTAAAATCCTTAGGTCACAAGCAACTCAAATATACAAAAATATTTGAGTTTCAACTTGTTTCAAACAATTCTCCAATAAAAGATATTTTCAATATATAGAATGTTCAAATAGTCATAACTTGTGCAATAGATCTCTAAATTGAGCATAATCAATTTTTATAAACCTTGAAGTTAGTAAATTACCTATATATATGCAAAACTACTTAGCATGAACTACTGAGTTTATACATGTTATGCGATATTAGAATTACAAAGTTTAATAGTAATCCAAATAATTTTAGCCTCTTGAATTCATAAATATTCACATACATAAACATAATTTTAGCCTCTTGAACTTGAAAATTAAAAACAACATATATATAAGAATTAAGGAGTCATGCCTTAGAATGAAACCAAAGTTTTTCTTACGACTGAATACTATGCAGAACCAAACTGCGAACCTAGGACTAAATGATCGTTATGCATAAAATAGTAACTACAGAAGCCTAAAGAGACCCTTACTTCTTTATTAGATTTCACTTCAGTTTTACACACGATTTCTTTTGCCCTTAATGACAACTTGTTGTTTGCTATTTGCCACACTTCTTGTTGGATAATGATTAGCAAAGCAAGCACTCTCCTTTGATTATGTTGATCCCACTATTTTATGAGGTTTATGTTGTTTTATCAAATGATATATGCATGTGTGTATACTATATTAAAACTTGCTATGTTGTGGGTACCAGTGGATACTTCCTATTTGTATGCATCACTATTACTTTGGCACTTGTTTACCAACTATTGTAACCTTAGCTTATGGTTTAGACATTAGTTAGTGTCACTATGGGTAACGATTGAGAAGTACTTCACACATATGCTTAGCCATGCTCACTTAGGATGCCATTAATTGTTGAGTTGCACTTCTATTCAGGCTTGAGTAATTTTTAAAGATACAGAGCCAAGTTATGATCTCCATGTATTTTGATAAAAATCCAACTTAAAAACTTATGGTTTAGACACCGGCGAGTTACTATTTAAACATGAGGCATGAGGAGGGACCTCACTCGTAGACAAGGGGAGATACTCTCTTGGGTCAATTAAGGACTGAACATGATGCTACCACCTAAATGTTTGAATCCAATCACATGTGCTAGTATGGGATAGCCTTAGCTTAGTAGACTAGCTGGGGTTTAGCTTGCAATTTGGGAGGCCAAAGTAGTATGGGCATACTGGGGTACGGTGTTGCTCGTAGGTGCTCCTTCACTGAGGTGTTGGGGTTAAAGCATTCCAATATAACGGTTTATGCCTTGCTATGGGGGAAAGGACTTGTTGAGGCGTAAACCATCATTAGTGCTGAGTGTACGGGTTTGGATTTCCAACGCCATAGCAAGGGTGTGCCTTCCCAGGCTGGTGCAAAGCTAGGCTCTAGCTAGTTGAACGGTTTTGTCACAATCTAGCACGGTATCTAGCATAGTTGACATGATTGCTAGAATGTGTCATTTGGGTAATGAGTACCCTCTTTGTAGACATCTAAATCTAATTAATTAGTGGTGCTCGTAGTCAGGGGCAACTCAAGAAAGTAATGTCAAGTATCACTTTGTTTTTGCAATGGTTTTTGGAAAATGTGTTATGACGGGTTGGTGTATTATTAAGCCCAGGTTGTGTGTGATTTACTCAATGTTCATGGCCATGGAGGGCTATGAAATGATGGAATCGAACTTTATGTACTGTTATTAGTTTCGTATCAATGCTCATTTCAAATTTCATTATTGTTTGATGAACTACTCTCTTGCAAACAAAGTCTGCCTTATGCTAAAAATAAAACTTAGTATAGTGGCTTGATCTCTTTGGACTGGTTTTACTTGTATTTTATTTCCATATACTAAAGTCTTGTGAGTACATACATGTACTATCCATTGCTTAATTCATATATAGATGAAGGTACAGAAGAGATCCCCGATGATTCATACTTTGCACCGGGGTGCAACGACTACTTGGATGGGTGAACTAGGGCTCTTCCTAGTCGGTTGCCTTTGGGGTTATGGATGGGCATACCACTATCCTACTTTTACTTAATACTTAATTTCTGCTGCAATCTACTTTTGTGAGTAATGTTTGGCCAGTCGGTCGCATACTTGTAATATTAAGTAGTGGTAATAGCTTTCTAGTCTATGTTTATGCTATGTCAAATTCTTAAACAAGTGTGTATGTGTAATTATACATCTCGAATGTGGATTATGTGGGTGCTAGATGTTGATCTTAGGAACTAGCGTCGGCCACATATCTAAGTACCTAGAATTGTTCTCAACCGTCTGACGCGTGGAAACATGCGACTGTCGTTCCCTATTTATTATGACACACACTCCTCAGTGGTGTGGGTGATATCTTGCTACCCAGGAAGAGTTTGTTTCAATCCTGGTATGGTTATTCAGAAAAGAATTAGAATTCTCTTGGTTGCATAAGTGTGTACGGTGCAACCGAGTGGCTCATATATGTTTGAGTGAGGACCATTTGGTTAATACTACATGCATAGGACTATTGGTGGCTGTGAGCATATGCTTAAGTGGAGTATGGGTGTCACCTCTAGTCCAACGTAGGAGTGAGATTTGATTCAAATGTAACACCCCAGACACCTCAACAAGCCTGGGATGCTACAAAACGTCATGATCAACAGTTGAATTTACTAAAAATTCAGCAGCATCTCCATTTAAAAAAAATAAAAACAACACGGGAGCAGAATATAGTATAACATGCATCACAAAAACAAAAATGGGAAACAGGAATAACCACAATATCACACTTAAATCTTTAAGTACATGGCGGTAAGTTTTAAACATTGAACTAAAATATAACATGATGGAACTAAAATGAAGATGTGATGTGTAAGAACGTGTTGCTACTCCCATCCCTTTATGACATGATCTAGGTACCTAGGATAGATAAATTGCAACGGTGAGATTTGCACATCTCACCAAGAAATATTGTTTTGACAAGTTAATTTATAGCTACTCGAGATATAAAACATGATATGGCATCAAAATATTAGAAATAAAAAAAAACATCACAAGACATAGCCACAATTTTATCTTCATAACCACAAGAAATACCTTCCATTGCACTTCTTTTATGAATGCAATGACATGTCCACTGCCTGCATAACCGAAGGTATGGAGCCACATCCCACGATGTTGTACTAGTATGTCACAACTATAGGTCCACGACAAAACTTCAAATGCATATGCCTATTCAAGCGCACATGATATGCACCATATATGCATAAATATACCTCCAACAATGTTTTGGCATCATTCACAAGTGCGAAAAGATAACTTACTTCATGAATAGACATAATTTATGGCAATGACAAAACATGCTTTGAGATGAAGATTATCACAATAATTCAGATCATAAATTGAATATCACGGTTCTAAATTTAAAGTGTAGGTGATAAAATTAACAAGTCAAAAACTGTAGCAAAACTACCGCCACATTTACTTGCCTCCGACAACGAGAACGGCAACCCTCAAGTGTGGCTCGAAGCACCACCACCTGTTTCATAGCCACCTCTTAGTACAAGCACTTTAAACTCATAAACAAATGAAATATAAAGCGCTCCTATGCCCCAAAACTCCTGCACAAGCATAAATGAGAAAAGCAGCACAATTCGCATTCGATCGATAAGAGTAGCAGTAGTTGTCTTCTTTGTATCTAACTTTTTACCATAGCTATTGTAACATCCCAAATTTTGCTCTTTAAAATTAGTTAATAGTGTTTTATTGCTATTTGTGTGATTTGTGAATTTTTTGGATTTATTGGATTTTTCTGGAGTTTATTTGAATTATTTTAAATTAAGTATATTAACCTTTTGAGGAAAACTAATTATATGTAGCTAGATTTAAAATAAAGTTTTGCTAAAAATATTTTATTTGAGTCCAGGATGTCTCAAAGTATTTTGAGATTTTTCTTGGATTTTTCCTGATGTTTTTCGTTGCTCAAATAAATCAAAGTAATTTCTCTAAATATTTTAAATACAAAACACCGGTAATTTAGAATAAGATCGGGTCGATCTTGAAAGATCGCGCACGCCGCCCGAGTGCAACGCAGCCCGTTCGGCCCATTTTCTAGAAGCCGCGCCGTAGCCGTTGGATCGTGATCCGAGGGCCTTCAGCAAGTCGCGCAGCTGCCAAACCCTAACCACTAAGCGCCATCGATTAGCATCGTGCGGTCAGGATTGGATCGCACCATTTCGACCGTATCCAATCCAGACCATAGATTCGTTGCAAGCGGTTGAGATCGTGCCGCGCCAGGACTTCTTCGCGATCGTCCGATCAAAATCCAAGGGCCATCCGTCGTCGTCTCGGATCAGGACTATGAGTTCACCGCGGATTCATCGCCATCATGTCCGTTGAGTTTCTTGAGCCCATACGCATCGCCCGAGGGCTATTTAAGGATCCAGACCCCCTCCCGAGATTCCCCGTGAGCTGCCGCATAGGAACAGAGCCGCTTACTGAAGGAGAGTCCGAAGGCAAGGGCTGACCTCCCTGAGGTGCAGAAATAGAAACAAGAAGCACCTCAGGTGTAGAGGGGACTAGATCTGGTGGAACACCATCATCCCTATCATCCTCATCCTCCACAAAGATGGTCTTGGAGGGATAAGAAGAGCCTAAAATATCAGGTATAGCTCCTGGGCTAGCCTCATTAAAGGTCACATCACAAGTCTCTATGATCCTATTCACATCGCAATTCTAGACCCTATAACTACGAGAAGAAGTCAAGTAACCTAGAAAAATACCATCAGAAGAACAAGACTCAAACTTATCTAGATTACTAGACTTCAAGATAAAATATTTACAACCAAATACACGAAAATGAGATACACTGGGCTTTCACCCATACCTCAACTCATAAAAGTGTGATGCAAATGTGCTCTCAAGAAAACGCGATTTGAAACATGGCAACCAGTAGCTATAGCCTCAACCCAAAAGTTCCTAGGAGCACTGTACTCTACTAGCATCGTCTTGGCCATCTCAACCAGTGTCTTGTTCTTTCTTTCCACTACGCTATTTTTCTGAGGGGCGTATGGTGAGGAGAACTGATGCTCTAACCAGACTCTACAAAACAACTCTCAAAGTAGGAGTTCTTGAACTCCATGCCATTATCACTGCGTATAGCTCGTAATGCACCTGGGAGCTCAGTAGACAACCTACTAACAAATCCCCTAAAGTGAGAAAAAGTCTCATCCTTCGAGGCTATGAAAAATACCCAAGAATACCTCGAAAAATCATCAACAATGACAAGGACATACCACTTCCTTCCTACGGACTGCACTCTAGCTGGACCAATAATGTACATGTGTAAAAAGCTATTCTGGTGCATCAGTCGTCTCTACGGTGACGGAGCATGAGAAGCAGTAACCATCTTGCCATGTCGGCAGGGAGAGCAAACTAAGTTTTTGACCATCTTGAGTTTGGGCATACCACGAAGAAGATCGTGGCTGCTAATTCTGGTCAAATGATCAAAGCCAATGTGACCAAGTCTCCTATGCCAGAAGGAGAGATCATGGGACTCAGAAGCAATCAAATACCGAAGAAAGTCTCCAGAAGAAACAGAAAACATAGGACGAAAGACTCCTAAATCTAGAAATCCCGCATACTAACTCTCCTAATAAATCAAGGATTCTACATGCATTACTCTTAAAGCTTACCTCGAAAGAGTCATCGATAAGCTAAGAAACAAAAAGCAAATTATATTGCATCTTACTCACTAAGGCAATGTTCTTAAGAATAAAATTTTCATTAATGCAGACGTTACCTTTAGCAATGATTCTACCTGAAGAAGCATCCCCAAAAGTGATCAACTCATCACTGTGGGCTCAGACTAGGGAAGAGAACCAACGAGAGTCTCCGATCATATGGCAAGAATAATCGGAGTCAACAATCCAAACATCTCCCTTCCCTATCCGCGAACCTGATCAAGCCAAAAGAGAGAGAGAGGACTTAGTACTTGGATAAAGTGAAGACTTGGGAACCTAATACTAAATCACACGATGCCTCAAAGTACTAGCTATAGAAGAAGAAGACTAGACTCTAGTGTCTCTCTGACGCTCGACTCTCACAAGATCAGAAGAAGCAACTCTAGTAGAAGATCTAGGAGTTGTCACTGGTTTGGCCCGCCGTGGTACAAAGGCCGGACCATCCCAATAAGGCTGCCTAAATCTCCTACTTGAAAACACCTCACGCCGCTGATATCTAACTCGATGGAAAAAATAAGGAATATCAAGAGGACGACGGAAAGATTGACCATGAGCAAATCCAGGACTAAAACTTGACTGAATAGTATGAAAACCGAGTCCTAGACGTTGTCCAAAAACTCGCGACTCTCTAACCTGTTTAGGAGCAGTCGTGTCTTAGAAGCATTCAGAGTCTGGGGATGACCCTGAATACTCCTAAGAGCAGCAACACGCTCACGCCTTGTGATCTTGGCGTGCCTAAAGTAGAAATCTACTAGGTGACCATCCTTCTTACAAAAGGTACATGAATACTTCGCCTTGCTAGAGGCGTATGACAGAGAAGCACCTTACGCTCGTAAGTTCCATGGACAACCCCAGCAAACCTAAACACAGTGGTATTCACCCTGAGAGCTACCACAATCTCTCCACTCTTGGAGCCACGCACAACGGTAGGAGGATGAGTCCTAACATGCTCCAAGTAGTCAAATCCTATACCCTAATTAAATATGCTAATTTTTTATTAGTCTAGACACTACAGGAAAACGTGGTTGATTCGTCAGCCAACATTATTTTCGTCGGCCTGAAGGAAGCCGTCGAAAATAAGTTTGTAAATTCGTCGGCAAACTTAAGCCGTCGAAAATGTCCCTATAATTTTGTGCATAATGAATGCATGTAATTGTCCACACATAGAATCAAAATAGGTCCAAATACTAAATATTACCTTGGTTCAGGAAACCATGACATTAACTCATAACTAGATACTTTACTTTCTCATTCCACATCGTCCCTATTCATTCTCTCGCCACCTTTTCATTTAGTGTTGCACTATTGTTTGCCTGAATTTATGTTTGGATCTAACACTTCGTAACTGCATCATCTACATTCTACAAGAGGGCTCTTTAGAGTTTGTCAAGTTTCTGTGTGTTATTATATCCCCAAATTTTCTCCGATCCGACATTGTGAAGTTGCTTTTAACAGTATATGCATGGTGAAACAACTAGTTTGCTTAGTCATAGATGAAGCTCATCGAGCTTCGGAAATCGCCTTACTATGTTGTCTGTTCAGTGAGGCATGTTTCATGCTCAAGTATTTTATTCGCCTTGTTTATCTGCACTTTAAAATACCCCTTCCTTTTTATTTTGTTATCATCATGGGCTTCCTTCATTATCAACTTCATTTAATTAATGACAATATCAAGAAACTAGTTGTATGAGTGCTTTTCACTTATGCTTATTCAATCTTTATTTTCTCGCTATGTTGGCAGTTGGTGGCAGCTCGTGTGCCATTATGGATTTTAGCTTTGACTGCTACACCAGATGTAAGTCTCTGTGTATTAAAATAGAAGTACTTGTGTAAAAATGAAGACACTTTCTAATTTTGCAATCTTATCCTTCATTGTCATTCAAAGAAGGCATCTTAACATACTTCATTTACTTTTGATCGAACTTTCATCCTCAAGAACTCATCATGGCTTGGATCTTTCATAAGCACTATAATAGGAAACATCAAGTTATCCATCGCCAATATTCATATCGATATGAGGACGAGAGAGGTACTTAAGTTTCGTAGTGGATCTCTTTCGTAATGCACATAACAATACCATGACTTGTTTCAGAGCAATCTAGGCCACCCTTTCGCAAGAAGCTTGCTACTTTCAAAGCTATCGCTAGCTATCGTGGATGACCATGGAAAGGATACTTTGCCACCGTGGAGATTTGGATAGAGTGAAGAAGGTATATTGTTCCCGGCTTTCCACATTTTGGTTCCATGTTAATTTGATAAATACTTCACAAGGCTACATCGCTACTCAACTGGGGATCCAGATATCTCTCGCAACCCATCTATTATTCTTTTGCAAAAATGTGATAGATGAAACTATAATTCATATCCAAAAATATGTCGTTTTTTTACACCTTTTGGATTACGTAATAGAATGTTATTGTGAACAATATTAGGTGTAAGGACAAACAGCTATAATTAACATCCTTTTGATTAGGAAAATTTGGCATATTCTTCTTGCAGATTCATATATTTTACCTTTTCCTATTCCTTCTGATAGTGTTGTTATAACTTCCTTGCCATATATGATTCTTGTATTTGGTAGCTTATTTGTGAACGGTTTTGCAGTCTGTTGAGCTTCAGAGTCTGGCGTTGTATTTTGATTCTGATAGCAGTCCTTGGAGTGTGGATAAGCCCTGGGAAGATTTATTGCCTTCAGAATGGAGTCAGGTATCTTCTGTTTGTTTGTAATTTCAAAAATAAGCACTGGTGTTTTAGTGAATTTAATAGTTCAGGAATAAGCTAACCATAGTGAAATCCTTCGGTTCAGGAACAACCGGTTGAATGCCACTTTTGTCCAAACTCCCGCAATCGACATTGTGCTTGTCTAATTAACTTTAGTTTTTGTTTCTCAAACTAATTTCCTCCTTCCAAGACTCTGCTAGTCTGTCATCGAGATGACTTCTCACCGATGTTCAGCATATTGAAAATGTCATCTTCCTTCTCTATTTCCTTGAACTTTGTGGGCACCAATAAGGTTGCTTGTCCATGGTACTTCTCAGGGTGAACCATATGAAATCTTGGATTGTTTATCTTGCTGCAACATGCATGCCTTTTATTTTATTAACTTTAATTTTATATGTAAAGGAATTGTTGTATGCTACATGGTTGTTTGAAAATGATATACCTCAAGTTAATGATGCTGCTTAAGCTTTAATGCTTTACCTTTTTTGATGTAAGTTATACTTGTAGGGCATATGAACTAGTTGGTCAAATTCCAGTTTTTTTTTGCTGCAGTGGAAGTTTACCAAGGAACCAATACCATCGAAAGTGTCACTACATCTAATTACTTCCCTTGCTTTGACAAATAACTACATATAAACTAGTGATGACCAAATTTCATTTCAATAACAAAGAATGGACATATTGTGCAGCTCTCTCTCTCTCTCTCACTAGTACAATTAGATATAATATATCCCGTGGGCATCTAAATAGCAATACACTAATGTAAATTAGTGACTAGTAAATTCAAGATGTTGTGGGCTGACAGTCGACAAAGAAATTGTTGTTGTTTACGTTAGTTTGGTTGTGTTCAAATTTTCTCGTTGTAAAATGGGATTAATGGTGATTCTAACATATATCTCTTTTAGTTTAGTAGCTTGAGATTTTTGAATTTATATATTTGTAAATCATGTTTGATGTCTTGATACCCATGTGGAATTTATAAAACCCGATATTTCCGTCAGCTTTTATATTGTCTAGCTTTATCAGATATGTTCACTTCAATCGGATCTACAAGCAATAATTTCAACATCATGAGTTCCTTTTTAATATATTTTGTAGGATGGTGAAGCTCCAAAGTTAATCGAGAATGGCTTCAGCTTCGTGTGTGCTTGGCACCCTGCTGATCTGATTATCTCGACAGACTTCCACCTTCGGTTCTCATTCTTTTTCTAATTAACCACCGATGGAGACAAATGCACAACTTTGGTACATAATGCAAGAATACATCTCATCGCCAGAGGTATTGGTGGCGGTCTTTTAGATTGCCTTTTTAGATTGCCAAGCCATTATCGCAAGTGATATGTAGTCATCCCGCCGACCATTGGACAGAGAAAGTTTTTGGAGATTTTAAGTATGTCATTGGTGGATTTGCCTATTCACCGTCACTATCCAAAATGATCGTTAACATGATCGTTACGCTTTGCATGTGATGATATCATTGCTGAAAATATAGATGAATCTTCTCGTTATTTTCTAGGATTTTTGGTGAATTTTCTGGGATTTTATATGTTTTTTAATTTTTTGATATTAAATATTATTTTCGCTTACCTAGCCGATTTAAAAATAACAATTGGCCGATTTAAAAAAAATTGGCCGATTTAAAATAACAATCGGCCGATTTAAAATAACATTTTTTTGTCGATTTAATTTTCTCGCATTTTTTTGGCGGTTAGGCCGATTTAAAATAGCAAAAAACCGATGAAAATAAGTTAATTTAGTTGGCTAAGCGATTTAAAATACATATGCTACGTCAAGACCGACGTGGTTCGGTGCATCGACTAGTATTTTCGTCGCCACGTAGTCGTCGAAAATAAATTTATTTTCGCTTGCTGTCGCATTTAAATTCATTGTATTGTTAAAAAGCTTTTTTCGTTTAAAAGTCGATTTAAAATATTCAAAAACCGATTTAAAATAGCTATTTTTGTCGGCTTTTCAGATTTTCGCCGGCTTTCGCCAACTAAAATAATGCGGATTCCTCAGAGTGAGAATGAGGATTAGCTTTTCTTGCCTCCTACAAACTTCTCAAGAGTGCTCATGAGATACTCACACTCCCAGAAGAGAGAGGTACATGAAGAACAAGGGTGAGAGGAAGAAGAAGAACCAGAAAGAGAAGAAGAAACACCAGCACGTGCATTTTTCTCCCTCAGCAAGGCTGCCTCAATCTTGAGAGCCTCACAAGAATTGCAAGGAGCTTCTCTAATCCTATGGGCTTGGTCTTCTAACTTTTTCCTAAGTTCGATTTGGATTTTATCCAATTCCCCCTCAATTACAGAACAATGCAAGCAACTCTTATGTGACATATCTAGTAAGTTCTTATCAAGTTTAGCACACTTGACATTTAATGCTTCATTGCCAAGTTTTAGTTGCTTACAGCCCTCACATGAGCCGACAGGGTCCTTAGAAGTATGCATTTCAAGTTCATCGTTTCAAGATAAAAGCTTCGTAAGGTGACCACTTATGGCATCAATTTCAGCAAGTAACTTAGGGTAATTCGAGCAAAAAGGAGTAGAGTGAGCATGAAGAAAACTAGTATCCAAAGAAGAAACATCAACAGAACAAGTGTTAGCATTATTCAACCTAAGACTTTCAAGTTAAGTTTGCACACTATCATGCAAAGTCCTTAGGTTCTCTAGCTCCACAAACAAAACATCACGCAACACACAATCATCAGTGACTCGAGAGGGAGAAGATCTAAAAGAAACTAACTCCCGTGTCAAGGTACCTATTTTCTTCTCAAGCTCCATACACCTAACTCTAGCTCTAGCATGAAATTTTTCTAGCTTACAGAAAGCTTCATTGAGTTGGTCGTAGGTGAGTACCTTGTCCGAGTCGCTGATGCCGTTGCTGCCTTTCTTCTCTTGCAGATCATCCTCACCTTCGTCGCTCCATGTCTCCGTGTTGGAGAGGCTGATGTCATCGAGGGTAGCGAGGACGCAGTGGAAGAGCTTCTTGTTCTTCGAGAAGTTGTGGTACTTCTTCTCATGCACCGACTCACGAACTGAGGCTTCTTGTTGCGGTTCTTGTCGATGTAGTCATTCTTACCGGAACCACCAATGTAATTCTTGTCCTTCTCTAGCTTGGGATAGTTCGCTCGAATGTTGTTGGAGCCACTACATTCGAAGCAGGAGATCTAGCCACCTCTCTTCCTTTCTCTCACCCTCTTGTATGCATGAGAGAATTTGCGAGCTAAAAGAGCAAACTTATTTTCTGAAAATTTTTCCAGTTGTTCATTGCTTAGCTCGCAAAGGGTAGAGAGAAAATCTAGTAGAAGAATCAAAAGAAGATCCAATGGGATCAATGACCAAGGCCATTGACTGTGATTTCGTCTTGCGAGAGACGACGTTGATCTCATGAGTCTTGAGTTGGGAATAGAGCCCATCGACAAGTTAGTAGTGTCCTTGATGGTGGTCACTTTCATCTTCCAAACATGAAGATCGAGTGTGGTCAGAAAATGTCGAGCATTCTCCGAGTCAGGGTATGTGCAACCGACAGCTCGGAGATCACTCAAAATCTTTGTGAAACGATCGAAACACTCATCAAGGCTCTCACCAGCGTATTGTTCAAATTTGTTATATTCACGCTTGTGCTGATTCTACCTCACGGTCTTGATTTGGGTAGTGTCCTCATGGTAAGCATCGAGGGTCACCCAAATCTCGTGAGCAGATCTGAAAGACCATGTGGAGGTCTATACCTTTGTATGATGAGTAATTGACTAGATTAGGGGTTGATCCAAATTGAATTTGTGACTTGGAGCATTTTGATAGGTTCCCAACCAAGTCGTGTTTCTTTGCTGAGTGCTTCTAGCTTCTCAACTGGTTTTCTTTCTTGGGTGAGTGCTAAGTGCCGAGTGCTACCAGCCTTTGTTGAGTTCCTCTAGCTTCCTGACTGGTTTCTTTGCTGAGTACTGAGTTTTGAGTGGTTCCAGTCTTTGCTAAGTGCGTCTAGCTTTTTGACTAGTTTTCTTCCTTCGGTGAAAGCTGAGTGCCGAGTGCCTCTAGTCCTTGCTATGTGTTTTTAGCTTCTTGACTAGTTTCCTTCTTTGATGAGTACTCTGCTGCAGGCAAGTGGTTTGTTAAGGACTCAGTAGAGTTCCCCATGTATGAGTTTCCAAGTGGTTCTTTGTCAAAATCTTTGGGGCATTGGCAATTGTCCTTAGAGCGTTTAGTGGTTAACCGAGTGGCTAGCCGACTGGTTGTGATTAATTTGTGTTTGACTATTTTGAGATAATCAGCGAATATCCTTCTGGCATTGTTGTGTGAAAGGTTTCCTTGTCTTTGATGGTTGCAGGACGACAGTACTGGGTCATGGTGAGGTGGAAGTTGACCGGGACTAGGCGAGGTGCATCGGAGGTCCAGAACGGTCGGGAGATCGCCGGAAGATGGCCAGAGACGGAGTTCGAGCAAGCCAAGAAGGCAAGGAAAGGAGTAGATACTAGCTAGATGTTGCGCAGATCAATGAGGACTGTCGGAGTATGGTCTAGTTGATAGGAATAGCAGGTCTAGTAGTATGCTTTGAGAGTAGTGCAAGAAAAACCCTATGTTAGTGGGTTTAGGGTTTTCCCCTTGCAGGCTGTGAAGTGGGCTCTTCCTAGCCCTTAGATGAGGCTTAGGGTTGAGGGTTGCATCTAAGGGTGGTAGGTAGCCCGAGAGTTGTATAAATAAGGGCAGAGGGGTAGCCTTCCATAGAGAGAAGGATCCCTGACGGGTTTTAGAGGTTTTGAGTGCTCTGTTGAGCTTTGCCCACTTTTGTTTGTGTGGCTGTGTAACCTCCCTTACAGAAACACAAGTTACCACTCAAAGATTTTAATACTTGCATTTTACTTCTTGTCATTTACATTATGCAAGTTACTTTTTGCAATTTAAATTACGCAATTTTACTTTACACAAGTTGACTCACCTCCTTCTACATGCTTTTATAATTACGATTTTTGCGTTCTTGAGTTGTTGATCTTGTGTTTCAAATCTGTGTGAATTTTGTTTCAGATTTTTGCTTGCTGTGACTTGTGGGTAATTTTTCAAGATCTCCTCTATCGTCAAGATCCCACGAGCAAGAATTATGGGTAGTGATGTATGACTCCATCCGAGATTTCCAAAAGGAAAATCGACTCCAGAAAAGATGGAAGGCTTGGTGGAATATTTGTCTGTCGCTATGGCTCTCGACCTGGTCAAGATCTATGGAAGAGCAAAATCGGCTCTGATATCAATTGAAGGATCGAGATGGCGAACAGAGGGAGGGGGGTGAATGGTCACAAACAAAAATTTCCCCACAAAATATTCCAACTAATACATCAAAAAGATTGTGAAAAAGGAATCGTGAAAGACCCGAATAACTTGACAACTATGTGTACCCCTAGTTTGCATGGATAAGAACTATGGAATATGTGGGGATTTTTAAGTCACAAAAATTTCCCCACAAAATATTCCAACTAATACATCAAAAAGATTGTGAAAAAGGAATTGTGAAAGACCCGAACAACTTGACAACTATGTGTACCCCTAGTTTGCATGGATAAGAACTATGGAATATGTGGGGATTTGGCTCAATCTCCTTTCTAAAAGCAAGAGTTGAATTGATTCCTTTTGTTTTGGATACTTGACAACTAGTTGTGACTTAAAATCACATATTCCATAGTTCTTATCCATGCAAACTAGGACATAGTTGTCAAGTTGTTCGGTCTTTCACAACTCTTTTGATGTATTAGTTGGAATATTTTGTGGGAAAATTTTTGTTTGTGACCATTCACCCCCCTTAGATCTCGATCCTTCAATTGATATCGAGATTTTGATAGATCTTGACCAATGTCACAAAAGCCTTCATCTTTTACTCGAGTCGATTTTCATTTTGGAAATCTCGCATACATCACTACCCATAAGTCTTGCTCGTGGGATCTTGGCGATAGAGGAGATCTTGAAAAATTACCCACAAGTCACAAAGAAAAAATCTGAAACAAAATTCACACGATTTGAAACACAAGATCACTTGGAGCAAGTGGCTAGTGAACTTTTGTTGCTCTAAAAATTTTGGGAATTTTTTCCCTATGAGCAAATGCATCCTAAAGTAGTATATATCACATCAAAAATCCTTGTTGTTACTCGGTACCGCTCGGTGCGCACCTGCGAAGGGTGCCGGTTCTTTGCCCGGCAAACGCATCTCCCAGCACAAGCCTTGCAGACGATCCCCATCACTTGGCCATTCACCGTTTGGGGACTCGATCTGGTCGGGCCCTTCAAAAAGGCGCTCGGGGGCTTGACTCACCTGCTGGTCGCGGTGGACAAGTTCACCAAGTGGATAAAAGCCAAGCCGGTCGCCACCATCATTTTGGTGCAGGCGGCAAACTTCTTCCGCGACATCGTTTATCGGTTTGGAGTCCCGAACTCCATCATCACCGATAACGAAACGCAGTTCACGGGGAAGAAGTTCCTTGAGTTCTACGACGACTTCAACATCCGCGTCGATTGGGCGGCTATAGCCCACCCGCGGACCAACGGCCAGGTCGAGCGAGCGAACGGCATGATCCTCCAAGGGCTTAAGCCGCGAATCTTTAGCCGACTGAAGAAATTCGCGGGGCGATGGGCGGCCGAGCTGCCCTCCGTTCTCTGGAGCCTGCGGACTACACCAACCCGATCGACCGGGTTTACACCATTCTTCCTGGTGTTCGGTGTCGAAGCCGTCCTGCCAACCGACCTGGAGTACGGCGCCCCAAGACTGCAAGCCTTCGACGAGACGCGGGGGCTCAGCGCGCAACAAGACGCCATCGACCAACTCGACGAGGCACGCGATGTGGCCGTTTTGCGGTCGGCCAAGTACCAGCAGATGCTGCGACGCTACCATGGTCGTGAGGTCCGCGGGAGGTCCTTCAACGTTGGCGACCTGGTCCTGCGCCAGGTTCAATCCAACGTCGGCAGGCACAAGTTGACCCCTCCGTGGGAAGGGCCATTCACCGTTGTGGAGGTCCTCCGAACCGGTACCTTTCGACTCAAAGACGCCGATGGCAACGTTGTATCGAACGCCTGGAAAATTGAGAAGTTAAGGAGGTTCTACCCTTAAATTTCATCTTTATCCTCGCATTCCCAACGAATTCCCGGGCTCGGAGCGATGCGTGCCGACCGCATCCTGGTCCTCACGCGACGCCCGGGGCTTCGCCGATATCTACTTAAGTCAACGACCGATCGGCCATTAGATCCTCATGAAGCGTAACCTAATCGACCAAAAGGCTCGGCCTCGCCCGGCTGACTACGGTTCTTGGCAGCACTTTACGGAAGAAGGAAGTACCCACACGATGCGATCCGTGACCGACCCGGGACGCGTCTTTGGGCGGCAGAGTCCCTTGCTATTCTTGCATTTTCCTCAAAGTGTTAGCGCTGTGACCTACGCCCTAAAAACCCGAGTGGTCCCTAAGGGCTACAGTTGCTCGGCGAGCGCTCATATCACGAGAAATGCAAAGTGTCAAGCGAAGCCCCCAAAGTTCACAACATGAAATATACATGCATTGCATCCTACAAAAACAAAAGCGAGACCCGGCCGCCTGGAGGATCATCCAAATGTCGCTGTCGTCGAGCGGCAGCTGTCATTGCCGCTTTCGATAGCGCCGTTTAGCCTAACCCGCCACCGTTTCCGCCGCCGCCCGCACTTGGGCCCGGACCCGGTTCACGTCGCCCTCGATCCCGGCGACGGCTGCCATTGGATCGAGGGAGGCGTCGCGGCTGGCCCAGCAGGCTAGCACGTATTCCGCCACGTCGATAGCAACTCTCCGCCCCCTCGGGTGGAGCGCTCGCGCAAGGCGCGAGGTAGGTCGGCCAGGCGTCGCCACAGGAGAGGTCAAGGCATCTTGCGACGCAATATCCTCAGCGGCTGGTTCACCAAGACCCCAGCAACTCGAGCTCCCCGCCCATGCTCTCAAAAGGCTGGGCAGAGCATGGATAGAAGGTTCTCGCGCGAGGTCCAACGCTCCGCATGCAGCCTGGCCAGCTCCTCCCCGAGGTCCTCGGCTCGACCCCACAGCGGCGCCACCTCCTCGCGCGCTTTCGCGAGCTCCTCCTCAGCCACTTCGCCCGAGCCCGCGGTGCCAAAACCTCCTCGCGCGTCTTGGCGAGCTCCTCCTCCATGCCCGGCATTGGGCCAGCGCCCACAAAGACATCCGCCTCGTGGAAGCGGCCCTTGCGGCTGGGCGTCGAAGAGGCCTTGACCTCGTCGGCCACAAGCCACAGATCCGCCGCCCGGCCACCCACCCGGGGACCACCAGGCGAGGGGCGTCGGAGGTCGCCGGTGGTGTCCGCCTCCCTGCCAAAGCGGCCGCCGGCGCCAGGATTGCCGCACGAGCCCGAACGAAGCAATCGAAAAAAAAGAAGCATCTCAGCTACAATAAGACAGGGTCAAAGCCGTACCAAGACCAAGCGAGAGGGACTCACTCCGCAAGAGGGTTCCTGATGCGGAAGATCAACGAGGGCAGAGTGATCCTGCCCCCCGAGGCGGCGGCGGAGGACCCAGCGACGCGGGGCCTCTTGGGGTCCGAACCCCGGGGGTCTGTCGCCGCCTCCCGTTTGCCGGCTCTCCGATCGTTGCCGCCGCTCGCCATTCGCCGATCCGAAGTGCAAGAGCCGCCCCCTTTTTGTGTCAAAGGAGAGCGCGGAACGACTAGCAAGCGAAGGCAACTGGCTGGGCGTGCCCGCTTTCGTGCCCCTCATGCTATATATATGCAGAGGCGGGATGGAGCGCTCCAAGCGGGCGTCGCCCCGGCCAGAGCACCGCATGCACATTAACTCCACATCCTGCGTTACGGGACGCATTCTCTCCACTCCCTCCACTTCGCATTAAAATGCGATGGTACAGCAGGGGGCGGAAGGACTCGCTTCGGGCAGGGCGCAGCACGACTCTTCGGTTTCGGCTCCTAGGCTGGACCGGCCGTGCCAACATAGCAAAAAGGCCTGGGCGGGCCTGCGGCGGCCCCAAAATGGTGAAAGGCCCATTACCTCGCCACCCTGGTGGACAACCGAGCGATGGGTCCCAATAGCCACAACATATCCAACATGAGGAGCAAAAGTTAATGTGATTCTATCCCTAAAACTTCTTCTTGTTTCCACACGAATCCCCACTCCCCGAGTTCAAGCGCTGTGTGCCGACCACAAGCTTGGTCGCCACGCACCGCTCGGGGGCTACAAGTTCACACGCTTACGCGGGTCGGCAACCCGACCGGCCATGTGGTTCCCCCAAGCGATAACCCTTTCGACCCAAGTACTATGGCCTACGCCCTGGTGGCTACGGTCTCGAAACAAGTGCTTTGCGGTAGAAGGAAGTGCTTTCGTCTGAGGCGACCCACGGCTTGTCGAGGAATGTGCCCGCCACGGCATCTCCAGAAGCGGAAAAGCGAAGGCAAAGAGGCACCAATAGCAGAGGCAGGAGCGTGCCCTAGCACTATGCGCACTGAGTCTACATGCACCAGCCGGACAAGCGTCGACCAATTGGATGTTGGTCAAGCGGACATCGCTTCGGTTGAAGCGTCGCCCGTTCCGTCAGGCCGCCACGCCACGCCGCTGGTGAGACGTATTGCTCCCAATCATTTCGCTTCGTATTTAATTCTCGCACGCACATTAAAAGCCGGCAGGAGGCGTCAGGGCATCGCTCCAGGCGAGACGCCTCATCTCTCGATCTCGCCTCTGGGCCGACCGGGGCAAACAGTATGAAAAAAGTCCACCAGGCCGCAACGGCCTCAAAGGTGGCGAGAGGGCTCTAAAGCTCGCGCTTGGACCCGATCCGGCGCCCCGGGTTCCAAAGCCCTAATCCACCAGGTGGATTCAGGGTCGCCTGACACAGAATCGAGTGAGGGACGAGGACGAGGCGAGCCCCCAGCGGGCCTCTAGTTGAGTTGGCGGACGACTCAATCGCCTTAACTCGTGTCCGAGATCATACTTCACGCTCTCCGCGAGCCCTCGAAGGGTAGCGGCAGTGCGCTCAAGATTCTGAACGACTCGGGTCCGATCACGGGATCGAGTAAAGAAAGGTTTTTTATGGGTCGCCCCCAGCGGGTCGGACTACCCGACGCAGGGATAGTCTGCTCGGAGGTTGCGTGATCTCCAGGGACCACTCGGATAACCCGTTAGCAGCTCCATGAGCACGGTGTTCAAACCTACGCTTGGTAAACACGCGCTTGCTCACCCTCCAGTCCCACACCGCGGGCGGGCGTATCGTGGGGCGAGCAGTGGCTACTCCTCTCGCAGATAGCCTCGCCAGACGAGGACTCGGGACAGACGCCCTCCGCCTAGCTCCGGCATTAAACCAGCCCTACTAACCCGCCTAGCTTCGGCGTTAAACCAGCCCTACTAACCCGCCTAGCTCCGGCGTTAAACCAGCCCTACTAACCCGCCTAGATCCGGCGTTAAACCAGCCCTACTAACCCGCCTAGCTCCGGCGTTAAACCAGCCCTACTAACTCGTCTAGCTACGACGTAAAACAAGCACTCGGGAGCCGGAACCTCGCTGAGGCATTCGGATATCCTGCCATGCGAGCGCGTCAGCTTCTGACGTAAAACAAGCACTCAGGAGCCGGAACCTCGCTGAGGCATTCGGATATCCCTACCGCGAGGCCGCGTCTAGCTACGACGTAAAACAAGCACTCGGGAGTCGGAACCTCGCTGAGGCATTCGGATATCCCTGCCGCAAGGCCGCGTCTAGCTACGACGTAAAACAAGCACTCGGGAACCGGAACCTCACTAAGGCATTCGGATATCCCTGCCGCGAGGCCACGTCTAGCTACGACGTAAAACAAGCACTCGGGAACCGGAACCTCGCCAAGTGCTCGGAAAGCATCCCTGCCGACTGGTGCCACGTCCAGATGAGACGTAAAATCAGCGTTCCGACCAAAGAAACCCCCCGGCCAGCTCTCCGACCCGCCCGGGGGCTCGGGGGCTACATCCACCGGATGCGCTCGCACGCACCCGACCATGTCCGGCCGACCGAGTCGGTCGGATCCTGCCGACCAAGGCAACCCTCCGATCCATTCGGAGGCTCAAAGCCGACTAACTCCGCCCGGCCGAGTCTTACCGATCGAGTTGGTCGGACTTCGCCGCCCGAGTTGAATGAGCATACCGGAGGGTCCGACCGAACGAGCCACTCGCCTCACCCAGTCAATCTTCGCCGATCCAGTAACCCCCGACCAGCTCTCCGACCTGCTCGGGGGCTCGAGGGCTACACCCACCGGGTGCGCTCGCGTGCACCCGGGCAAAGATGGCCGACCAAGTCGGTCGGACCCAACCGACCAGCATGGTCCGACGCCCCCTAAAGGCCCATGGCCTCGCTACGATGCCAAAACAAGATCCCCGGGGAGATCGCATATGTAAAGAAACACCAACAACCGAAGTTCGATGGCATTCATATGGCACGCAAGTTACACATGGTTGCTACTCGCGGCACTACAGTCAAGCCATCGAGACGAGGCGCGAGTCTAAGTGCAGCGCGCGCGCCTGACCGCCTCAATGGGGGCATCCCTCACCCTGCGAAGCCTCGGGACGACATCAATCAGCGCATCCACGGCGGCGGCGTCACAAGCGGCGGCATCCTGCTCGTCCCACTCAGCCATGGCAAGGTCGAAGTCGCCCCATAACTCCGCCAGCAGGGCTTCCTCTTCTGTAGGCGTCGGCGGCGCCTCATCTCCGAAGCTGAACGTCAACTCGCCATCGAGGTCGAGGAGGCTAAGGGATCTGGGCGCGGCAATCGCCCCAAATACTGCGATCGTCTTGCCCTTATATCTTTGGCGGCGCAGGTTTAACGAGCTCCAATGAATATAGGCGTTGGAAGCCGAGGCGTCACCACGTCCACCAAGAAGATCGCGCCATCGAAGGTACCGGGCCATTCAGGAACGCACGTGTTCCCGGACGGCCCCGGGGGCTACTGACGAATACTCGTACCAGGGGTACCCCACAGCAAAGTATATATATCTATTTCAAGATCGCTTCTCTCTCTACCATTCGGACATGGCGGCGCAGCTTGGCGGCGATGCAGAGCATCAAAGGAAGTGCTACCCAAGTCGCCGTCCCTCACCGATGGGATTATCGCTGAACATTGGCCGGAATTCCCAATGGGCCGGCCAGGGCCCAGCCCCAACCGAAGGCTTCGTCGTGTCCCGAAAGATCTCCGGCCTCGATCAAGCCCACCGAGAAGACTCCGACCAGGCTTGGTCCAGCACCTGTGAGCTCGACCTGACCCAGTCAGCGCCTCCGCAGTTCAGACTGGCCTTAGGCAAGGGCCCCAACAAGCTTCGACCCCGCGACCTCGCCACGTCGGTAGACGACGGCAAGTTGGTCGCCTGCCCCACGGACATGACGGCTATGATGGGATGGGTGGTTCCTTCCCTAGGCGGTCAGCGGGCCACCAGAGTCAAGCACCTGTCTCTTCGTGCCGTCACCGTCTGATAGGCCCAGGGGGCAGGTGGGCACCTTCCCAATGGAGCACTATCCGTTGTGTCTCTGAGACCAGTGTGGCATAAGCAGAACTGTCGATCGCTAAGACCAAGACCGGACTCCGGACCTTGCATACCCTAACCTTTTTCTAAACTCCCGTGTAACATGCCCCCTTCGCCTATATAAAGGGAGGCAGGGCCCTCCGGGAAGGGCAGGTCTCTCTAGCAGATAGCCAATGCACACTTCGCAATTGGGTCCCTCGTCCAACTCGGGCGAACGCTCCTAGCTCCCAAGCTCCAGACCCCTCGCTCCTCTGACTCGGACGGGCGCTCAAGGCCTGTCTTGAGCCCTCGGTTGTAACCCCGTGCAGCCTGTTGCACCTCCGTAGCAATACAGACACCACCACCGTGAACTGGACGTAGGGATATTCGGCTCGAACCAGTATACATCTTGGACTCCCTGCGTCTAACCATTCAAGGAGAGGGAACGCGCGGCCCCCTACACCTACAAATTTACTTGCCGGTCATACGAAACACCGACACTAACGCACCTAGCACTTTCATGCGTTTGATGAAAGAAGTCTTACGTGCTTTCATTGGTAAATTTGTGGTGGTCTACTTTGATGATATCTTGATATATAGCAAGTCTCATGAAGAACATGTGGATCAATTGCGTGTTGTTTTTAATGCTTTGAGAGATGCACGTTTGTTTGGTAACCTTGAGAAGTACGCTTTTTGCACCGATCGAGTCTCTTTTCTTGGCTATGTTGTTACCCCACAGGGAATTGAAGTGGACGAAGTAAAAATTGAAGCCATAAAGAGCTAGCCGACCCCTCAGACTGTCACCCAGGTGAGAAGCTTTCATGGTCTTGCAGGATTCTATCGGCGTTTTGTTCGGGATTTTAGCACCATTGCTGCCCCGCTGAATGAGTTGACAAAGAAAGGAGTAGCTTTCACATGGGGACCGGCACAAGAAACGGCATTCAAGTTGTTAAAAGAAAAGCTCACCCACGCTCCATTGCTCCAACTCCCGATTTACGTAAGACTTTTGAGATAGAATGTGATGCTAGTGGGATTGGAATAGGAGGTGTGCTAATTCAAGAAGGTAAACCAGTTGTTTATTTCAGTGAGAAATTAAGTGGTCCAAGTTTGAATTATTTTACCTATAATAAAGAATTGTATGCTTTAGTGCGTGTGCTTGAAACTTGGCAACATTATCTATGGCCTAAAGAATTTGTAATACATTCTGATCATGAATCACTGAAACATATTAGAAGTCAAGCTAAATTGAATAAATGACATGCTAAATGGGTAGAATATATTGAGTCATTTCCATACATCACAAAACATAAGCAAGGAAAGGACAATGTGATTGCTGATGCACTTTCTAGATGTTACACCATGTTATCTCAACTTGATCACAAGATTTTTGGTTTAGAGATGATTAAGGATTTATATGCTACTGATTTGGATTTTAAAGAAATGCATGAACATTGTAAAGAAGGGAAAATATGGAATAAATATGTTCTAAATGATGATTTGCTCTATCGTGATAACAAGCTATACATTCCAACTAGCTCTGTTCGTCTTTTGTTGTTGCAGGAGGCGCATGGAGGAGGTTTGATGGCACATTTTGGAACAAAGAAGACTGAAGATGTACTGGCTGGCCACTTCTTTTGGCCAAAGATGAGATGCGATGTCGAGCGCTATGTGTCACGCTGCACTATTTGCAATAAAGCTAAGTCTCGTTTAAATCCACATGGTCTTTATGTGCCTCTTCCTATTCCTAGTACACCTTGGGAGGATATTTCTATGGATTTTGTTTTAGGTTTACCTAGGACAAAGAGGTGGAGGGATAGCATATTTGTAGTTGTGGATCGTTTTTCTAAAATGGCACATTTTATACCTTGTCACAAGAGTGATGATGCTACAAACATAGCTGATTTATTTTCCAAGGAAATCGTTCGCCTTCATGGAGTGCCTAATACTATTGTCTCAGATCATGATGCAAAGTTTTTGAGCCATTTTTGGAGATCACTTTGGAATAAATTGGGGACGAAATTGCTATTCTCTACTACATGTCATCCCCAAACTGACGGCCAAATAGAGGTCGTTAATCGCACATTATCCACCATGTTGCGGGCTGTTTTAAAGAAGAATTTGAAGCTATGGGAAGAGTGTCTACCACATGTTGAGTTTGCTTACAATCGATCGGTACACTCCACTACCATGGTAAGTCCATTTCAGGTAGTGTATGGGTTTAATCCTCATGCTCCAATTGACCTTTTGCCCTTACCTACTTTTGAAAAGGTAAATTTAGATGCAAAGAAGTGTGCTAAATTCATTTTGAAAATGCATGAAACAACTAAGGAAAACATAGAAAAGATGACTGAAAAGTATAGACTTGCTAGTAGTCAGGGTAGGAAACATTTATCCTTTGAACCAGGTGATCTTGTTTGGTTGCATTTGAGAAAAGATAGGCTTCCAGGATTGAGAAAGTCCAAATTAATGCCTCGAGCTGATGGTCCTTTTAAAATACTTGAAAAGATTAATGATAATGCATATAAACTTGAGTTGCCTGTAGACTTTGGGGTTAGTCCCACATTTAACGTTTCAGATTTAAAGCCGTACGTGGGAGAAGAGGATGAGCTTGAGTTGAGGACGACTCCAATTCAAGAGGGGGAGGATGATGAGGACATCACTCCTTTGGATACACGCATACATCATGGTCCTATGACAAGAGCTCGTGCACGTCAATTAAATCATGAGGTGAGCTCGTTTCTCGCTATTCATCATAATAATATTATTGAGGATGGGATGCTACTAAATACTTGTGATGTTTTACTACTTAGGAACATGGGAGAAGAATGCCAAATCAATCCGGAGTCCAAGTCATCTGTAAGATCGAGGATGAGCCTAGAGGGGGGTGAATAGGCTTTTCTAAATTTTCTATCACTAAAATTCGAGTTTAATTAATTATAAGAACTAGTGACAATTTTGATAATTTTAATACTTAGCAATTCTAGTGATCACCAAATAAAAATGACTACTCAATTTTGTTAATGGCTCAGCAAGTAGCAAGTAGATAACCAATTTGCTAGAATTGCAAAAAAGTAAAGCAAAGCAAAACACAAGAGATGAACACGAATTTTTATCCCGTGGTCTCGGAGACTTGCCGGTCTCCCCTACTCCACGTTGAGGTGACTTGAACTTCTTCAAGCCGGCTCCACTTGCTTGAGCCTTCCCCGATCACTATTGATAGCTCTTCCCCGCTCCGGGTAGGCGAGCCTCGAGCCTTCACAACCACCCGGGTCTTCACACAATCTTCTTTGTGAAGATCACCGGAGCCTCACGCCTCCAAGCCATCTAGGAGGCGGCAACCTCCAAGAGTAACAAACTTGATGTAGGCTTGAACTCAAAAGTGTAATCAATATGGCTCAACTAATGCAATTCACTCAATTTTCCTCTCCAAGAACTCAAGAATCAAGAATTGAATGCACTAGAGTGTGGAGAGAGTTGCTAGGGCTTAGAATGTATTCAATGGAATCACAAACCAGTCCCTAGCACAGGTGGGGGGGTATTTATAACCCCAACCACTCAAATTAGCCGTTATTTGCTTTTTAACCTGATTTTGTGCTAAGACCGGTACTACCGCCCTCTAGGGGCCGGTAGTACCACACCTGAGACTCAACGGCTATACGGCGCATTTATTGCACTGACACGTAGCCGTTACGATGCTTTTTCTATATGGCCGGTACTACCGCCGAGGGGGTGCGGTAGTACGCACCTTGCTAGCCGAAAAGGATATGCCTCTGCTATAAAGCTACCGGCGTTGTTGGTGCGGTAGTACCACGAATGCGGTACTACCGCTCACAGCCTGCGGTAGTGCCGGCCTCAGGGGATCCGAAGAAAAACACAAAAGACCCTCTCTATTGTTTAGCTACCGCCAACTATACCCCTAGAGTACAAGAATACAAGATTACCGCTAGACACGTCAAGATAGTGCCTACTCGAGGTATTTTCAAGTTTTTGAATTGTCTCTCGAATGCATGATTGTATATATGAACTATTGAGCCATATTCTATGCACTTTCAAGTATCAATACCCAAACCAAGTCCCTCTTAATAGTACGGCGACTATTCTAACAATCCGATCTTTACTTCAAACTCCAAAATCAGTAAAATGACTAGAAAAATACTTCTAAAGTTTTATACCTTTCACTTCTTTCGCTTCTTTTGCGCGTACTCCTTCCGTTTTGTACTTGTGACACTTCAACGTCAATAGAAGAGTAGATTTTCCTGTCTTCAACTTACTCACGCAAACATCGTTAGTCTTTTAACCTTGATTGTCATTAATTACCAAAACTTTAACTCACATGGGGGCCTAGATGCTTTCAATCTCCCCCTTTTTGGTAATTGATGACAATCCTTATAAACGAATTGAAGTAAATTGAGATTTTGGGTGAGTGACCAATAAAAAATTAATTACTCACACAGTGTAATTCTTATTTAGCAATATTTTGTCTTTTAGAGGACAAACGGTATTTGAGTCAAGATATTGCTAAATGAGAACATAACTCCCCCTACAAATGTGCTATGGATAAGCAATAACAATTTACACATTTATATATGAGTTTCATATGATGATATTATGCAATGAATAAACATGACATTGTAAAACGAAACTCATAAGAGAAGATAATTTATAACAATAGAGCGCAAAGAAACATAAAATCGAGTTCAAGTCCGAGTTCACAACATAAATCCAACAAGAAGCAAACGACGACATAAACAACCACAAGTCAAGGACAATACAAGTTCATTACAATAATATAGATCAAGCTATGCTTCAGAGGACTTCAATTCATTCTTCAATTTCTCCCCCTTTGTCATCAAAAACCAGAAAGGGGTGCAAATCATGCGTCGCCATCCTTAGGAGAGCCGGGAGCCACGGAGGGATCCGCCGAGGTCGAAGGCTGGAGGATGAGAGGGAGAAGCAGCGCTAGCCTGGCGACGACCAAACCGACGGAAAGAGACGGGAAGGAGCTCACTCCTGATCTGCTCAACTGAAGTGCTCAAGGTGTTCACGCGCTCCCCAAGCTCATCCACCACCCGACGGTTGTGAAGCCCAAGCTCAAGAAGAAGACCGAACTGAGTCATCATGTCATTCCGAAGGCCCTCAAGTCCAGCAAGATACGCATCATGCACAGGAGGAGCTTGAGCGGCTTGGGCCGCTTGAGCAGCTTGCTCGGCTTGGGCTTTGGCTTGAGCGGCTTGCTCGGCAATGTGATGCAGGACTTGAGGTGGAGCAACACGCAGCTTATAAGGCTTATGAGGAGTAGGAGTGGCACCATTATAGTCTGCAACTCTCCGGATTAATGCCATGATATATGGAGCAAAGTAAATGGTCTTCCCCCGATCTCTAGCAGACTGAGTCATCTCCCTCAAGATGAAGTCCACCACATCAAATTTTTCCCTTGCCATGATCTTTGCAATAACATTCCAAGCATGGCCTCTCACAGCATCGAAATTGCCACTTTTCGGATGAATAGTGACTCTAATGATTTTATTGACCATACTTGGTTGGAGTTGCAGACCAGCTGAGTTTCCAATTCTGAAGACATGAGATTGATCATAGAAAACTGCAGCTTGATCCAGGGTCAGACAAGGCTCATCATGAATTTTGGGAAAACTACTATGAAAGATTCCCAAGGCATGCTCAAAATCATCCTTGGAAGCAGTATACTTGTGGGAGTCGGTCATCCAGGTGATTTGCTCAAAAGAGTCTGAAACATGAAGAGTTGCATAGAATTGTTTGATGGTCTTCTCATGATAGTCAGTCCTTGTACCAAGAAAATTGTACAGGCCAGCTCCCCCAAACAACTCCGGAATTCCAACAAATTTAGGCTGCTCGCGGATATGCTTCCAACTTACCCATCGCTGGTTTGCAAAGTCCTTCTCCAGATAGATTTGATCAAATACCTTTTGTTGGAAAAGGGAATGGAACTTTGGCTTGGTGGCGGAGCGAGGCTGCAGATACTGATTTTGAGCTCGAAGTTCATAATATTCATCGCCTTTAATTTGAGAAGGATCATTGTGAGAGATTCTTGCTTGAGGTACCTCCTCTTCCTCCTCAGAGCTTTCCTCATCATTACTTTCAGTCTCGTCGTCACTACCAGTGATTTGAGGTGCCGATTCAGCGACCTTTCTTTTCTTAGGCTGGGAGGGCTCAGTTGTCCTTTTCCTTTAGCCCTTCGCATGGCGATGGTGAAAGAGTTATCGCTATCTCCACTATCAGTGTTCGGAGTGGGAATGCCGCGAGACTTAGTCGTCTTCGTGACCGCCTTACTCCCTTGAGCTCCAGAAGGACCGACACTTGATTTCTTTGTGCGAGGCATGATCTAAAAGAATTTCAAGGATTTTAGGACATGAGCACATAGACCAGATGGTTTTTCTGAAGTAAATAGAACCATATGATTTTTTGGCAATTAATTGATGCTTCGAAAGTTTGAAAAAAAACTTGCCTAGAAAGCACAGTCGGTACTACCGCTCCATATGGCCGGTAGTGCCGGCCAAGCGCAATCACGGCAAATGTTTCCAAAAATTCGAGGCAATGTGGCAAAATCTGTGGATTAGGAATAAGGTTTAGTCCTTTAAGGTCTAGATTATCAATACTCCACCACAAAAATTTGCTATAAAAATCATATGTTTCATCTTTTTTTTCTAAAACCTAACATGCTCCAAAAAGGATGAAATAAAAGGAGATAATGAAGATGAATGATACCTTTTGGAGGAGGAGGACACAAGGATTAAATCCAATAGAAGAAATCCCGCAAACCTAAGGATTTGTGAGAGATTAGGGTTAGGGTTTGAGAGGAAGAGAGAGGAAGCCGTACGGGAGAGGAGGAGAGGAGCGGTTTCGGTGAGGAGAAGTGAAGAAGAGAGAGAAAAGAAGAAGGGCAGACGGTTTAAGAACGGGACCCACCATTCAACGGCTCGAGCGGTACTACCGCTCCTAGCACCGTAGTATCAAGAAAGTCGGTACTACTGCCGTCAAGCGGCCGTAGTGCTGATATCTGGTGAAAGGCAGAAAGCTAAGAGATAAAGGTTGTGAAATTGCTCAAATAAGATCATAACACTTATGAATATATTTTTAGAGCATTTCCAACCAGCAAGCAAGCACAAGATAGAAGCTTTTAAACACAATCAAAATAAAGAATTATGCTTTGACTTGTTTGAGTTGAAATACCTCATAAGAAAATAGAAATTTGGGCATTCTAGTTCTATAGGCAAAACTCAAGGTGTGCTTTAAGTAGATTAATATAGATCGGAATTTTGAATTTGTTAAAACCTTTTAAGGAAAAAGAAAATTTTTATTTTTATTATAAACATAAAGAGAATATAATAGTATAGAAGTTTCAAAGGATAAGATTTCATAAAGATGAGATTTATATAGTAATAGATTGTAAATGAAGATTTTAAGTAACTTTGCACTTGGTAAAACTAAAATAAATTATTTCCAAATAGTTTGACCTATAAAGGTCTAGTTTTATCTTTTAAGATATATAGTACTTATCTTTCATTTTTCACATTTAGGGGATGTGATATATACATGAAAGGCATATTACTCCCCCTTGATGTGAGACATATCTAATAAGAACACAAATCAAATAAAAATCCAATAAGCAACCAAAAGAACTCCCTTTAGGCCACATTAGAGATATCTATGACATTTAATTCATTCCTCAATTTGCAAAATCTAGCCTCATCTAAGGGTTTAGTGAGTATATCCGCTAATTGATTTTCCGTTCTAATGTGACTAATTTCAATATCACCTTTACTTACATGATCTCTCAAGAAATGATGGCGGATATCTATATGTTTAGTTCTTGAGTGTTGGACGGGATTATTTGCTATTTTAACCGCGCTTTCATTATCGCACAAAAGAGGCACCTTTTTGAAATTTATTCCATAATCCATTAAAGTTTGCCTCATCCATAACAATTGAGCACAACAACTACCAGCGGATATGTATTCGGCTTCAGCGGTGGATAAGGCTACGGAATTTTGTTTCTTGGAGAACCATGAAACTAGGGATCTACCTAACAATTGGCAACTCCCGGAGGTGCTTTTCCTATCCACTTTGCAACCCGCATAATCCGAATCCGAATATCCAATTAAATCAGATTTTGCACCTTTAGGATACCATAGCCCTATGTTTGAGGAATGTTTCAAATATCTTAGAATTTTCTTTACGGCTAACTAAATGACATTCTTTAGGAGATGCTTGAAAACGAGCACACATGCAAACACTAAACATAATGTCGGGCCTAGATGCGGTGAGGTAAAGTAAACTACCGATCATAGATCTATATAGTTTTAAGTCTACCGGTTTACCTCCCTCGTTTAAGTCGAGATGCCCATTTGATGCCATTGGAGTTTTGATCGGCTTTGCATCCTCCATACCAAACCTTTTAAGAAGATCCTTGATATATTTGGTTTGGCTCACAAATGTTCCATTCTTGAGTTGCTTGATTTGAAGTCCAAGGAAGAAGCTTAATTCTCCGATCATAGACATCTCAAATTCCCTAGACATCATATCACCAAATTCCTTGCAAAACTCTTCATTAGTAGAACCAAAAATAATATCATCTACATAAATTTGGCATACGAAGAAATCTTCATCAATTATTTTTTGTAAAGAGTGTGGTATCAACCTTCCCAATTTTGAAACCTTTAGATATTAGAAAATCTCTAAGTCGCTCATACCAAGCACGAGGAGCATGCTTAAGACCGTATAGCGCCTTAGAGAGTTTGTAAACATGATTAGGATATTTGGAATTTTCAAAACCGGGAGGTTGTTCTACAAATACCAATTCGGATATTTGTCCATTTAAGAATGCACTCTTCACATCCATTTGAAATAATTTAATATCAAAACTAGATGCAAATGCAAGCAAAATTCTAATAGCCTCTAATCTAGCTACGGGTGCAAAAGTTTCACCGAAATTTAATCCTTCGACTTGAGTGAAACCTTGCGCCACTAATCTAGCTTTATTTCTTACTACAATACCATTCTCATCTTGTTTATTTAGAAAGACCCATTTTGTGCCAATTACATTATGTTCTTTAGGTTTTTCTACTAAGATCCAAACATCATTACGAGCAAAGTTATTTAATTCTTCATGCATAGCATTTACCCAATCCGGATCAACCAGTGCTTCATCTATATGAGTAGTTTCAAATGAAGATATAAATGAATAATGCTCACAAAAAGAAGCGACACGGGATCGAGTTTGAACACCCTTACTCACGTCACCCAATATTTGATCTATTGGATGATCTTTGGAGAGGCCATGATGAATCCTTTGAGGCAAAGGTTGAATTTGTTGCTCATCATTCTTGTCATCTTCATCATTTGTTCGAATTTGACTCGGTGTTGCGGAAGTTGAAGGCTCGACTTGGTAGATGAAGGTTGATCATGTTTATCCACTTCCGGCTTCACGTCTCCAATTGTCATATTCTTTATAGCTTCTCTTAGGCCTTCTTCACCTACATCATCCAAGTTTTCTTGATCTTCTTGAGAGACATTAGTCTCATCGAATTCAACATCACATGTTTCTTCAACAAAACTTTTATTTTTATTAAAAACTCGATAAGCTTTACTATTAGAGGAATAACCGAGCAAGAAACCTTCATCACAACGACTTTGAAATTTTGAGAGCCGAACACCCTTTTTCAAAATATAACATTTGCAACCAAAAACTCGAAAATAAGAAATGTTCAGCCTTCTTCCAACAAGAAGCTCATAAGAAGTCTTTTTCAAAAGTCGGTGCAAATAGAGCCTATTTGTTGCATGGCAAGCGATATTGATGGCTTCTGCCCAAAAACTATCGGAAGTACCATATTCATCTAGCATTGTTCTTGCCATTTCAATTAATGTACGATTTTTCCGTTCCACAACTCTATTTTGTTCCGGAGTGTAGGTTGCGGAAAGTTCGTGCTTTATTCCGAGTTCATCACAATAATCTTCAATTCTTGTATTTTTGAACTCGGAACCATTATCACTACGAATTTTCTTTATTATAAAATCGAATTCGTTTTGAGCCCTTTTTGCAAACTTTTTGAAAATATTGGAGGTTTCGGATTTGTCGTCTAAGAAGAAAACCCATGTATATCTAGAATAATCATCAACAACAACTGAGCAATAAGAATTACCTCCAATGCTCTTATAGGTTGTCGGGCCAAACAAATCCATATGTAAGAGCTCTAATGGTCTAGATGTGGACATGATACTCTTTGAGGGATGAGAACTAGCAACTTGCTTGCCGGCTTGACAAGCACTACAAAGTCTATTTTTTCTCAAACTTCACACCTTTCAAGCCCACAACTAAATCATTTTTGAAAAGCTTTTTAAGTTGAATCATCCCAACATGAGCTAGTCTTCTATGCCATAACCATCCTAAAGATGTTTTTGCCATTAAGCAAGTTTGAAGACATGAGTCATTTGAGGTGAAGTCAACTAAATACAAGTTTCCGAATCTAAATCCTTTAAACACTAGCGAATTATCATTTTCTTTAGTAATAACAACACCATTTTTAGAGAAAGTGCAAACAAGATCAAGATCACAAATTTGAGCAACGGATAGCAAGTTAAAATTTAAAGTTTCAACTAGAGATACATTAGAAATGGAAAGGTCATTTGATATGGCAATTTTACCTAAGCCCAATACCTTCCCTTTGCTATTATCTCCAAATGTGATCTTGTCATGTTGTCCATTTCCCGAATCAAACGTAGTGAACATTTTCCGGTCGCCGGTCATGTGTTGAGTACATCCACTATCCAACACCCAATGCCGTCCTCCGGTCTTGTAGTTCACCTACAAAATAAAATCAAGCCTTTTTAGGTACCCAAATTTGTTTGGGTCCTTGGAGGTTAGTGACCAAGGTTTTGGGAACCCAAACGGTTTTCTTTCTTTGGCCAATTATTGGGGTCCCAATAAATTTTGCAAAAACTTACCATTTTTATCTCTTTTAAGTACATAGCAAGAATCATGAACATTTTCTATGGATGCTTTGCTCAATGAACAATCAATGGCTAAATGTCCAACATCATGACATTTATAACAAAATTTACCATTTGATTTCACAAAGCGCGGAGCCTTGTTACTTATTTTCTTGTTCTTTTTAGGCACATATCCTAGTCCTTCTTTGTTATACGAACATCTTTGGCTACCCAAGATTTTGTTTAATGTGTCCTTACCCTTAAAACATCTATTTAAACTTTTGTTGAGTTTATTTACTTGTTCTTTAAGCTCATTATTTTCGACAATTAAATTTTCATTACATGAGTTTGTACTAGAACATGGTAAATCAATTAAATCATCACATGAAGTAGATATGCTTGATTTTTCTACATGAAGTGAGGTATTTGCTAGTCTAGGCAAATCATTGATAATTTTACATTCGATACCAATATCATTTGTTGATTTTGAAATATTCTTGGCAAGTAGAATTTCATGAGCTTCCTTTAGCTCCTCATAAGAATTTTTGAGAGAAAGAAATTCTTTCCTCAAAACCTTAAACTTTGATTTCTTTTTGCCAAGATATTCATTTAAACCTTCAAGCATGTCCATTAGATCATTATACGAAGGTTCATCATCGTCATTTGAATTTACCTTAACATCTCCTTTAGCCATAAGACATAGAGGAGTGACGAATGGTGACGATGATGCCTCTTTGATAGCAATGCTGGCAAGCCCCTTCTTCTTTGAAGGAGCTTCATCTTCAGATGAATCGGAATCCGAATATTCCTCCTCGGAATCCCATTCACCAATGTGGGCTTCATCTTTGCCATCCTTTTGAAGCTTCTTGAATAGCTTCTTCTTTCCTTGATAGTACTTCTTCTTGGGTGACTTATCCTTGTCATCCTTCTTCTTGGGACAATGAGAGGCGATGTGCCCCTTTTCATCGCATTCATAGCACCGAATATTTGCATATCGGTTGGTGCTAGAATTTTGCCCTTTCTTGAATCTTTGCGGACCGCTATAGCTTGATCTCCTTCTCATGAATCTCTTCATTTTTCTCACAAGAAGAGCCATCTCCTCCTCGGTATCTTCATCTTCGGAGCCCTCATCACTTGACTCCGCCTTTGCCTTGAAAGCAATATTCTTTTTCTTCGAGGAGCTTTGTTCCAATAGTTCTTCCTTGTCCTTCTTGTAGAGTTCATTTGTGATGAGGTTTCCAAGAAGTCCGGTTGGCGTCATCCTTGGCAATTCGGGTGAGTTGAGGAATAAGGTCACCATTGTCTCGTACTTCTCGGGAAGAGCTCTAAGCATTTTTCTAGACAATATCAACATCACTCAAGGTCGTACCAAGACCCTTGAGCTCGTTAACAATATTGTTTAATCTAGAATACATTTCATTAATATTCTCTTGAGGTAACATAATGAAACTTTCATATTTAACTCTAAGCATATGTAATTTTGCTTCCTTAACAGTGGATGTTCCTTCGTGAATTTCCGATAACGTATTCCAAATTTCATATGCGGTTTCTAAATTACTTATACGATTGAATTCATCCGCATTTAGAGCACCAAAAATAGCATTCATTGCTTGTGCATTTAGGTGAACATATCTTTCATTTTGTTCGGGGTTAAAGCGGGATCACCGGCCACAACATAACCTTCATTAACAATTCTCCATATGTTAGGATTCATAGCTTTAAGGTAAACCTTCATACGTATTTTCCAATATGCATAATTTGTACCATCAAAGAAAGGAGCTTTTCTAATTGAAATTCCCTCATTGGCCATCCTTGCTTTCTAGGCGGTAAAGCCGAAATAGAGAGACCAAGCTCTGATACCACTTGTAAGATCGAGGATGAGCCTAGAGGGGGGGTGAATACACTACTAGAATTCCGGGCTTTTGCAACGGCGAGAAATCGTTGCAATAGGGCCCATTTCGTTGCAATATGTACCAATAGCCACAATATGACAATCGTTGGCAAGCGTGGCTATTAGTTGCGTGGTCCAAAGTTTGGGCCACGATTTACGTTTTGTTGCAATTGTAATGCTAATTGCAACGAGAATATGCGTTGCATTAGTCCGTAGTTGCAATGACGGTTTGACGTGGCAATAGTCTCAATTGCCGTGGCAATAGTAGTCTCTATTGCCACGCTCTCATGCGTTGCATTAAATAGTAGTCGCAATGACCTTAATACCGTGGCAATATTTTTTTTGTCGTGGCAATAGAGATCTCTATTGCCACGCCCTCATGCGTTGCATTAGATAGTAGTCGCAATGACCTTAATACCGTGGCAATATTTTTTTATTGTCGTGGCAATAAAGATCTCTATTGCCACGCGTTTAGGCATTGCATTAGACCACAGTTGCATCAAAAACCAATCCATGGCAATAAGTGAGGCCGCAACGAAATAATTTTCGTGGCAATATGATGTATTGCAATGAAATAACTTCGTTGCAATAAATTATAACAACAACCTATATCTGTAGCAATTCATTTTGTCGCATAGCGAGGCGTCAATGCATATTGCAATAATATTTGTTTATATACCGTTGTTGCAAAAGAAATGTACTCAAATTAGAAATTGCACGAATGAAATATCAATTATAGGCATCAAATCATATATAAGAGCATTTGTAACAATCTTTGTTTTGTATGTACAAACATCAAGCAAAAAAGACCAATAATAGAATAATTTCGTAGTAATCTCTGAACGAAAACTTTAAATTTCTCAACTAAGATTGCGATAACAGAACTAATCTATTAACTAGTGACTTGAGAATAGGTTGTTCCACATTGCAGACTTGCTTGACTTGACCATGCGATGAGACCAGACGCTCCGCTCAAATTGTATCCTCCTGTTGAATAAAAGCATGATTTATTCTTTTCAGCATAAACAAATAGTGGATCCGTATATTATCATAATGTACGATTGCATTGCTGAAAAATAAACTTTGCAATTCATACCTTGTTCACCCTTCACCGACCATGATTTTTAGCAACTTGCATCAAGCTGCTTTGGGTAGTTATATAACGCGTGTCCCATTGGAATCGTTATTGATTAGATTACGCTTGACATTAGAACTTTGAGTGTTGTGATTATTCTTGCCCACAATGTCCTAGTTGCATCATCACTTGGGATGATGCTTGTTGAGTAGTATGCATTAGAAAAATGAAAAAATAAATTAAGGTGCATATAATGTGCAAAACCATCATTGAACTAAATTGTTTCCAATTTTTTACTGTTGTATTGATGCTTCTCTCGTTACGCAATCAATGAAAGCATCTCTTCCACGAGTGCAAGCCTTGCATTCTGCTCCTCTTGAATCTGCCGCCTACTTTCTTACGCTATCCTATCCCTTTTAGCAATCTCATTTGCAAGTTGCTCTTTTAACTTTTGAACCTCACCTTGGAGCTCAACATTTTGTAGTTGGGCTGCAATATTATGTACTGAGCTTGTTGTTCGATTTGAGCTCAGATCCTTCGATGCGTGTTCGACGTTTAGCCAAGTATCCTGTCCGTGAAGTTGGGATGTTTTGCTTGATGTGAGTTCCTTGTAGCTTGATTGGAAAATATTATTTTCCTCTTCGTGTGAAAGGATGCCATTGTCTCATTGTAATTCTACCTCACAAATCTTCTCGCATGCCCGTCCTAAGTGTCGAACACAAGTTAATTGAATATTGAAGTTACGAAGATTGCAAAAATTACAAACACATTGTGAGTCAATATCAAAGAAGTACTCACATAAACTTTTTTAGATCAGCGTCGACCATTGCCCATTCTTCATGTGAGTGCTCATCCAGAGGTGCACATCATTTGGCTCTTCACCTGTTTCTGGGTCTCTCTAAAATTGCAAGGACATGGCATATTAATCCTACATCATTTATGAAAAGAAGAGCATTCAAACATATATTTACCTGCTCATAGCTAATTTGAGAAAAAGGTTTGGAACCCATCAAATGCTTGGTCTTTTGTTTTTGGCGGTTTCCAGAGTTTTGGTTGCTAACCTTCTGCAGTAGGTGACAATACAAAAAAGATTAGAGACGCACTTTATGTAGCAGTGTAAAATATTAAAAAATAAAGTACAGTATGCTTGGAATAGAACTCTGAGTACTGTAAACATATGCTTTGAAAATACATTAGTGCACTTGAGCGGAATACACCGAAGAAATAAAAATTTCAATACACGTACATGAACTTCAACTTAAGTATATATCAATTTTCAACTGATGAAGATATCAATTTTCAACATACTACTACTCCAACTAGCATACAAGAGCAAATAAATGTTTTCTGAAACTAAAATTTGATTCTTCGGCGAAGAAGAAGAAGAACCAAAGGAGCACATGACCATGAAAGACAACATGATAGGAATTGCATGAACTACTTTTCTTCTTTAGATATTCTGAAATTACTACATGAGAGCGGGTGAATTATGTTAGAAGGCACCGAAAACAAAAGCAAGATACAACGACATAATACATCCGACTCTTAAGCGAGAGGAAAGGGCATTCTGTCGAAGTTGCATGGGTTGTCGATATGCCAAATAGTCAATTTTAACACTTTAACACTTTACCATATTTTAACACTTTACCATCGGTTTTACGCTTTAAGCAGCGAGCATGAGATGGCGGCTTGTTGTTGATGGGTGCTATCATCGATTTCCCTTCATCTATGATAGGAAGATCCTTGCGATGCTCTGTACATACTTGTGACTGCATACAATGCAAACATCGGTAAGTAATTATGGACAATACAATATATCGTGTATTCATTGTGAGAAAACCAGGTTACTAATATCTAGAAGGTCGCCTTCTTTGCCTCAACCATTCCTTATATGTTACGATTGTATCCTCCTATAATCATCCTTAAATTCTGCAATTCATCAACATGTTAGCTTTGTATATATGCATTATATGGCTAGAAATGCGAAAAGTGCAGCAACATAGCTTACCTGTATCTGGGTCTTCACGTTGCAGCTTCTCAAGCCATAGTTTGTATGCATCAATATTCTCATCTATAACAAATTCATCCTCGACGTGCCTCCCTAGAGCGCTTTATGGGTGTAATGCTAACTTGCATCTCCCTCGGCGGATCCTTTGCCATTAATAATCGAACCTTCCTCTCTGCCTCGTTTTTTGTTACCATTGTAAGTGCTCATGTTCAAAATCAATTGGCTCAAGAGTTGCGACATCCTGCCACATCGCTTCTTATAGAACAAGTAATCTCTCCACAGTACCCAAACTTTGATTTCAAACACATCAAGTTGTAAAAGGAGATATTAGCTCTATCCATATTCATTTCATGGAATTCTTCTCCTGTAGGTGCCCCTCACCTGAAATAGTAAAGTCCAACTCTCACCGGTCACTGCCAAAATATATTTTTAAATTAGTTGAATAACATAACATTATAATTTCATAGATTATTTGACACAAGACTGAAATCACGAGTCATGGTCACGTTTAGCACACCTTTGAAAAAGCAGAAATTGTTTTATTTTGTATCTATTACATCCGGTAAATATTGTAGCTGCAACACACATGTCTAGATGCTAGTCTAATTATGTCGAATCGACAAATGACAAAACAAAACAATTTCAAATGGTGGATTGCTTTTGGAGGGTGAATTTACCCGCCAGAAGTGGATCAAAAATGGGGCGCCGCAACATGAAGGACAGCGGGATCACCAACGCCATTCTCAATAGTCATGTTGCGTTCACAAGACCTTCTGAGTATCTGAAACAAGGCCGCAAATAGGTTAAGACAACATGCGATAATAATGCAACAATGAATAGTATTTGAAGAACCATTAATCATATGTTCAAACCATACTTCTAAGTCTGCAAACATTAATGTATTACCATGCTATACATTTCACAAGAGGGTTGCAAGAACATTGAACTTCTTTATTTCAACATCAATCAAAAGCAGTAATATCCGATTGCTTTTGTTACATGCGGTGTTTCATGCAATGTATATGTAAACATTAATTGTTTATCTTTGTTAAGTTATTTTAATCTCTGTTAAATTAGCCTCTGGATTGATTATTAATTCTAGCAAGTAAAGTAGCGACTTCCATCTCATGGACAAAACAAAAGAAGTAAAGTGGATAGTCGAGAGGTTGCAAAAGCGGTGTGGCCTTATGCTAGAAAGTTCATGTCGACTTTCTACATTACAAAAGTAGGTTACTAAGTAATTGGCAAAATCCAAAGAAGCTAAATATGGAAGGGAGTTGAACCATGTAATAGCATTCACTAGTCACTAAATGCGATCCATTAAGTGAGAAGGTTGGTCGTCCTTGACTGCAAAGACATGAACTGGGATATGAAGATTCAAGGAAATGGAATGAAGCGAACCGGGATATGAAGATTCATGGAAATGGAATGAAGCCCTAAAGAAAAGCACAATCGATGGTTTTCCAACAATCAAGCGATGGAGAGCTATTTAGGATTGGAGGAGATAAAGGAAGTTTAAATCTGAATACCGGTGAGTCAAGAGTTCCCATTTTGTTATTTGTGATCTTGAGCTTATGCCTTCTTATAAGGATTTAGCACAAGCCACGAGAACTTAACAATTTGCAAGGGTTTGCGATTGCATCTGGTAACTATGATTGTAACAAAAGAATTTATGATGGCCCATTCAACTCATCAAGGACCTACATAATTCAACAAGCAACACTAAAATAGGGTGCTCCTAGGGCTGAACCAATATCTCGGTATAAAAATATGGATATGAAGATTCAAAGATTTATGATGGCCCATTCAACTCATCAAGTGATGATTAAAGCTGCGCACAACTCATCAAGTGATGATTAAAATTGCGCACTAAAATAGGGTGCTCCTAGGGCTGAACCAATATCTCGGTATACAAAACAAATTGCAAGCCACAGAGCTAACTTGCATTATTGTGGTATCGAGAAGTAATAAGTGGTCGCTCTTGAACACATTATTATGTGTAAGAATCTCATGTATAAAAGAACAGATTATTATGTGTAAGAAGTGGTACACTCTTGAACACCGATCACTAAATGAAGCTTAGAAAATATAGATAGGCGCAAGATAAATGGGCAATACCTTTCGCGAGGAGTCTCGATCTGCGCATATAAGCTTCATGCACATAGAAAGAATTTTCACGCATGCATATTCCAGCTTCTCTCATACAGAATTGGTTTGTCAACTACTCTTTTATAAGCCCGCATTGTCACACAAGTATAGCCCTTGAAGGGTGAAGGCCTACCAAAAGAGTCAATTCGTTAATGAATTCGAGTATATTACCTTCAGCGGTACTTCTCCAACAGTGAAATTTCTGCATTGCCAAGCATGAGGAAGAATCAAGAACCGAATAAATTGAAATATTCAGAGGTGCACATGCGAAATGTCTTATATAGATAATGAATCAAGAGCAGATTTGAACATTCAAAATCGGTTGCAATCTTGAAATCAGCCAAGTCAATCCCTCTATCGGTGTTCAATCCGACTCAAAGAGTGATCATTCATCTTAGTTGATTAAAAGTTGTACTCCCATTAGATTTGTTGTACCAATCTTGTTCCTATTAAGCGTAAGAAAAACTTACGCTTATTGACCATACAATTCCATGCGAATACCAAGCATTTGCTATTAGTGCAATAGTCGGCAAAATCCAAAAAGCGGCGGTGTCATTGAAGTAATGGGAGTTCAAAAGATCCTAACAAACTAAGGGATTGAGTATGAGTGGCCACATAAATTCTGCGAACATGATTGTCGAATCATTTACGATGTTAATTCAAGTGTTAGATTGCAAATTTCATATCTGGAGAAACACAAGGCATCAAGAGTCGGAGAAACCATACCCAGATTAATCAACTTCACGGAGCGAGTCCAGCGATCACGACTCGACTTGTGCGGTTGGCGGACTTCGCTGCGAGGGCAACCTGTGTGGGCGAAGATTGCAGTCGCAGGAGAAGTCCCCACGGAGAAGTCCCTCGAGAAGTCCCCGGCGTCGCGTCGGTGCTCCGTGCCAAGGCGAGATCGCCGATCCGTTTAGCCGGGAGCCCAGGTGCGGCGAGATCGCCGATCCGTTTCGCCGGGGAGCCCAGTGCCGAGGGCGAGATCGCCGATCCGTTTCGCCCTAATTGCTTTTACCTCTGATCCAACTTTGGCGGCAGGTTCTGATCCAACTTTTGCATTGGCGGCAAGGGTTTTGTGCGGAGCGGTTATTATTAGATTAAATCTATAATTACCTTACACATCCTCCTAACTCTATGGAAGGAAATAGAAGAAATGGAGGGAAATTTTTAGGCACGAGGAAAAATGGTGAGAATGTCTTCCATTATTTTTCCTATGCGCCACAGAATGAATTTGTCCGGTGAATTTATGTGGCATGTTATTAGTTCAAATGAGAGTCCTCCATGAAAATTTTAGCTCAATTTGATAGCAAATGCATGCTCGAATTGTCAGATAGTGCCGCAATATGAAAGCGAAACAGAATATGCTGACTTCCATTATATTTCCAATGCGCCATAGAATGAATTTGTGCGGCGAATTTATGTGGCACGTTATTAGTGCAAATGAGAGTCCTCCGTGAAAATTTTAGCTCAATTCGATAGCAAATGCATGCTCGAATTGTCAGATAGTGCCGCAATATGAAAGCGAAACAGAATATGCTGACTTCCATTATATTTCCTATGCGCCACAGAATGAATTCGTGCGGCGAAATTCTGTGGCATGTTACCAGTGAAAATGAGAGTCTTCTGTGAAAATTTTAGCTCAAATCGATAGTAAATGCATGTTTGAATTGCGAGATAGTGCCGCAATATGAAGCGAAATGTAATATCTTGACTTCCATTATATTTCCTATGCGCCACAGAATGAATTCGTGCGGCGAAATTTTGTGGCATGTTACCAGTGAAAATGAGAGTCTTCTATGAAAATTTTAGCTCAAATCGATAGTAAATGCATGTTTGAATTGCCAGATAGTGCCGCAATATGAAAGCGAAACAGAATATGTTGACTTCCATTATTTTTCCTATCGCCACGAATGAATTTGTGCAGCGAATTTATGTGGCATGTTATTAGTAAAAATGAGAGTCCTCCATAAAAATTTTAGCTCAATTCGATAGCAAATGCATGCTCGAATTGTCAGATAGTGCCGCAAGATGAAAGCGAAACAGAATATGCTGACTTCCATTATTTTTCCTATGCGCCACGGACGGAATTCTAGAGGTGAATTTATGTGGCATGTTATTAGTGAAAATGAGAGTCCTCCATGAAAATTTTAGCGCAATTCGATAGCAAATGCATGCTAGAATTGTCAGATAGTGTCGCAAGATGAAAGCGAAACAGAATATGTTGACTTCCATATTTTTCCTATGCGCCACGGACGGAATTCTAGAGGCGAATTTATGTGGCATGTTATTAGTGCAAATGAGAGTTCTCCGTGAAAATTTTAGCTCAATTCGATAGTAAATGCATGCTTGAATTGCCAGATAGTGCCGCAATATGAAAGCGAAACAGAATATGCTGACTTCCATTATATTTCCTATGCGCCACAGAATGAATTCGTGTGGCGAAATTGTGTGACATGTTATTAGAGCAAATGAGAGTCCTCCATGAAAATTTTAGCTCAATTCGATAGTAAATGCATGCTTGAATTGCCAGATAGTGCTGCAATATGAAAGCGAAACAGAATATGCTGACTTCCATTATATTTCCTATGCGCCACAGAATGAATTCGTGTGGCGAAATTCTGTGGCATGTTATTAGTGCAAATGAGAGTCCTCCATGAAAATTTTAGCTCAATTCGACAGTAAATGCATGCTTGAATTGCCAGATAGTGCCGCAATATGAAAGCGAAACAGAATATGATGACTTCTATTATATTTCCTATGCGCCACAGAATGAATTCGTGCGGCGAAATTCTGTGGCATGTTACCAGTGAAAATGAGAGTCTTCCATGAAAATTTTAGCTCAAATCGATAGTAAATGCATGTTTGAATTGCCAGATAGTGCCGCAATATGAAAGCGAAACAGAATATGTTGACTTCCATTATTTTTCCTATCGCCTGAGAATGAATTTGTCGGCGAATTTATGTGGCATGTTATTAGTGAAAATGAGAGTCCTCCGTGAAAATTTTAGCTCAATTCGATAGCAAATGCATGCTCGAATTGTCGATAGTGCCGCAAGATGAAAGCGAAAGCGAATATCTTGACTTCCATTATTTTTCCTATCGCCACTACAGACGAATTCTAGAGGCGAATTTATGTGGCATGTTATTAGTGCAAATGAGAGTCCTCCATGAAAATTTTAGCTCAATTCGACAGTAAATGCTTGCTTGAATTGCCAGATAGTGCCGCAATATGAAAGCGAAACAGAATATGCTGACTTCCATTATATTTCCTATGCGCCACAGAATGAATTCGTGCGGCGAAATTATGTGGCATGTTATTAGTGCAAATGAGAGTCCTCCATGAAAATTTTAGCTCAATTCGATAGTAAATGCATCCTTGAATTGCCAGATAGTGCCGCAATATGAAAGCGAAACAGAATATGCTGACTTCCATTATATTTCCTATGCGCCACAGAATGAATTCCGGCGGCGAAATTCTGTGGCATGTTAGCAGTGCAAATGAGACTCCTCTGTAAAGTTTTTACCTCAATTCGATAGCAAATGCTAGCTTGAATTGCCAGATAATGCCGCAAGATGAAAGCTAAAAGAATATGCTGACTTCCATTATATTTCGTATATGCCACAGAACAAATTCCTGCGGCGAAATTCTGTGCCATGTTACCAGTGCAAATGAGAGTTCTCCGTGAAATTTTTAGCTCAATTCGATAGCAAATGATAGCTTGAAGTCTCTAAATAGTTCCGTACGTTGAAAGCAAAATAGAATATACTGACTTTCATTATTACTTATCTCGAAATACAAATTAAAACAACTGCAAATAAAAAAAAGGAGAAATTAATTCATGCATGCGCGTTTCAACCTGTGGTACAAAGAAGAAAATTAGTTGCCGCCTAATGCAAATCGAAAACTTAATTGCCGCCTAACACAAAAATGAAAAATTAGCTGCCACGTAACGCTTCATTTGAAATGAAATTTTGGCTATTACCGCCTACTAATTTGAATTGAAAATTTTGTTCTCGCCGCCATTGTTTCCAAATCAAATTTTCACCAAGAAAGATTACTATAAGTAGAAGTGTTTCAACATCGGTGTTACTCGTAGCTTTTAGATTAGCTATGGATTAGTTTTGTGATAAGAGTAGAATTTGATTTGTTTCTTCCACCGCTTCATCATCTTGTAGATATCCAGATCTAAATGATGGTATACCCGAGCTTAACCATAAGATTCAAACCAAAGTGATGATCTTCATGATATCACGGTAAATAAGCTCTGAGTCGTGAAGTTCGAGCCTCGGTAGCCACGCCGTCTGATCACACAGACCGCTTGGCGTCGTCTATGGCCCCAACAACCAAAAAGTCACGCATATGGCTATTGATTTATGAAGGCAATAAATACCAATGAGGGTAGGATTGGAAAAATCAAAATCAAACTTCATCTGCGCCTTATAATTGTAAACAAACACAGGAAGAAATGGCGCCTAACAAAAAAAAGCGGAGGAGTATATGTCAATACAATTGCTCCTTGGAATCCTCTTGGTGCATAAAAGTCAAGAACATTACAAGGAGTAACCCGGTTGAGCGGAGAATGGACATGTGGTCTATATGCACCCAAATTACCCACATCACATTCTGACCCCCTAAATAAATGTTATGTAAAGCATCAATCACCACTGCAGATAGTGCAAGAATGCAACAGTGCATTTGATGATATCTCATCCTCAACGAGTTAAGCGATTATGCGCTTTCTCTTTAGAGATCCTCTCTTCATGTATTTCCTCCAGCTCGTCATTCTCGCTCCGTTTTCCGATTGCTCCTTCCAATAAGCGATCAACTTCTTCAACCTCCTGATTTCTTTTGGGGCAACATGTTAAGTGTTACGACCAATTTTGTAAGAAACCGACGGATCTAAGGTATCATCCCATGACACTTCCCATCTTGAATCAAGCGAGAACTCCTCCACCTTTGAAATAAGAAATAATTAGCATTGAACTTGATGAAAAATCATATAAAGGTAGTATTAGACCTACGTCAACAAATATCCCAAAGTAAACAAATAAACTTGACGATTGCATTTAACAATATCTCCAACATTAAGCCTAGCTTTGCATAATAAGAAAATAGTATTTAAGTGCATGCAAGCCAATAAAAGCGACAATGATCTGCTCTGACTCAAGAAATAATATTATCACCAAGATTAAGTTCTTGAATAAAACAAGACTAAATTGCTGGATTTCATACTGAATTTCTGATTCCCCTCATAACTAGTTCTTTGGATTTCAGCTCTTTCCGAAACTAGATTGCTAATTCAAATTTTTCAACTCTTTTATTTCCTTTTGGTGGCATAAATTACAACCATAAAAATCTTTGGAGCACAATATGGTAAGAAATCACCACCCTTCCTTCTTAACCAAGTCTCAAAAGCTAAGAATTTCCATTTAAGTAGCAAGATTACGATATGGTAAGAAACACGTCGTGAGTCGGTGACACTGAAAAGTAAGTCGTAACAAAGTTCAAGCAACAACAGGGCTATAATTTGATAAAAGCGAGGCATGAACAATTGTCGGTAAAACCGAAGTACCCACAATTGTCATTAATCACACTAAACATGAACAATTTTTTGTTAAGACGAGACAAGGCCCTATACTAGCAATATTATCGAAATACCAAATGTAACATTTTCCATGGGAAATATAAAGAATAATCTGATATCAAGTGATGAAAATCGTGCCTAAAACATAACCACAGAGTTCCATCGAAAAGTACCTCATAGGTTTTCCTTGCAAGAAAGATTGCATAGAGAAATTGTTTTCCTTGCAAGAATGATTGCATAGAAAAGGTTTTCCACGGATGAGCACAAGATGGTCAGTAGTCCTTGAAAATACTAACGTAACATTAACATCATGTATGAATAGAAACAAATTAGAGCTCTCTCATGCGTCCCTCACCGCACTAGGATCATCGGAAAGTCTAGATAATTCATGAGCAAAATTATCATCAATCACCCATTTTTCATCAAGACACGAAATTTGGAACATTTGCACATCATCGACTTCAAAAGCACCAATTTCACCATGGCTGTTGCATTAGGGCATTGTACCTCACCATTTGTTTTTGCCTCAACTTCATTGTCATCCTCTTCAATGGCAATTGGGGTACAACCAATGAGAGGTCTCTTGGTTTAAATTAGCAATATCTTCTGCAGCTTAGGCTTTTCAAGAAGAGAAATGTTGGTTAAATCCTCGTCCATGTCTTTCATTATTTTCAAGTCAATATTTGGTTTCATTTTAAGCTTCGACTTCAACTCATCATCTTTACTCGATGCACGGTGGGTTTCCGCAAGGTGACATCCACAAGCTCCACTACGAGGCAAGAAGTATGTAAATGCAAGAAGTGTCGAGATCAAGCGGGTTTCGGAGATCGATAAGGTATCTAAAGGCAAAAAGTATCGATTAAAGCACGTAATGTAATTTTAAATTGACCATGAAGTTGGAAGTATCGAAAAATGCCCAAAGTTTGAAATCGGTTTGGATATGCATTTTGCCTAGCCATAAGTAGAAATGAAGCAAAAACGAAGCCCAAGTATCATACATAACTAAACCGGGAGAAGCTATGCGTGCATCGAATGCGATCTTAAGGATGATTGTTATCTATTGAAATAGATCATTGTCTTCAAAAGATATGATAGGAAAGATAATTGGAGTGATGACACAAGGGACTAAGATTTCTAGTAGTGGTCACAGATTCATAATGTGCAAGAAGTGGTCAAAATGGGGTATCATCCATGATCTTTGCATAATGACAAAACCTAGAAGCGAAGTCCATGGCTACAAGCATACAAGCTGGAAGTCTGGATTTTCTTGGCACACAAGTGTCTTGAAAAATTATCTTCCTAAATATTTCCTCCGTGATTTTTTTCAATGTATAGCTCAAATTTAGAAAAACAACGAGACAAACAGACAAGAACATAAGAAAACATTTCTACCTATCTGGCTTCAGGAGAGGCATCTTAACCAAGGAGCCGAAACACTCATAGAGTTCGTTTTCAAATTCTCTTCGACTCTGAAATTGCAACTTCTTGAATGAACATTGGTAATTTGGAATATTCGGTGAGCTGAAAGCATTTTCATGCAATTGGATCGAAACTAAGAGCCACATCGGCGAGGATAGTATTTATAGTATTTATCTCCAAGCTTCAATATAGTATTTATAGAATCGCACTTTACTTGATCACGATATATCAAGCGAGGATACCACCTATCGGCCTATCTATCATTCTTTGTTGTCTTGAAGAGTTCAACTCTGAATCATGCGACAAGGAAAATAATAACAGAGAAATAATATAAGGATTGTGGAAGAACAGAATCAACAAATGATGGAAGATGTCTTTGTTAAGAACAAAGCACCCAACTCAAGAAGTAAAAGAGGGCAACATTTGATCCAGTATATTTAGTAGCCACAAGTTTAAGTTAGAAGAATGAACAACAATGCTCAAGCGAGTAATTAATTCTAACCTAAAATTTTCACAAATTGAAATCCAAGCAAAGAAAAGAATCGACATAAAGTCGGAATCCTACCATTACCAAATACAAGATTCCCAAGTCAAAATATATTACTAACTTATTCTCAATGAAAAATAGTATATGCCAATGTAACAAAAGAGTGCTAAAGAATTCATGTGACTTGCAATTTTGCGAGCATAAATCACGAAAATCAATAAATCTCCAACCAATTGAACAATTCAAAGTCAAGTTATATGTGAAAAGGTATGTATGGCGACTTCATATAAGTATTGTTTGTATTACAATTGTTAAGGAAGTCAAGTATCGCCTACTAGTTGACCCCACTTTCATCGATAAGAAAAAAGTCAAGACAAATACAAACATCGCAAGCCGGTCAAGCTACATCATGCACTCGAAACCCAATAATTAATGTCTTCATGGTAGCCACAAAGCAACTAAATCTGGTGAACAAGAGGCAAGAGCCCATTTCTTCAAAGAGTCGTAGAACCTTTCTAGCGAGATCTTTTGCTAACCAAAGCTGTGATTTACTGATTAAACAATAAGATAGTAAAATATCAATCAAGGCGTAAAAACATTGATCGAGGCGTTTAGTCCGTTTTCAAATTCCAGCAATTCTTCTTCACCGAGTGCTCACAAGTCACAACAAATAAACCATGATTGACAAAGTTAAGCTTTCCCCCTTACGAGATAACTTGATGCTGACTATTGAAATTTCAATTTCGTCTTATGATTTGGCAAGGAAAGTTAATTCTTTACCGGATAACTAGATTATTCGCCACATTGTTCGCGTGTGAGAGCGAGATCAAAAGCGATTCTAGGGCATTGGCACTAAATCTTGACGAAGAAGACATCGAGGATCGGACTAACTGGGACAAGGTAGTGGCCGCTTGATCGGTGGCAGTGAAGATCGAGGCCGCCTCGCAGGTTAGCGGTGGTGCGGAGGTCGATCGCTGGACGTCGTCGCGGTCTCTTGCGTCTAGGGTGCGTCTGGGTGAACGTCCATGCACGCACGCAGATCCGTTTCGTCGAGGTCGGCGTGGGCGATAAGCGGGCGAGAGTCGAGTCGTATTTGGAACCGGCAGGCAGTCTTTGGAACCGAAGGCCGGCCTTTGGAATGTCGCCGTGCGAAGAGAATGGAGGCGGGCGGCGTTAGGTCGGTCGGGCGGCGGGAAAGGAGGCGACGGTGAGATCCGGCGAGGCGAGGGGAACGATGCCGAAGGTGAGATCGATCGGGCGGCGAGGAAAGGAGGCGGGAGGCGATTCGTGGCGGCGGTGATCCTTGATCTTGTGAGGCGAAAAGAAATGGAGCGAGGGAAAGGAGGCGACGGGAATGTGGGCGAAGGAGCGGAGCAAGGCGTGGCGGAGACAGGAATAGTTCCTTCATGATGCACCGGCTAATTTCTTGTGACCAAAAATTTGCGTTTCTGGCTGAAAATTGCCACGAAAAAAAAATCGTGGCTATAAAATTAAAAATGGCCACGAAATAAAATATTATAGCAATAAGAAGATGAAGCAATAGAAGTCAGCACTTGAAGTGCAGGAAAAGATGGCTTCACTTAAACAAAGGAAGGGCTGTGATCAGTCATCATCAAGGCAGAGTCATATCGAAGGGTGAAAACAAGCAAGTAGTAATTACCTCGCGAGTGATGCATCTGTTGGTTTACTGTTTACCGTAATGTAATTACCAAGTTACTAGTCATGAAGTCTGAACACGCTATTACAATGAAAATGAAGGCCCACGATGGGTTATTTACAACAGAAAATGAATCATTGCTATAAAATTAAAATTTGCCACGAAAAACAATATCATAGCAACAACATTTACCGTGGCAATAAAATCTTATTTAATGCAACGATTTTATTTTTTGTTGCAATCGACCAACCTTTTGCCACGACAATTAACAATATCGCAACATCTGATAAATTGTGGTAATATATTGGACGATATAGCCACAATTTTCCAAATCGAGGCAATAACACCACTCTAATGCAACAAAATTTATGGTGTTGTAAAAGTTTAAATGGCAAAAGCCCGGATTTCTAGTAGTGATAGGCTTTTTAAAATTTTCTATCACTAAAATTCGAGTTTAATTAATTATAAGAACTAGTGACAATTTTGACAATTTTAATACTTAGCAATTCTAGTGATCACCAAATAAAAATGACTACTCAATTTTGTTAATGGCTAAGTAAGTAGCATGTAGATAACCAATTTGCTAGAATTGCACAAAAGTAAAGCAAAGCAAACCACAAGAGATGAACACGAATTTTTATCCCATGGTCTCGGAGACTTGCCAGTCTCCCCTACTCCACGTTGAGGTGACTTGAACTTCTTCAAGCCGGCTCCACTTGCTTGAGCCTTCCCCGATCACTATTGATAGCTCTTCCCCGCTCCGGGTAGGCGAGCTTCGAGCCTTCACAACCGCCCGGGTCTTCACACAATCTTCTTTGTGAAGATCACCGGAGCCTCACGCCTCCAAGCCGTCTAGGAGTCGGCAACCTCCAAGAGTAACACACTTGACGTAGGTTTGAACTCAAAAGTGTAATCAATATGGCTCAACTAATGCAATTCACTCAATTTTCCTCTCCAAGAACTCAAGAATCAAGAATTGAATGCACTAGAGTGTGGAGAGAGTTGCTTGGGCTTAGAATGTATTCAATGGAGTCACCAACCAGTCCCTAGCACAGGTGGGGGGTATTTATAACCCCAACCACTCAAACTAGCCGTTATTTGCTTTTTAACCTGATTTTTAGCGCTAAGACCGTACTACCACCCTCTCACGGGCCTAGTAGTACCGCTTTGAACTCAACGGCTATCTGGCGCATTTATTGCACTAACACGTGCCGTTCATAATGCTTTTTCTATATGGCGGTACTCTGCGTAGAAGTCTTGATAATCTGCTACCTTGCCACCAAAAAGGATATGCCTCGCTATAAAGCTACCGGCGTTGTTGAGTGCAGTAGTACTGCGAATCTTGAACTACGCTCACAACTTCTTGAGTGCCGACCTCGGGATCGAAGAAAAACACAAAAGACCCTCTCTGTTGTTTAGCTACCGCCAACTATACCCCGGTAGTGCGGTACTACCGCTAGACCGCGTGGTAGTCTTACCTCGGGGTATTTTCAAGTTTTTGAATTGTCTCTCGAATGCATGATTGTATATATGAACTATTGAGCCATATTCTATGCACTTTCAAGTATCAATACCCAAACCAAGTCCCTCTTAATAGTACGGCGACTATTCTAACAATCCGATCTTTACTTCAAACTCCAAGATCGGTAAAATGACTAGAAAAATACTTCTAAAGTTTTATACCTTTCACTTCTTTCGCTTCTTTTGCACGTACTCCTTCCGTTTTGTACTTGTGACGCTTCAACGTCAATAGAAGAGTAGATTTTCCTGTCTTCAACTTACTCACGCAAACATCTTTAGTCTTTTAACCTTGATTGTCATTAATTACCAAAACCTTAACTCACATGGGGGCCTAGATGCTTTCATCATCCACAATTTGGAGTTCAGTTCGGAGTCAGCGGACAACACTTCACTAAAACAAGCATAACTTTCTCATACGAAGTCCAATGGAGGAGTTCTTGTGCTTTTTAGAAATATAACGACGAGATCTTTCCAATGGATCTAGTCCCAGCTCCAGATTCATCATGAGTCAGTCAAAATCATCAAAACAATGCATAAAATCACTGTTTTGGGCCTTGTAAACGTGTAAGGGCCAAGCCCAGGTGTTGTGCGCCCCCTCCAGCCGCACACAACCCTAGGGTTTCCCCCTCATGCCTCCTATCTTATATTCTGTAGTTGCCGCTTTAAGCTGCAGGTTTTGCTTAGATTTCAACTAGACACTCTGTCAGTTTTCGCCGATCATCGGTTTGTGGATCCCCAACTTGTGTGCTTAATATAATTCACAATTTTAGATTGCTTCTTCTACTTTCTTGCTTGTGTTCTCGATTCGCATGCAAGGATAAGCCTTCTTGGCGAGGTCAACCATGTTTGTGCGTGATTGATAACCAACGGAGCCGTGGTATAGCGATTGCAGGGTTCGGATCAGTTCTGATCGAAAGCCAGATCGTCAACGTCAAGTCTCCACAAATCGACTTACCTTCACCTATCGGAAGATCGGGCCACCGTGCGCATCACTAAGAACAAACAAGAACAAGCAGAGATTCCAGGTAAGTAAAAGTTCATTTCATTTATAGTATTAACAAAAGTCTTCTGTTACATTTTTAAGAATAAGCTACCTTAGCTACCCTATAGCTAGTTGCTGTTGAAGGCGTCTCGCCTCCTCTTTTCCTCACTTATGGGCAAGCAGCTGATGGTCCTCGGAAGAGGCCGGCGACCTCGCGGAAGGGGGTCAGAAGAGGCGGCGAGTGGGCGTAGACCAATGGATGGCAAAGGAGCCGCCTCCTGTACCACCAAATGTCCTCGACCGCCATCGTGATAGGTGAGAAGGTGAGCAGGCGACGGACTAATGAAGCTGCCCTGAGCTTCACCTCCACCACCGACATTGGTGTCCCTGCCTTTTTCTCCTCTAGTGTTGGAGGAGGCGACACCCGTCCTTAAGAGAGAGGCAGAGGTGGCATGGTCTTGTGGGGAAGCAGTACGCAGCTTGCTTGTCACTTCTTCCCCTTCCTCGGGCCACACCTACCTATTGATGGCCTCCCAGTCGATCTTTTCCTCCCTTCTTCGGGCTAGACCTCCTTTCCGATTGCATCCCATTCGATCTCATCGTCTTCGTCATCAGAAAGGATGATGACAATGCATTGAGAGGGCCCTGTAGCAGGTGCAAGAGAAGGGATCTCGACAGGAAGCTCCTGAGGAGGGGCCCCCTCAAGGATCTCCAAGGAGGGAGATGAAGGCGGTGAGGAGGCCATTAGAATGTCTAAAGTTAAAGGTGAGGCAATACCGATGGAAGAAAAGTGATTCCAAGAGACTGGGCATTGCATCTATTTATAGCCTCGTGAGCGCGTCAAGCCAAGCGTCGCAAGCCAATAAGAGTCCACGTTAACTTCGGTTTATGAAGCGTCATAGCTGTGTCTTCATATTAATGCAGAAGCCGAGCAGGCGTCGAGGGATGATGAACCGCGCAGAGACTGAAGGACGCGACAGTGGCAGCAGGCCTTAGTAATAAAGGTGTGAGGGGAGATGGCGCTAATTCTTATCAGTGTGCTCGGGGGCTTGTGTGCACAGACGTACGATCAAATAATATCGGACGTGACGCTTACGCCCAACTGTTGCCTCGATGGTCCGATCGGGTAGAGAGTTAGGGTCCATGTCGCATTGCCACTAAGCATGAGACTCCACAAAGTACACTCGGGGGTTCGGCCACTGAGGCGTATGGCCGAGGGTTCTCTTCAAAGGCATTTTTGCCTACTCGTCATAACAAGCAATCGTGTAAGAGGTTGAAGATTAGCATCGCTCAAATTCTTGCCTTGGTGTGGCCTCGTCCTCGATTCAAGACACTCATCGAGTAAGGGATCTGGAGTCACGACAAATGTGCAAGACTGACGCTTCACTGACACCACGATTTTGCTATCGAGTAGAAGCCGAGAGTAGAATCACAACGTAATGTTGACTATACTCTACTCCCCACCCGATAGTCTCATCGAGTAGGGAGTCAGGGCCTACAGGTAACTCGATACTCGACACATGGCATACAGGTAACCTGACGCCTTATTTAATTTTTGCCATCTATCAGTTCTCTTTTAATCGATACAGCTATCGAGCAGAGCACACTGTAGGTGAAAATTTTGTATTTCATAAACGTGAATCCCTTTGCACGCATCTACTCGATTCCATGCTCAACCGGTCAGCAAACGAAGCCAAAGCGCGGCCATGCCTGAACCCGATGACGAGCAATTCTATCCTGCGTGCAAACAAGCACCAGATTGTCAGACATCTAACGCTTAGCGGCCAGCAGGAGACGAGGCCTTTAGTCTGTTCTACATGCGTTGTCCGATAAAGCTCGAGTTTGCTATGCGGTCTAAACCGTATGGTCGATGAAGGCCTACAAAGGATCGTGTAAATTTCTAGCGTTGTCCACACAACACGGATTTTATGCACAGCCTCTCCGAGCGCAAGCTCAGGGGCTCAGGAATTTAACAGAATCTCGCCTTAAGTTTTGTGTGCAAGTATAGCCGAAGCACAAGCGCCAATTTATAAGTGCTAACCTAAATTGCATCTGTTTGTGTCACCTTTGTTTCATCGGCAAGGAACCAAAAGGAATGACACGAATGGACAAAAAGAATAGTTAATATCCTTATCCAAAAAAGAGGCGTTTACATCAAGGCCATCAGCTTGAGGGCTTCGCTTGTCCTCGCTATCTAGAGACATTTCCAGCCCATCTACAAACCACTTGGCCTAGATCTTGGAAGGAGTCGACCAGGTCGTCAACCTTGTCCTCCTCACAAGTGAAGCCATCTTCTAGGCGCGAGAGGTCCAATTCCTAGTAATGGGAATTCACCATGGCAAGTAGGGATGACATATGCATCGCGTGGCGGAGAGTCTTCGATTGTAGAGCGGCCAATGCCATGTCTGTCCCAGCCTTTTCTCCCTCGTCCTTCTTCAAGTCCGCCTCCAAGGAAGAATTCCTGGCTTTAGCATCTCTGCCTCCGCAAGCAGCCTTTACTCCCTTGCCTCACATTTGACTTGAGCTTCCCTTAGCTTTTCCATCTCCAGTCGGAGCCCCGCCAGCTCGTCATTCTTCATCTAGACAAGCCACTGCTCATTTTGTTACTTAGCTTGCAGGCAGAATGCTCTGGCACGATGAAAGGTCTCCGAAGCCCACTGCTGAAAGATAGACGACAGAGGTTGAAAAAGCAGCAAAAAAGGAAAATAAACTCGAACCGTAGGATTGATTAAGTGCATTTGCATACCTGAAGATTTGGTTCCAAGAGCGACCAATGTTCAAGGGGAGCTGAAGGAGGCAGAAGCACGGACGAGGCCACAGGAAGTGCAGCTGGTTCACCGAGAGCTGGTTCAATTGTGCCTGTGTCCATTGAAGGCAAGGAACCAACCAGAGCTACGGAAACTATTTCCGGCAGCAGCGAGGTGCCAGTCGAAACTGGTTCGATCACGCAAGTTGGTGGCGAGGAGCCATCAGTAGCGCCCTCGATGGCACTATCAGGCACGTCCTTCCTGCAAAGGAAATTCTCGTGTGACACCTTCCAATGAGATGGGAGCACTGAGAGCAATGAATAGGTAACTTTACTTCTTTGTCTTCAATACCACTCTTAACCCGCTCCGCTAGCGAGATCTTTTCTTCGGCACCAGCTCGGCCCTAGTGACTACCCTTCCGGCTGGCTCGACCAACTGGAGCGGTGGTGCTGACAGATCAGTGACCGGAGAAGCATACTGCTTGTACAGGGAAACTATCAGCAACTGATTCAGACTACTAGCCTGGCAAATGGTTGGTAATAGTCATGTTACCTGTTCGACTATCCTGGTCGGTGAAGGAACTTCTCGGGGCAATGCCTACAAAGTCGCAGCCAAATGTTGCGCATCAACGACCAAGGTGTCCCACTGTTCCTCCAAAAGTTGCCGAACTACGTTAGCAGCGACCTCATAACACCCGAGTGATCGATTGAATGTTGTCTGATCAGAAGTCTTCGACACTCAACGGTGTTTCCACCGAGGCAGGGATGATGGCGACGCTGATTTCCCCAATCGAGGAGAAACCGCCACCTCCTGCTCCTGGGATGCCTCGACCTCGTTGAGAGCTAGTGCAAGCGCCATAGACGGACCCGCATCAGTAGGGCCTGAGCTCGTTGTGCTCGTCCCACTCAATCTCCTAAGGAGGTAAAAAATGAGTTAAGCCCTAATGGCTGCCCTAGAGCGGCAACAGTGGTAAGCACTCGATACATACCTCTGGTCGAGGATTGGTGAGAGAGTAGGCCTCTATGCCGCAGGGTCCAGGAGACGATCCATAGAAAATTTTGCTCAATCGAGCAGAAATATTTACATCTGACAGGACTGTTAGTCGGTAAAGTGGTTCATCAGCCATTAACCATTGCGGGAAAGGAAAAGGAACAAAAGAGATAAGTATCACTACCTTCGGAAGAATCCCTGGTCGCGTCTTGACCCCATAGTACTCCCACGCCAAATGGTCCCGGCACCTCAGCGGACTGGACTGCCGTGTCAAGAAGTCTCGGGTGAATGCCACCCAGAGAGGCCCCTTTTCCTTAGCTCCTCAATCTTCTCAAAATAGCATGCATTCCGCGCAGTCGACGGAGAGAATTTTATCCAGAGCTTAACAAAGGACGGGAAGGAAGGTTTGTAAGACAATGGAAAATTAACCGTGTCCGGAGAGGTGATATAAAACCACCGCTTCTTCTAGTCCGACTGTCAGGAAGAAGTTACTAGCACAGGTATATAGACGCTAGCTGCACCGCTGCGAAGATGGCAGAACAAGTTGAGGCTGGGTCAGATGCCCAAGTAGGCCTCATAGATATGAACAAAGATGCTAAGCATTGTGATAGAATTGGGGCTCAGGTGAAAAAGTTGGATTCTGTAGAAGTCCAAAACATCAAGCAGAAATTTGGAAGGGGAAAGCTGAGACCACCGCGGAAAAAGGACTCAAAAACGACAGTCTCGTCCTCATTCATAGGAGTTGGATATTCCTCACCAGTGGAAGGCCTCCAATGGAAGAACACTCGAGGAGGAATAAGGCCGTCTTTCTCCAGCTCCACTAAGCATTTCTCCATCATGGTGATGTCTGCCAACCTGTCGGTACGTTTCATCATCAAGATTGGTTTTTCGATGGGCTCCGGTGCAACTCCTTCTTCGCGACGACAACCTTGGGGTGGGCAGAAGAGCCAGAAGCCATTGGAAGAGGAAGAGGAAGCTCTCAGGACACAGAAGCACAGGGCTCAAGGAAACGAGATAGAGGTTCGAGAGGAAGGCTAAAGGCAAAAGCACGAACGGCTACAGTTCTGAATCCGGAGATTTATAAGCCAAAAGGTGTCCAGGCACAATGGTTCATTTTCTGTCGAATGGTACGATGATCGCTGAAAAAAGTGGAATGATGGCGCCGTATTCATCGTGACATGAGCAATAAATGCTCCAACTGCTCAACGTTCAGAACTCTGACAACAGTTCCAACTCCGCTCAGAGTCGGGTTGACTGGCTAATACCAGGCAGCGCAGGGTTACCCTAAGTGCTCGAGTTAGGCTTGCCATAGGGCTCTCAACCCTCACAACCTACTTGATACTTAGCAATTCCTACTTGCTCAAGGTATTCGACTGTATAGCGAGGTATTACTCGGCCAACCAAGTTTAGTAATCGACGACCCGACTCAATGGACCCTCTGCTAAGCGAAGTTCGGGGCGATGACAGAAACAAACTGACGGCGGTGGAATGAGTGGTGGAATGGGTTTTGAACTTTGGTGAGCATGCACAGATGAACGGGGGTGTCTCGGTGTGCGTGCGTTGGATAGAAGGTGCGCCGAGAGGTGGGGAATCCAAGGGTGGCGGCGGCACTATAAATAATGGCCTCAATGTCCACGAATCTCACGCGAAACGAGGCCCACCCGAATATGGCGGTGGAATCCATCGAGGACACAGACAAGCGACGTGGTAGCATCGGTTGTGTTCATGCGAAAATGATCTGACAACACATGGTGCGGGGCAACGCGGAGAAAGCACGGTCATTGGATCAAGATCTGACGGTCGCTAGACGCTAGGGTTAGGGTTAGGTGCAGGAGCAAGCTGACGGGCCAATGGCGCGGGAGGAACAGGACGGGCCAAGCAGGGGAAATGGGCCGACCGAGGAATTTGTCCCAAGCACTGTTCAATGATTTTCAATACATTTCTGAATAAAAATAAATAAATCCAAATAAAATAACAAAAATATCAGGAAAAATCCAGAAAATCCCAAAAAATACCTTATGACATTTAGAATCCAAATAAAATATTTCCTATAAAAGATCAATAATACTTTGCACTGAATAAATAAAAGATAGAAAATGGCCAATTTCAATAAATACAAAAAGAATTAAATAAAATCTTAGAAAATGCAAATAAAATGATAAGGCAAAATAAATATAAAAAAGCAAAATTTGAGATGTTACAAACCTCCTCCCTTAATGGAATCTTGACCCCAAGATTTAGGGCTGACTAAGAAATAGGTTTGAAAATTCTAACATCAGATCCTCTTCTCGCTCCCACGTGGCCTCGCTCTCTAAATGATTGCTCCACTGCACTCTATAGAAACACATTAACTTATTCTGGGTTCTGCGATCAGCCACATCCAAAATCTTGATTGGCTGCTCCTTGTAGGTTAGATCATCCTGCAAATGACTCCAATGGCATCTAGTCTGTAGGCACTCGAAGACACTTATTCAATTGAGACACATGGAATACATCATGCACTCCTGCCAATGACTACGGCAATTCCAGCTGATATGCAATCTCTCCACTATGACTCAAGATTTTGAACGGACCAACAGATCTTGGCGTAAGCTTTCCTTTGGTATGAAACCTTTTTACTCCTTTGAGAGGGGTTACTCTGAGATACATGAAATCATCAGGCTCAAAACTGAACTCTCGGCGACAATTATCAGCATAACTCTTCTGCCTTGACTGAGCAGTCTTCAACCTTTCTTTGATCATAGTGATCTGCTCTTCAGCTTCTTTTAAAATATCTGGCCCGAAAATCAATCTTTCCCCAGTCTCATTCCAATTTGGCAGGGTACGACAAGAATGACCATATAAGGTTTCAAATGGCGACATTTACAAATTGGCCTGATAGCTATTATTGTAACTGACTCAGCATACGGCAAGCATTTATCCCACGTAGCAGCATAGGCTAGTGACGAGGATTGGGAGACCTTCGTCCGGTCAAAAGCTTGGTCAGCGGAGGCCCCTAGCTCGGAGCTGTCGACCTCGACCTAGAGCCTGCCTCGACCTAGAGCCTGCCTCGGCCAAGGGCCTGCCTCGCCCAAGAGCTCGACCCCCCCCGCATGACCTTGGGCTCAGGAGGCGTGAGGCCGGCTCTTGCTCGGGGCAGTTTCCCTTGGATTCCAGGACGTGTGCTTACTTGGCGGTTCCCAAGGCCTGGGAAAGCAGAGTCAAGGCGGACGTGGGCGGCGTATCCGGGACGGTTGTAGCCCACCTCCAGTGCGCACGATATCGCTCCGGCAATTTCTCTTGACCATTACAGGCAGCGCCAGGGAGGATATAAGGTCCCACTGGAGGGTCGACATAGATGAGCAATCATGCGTATACACCGCACCAGAGCACGAGCTATAGGGCAGTGGCCATTGTCGTCAAGCTCGAGCTTAGACTGTAATCCCCCATTGTACTCAAGAATAGTGAAAACCTCCGCCTCAGGGCAAGACTGGAAGTAGAGCTGTTACCCTCGCAGGGGGCTCGAACCAGTATAATTCTCCGTGTCACGCTCGTTGTCGCCTAGCTCCGACCAACGCCGTGCCCAGCAAGTTCGGATGTTGAGCAGAGCTCGTTTCCGGGTCCCTCGATCTAACTAACCCCTCCTTCGTATTTGCGGTCAGGCGATTCCGATCGTCGACAGCTGGCGCCCACCGTGGGGCCCGATAGCTTTGCTCGTCCAGAGGAACAGCACCAAGGTCTCAGGAGCATGGCGCACCTCGTTGAAGAACATTCCTCGGACGTGGGCTCGAACGCCGAGCACGGTGGTTCCACGTCCCTGTTTTCGCCTTCGCCCCCGCCACGCGAGCAGCATGTCCTCATGGCGGATAGCCATGGCGTAAGCGTGGCGGGAGATCGCGACCCGCAGACCCCTAATGATGCCCGTCAGATGGTGAATGTCGCCATCAACCAGGCAATAACTACCCTCCAGCGAGAGGACCAGGAAAGGGCCGGAGCCTCGTCCGGTCACCCCAGGCTTCCTCCCTTGGGAGAACGCTTGCGCTTATCGCCGGTCATGGTTGATCTGGACCGTGAAGTCGAACTCTTCGCTGAGCCTCGCGAGCGAGCTTGACCGAAGTGCGGCAGAGGTCATACCTCCACAGCACCAGTCTCACCACTCAGGGACCCGTTCTCGAGAAGTGACGATCACCATCGCGCAGACGGCGCGCCACTCGTCGCCGTCTAAGAACCCCCTACCGCCAGCTTGCCTCGGGATGTGTCTCGACACCGTCAGCGTAAGCCGCCAGACGATATCTACCCCGAGTAGCGTTTGGCGTCAACCAAGCTACATCAGCTCACCTTCGAACAACGCTGGGTCTTGGGGTCTTTACTCGATGTTCGCCCAGCGCCGCAGGTTCAGACCACCGCGGATATCCCGGCGACTCACGTGTTTCGGCGCCACGACCGCCTCGTCAAGATCAGTCACCGAGGCAGCTCGACTCGAGTCCCGCGGCAAAGAAAAGCCTTTCCGGTGACAACTTCTCCCGCGGCGTGCTCCACCTTACGGTGCTCGGCCTACTCCGATGAAGCTTCGCCAGTGGCCGGCTGTTCGCTTCAAACCGCACCGATTGAGCGCTTTTGACAGACCAAGAATCTGGACGAGTTTTATCGATTTATTTCCACCGCCATCCTCGGCGGTGGGGGCGGCGAGCTCGTGATGGCTAACTATCTCCCGACCATCTTTGATGGCGCCACCGAACTCGCTCTTCAACCGGCTGGCTCCTTCAGATCATGGCGCCAAATTCAAAGCGCCCTCCTCTCCAACTTCCAGAGTCAGCACTGGCGACACAGGACGGAGAAGGACTTGGATCGCGTCATCCAGGTCAAGAATGAGCCGCTCCGCGATTTCGTGCGGCTGTTCATCCGCACAAGGACTTGATCCCAAGCATCTCCAATGAGGCTGTGATCAAGGCCTTCAAGTTTGGCATCTGGGATCGACTCACCGAAGACCTGGAGATCACCTCCAAGCTCAGCGTCAACAAACTGTTTCGCATGGTGGAGCGGTATGCGGATGCGGACGACGCTGTCCGCTGGAAGCGCGACTACGATCAAGGTAAGCTTGGTCTAAGCCCCGGAGAAGCAGGCCCATCTAGCCCCCGGGCACCGACCATGGCTCCACCGCCAAGAAGCGGAAGCGGGACCGCAGGAATGGGGTGGTTTGTTGCAGTGGTCAAGCTGCAAGCAACAAAGACGGTCTTGGAGGTGCGGACCCGCCAGAGGGCTCCCGACCTCGCCAAGAGCGGTCTCGACCCCGTTAGGCGTCGCAGCGAGCCCTGCAGGGAAACCGACGACCTGGACCCCAGCGGCCCGACGCTCCGGCGCAGGAGGGTGAAGGCGCTCTAGGTACAACGAAGTGAAATTCTGCTTATTCCACAGGGCGCCAGGCCACGACCTGCGGACCTGCAGGGCCTGGCAGACCAAGTTGGAGGCCTTTTACGATGGGCACGGGGAAATGCACGCTCCCGAAAGAAGACGGGTAGCAGGACAGGGTGAATACTGGGACGAACCTCGACGACCCCGACCTGAAGTTCCAGCAGGGCGAGCGCCGGATCGACGTCATCTTCGGCGGCTCGTCAGCTTACCAGTCCCGATGTGAGCTCAAGGCCGCCTCGTGAGCCATCTTCCAGGTCACCGTCGGGAAGCCCATCGAGCAGCACTGCAAGTGAGCTGGTGCCGCCATCACCTTTTCTTCGGAGGACACCCTCCAAGGTATGGCCAAAGACCTGAAGACCGCCTTGGTCGTGACCCCTACCATCAGCAACACCATGGTTGGGCGCGTCATGATCGATGGCGGCAGCTCCCTCAATCTACTTCAGGCAAGCACGCTCGATCGAATGCAGATCCCCCGGTCGAAGATCAAGAACATAGCAGTTCCGTTCTTCGGAATTATCCCTGGAAGCTCGACCGTTCACCTGGGGCAGGTAGTCTTGCCCGTCACCTTTGGTGGTTCGGACAACTTTCGCACCGAGTTGATCACCTTTGAGGTGGTCGAAGCAGACCTCCCGTACAACGCCATCCTCAGGAGGCCCGCCTTGGTCAAGTTCATGGCGGCCAACCATTACGGCCATCGGTGTACGAAGCTGCTAGGCCTCAACTGCATCATAATCGTGCGGGGCGATCTGCAGGCGGTGCACGGGTGCGAGACCAAGGCCTTGGCCCTCGCCGGCATGCTGCCTCAGCGAGGCCCGGAGGTGACGGTGAAGAATGCTCGCCAGAAGGTGGCGATCCAGCCTAGCGGGGCTACAAAGGCTATGCCGCTCAAGGAGGGCGACCCGACCAAGTGCGTCCACATCTCGACCGAGCTGGGTTCCAAATAGGAACTCGAGCTCGTCACCTTCCTCCGCGCCAACAAAGGTATATTTGCTTGGGAGCCGGCAGACATGCCGGGTGTCCCGAGGGAGGTGGTCGAGCACAAGCTGCAGGTGCGACCCGACTGCCGGCCTGTGCACCAGAAGCTGCGGCGTTTCTTGCCGGAGAAGGTCGCCATCATTAAAGAGAACCTTGACAAGCTCTTGAAGGCCGGGTTCATCCGTGAGATCGACTACTCCGAATGGTTGGCCAACCCGGTCATCGTCCAGAAGAAGGGCGGAAAGTGGAGGATGTGTGTGGACCATACGGGGTTGAATTCGGCATGCCCGAAGGACAACTTCCCCCTCCCGCACATCGACCAGATCGTCGACTCCATCGCGAACGCCAAGATGTTAAGCTTCCTAGACGCTTATTCGGGATACCACCAGATCAAGCTGGCGGTTGACGATGAGAGCAAGACGTCATTCATCACGCTGTTCGGGACCTACTGCTACAAGACCATGTCGTTTGGTCTCCGCAACGTCGGCGTGACCTTCCAGCGCCTGATGACCAAGACGTTTGATCCCCAGATCGGCCGCAATCTCGAGGTCTATGTGGACGACATCATCGTCAAGAGCCTTTCCGAGGGCGACCACGTTCAAGTCCTTGGGGAGACCTTCGCCAACCTGAACAAGCACAAGATCAAGCTCAATCCGGAGAAATGCGTATTCGGCGCTGCTTCAGAGAAGGTGCTCGGCTATATGGTCGGGGGCTTAGGGGTCGGCCCGAACCCGGAAAAGATCCAGGCACTCGAGAAGATGGCACCTCCGACCTCGGTGAAACAGTCTGATGCCTCACCGGCCGATAGCGCTGCCTTAGTTAGTTCATTTCAAGGCTTGGCGGCGTGTAAATGCTGTTCTTGAGGCCTTGTGCAAACAAGGAAGCTTCGAATGGACTCCCAAGGCGCAACGGTCCTTCGATGACTTGAAGGCGATTCTCAAGCCCGCCCGCTACCACTCCACAAATGCAAGCAGTTGTTGCTCTACCTAGCAGCCACCGCCCAACCCGTCGATCTTTGTCTTGGTAGCCGAACGAGGTCTTGGCAAAGACCGATCTACTACGTCAGCGAGGTCCTGCACAGCCCAAAGGAGCGCTACCCACAGGTTCAAAAGCTCTTGTACGCCCTTCTCATGGCCTCGCGCAAACTTTAGCACTATTTCCAAGCACACTCCGTGGTCGTCCCGAGCAGCTTTCCGCTCGGGGATATATTGAGGAACCCGGATGCTGAAGGTCGCATCGCCAAATGGGCCATGGAGCTAGCGGCGTTCGACGTCCGGGTAGTGGCGCGCACGTCTATCAAGTCACAGGTGCTCGCCGACTTCATGGTCGAGCAAACGCTGCAGCCCGCTCCCGAGCCCGAGGTCGAGGAGGGGAATCCCTGGATCATGTACTTCAATGGCTCGAGATCTTTCAAGCGCTCGGGGGCTGGGATTCTCATCCTTACTCCGCGCGGCGATCAGCTGAGGTATGTGGTTCGTTTCGGGTTTCCAGCGACCAACAATGTGGCAGAGTACGGTGGGCCTACGGGCCTGCAAGGCCCTGGGCATGCACCAGTTGATTGTAAGGGGCAACTCTCAGCTCGTCGTCAATCAATACAACAAGGAGTACTAGTGCTCGAAAGGTTCAATGGCCAAGTACCTCACCGAGGTACGTAAAATGGAGAAATAGTTCCAGAATCTGGAGCTCAAGCACGTGCTCAGGAAGGACATCTCCAGCACTGATTTCCTCACCAAGCTCGGCTCCTCCGATAATAAAGTCCCTCCGGATGTCATTCTGGAGACCTTGGCGGGGCCTTCGATCTCTGACCAAGAGGTCCTGCTCGCCGTAGTCGAAGGTATTCCCTCATGGGCTAAGCCCATTCACAATTTCCTTGCAAGGGGTGAGTTGCCGTCTGACCCCGCCGAGAAGAGCAGGACTAAGCGTCGGGCGAGCTTGTACACGCTCGTCGAAGGGAGGCTTTACAGGAGGAGTGTCTCTGGGGTCCTGACAAGATGCATCACCATAGAGGAGGGTAAGTATCTGTTAAAGGACATCCACTCAGGCCTCTCTGGAGCTCATTCTTCGTACAGGACGATGGTTGGAAAGGCCTTTCGCATGGGGTACTATTGGCCGACGGCCCTTGAGGATGACGTGAAATTTGGACATCCTCGGGCCTTTTCCCCAAGCCGCTAGGGAAGCGGTTCTGTTTATGCAATCGACACTTTCACCAAGTGGATAGAAGTTTAACCGGTCTCGACCATCATCGCCGAGCGCCGTCGAGTTCTTCCGCTTGTTAAGTGGTCACAGTGCACGGGTTCCGTGCAAGATTATCACCGACAACGGTACGGATTTACCGATGAGTCTGTTTCAGAATTTTGCGAAGACCTTGGCACCAAGGTATGCTTTGCCTCGGTGGCCCACCCGTAAAGCAACGGAGCAAAGCAGGCGTGCCAACGCGCGGTGTCGAGGCGTCCAAGAAGCGAGTCTCGAGATGAGCTCGAGCGATCTGGCAAGACACGGTGGACGAACTTCTCACCGTCTTATGGTCTGTTCGTATTCACAACCAAATGAACAACAGGTCCACACACTTCCGCTAGTGTTCGCATGCGGCCGTCCTACCACCAGAGAGTCACGCTTAGGCTCGCCAGGTCGTCTTTGTGTCGACCAGATCGACCTCGAGTAAGAACGGTCCCTCGACCTTACCCTGGCAGAAGAAGTAAGATGCCGTGCACAGCTACGATCAACGCATTACCTGCAAGCTCTTCGCAGACATGCGTCTCGATCGGTACGACCTAGGGAGCTCATTGTTGGGGACCTAGCCCTAAGACAAATTCAGGGCTCGTCCAGCACCAACAAGTTATCCCCGCGGTGGGAGGGCCCCTATAGAGTTGTTTCAATAGATCGCACGGGGGCTTACCGGCTAGTGCTGCCCGATGGCAGAGAGCTCTCTAGCTCGTAGAACATTGATTAGCTTCGAAAATTCTGTGTGTAACTTTTTACCTCAGATTTCAATAAAGCTATCATTTGCTTGTCATGCTTTCACACCCTTTTTTCTACATTCTTGTCGGTGTTTCGTATAATCGGTAAGTAAATTTGTAAGTATAGGGGATCACGCGCCCCCTCTCCTCGAATGGTTAGGCTAAAGGAGCCTCGGATGAACACTGGATCGGGCTGAGGAGACTCAGATTTATACTGGTTCGGGCTGAACGTCCCTACTTCCAGTTTTTGGCGGAGGATCTCGTTGATCGGAGCGTGGAAAGTTACACGTGAGGGCTAAGGACAGGACCTTAGCGCTCGTCCGAATGGCGAAGCTTAGGAGCTTCGAACAGTCGTTCGGGTCGGGAGAGCAAGCGAAGTGGGATATGGAAGAATGAGAGGATTCGCCACACGTTCTTTGAGGACCCCGCCTCCTTTATATAGTCTGGAGGCGAGTTACACTGAAAATTCGGAGGAAAGAGGTAGGGGTATGGTACGCCCTAGAGTCTTGGTCTTCGGTCCTGGTGACTGACGGGTTGCTGTTCACCCATGCTGAGTTGGTAGACACAATGGGTGGTGCTTCATTGGAAAGGCGCGCGCCTGCCCTATACTTGCCTGTCAGACGATGACGTCGTCTATGCTGTGCCTTGGCACCGCCCCGGGTTGGAGCGCGCTTCTTCACTGTACCTGGCGGGGCAGGTGGATGAGTACTTGACTCGGTGGCCCTCTGGCCACCCTGGGGAAGAGCCACCTTGTAGGATCGAAATATACTGATCTAGCAATCAGAGGGCGGGTGAATGATTGCACGGAAGCTAAAATCAAATTTTTGCCTTTTGAAACACCCCAAACAAACTCAGATTGCTTAATTTGTATTCAACAAGAACCTTATTGCATCGCACCAAATTTGCACATGTATGCTGGACCAAACTTCGCCTCACACGAGAGTTGCACGTATGACGGACCAAATTTCTCTGTAGCAAAGGAGTTGCATGTGTATGACGGACAAAACTTCGCCTCGATATGTGTATGACGGACAAAATGAAAACAGCCTAACACATGTTCACTAAAATGATAATTCCTGAAGATCCAACCGTTGGATTGATGTGAAATTTTAACTGTAGAAACTAGACTTGATTCTGAAGCTAACCCAAAAAGAATCAACTCAATTGGACCTACGAATCTAGAGTTATGTCCCTCGCAAGACAGCTGAAACAAATTCCGATCTAATAACGACGGACCAAATCAGACCAGTGATGGACAAAACTTAAAAACAAGATTACTGAAGATCCAATCATTAGATTGATATGAAATTTTAACTGTAGAAACTAGATTGGATTACGAATCAAACCCAACAAAAATCAACTTGATCGGATCTACAGATTAAAAGATATTACCTTCGCAAGATGACTAAATCAGATGATGACGGAAATTGATTTCAAAAGCTATGACGGACCAATCTTCAGATGCAGCGACGGACCAAGACAAAATTACTTACGCCGGACTAAACTTCTCACGATGCTACAGCCATGATGGTCTTCAGAAGCTTTTCTTGGCATGTATGCTTGATCAAGGTCTAAACCCTAGAACCAGAAAAACTTCTCTCACAATGCACAGCCGCCAGAAATAACTTTTTGGAAGATTGATTTTATTTCATTGTCTAAAGTACTCCAACACAAGAGTACAAACCCTAAAAACTGGCTCACAGCACAGGAACAGAAAACCCTAAAACGCTCAGCGATAAACAGGGGACACCTCCACCTATTTATACAGAGCAAGAACAGAGAGATTGAATACAACTCCACTTCCAACATGGAAAGAGTTCATATTCATCTCAATCTGGCCCAACATGACCAAAAACAACTCTTGCACGCATGCAAGAACAGAGAGATTGAATACAACTCCACTTCCAACATGGAAAGAGTTCGTATCTATCTCAACTTGGCCCAACATGGCCGAAAACAATTCCTTGCACGCATGAACAGCCCACCTTTGCAAATACGTGACTAACCAGCCTCCATGTGCATGTTCTCTAGCCCAAACGTCCCCGCATGACATCCTCGACCACCAAGACCTCGGTTCCTCCTCGAACCTAGTCTCAACCTCGATTCCTCCATGAACCTAGTTCCGGTCCTGTCATCGACCACGTTCGCCCTTGAGCAACACCTGCACATGAATAAACAAAAACGAGTCCGAGCACAAGTCCACGACTTGACACAAGGTTAATCCATGCAACCACTCACACGAGTGCATTGCATCAAGCAAAACCATTATGCTATCACCAGCAAAACATATCACCATAGCACATGCACAAGCACCACACATGCTATAACCAAAGTCACTTTACAGTGCCAATTTCACCATTCAACCAATTTTTCATCACATGATTTCACAATCTCCCCCTTGATGAAAACATTGGCAACACCATTTGGATCTGAACATTGGCATTCACCTCACAAGAACAACACCATTTTTAAAAGAAGTAAAGTGACCAAAAGAAGAAGAAGAAAAATCTCCCCTTATTTAAAAAGAAATCCCCCCTATTAAAAAGAAAGACTCCCCCTAACAGAAAGAAGAAATCCCCCCTATTAAAAAGAAATCTCCTTTTTTATTCCAAAATTTCTCCCCCTTTGACAATGGATTCATCAAGAATGCAAAAAGAGAGCAAAAGAGAAACTTCTCTCCTTTTATGTTTGTTGTTTTCCTTTTTTTATGTAATCGAGCATTATGAATCATGCACAAATGTAACAACTTGATCACCAAGTCATGCTATCAACAAGATTGCACCTTAAATCTACACATAAACAATGTAGAGTAAGCATAACTAGAAATCAAGTACTATAAACGATTTTTTGCATGGCATAATCTCCCTTTCTCAACAATCTAGAACCTGAAAACATTGAATTTTTGTGCACTTTATTTGTGCTTTGAAAAAGCTGATTCATTACTTGATTGCAACAATAACAATTGCAAGGAATTACATGCACCATCACTTTACTTTTCAACCATGCCAAGCAATCACAAGCTTAAGGTTTCATGGTTTCGGTCATACACAACCTCTTCCAAGTTCATATCAAAGTGCAATGATAAGCGCCTCAGTAAAGAAGAAGTGCGACAGTACATAACCTTGATCTTGCTTTTATCAACAATCACTTTTTGAGCTTTAGCACTTAACTTTCATATTTAGCATTTTTTCGAGCAGGATCAAGATAGCTAAGAAAGTTCAACCATGACAAGATTTAATTCAAGTTGTCATTCCATTTAAAAAGTCATGACATAAACTACACCATATATGTATAAACAGAAAGTTGTAAAGACCTTGTAGCATAAACATGGCTTCAAATGACATATGTGTATGAAATACAATGCTCAGTACCTTTTTATTGTTTTTCATTTTTTTTGTTTTTCATTTAAGAAACACACAAAATAATAAGTATGTTACAAAATTTACAAAAACTTCAAAAACTCCCCCTCAAAAATATCCCATCGGATGAACCAACCCAAGTTCTCCCCGAATAAAAGCAAAACGAGAAGAAGACAAAGGTTTTGTGAAAATGTCTGTCAATTGATGTTCAGTATCCACATGATGAAGCACAATATTTCCCTTTTCTACATGATCTCTAAGAAAGTGAAATCTGATCTCAATGTGTTTTGTTCTAGAATGTTGCACATGGTTCTTAACAATGCATATTGCACTAGTGTTATCACACAAAAGAGGAACACTATCCAAATTAACCCCATAATCTTTTAAGTGTAGCTACTATCCAAAGAATTTGAGAACAACAACTAGCAAAGCAGCCACATATTCAGATTCAAGCAGCTTGATTGTGCAATGTAAGATTGTTTTCTAGATGACCATGCAATAAGTGAATTACCCAAGAAAAGACATGAGCCAGATGTGCTTTTTCTATCAATTCTACAACCTCCAAAATCAGCATCGAGAATGCTCTTAAACTAATGCATGAGGAAGGAAAGCCATATGCCAAAATCTTGAGTACCATGAAGATACTCAAGATCCGCTGATGGCTTTGTTGATGAGAAACACGTGGAGAAGCTTGAAAACGCGCACACAAGCACACAAAGAATTGAATATCCGGCCTTGATGCAAAGGAGATATAACAGAGAGCCTATCATGCTTCTATACTCCTTTTGATCAACAATCTCACCATCTTCATCCGGATCAAGTGTGCAAGTGCCTCCCATGGGTGTCATGATCGACTTGCGCTTTCCATCCCAAAGCGATGAAGCAAATCTTTTGTGTACTTACTTTGATGAACAAAAGTACCTTCCTTCGCTTTGTTTGACTTGTAGTCCCAAAAGTAAGTTAACTCACCCATCATGCTTATCTCAAATTCCTTTCTCATGGTTTCAAAACTTAGACACTAAAACATGAGAGGAACCACCAAAATAATATCATCAACATAAATCGACGAATAGTTGATCATTGCCTTGCTTGAGTAAAAGAGAGTTTTGTCAACCTTTCCCATTGTAAACCCCTTTTCAAGCAAAAAGGTTTTTAGCCTATCATACCATGCTCTAGGGGCTTGTTTTAATCCATACAAGGCTTTGGACAATTTGAACACATGATCAGGAAATTTGAGATTTTCGAAACCAGGAGGTTGCTTAACATATACTTCTTCATTAATATAGCCATTTAGAAAAGCACTTTTCACATCCATTTGATACAATCTAAAACCTTTAGATGCAGCAAATGCTAAAAGAATTCTAATGGCTTCGATTCTAGCAACAGGAGCAAAGGTTTCATCAAAATCTAAACCTTCAACTTGAGTAAATCCTTGAGCAACCAATCTAGCTTTATTCCTGACAACAACACCATCCTCACTTTGTTTATTTTTGAAAACCCATCTAGTTCCAATTATATTAAAATCAGGAGGAGGTGGAACAAGCTTCCAAACTTTGTTACGCTCAAAATTCTCTAATTCCTCATGCATGGCATTGATCCAAGATTCGCCGCTAATGCATGAGATATATCTTTGGGTTCAAAAGAAGCAACAAAAGCAGAGTGAGCATGAGAATCGAAGCAATAAACCTCGATCGGTGACTCTCTCATTCAAATCTCCAATCATCTGTTCAGTGGATGTTTTTTGAATGTGTAAAGGAGCTGCAACTCTAGAAACTTCTCCTTCTTCTTCGCTTTCAGCATGTACGAAGATGTTGTTGCTTGAGGATGCTCACCTTGTAGGTGATGTAGTGGTAGGTGCCAAAAAGGTAAAGTTGGTTGTGCAATAGGAATCAACACTTCATCCTCAACATCATCATCATCAACAACAAAAACACTCTCCCCTGAACATATGCACTGCTCTCGCATCAATTGGACTAGTGCCTCGGACTAGCCTCATCGAAAGTGATTTCACGTGTTTCTACAATTTTGTTAGTCTCCAAAATAAGTGCACGATAACCACGCAGTATGAGCAGGATATCCAAGAAAGATGCCATCGCTGATCTAGCTTCAAATTTATCAAGATTTCCAGATTTCAAGACAAAACATTTGCATCCAAAAACTCTGAAATGAGATACACTAGGCCTATGACCAAAACGAAGCTCATAAGGAGTCTTGCCTAGCTTCGATCTCAAAAACACTCTATTGGAAACATAGCATGCAGTTGAGATTGCTTCAGCCCAAAACTTCCTAGGAGTGTGATGTTCATCTAGCATAGTTCTAGTCATCTCAACTAAGGTTCTGTTCTTTCTTTCAACTACACCATTTTGTTGAGGCACTCTAGGTGAAGAATATTGATGATCAATTCCTTTTTCAATACAAAAGTGATCAAAAGAAGAATTCTTGAATTCAGTTCCATTATCACTTCTAATAGCTCTAAGTGCTCCTGGGTGATCAACATATAATCTAGTAACAAGACTTCTAAAATGACTAAAAGCCTCATCTTTAGATACCATAAAATAAACCCAAGAGTATCTAGAATAATCATCAACAATGACCAGTACATACCATTTGCCTCCAAAAGATTGAACTCGAGAAGGTCCAACTGTGTCAAGATGTAGTAGCTGTCTGGAGCATTTGTCATCACCATGGTAAGAGGTGGATGTGAACTGCAATCATCTTACCATGTCTACAAGAAGAGCATACTAAATCGCTATCACCATTAAGCTTAGGCAAGCCACGAATGAGATCTAAACCACTAACGCGAGTTAGATGATCAAAACCAACATGACCAAGTCTACGATGCCAAAAGAATAAATCTTTAGAAACATTGGCAACTAGACACCTATGCTTAGAAGAAAGTGACACATCAAAATCAGCTTTAAAAACTCTCCCAAACCGTGAAATCCTGAGCACAAGGTCTCCTCAAGCATCTAAAACTTTGCATTCACTTTTCTTAAAGCATACTTCAAGATCCTCATCAATCATTTATAAAGCAGCACAACAAGTTGTATTTCAGATTTTCAACTAAGGCCACATCCTTAAACATAAACTTGTCTTTTACCTTTCTTGCACCTTTTGCCACAACAGAGTAGAAGATGCATCTCCAAAAGTAACACTTTCAGCTCGAGATGCACGAGTGAGGAGGAGAACCAATTTTGTCACCGGACATATGGCGTGAACATCCGAATCAACTAGCCAAATGTTCTCCTTCCTCGTGCGAGAAGCCTACATAAAATCAGAAAATAATCTCGAGGCCTCAAGATGGGATTAGAAATAAAGCATTTAGGAATCCAAAGATCGAGACACACAACATTTGTAGGCATAACACTAATACATTTGTTCACAAAATCAGAATTGCTCTTTCCGTGTTTCTTGCAAATGTAAAGTGTTTGAATCACCCAGGCACAAAATGAGGAGTGAAATGTGCCTTCCTGAAATTAGACCTAGCCTTAGTCTTCTCTTTCTTTTGCTTTTGCTGTTTGGCTAGTCTAAAGCAAAAGTCTACTAAGTGTCCATCTCTACCACAATGAGTGCAAGTATACTTAACATGATGTTTAGCTTTAGTAACAAAAGTAACATTTGCATTCATTATAGTAGAAGATAACACACCAGCTGCAGACTTGAAAACTGTTTTCTTAGGCTCATTTGCAATCTCAAGTTTTCCTCTTTCAAGTGTCTTAATAACAGTAGGAGTATGTGACTTATAATGAGCATAAGAATCAAAACCTAAACCTTTGTGATGAGTACTGACTTTTGATTGATCCAAAATCATGTTTAGGTTTTTCTTTCCAAGAGTGAACCGCTTCTAAAGATTTTTCCAAGTAATCAACCTTTTGAGAAAGAGTTAAACAGCTTATTACATGGAACGCCCACTTTTCCTTTTCTGCTTTGCGACAAGTTGAGCATGAGAGAACTTCATGAGTGAGCATAGCATCTGTCATTTGAGAAACCCTAGCATTAGCATCATGCAACTTCAATTCCAGTATAGCACATTTAGAACAATGAGTTGTATCATGCAAATCAACAGTTAAACAGCTAGCATTTTTCACATGTTTCTCATTTTCTTTCTTTTCATCATTGACTTTCTCCTCCCTTGATGCTTTACCTGCAAGCTTAGGACAATTTGATCTAATGTGATTGAGGTCACCACACTCATAACATCTTGGAGGACCACCACCAACTCTCTTTCTCATTCTCACATTCTGCAAAGCTTTGTTAAACCGAGAAGAGAGTAGTGCCAAATCTTCTTCAGGAACCTCTTCGATCTGCTCATCAGTTAGTGAAAACAAAGAGGACAAAGCAAAGCTTGAAGAAGTATTGTTCATGCTAGATTGTGAAGTCAGTGCAATTGATTTATGATCTGTCTTCCTAGCAAGAACATCCAACTCATGAGTTTTTAATTTAGAAAACAGTACATCTAAAGTGAGTGAACTCATGACAGTAGATTCTCTAATAGATGTGACTTTCATTTCCCAAATAGACATGTCTAATGCACCAAGTAATTGTCTAGCATTTGTAGCCACATCAAAGAAAACTCCAACAGCACGCAAATTGCTAAGAATTTTATTGAACCGTGCAAAGAAATCATCTAGAGACTCACTAGGCTTCATCTCAAATCGCATGTATTCCTTCTTATAAATATCTTGCCTAACCTCTTTGACAGTGTTAGAACCTTCATGATAATCACAAAGAGATTTCCATACCTCATATGCAGATTTGAGATGAATCACATGATCAAAATCACTTCTTCCTAGTCCTTGGATGATCAAGTTCCTTGCTTTGCTATTTGCTTCAACATGTGTTCGATTGGTGTCATTGACTTCATCATTCTCAGGAACATTGTATGGCTTGTAGACCTTTTCCCAAATTGCAAAACCCTGAGCTTGAATATATGCCTCCATCTTTGCTTTCTAAAACTGAAAATCAACACCATCGAAAACACAAGGTTTTGTCGAATACCTATCCATCGCTACGGTTTCAAATCACCGTTAAGATTAATTAGAAAAGAACTAGGCTCGATACCACTTGTAGGATCGAAATATACTTGATCTAGCAATCGGAGGGGGGGTGAATGATTGCGCGGAAGCTAAAATCAAATTTTTGCCTTTTGAAACACCCCAAACAAACTCAGATTGCTTCATTTGTTTTCAACAAGAACCTTATTGCATCAGACCAAATTTGCACATGTATGCCGGACCAAACTTCGCCTCGGACAGAGAGTTGCACGTGTATGACGGACAAAATTTCTACTATAGCAATGGAGTTGCATGTGTATGACGGACAAAACTTCGCCTCTGATATGTGTATGACGGACAAAATGAAAACAGCCTAATACACGTTCACTAAAATGATAATTACCGAAGATCCAACCGTTGGATTGATGTCAAATTTTAACTGTAGAAACTAGACTTGATTCCGAAGCTAACCCAAACAGAATCAACTCAATCGGACCTACAAATCTAGAGTTATGTCCCTCGCAAGACAGCTGAAACAAATTCCGATCTAATAACGACGGACCAAATCAGACCAGTGATGGACAAAATTTAAAAACAAAATTACTGAAGATCCAACCGTTAGATTGATATGAAATTTTAACTATCGAAACTAGATTGGATTACGAATCAAACCCAAGAAAAATCAACTCGATCGGATCTACAGATTAAAAGATATTACCTTCGCAAGATGACTGAATCGATGATGACGGAAATTGATTTCAAAAGCTATGACGGACCAATCTTCAGATGCAAATGACGGACCAAGACAAAATTACTTACGCCGGACTAAACTTCTCACGATGCTACAGCCATGATGGTCTTCGAAGCTTTTCTTGGCATGTATGTTTGATCAAGGTCTAAACCCTAGAACCGTAAAAACTTCTCTCACAATGCCTGGCCTTGAAATAACTTTTGGAAGATTGATTTTATTTCATTGTCTAAAGTACTCCAACACAAGAGTACAAACCCTAAAACCTCGCTCACTGACACAGAACAGAAAAACCCTAAAATGCTTAGCGATAAACAGGGGACACCTCCACCTATTTATACAGAGCAAGAACAGAGAGATTGAATACAACTCCACTTCCAACATGGAAAGAGTCCATATCTATCTCAACTTGGCCCAACATGGCGAAAACAATTCCTTGCACGCATGAACAGCCCACTTTGCCGCAAATCGCGACTAACCACCTCCATGTGCATGTTCTCTAGCCCAAACGTCCCGCATGACATCCTCGACCACCAAGACCTCGGTTCCTCCCTGAACCTAGTCTCGAACCTCAGTTCCTCCATGAACCTAGTTCCGGTCCCGTCATCGACCTCGTTCGCCCTCGAGCAACACCTGCACATGAATAAACAAAAACGAGTCCGAGCACAAGTCCACGACTTGACTCAAGGTTAATCCATGCAACCACTCACACGAGTGCATTGCATCAAGCAAAACCATTATGCTATCACCAGCAAAACATATCACCATAGCACATGCACAAGCACCACACATGCTATAACCAAAGTCACTTTACAGTGCCAATTTCACCATTCAACCAATTTTTCATCACATGATTTCACACACCTGTCCCAGCATGATTGTCGTATCCATGAGGCGGTGGCCAAACTAATGCGCCGAAGCCGGTGATGTGGCGGGCAATCAAGCCGGAGCTCCTTGGAACTCGACCGGCTTGGTCGGGCGTGGGCACCAGACCAGCTGATCAAGTCGGCGCGCCTTAAGAGGCACTCGGTCGGAGCCAAGGGTCCTTCGGGGCTCCTTGGGGCTAAGACCGGGCCCAAGATGGTTTATTCGGTGATCCAGCCAATATTCAATGATAATCTCATCTTGCTGTGGGAACGGAGACTCGGGTGATACCCTCTCCCGCCTTCGGCTGTACCGCTGATTCGGGTTGCGGACCCAGATGACTGAGAGAGATTTGAGCATGTATACTTTGCTGTGGGGTACCCCCGATATGAGTATTCGTCATTTCTATATTTTGTATTGACTCGAATTTGGGATTCCTTTGAGTTCTTTGGCGAGAGCGCTTACTCTTGGCCCAGGTATCAGGGGCTTAAACGTTCAACCACAGTGGTCGAGTTGTTTGTAAGCCGAATCTCTTCGCATTTTCGCTCCCCCTGTGCCAAGGTTCGAACTAAGCTCGTGCCCAGGTCCAATGAGCAAGACGCAAATCGTTGTCAGGACTCGAGCAGCTTGGCCTGGAAGTGATCCTAACACCCTGTAGCTTAAGTTTTTCCTCGTGTGCCTGTGTCATGCTCCCTGTGGAAACGATTCTAACTCAGTCTTGCAGGTCATGGTCTTTACATGTTTCTAACTTGCGCCCAAGGCCGATGCCGCTCGACCTTGAGCCCAGCGAAGCTGGCGGGATATACCATGACGAAAAAGGCTAAATCTTGGCAGTTAGGGGAAAATTTTTGGTCGAAATGATAAAGCAAACCAAGACATTAAATTGTTCTGCCAAAATATTGTCATTAAACCCTTTTTCCTTCTGAAGGTCTTGCTTACTGAAATCTAGCCCTATTCTGAGATCAGCCATCTCACACGCAAGCTTCTCTGCTCGAGCTCGTGACCTTGGCCCTCAAGGTCGACAACACTCCTGAGCTCGGAGGGCTTTGGTAGAGGCTTGGTGGCCAAGGGCGCTCTTCTTGAAGCCGGGCCAAGGCGCTCTTGGCGCCTTGCTCGCTGACCCGCTTCTTCTCGAACTCTTGAACCTTGGCCTCGAGCTCGGGGAGGCCCTCGGCGTGGCGGTTGCACAGTCCGCAGCAGACCTTTGCTCTGTTCTTGGCTTTGGCTCGCTCGGCCTCGGCGCCCTCATGGACCTCGAACAGCTCATCCTTGGCGGCCTTGTTTGCGTGGTCCCGCCCGAGGCAATGGCCCGCTCGGCTCGGTCTTGTGGGAAGCCTCGGCGTCTTCATCACTTCGCGGAGGCCGACGATCTCGTTGGAGTCGTCTGCCGCCTTTTGCGCGGCCTCCTCTAGCTCGGCTCACAAGTCCTCCACGAGCTTGGAGCGCGCCATCTCCCGGGCCTCCACCACGTCGAGCAAGACCCTCGGTGCGTCGGCATGCATCTGAAGGCCTTGTAGCCCTTGGGTGACTGAGCCGATGGCCTGCGAGGCTCGAAGGGTCAAGACTGACTTTCGCCGAGAAGAAAGAGAAGAAGGAAAAAGGGAAAATCTGAACCAAGGTCTGAGGAAACTCAAAGTACCTTGGCAAGACGGCCCTCGAAGGTTACCCGGGAGTACTCGGTGGACCTACTACCCGATGTTCCAGGGGCGGAGTCACTCACCACTGCCGCTGGGTCATCGGGGGTGCGGTCCTCGGGCACTCTGCCATGGGCGGCTGCGTCTCGAGCTTCCTCCTCGAGGGGGCTTGGCCCGCCCCCGTGCTCGGTCCCGGTGGCGGCTTCAGCCTTGTCCCCCACCGCTGGAGGGTCTCTAGCTCCCTCCCCTGCGGTGGTTCTGGCCTGGCCCGCAGCCCGGTCCTCAGTGCTTGTCGCGGCCAGAACGTCTTCAGGATCGGTAGCTCGGGGAGTTTCGACCGCCACGGTCGGGGCGGTCTCGGTGGTCGTGGCGGGGGCGCCCCCCGCGCCATCTCCTTTGGCTGCCTCAGGCGGGTTGATGTCGTCTTCGGCGTCCACCTCGCCGGTGGCATAATCCTCACTGGTCGCGGGGAGGACCTCTTCTTCATCCGGGTCGTCGAGCCCTTGGTCAAATCATCGGCCAGAGCCTGGCTCTAGGGGCTCGAATGAATGCGCCCCCGGCTCGAGGAATGGCGGGTGCCAGCACGTAGTTGGACTCCTCTTCCTCTTCAGACCCGGACTCGCCCTGGACGATAGTCATTGTCAATACGGGCAAGAGTTGAGCTCGGGAGCTCGAGGTCTACGATTAAGAACGACCGCTAAGCTAAGAAGGCATAAGGGTTGAGCAAGTGAAGGGCTGGAGCCACACATGTCAAGACCTCCGCTTTCGCAGAGGTCGGGCGAGGGCCTTGGCGTCCCAAGGTCGGGGGAACGCTCCGCTTTCGGGTCCCCATAGGCTGGGACCTTGGAGCTCGCGGTGGCTCCGGATCCCCTACGGCAAATGTCGAAGGGCCTCGCGGTTAGGACCCTTGAGCCATCTGGGGGCTCGGGGTCCTCGCCGCGGCCGCCGCGCTCAGTTGCTGTGAGAAGGTCAAGTCAGGAAACAAGGAAGCGCAAACACCTGCTCAGGGGCTCGAGCGTGGGGACCCTTATCGTTGCGCGGTCACCCCACTCGACGTGGGGCTTTTTCACCTCCTAGCTGCTTGCTCGAGCCGAGGGTGGCTTCTTTTTCCCCTTCTTGCCAATGCCCTGCCGAAAGTATGGAGCATCCTCCTTCTTGCTCTCGAGCGGCTCCTAGTGGTCCTGCGAGCGTGATGAAGGATCAGGGAGGGCCCCGAGGGCAAACAGGCTAAGGGGCAACCTAGGGTGGCATACCTCGGTCTTTCGGTGCAGTATGTTCTTCGGGACAGGTGCGTCAATGGTATAGGCGTGCGCCGCCTTCCCGAACATCTCGTTCATCCTATCAGCGACCCAGGATTCCTTCGGCGCTGCAAGAGGATCGACCATAAAGAGCGCTCAAAGGTCGGGTCTGAGCAAAGCTCCAGAGCAAGAAGACTTACCGGTTGGGCCATCGAGGGCCGCGTTGTCACGTCCGTTGACCTCGTAGAACGGGTGCAATCTCCTCTGGAGGGGGCACATCCGGTTTCGTAGGTAGTCGATGGCGATCGCCTGCCCGGTGAGGCCGTGCGTGGTGCAGATATGTATGGCAGCAATGGCCTCTTCGTCGATGGGGGCCCTGTCGTACGTCAGCGCGCCGACCACACCCTTCTTCAGGTAGAACCACCGCTTGGTCCATGGAACGAGGGAGTCCCGGGATTGGATTTTGGGGAAGGCCCACGGGATCCCCATCCGCAGCCGGAAGTAAAGGCATCCGACCACGGGGTCCTTCCAAGAGCGGAATAGCTGGAAAAAGCGGAAGAAGAGCGAGGGGGTAGGGAGGATCCCGAGGAACCCCTCGCACAGGTGGGAGAAGATAGAAAGGAGGAGGATGGAATTGGGCACCAGATTGATGAGCTCGATTTCGCATTGGGCGAGGACCGATACCATGAAGTCGCTCTCTGGTGTCCGCAGACCAAACAACGCATAGTGCTCGGTGCAGCATTTAACTTCGTGTCCCTAGGATGCGTTTCTCGGTCTCGCCGCGAAGAACCGCCACATCAATGGGTCCAGCAGCCCCTGTGTCCTCGAGTTCCTTCATCCTCGTTGTTTACATGGAACTCCTCCCGAGCTTGGCCATGGTGGTTGCTTGAGCTCGGCGAGGAAGGAAGAGTTATGCGTGAGCGAAGACAAAGGGGCTAAGAGCGCGAGGAAGCCGGGTTCTTCGAAGGTCATTTGGGCTTGGCTTTATAGCCCTCAATTGGAGACGGTTCCGGGCTAAGGCACCTCAAAAGCCGAGCCTGTGGCGATTTGACAGGCGCAATTAAGGGTTGGGAGCTGGACTGAAGCGTTGCGGGCGTTACTCTCTAACCGACCATGTCCGTACTGACGTCGCGAAGCTCAAGGGGTGCCAGGTGCCTTGATGCCAAAGCCTTCTGATAGAGGTCTCCGCACGACCTCGACCAAAAGCCCAAAGCGCCCTGAAGTCTTTCCTCAACGTCTGCGGCATGAGGCTCGAGGTCGGTCCAGGTGCCTTTCTCGACCTTGAGCCTCGGGGGCTAGCTGACGAGGATTGGGAGACCTTCGTTCGGTCAAAAGCTTGGTCAGCGGAGGCCCCTAGCTCGGAGCTGTTGACCTCGACCTAGAGTCTACCTCGGCCTAGGGCCTGCCTCGCCCAAGAGCTTGACACTACTACAGAATAGGTCATCCGCGACCCCCCATCACTGCCGGGTAGGTATGAGCCGGCAGTGGTAATAATATCACTGCCGGTTGAATGTAGAACCAAGAAGGATATATTATCACCGCCGGTTCTAACTTCAATCGGCGCGATAAGAATAGTATAAATTTCCGCAGAATGGAGGCAATATCATTGCGGCTTTAATAGAGAACCGCAGTGATAAGAAGATATCACGATCGGTTTATATGTAAAACCGTAGTGATTTATCATTGCGGTTGCCTCTATAAACCGTCGATGATAAGACCATTTTCACTTTGCCGGTTTTACTATAGAACCGGCGATGATATGTATTTTCTGCAAGAACCTAATTTTCGCAGAGTATGACCTTATCATCGCTTCTGCGCAGAGCCGGCGGTGATAAGCTATTTTCCCACGTAATATGACCTTATCGCTTCTTGGGTTCGCAGAGCGGCGGTGATAAGCTATTTATATAGCGTCCACCGATCGACGCCTTTTCCGACGAAAGCGAAGAGAGGAGCTCTTTGCTCGGTTGTATTTTTCTTGGAGAGGTGCTGCCGAAATTTTGTGTTAGTATTTTGTTCATATTTTTCATCGAATCGACATCTTCTCCAACCGAGCAGAACAAAGAGGAGCTCTATTATCTTGGCGAGTTCTCACTGAAAAATTGTATTAAAATTTTCGAGGTTACTAACTTGATATATGTTATATTTGTCGTAAAATTTTACTTTACAGAGTGCTATAGATGTTCATAATTGCTGATTGTACGGTGTGAACAGTTTATGTCAGTAGTGCTCAAATTAAGATCTAGCTAAATTATTGAATAAATTATAATTCATATTGTAGTGGATGTTTAAGTAATAAAATTGCTAGATGGACAATTATGCATAATTGTAATTAATTTAATTAATGAAAATTTGTTATATGGATTTTTAATAGTAAAGATTGCTAGATGATCAATTATAAATAGTGAGAATTGCTAGTTGAATATTTAAATAATGGAAAATGGTATATGGATTTTGCAATAATGAAAGTTGGAACATGAATAATTATTTAGAAATATATCCTTATATTCAATTATATGCTTGTTTGTTGTAGATTAATTTAATTTAATAGCTAGTGCTACATAACAAAATGAAATGAAGAAATCTTCTAAATAATTAAAAAATGCTAGATGGATATTTAAATAGTGAAAAAGGTTTGATGTATTATATAGGCAAAATTGCTAGATGTATTTGTAAAACTAATCATTTACAATTATATTGTCATTTGCAAGAAATTCATATCCATTTTAGTGATGTAGTGGATGTTTAAGTAATAAAATGGCTAGTTGGACAATTATGCATAATTGTAATTAATTTAATTAATGAAAATTTGTTATATGGATTTTTAATAGTAAAGATTGCTAGATGATCAATTATAAATAGTGAGAATTGCTAGTTGAATATTTAAATAATGGAAAATGGTAGATGGATTTTGCAATAATGAAAGTTGGAACATAAATTATTATTTAGAAATATATCCTTATATTCAATTATATGCTTGTTTGTTGTAGACAAATTACAATTATATTGTTATTTGCGATTATGTGCTTATAATGTGTTTATCGTTTTAATTAATTAGCAATGCATGACTCTGTAAAGAATAAATTATTTTGATATCGTTTGTTCATATATTGAAATGTAGTTTGATATAATTAATCGTAGATGGACCGAAGGTGGATGTATGACACGGACCGTCATGTCCGTAGTTCTTTAATGGTGTGACTTGTTTTTACGAATCTTGGCTGCGGCACAAGTCGAGAAACCCGGCGGACTATATGTGTTGTCCATGCGTTGATTGCAAAAATGAGAAGATGTTTTGTAACATAGAGTCGACGTGCACACTTGTTTCAAGGGGTTTCAAGGTGGCTATACCTGTTGGACTGAGCACGATGAAGATGATATTGTACATGAAGGGCAACACATTGATGAAGATGATATTGTATATGAAGGGCAACACATTGATGAAGATGACGGAGACAACGATATGACGGCGGTGGAAGATGCGTTCGTTGATACCCACGAAGATGATCTAGATCAAATGTTTGCGTGATGGGGAGGGGACTTCATGAGTGAAAGGGAGTTTCAAAAGTTCCAACAGATGGTAGAGGACTCTACAACGCCATTGTACCCGGCCGCAAGGAGGAGCACGTAAAGTCGCATACCGTGCTTTCACTATCTGCAGCTTGAAGGCAATCAATGGTTGGTCCGATAAGAGCTTTATGGAATTATGTCTCTTGGGGACTTGCTTCGAGAGGGTAGCGTGTTGCCTTCAACTACGCATCGTGCCAAGCAGTTGTCGACCGCTGGGACTGGAAGTACAAAGAATACACGCATGTCCAAACGATTGCATATTGTATCGCAATGAGTTTGCGTACATGGATGCTGTATTGTTTGCAAAGCAAAGCGATATAAGAACGACGCATTTATATCGAGAACGAAGATGTCGGGTGAGGCGAAGAAGAAGAGGTGTCCCGTAAGGTGGTGTGGTATTTCCTATAATCCCCCACTTAAAGCGATTGTTTGCGAACAAAAGGCATGCCCAATTGCTACGATGGCACGCCAAGAGCGTAAGAAGGATGGAATGCTCGGACACCTTGCGATTACGTGCAATGGAGGAACATCGACGAAAATATAAGAAGCACTTTGCATATGATGTGAGAATATAAGGTTCGGGTTGAGTACGAGATGGGATGAATCCTTTTGGCAACATGAGTAGTCGTCACACAAGACTTGGTCGGTGACTTTATGCATCTACAACCTTCCTCCTTGGCTTTGCATGAAACGAAAGTACATTATGATGCCACTATTGATCCAAGGGCCGAGCAACCCGGCAATGATATCGATGTGTACCTCAAACCATTGGTTGAAGATCTTCTAATATTGTGGAGCGATGGTATACAGGTATGGGATGAGTATAAAAGAGAAAACTTTATCCTACGGGCATTGTTGTTCGTAACCATTAATGATTATCCTGCTCTTGGCAACCTGTCGGGCTAGATGACAAAAGGCTTCAATGGATCGTCCAAAGGCTCGGATGATCTGACTAGCCGGTGGTCAAGAACTGCCGAAAAATGGCTTACATGCGGCATCGTAGGTTCCTCCGCAAGGATCACCCATACCGCAATAATAAGAGAGCTTTTGACGGGACAAAGGAGACTGCCTTAGCTCCGAAGAATCACACTTGGGAAGCAGATATTTGCCGTAAAGGATCTTACAATTATTCACGGAAAGGGAGCCAGCGGACATCTATTCCGACTTCCCGGATAAGGCTCCTTTGTGGAAAAAGAAATCGAGATTTTGGATCCTACCTTATTGGCGGCACTGAAGTTCGACAAGCAATCGACGTCATGCACATAGAGAAGCGTGTGTGATAGCTTGCTTGGTATCTTCTTCGACATACCGCAAAGCGAAAGATACACTTCAAGCAAGGATGGACCTCAAGATATGAAATCGAGAAAGGAGCGCATCACGAAGAAATGGATACAGGCAAAAGTACCTTCCCGCACTGCTACACTTTGAGCAAGAAAGAGAAAATTAGCGTTTGCAAATGCTTGCACGGAATCAAAGTTCCATCTGTTACTCTGCTAACATAAAGAGACTAGTCTCAATGAAAGACTTAAAGTTAATTGGTATGAAGTCTCATGATTGCCACGTGATGATGGCACAGATGCTTCCAATTGCAATTAGGGGTTACTGCGGAGAAAGTCCGAGACCCAATTATCAAGTTGTGTTCATTCTTCAACGCTATTTCACGAAGGCCATCGATCCATTAATACTAGATAAGCCGCAGAAGACGTGGTCCACACTGCATGCGGGCTTGAGATGTGTTTCCTCCATCTTTTTTGATATTATGGTCCATCTCATTGTTCACATTGTGAAAGAGATACTGATTCTTGGTCCCGTATTTCTACATCGATGTACCCTTCGAGAGATTCATGGGGTTATAAAGAAATATGTTCAGAATCAAATCGTAGGAAGGCTGCATTCCGATGGTGAGGGAACCGAGGAGGTCATTGAGTTCTGCGTCGATTACATAGATCTCAAACCGATTGGTGTGCCTGTATCTCGGCATGAGGGAAGGCTACAGGGGAAAGGGACACTAGGCGAGAAATCAGTACGTACTTGCAATCTAGCTGCATTTACACAAGCACATTTCACAGTTTTGGGACAATCAGTTGTGGTGGCCCCGTATGTCGACATGCACAAGAATGTGCTATCCAAAACAAACCCTGTGGAGGTCGAGAGTTTGGCTCATGAGAGAGCACAGATAATTTCGCGATTGGTTGCGTAGACACATGATGCGTCTGAGACAGATCAGACTCGCTTGAAAGTGTTGGCTCGAGGACCGCTAACTACAATTCGGACATTCAAGGATACGACATAAATGGTTTTACATTTTATACAAGAGCGCAAGATAAAAGAGCACCAATCAAAATAGCGGTATTCAGATAGATGCCTATGACAAAGAATGGAAATAGGCAAACCTACTCTGATTCATAGAAGAGATTTGGGAGCTTGACTATGGACCTTTGAAGGTCCCTCTCTTTCGGTGCCAATGGGTCGACTTCCCATGGCGTGAATATCGACAAATACACAAGATCACTACCGTGGACCTCAAACTCGTCGGATCTGAGAGAAGAACCATTCGTATTTGCTAATTACATTACACAAATCTTCTTTATGGCGGAATTCGACTAACAAGGAGCGCCACGTGGTTATTCAAGGAAAAAGAAGGATTGTCGGAGTTGAGAATGTTGTCGACGAGGAAGAGTACAACCAATTTGATGAGCTTCCCCTTTTGGAGAGGGCGTTGACCTAAGTACCATGGAAGAGAGTGAAGGTTACGTACATACGCCATGATCATAACGAAGGTTGAATCGTAGCTTAGTTGTAGTAATGAAATGTATGCTTTCTTTTGTATGAACGACATGTTTATTTTCTCATATGTAACAATTAATGTAATATATGCAATAATGAAAATTGAGGTTATGCTTTCTTTTGATCAAATTGAAAGTTTCACTTAATTGGTGGGAGATTAGCATATCAACGCATTTGGATTTTTGTGATTTTGATCGCACTTGAATTTGTTTGAATTTGACATTTGTTGTTCAATTTGCAAGCATTATTTGATTTTTGAAATATTAAAACAATTAAAATAGTTAGCAATCTGATTTTATAATTTTAGAACCTAATTAAAATTTGGGGAAATATTTAAATAAAATATTATATGTCCTATAGTATGCCTCCAAAAATTTTAAGAGAATTTGGATCAAAGTTAATAGAATTTGGCCAGAGCCTATCACTGCCTGGCTGTTGTACATATGGGCCGGTAGTACTATTCCACTATCACTGCCGGTTTTACACATTGACCGGCAGTAATATTCCACTATCACTGCCGGTTGTACAAAGGATCGGCAGTAATATTCCACTATCACTGCCGGTTTTAAAATGGACCGGCAGTAATATTCCGTTATCACTGCCGGTTGTAATTATTGACCAGCACTAATATACTATCAGTGCCGGTTGTTTTATTGAACCGGCAGTGATAGTTCACCCCTATAAATATACTTTTACCACGCTCTCCTTTTAGTTACCCTAACCCTAGCCCGCGCCCTCCTCTCACTTTTACTGCGCCGTCGCCTCGGAGCTCCCCGCCGCCGCCGCGCCTCGGACCACCGCCGTCGGCTCGCGTCAGAGCTCCCCGCCGCCTCCCTCGACTGCCCGTCGCCTCGCTTCGCCTCGGACGCCGCCTCGCCTCGGCCTCGAGCCGGCCCCGTCGCCTCACCGCTGCCTTCACCTCCACTTTGTCTCCCCACCGTCGCCTCGACCTCCCCACTGCCTCCTCGTCGTCGCGTCGACCTCCCCACCGTCTCCCCGCCGTCGCCTTGGTACTGCTCTTGCGATGTGTGAATGTGCATGTGCAGATGTGAATGTGAAGATGTGAATGTGCTAAGGGGCCAGTCAATTCGTTTGGCTTGGGGACCTAACATGTGGGTATAGTGTTCAGTGAATGTGCTAAGGGGCCAGTCAATTCATTTGGCTTAGGGTTCCAGTGATTCTTCATGTGAATGTGCAGATGAATGCTAAGGGGCCAGCCAATTTTGGCTTGGGTACCTAGCATATGGGATGTGGGATAGTGTTCAGTGAGGATTTGGGACTGAAATAGACAATTTGTGATAATCTGTTCTTTTTGATTTGCTGATGCTTGCTGTGACATCTTGTTAGTTTAAGCTCTGATTGGTAGTTGAGTAACATATTATGTTCCATTGTGATAAAATATTTTTCCAACTAATTACTCTTCTATTTTGACTTCCACCAGATAGTTTTTTTACTGCACGTTCCACCAGAATGTTTGTCCACCAGAATGTTTTTTTACTGCATTCTCTCTTGTATTCACATTCGGCATTCTCTCTTGTATCCACTTATTTGTCTAATTAGTGTTCAATACCTGTTGTCACTTTACTTCTGTTAGTAGCACTTCTCTATCTATATTTTGTTTAGTTCAGTTGATAATGTTGTTTGACACTGATCTAAATGTTCAATTGCTATGTCAACTAGTTGATCAAAATACTATTTGTTGATGAGTATTAGGCATTGAACTAGTAGACTTTACTCTATTTTCCTTAGTCTGATCAGTACTACATATCTGCCATTGCTCACTATCAGTGTTACTTCATTGTCTTTATCTTTGCTTCCTGCTCGCTTAATTAGTTGGCTCTTGATCTGAATAATAATTGCTTGGTAAAATAGCTAGCTAACTAATCCAAACTTCATTTCATGATTCACTTAGCAAATATTTAATCTACTGATCTGAATGTATGCTAAACTGAATATAATCTATTAACAGCGAGCTTGATTATCAAATTTTTTAATGTGTATGTTAAGGTGGTAAGGGTTCGAAACTAAGGTAAGGTTGTCACAAATTAGTCTATTACTCGTCCCTCGTGGAGAGGAGGGCCTTTGGGCAACCTGACATCTGAGAACACTCAAAATAAACAAGTTGAGCTTTATGCTAGTTGCCTTGTTCATTTTTACGCCCTTGTCTTTGTTTTGATCATTTTGCTCTATGGTTATTTATATTGCAGCCAAAAGTAAACTTCAATTTGGTGCTTTGTATATGTTCTTGAAAGATGTATACATGTGTTGTAAATATTTGTTTTGTGCCACTAATTGTAATAGTAAGTAGATGTAATAGTTGTAGTTCTTTTAGTTAATACTCCGTGCACGGGACTTTTGGGTGACAGTGAGCATACACTTAAGTGGAGTATGGGTGTCACCTCTAAGTCTTCCAAATATTTGTACGTGTTCTTTTAAATATTTATATGTGTTCTTCAGTGGAGTATAGGTGACTTTCGGGTGACAGTGAGCATACACTTAAGTGGAGTATGGGTGTCACCTCTAAGTCTTCCAAATATTTGTATGTGTTCTTTTAAATATTTGTATGTGTTCTTCATGGAGTATAGGTGACTTTCGGTGACAAGTGAGCATACACTTAAGTGGAGTATGGGTGTCACCTCTAAGTCTTCCAAATATTTGTATGTGTTCTTTTAAATATTTGTATGTGTTCTTCAGTGGAGTATGGGTGACTTTCGGGTGACAGTGAGCATACACTTAAGTGGAGTATGGGTGTCACCTCTAAGTCTTCCAAATATTTGTATGTGAGCAACGTATCTTGTGCACATAGATTGCCCTACCTATGTATGAAATTTCAAGATTCATTATATCTTGAGAGTTACAAAAAGAAAATTAGACAAGTTTAAAGAGCTTAAACTTGTCGAAATTTTCTTTTTGTAACTCTCAGATATAATGAATTTGATCTTAAAATTTCATCTATATATAAAATTGTAGGTTCAGATTCATTATATTCCGAGAGTTATAAAAAAGAGAAAATTCTGACAAGTTTAAGCTCTTTAAACTTGTCAGAATTTTCTCTTTTTTGTAACTCTCGGTATATAATGAATCTGAACTTAAAGAGACTTGTCAGAATTTTCTCTTTTTTGTAACTCTCGGTATATAATGAATTTGATCTTGAAATTTCATACGTAGGCTACCTATGTATAAAATTGTAGGTTCAGATTCATTATATACCGAGAGTTACAAAAAAGAGAAAATTCTGACAAGTTTAAAGAGTTTAAACTTGTCAGAATTTTCTCTTTTTTGTAACTCTCGGTATATAATGAATTTGATCCTACAATTTTATGTGTATGTATATTTTGTTGACCAAAAATGTATGTGTTTAAAAATATATATATGTGACCTTGAAAGATGTATGTGTATAAACATATATATTTGTGTGTATAAAGATGTATGTGTATAAAAAGTGACATATCACAATCCCAAAACAAGCATACAAAATAATATGAAAAATTCATATATTCTTAACAATATATTTGTAATAAAAATAATGAATCATTCTTATTCCACACTAAATTGATTTTTAAAAAATAAGCCCTGCAAGTTCAAGAAGCATGGATGTCACGAGGCGTCCAGACACCGAGAGGCGAAGCCATGAGGAGGTAGGCTCGCTTGAAATGGACTTGGTTCTTTGTCTTCTTCCGCTACCCTTCGTCCATAGGCTTCCTCCCGCTCCTCTTCTTCATTGATTCCAGGAAAGAAGGCTTCCCAGCTGACGCATCGTTGTACAAGCGGCCGAAAAGAATAAGAGAAGATGAACTGGAAAGTCAAATACAAGATGCTGTGGCAAGAGAGTTAGAGGAAGAGAGAGCGAAGTTGGATCAATTTGTGGAGCAAGCAGTACAGAAAGCTCTCAGCTCACGACCGCCACTCGATGACAGCCCTCGGAACCTCAGTCACGGTGTACTTAAGAGCAGCTGCGCGTCCGCAACGATTCCGGGAGAGCTTCGACTCCATTTTGCAGTGGATGACATCACAGAACCAACACCGTGCAAGCTGCATTTGTCCGCACATGGCATTACCATCAAGGTGGCTGATGGCATGGCTTGGCCATGCGACTCCTCGCAGGTTCTGCACTGCCGCCCAATACCGCTGGGATTCGCTAGGGTCGAAGTAGACAGTGTAGTCCGACAATATCGCAAAATGGAGGTAGAGATTCCTGGCGAGGACGGAAAAAACAAACTTGGAGAAAACGTGCATGGCTTCCTCGCGTGGCGCAAGAGCTTGATTATGTTCGGCTCGGACGATGAGGCCGACAATGATGATGATGATGAGCCGCACTCTCCACACGCAGACCTGTCGCCTAGGAAAAGTGCAACTCCTCCGCTGGCACCAGTTAGGAAAAGTCCAACTCCTCCGCCGGCACCATCCGGTCCAACTCCTCTGCGGCACCGGCCAGAAAAGTCCAACTCCTCAGCCGGCACAGAAGAAGAATCGAACATCAGCACCATCTCGAAAGTCCGCATCGTCTTGTACCAAATCTCGGTCATCTGTGAAGTCAGCACAGCCTCAGAAGAAATTTCCGGCCGAGATGACTGAAGAAGAACGAAAAAAAGCAAATAAAGGCCGACGTAACATCTCACTTCCAAAAGGCGCCATCACCCGAGAAGACTAAAGTCGATGCTAATGCGCAGGAGTTTTTCTTGAGTATGGCAAAAGCCAAAGAGACAGGGCGGACTTCTGAACCTTCGAAAATGTCGGACTACGGCGCGATCTCCGTAAAGCAACACTTGAAGACGGCTAGTGCTAAGGCGTCGATGTCGCAAGCTCAAAAGATGTCACTGAACAAGTTCGTAATTACGAGCTAGGTCTAACTCGAAAGTTCGTTTTGGGGCAACCACCGGTTCCCCAAAAGATTTAGAGAAGCTAACAACACAATTGTGGCGTGTCCATCAAGATACATGCAGCGGTCTGAAAAGGGTATGTGGGCGATCCCAGTGAAATACAAAGATTCGGATTTTCACAATGGGGATAACATGTTCTGGGTAGAGTTCTGCGAATTGTATATGTTGTACTGGCCAGATGCTCTGGACTCGGCAATGGTCAGACTGTGGACTTTGTAAGTCTCTATTTATATTATTGTATATTCTTCTACCGTTCAACTGTATGTCTAACTTCTTTTTTATATATGTAGAATGGAGATACAGATATGTAGAAGAAATGAGGATGAAAATTTAAGATTTCTCGATCCGGGGCTTGTCAACGAGACAATCGTCCGTGATAACCCAAAGTTTGTTGAAGACTATTTATTTAAGACTTTCTTCAAGCTGAAAAAGAAAACCTCCGTACTTGTACCCTATAACTTTCAGTACGTATTACCCTACTTCTAATATTGTTTTACTATTTTTGCGTGACACGGTGTGGGACTAATAGGCTATATTAACATATATGTCTAGTTATCACTGGGTCCTCCTCGTCATCGAGTTAGAAGCTAGCAAGGTTTTTGTCTTGGACTCGATGAGAAAAGAACTTGATGAGTATGAACATAATTTTTGGGACATGATGAACAGGTAAACTCGATCGTTGCGTTATTGCTCTAGTAATATTTTATTCTATTGTATTTAAGGTTAATTACTATTTAAAATCATTCACAGGGCATTCACACGGTATTGCAAGAAAGGTGGTCCGCATCGTCCCTTCAGGAAAACTTTCAAAATAATAACAGACTTTCCATGCATGAGACAGGACTAGGGAAATAGTTTATGCGCATACTACGTATGTACAAATATACATGCAATTGTCACGAAGATTGTCGGCTATAACGAAGCCATGGTATATAATTACACATTCATGCCTATTTTTCTTTCATTTAACATCTATCATCATTAATTAAATTTCTCTTTTCTTCAATAATAGCGCTCCAAGATGAGAACCAATAAGTTATCGCCAATGAAGTTTTAGCAATTCAAGAGCGAGATCATTTGGATTCATTGACGATCGATCATCAATCCAAGCGGCGAGTTCCACGACGACATCCTCGATCCAAAGTGAGCGAGATGTACTCACACTACATTTGTAAATGACTATTGTAAAAACTAAATATTGTGATGCTTTAATATATTTTAATTATGATCTAACGACGCTTTATATACTATATATTTGAAGGCAACATATCATGTGCACATAGGTCTTCCGTGTACACATCGTGCACACCAACTAATAAAAGTCAATCACGAAACTAAAAAAATTTGTAGATGTACTTCATAGATTACTCTACCTATGTGTAAAATTGTAGAAAATTCTGAATTTTCCTTTTTGTAAGTCCCGATATGTATTGAATTTGAACCTACAATTTTACACATAGGTAGAGTAATCTATGAAGTACATCAACAAATTTTTTCGAATCAAGTTGTCACGCCGGTTCGTCCAGAACCGCGAGGATATACATATATCACTTGTCGGTTCTTCGTATAAGCGGCAGAGATCTACATATATCACTTGCCAGATCCTAGTTTGAACCGCAGAGATCTACATATATCACCGGGTTCTAGTGTAAACCGGCAGATAATCGAATATCACTGCGGTTGTATAATGAACCGCGGTGATATATTATCACTACGGTTCTGAGCCGGCGGTGATAACCCCGAGTATCACTGCCGACCAATCACTGCCGGCGCTCATAACCGGCAGTAATGGCGTGGACGAACCGGCAGTGATGACCTATTCTGTAGTAGTGCGACCCCCCCGCATGACCTTGGGCTTAGGAGGCGCGAGGCCGGCTCTTGCTCGGGGCAGTTTCCCTTGGATTCCAGGACGTGCGCTTACTTGGCGGTTCCCAAGGCCTAGGAAAGCGGAGTCAAGGCAGACGTGGGCGGCGTATCCGGGACGGTTGCAGCCCACCTCCAGTGCGCACGATATCGCTCCGGCAATTTCTCTTGACCGTTACAGGCAGCACCAGGGAGGATATAAGGTCCCACCGGAGGGTCGACATAGACGAGCAATCACGCGTATACACCACAACAGAGCACGAGCTATAGGGCAGTGGCCATTGTCGTCAAGCTCGAGCTTAGACTGTAATCCCCCATTGTACTCAAGAATAGTGAAAACCACCGCCTCAGGGCAAGACTGGAAGTAGAGTTGTTACCCTCGCAGGGGGCTCGAACCAGTATAATTCTCCGTTTCACGATCGTTGTCGCCTAGCTCCGACCAACGCCGCGCCCAACAAGTTCCGATGTTGAGCAGAGCTCGTTTCCGTCCCTCGATCTAACAAACCCCTCCTTCATATTTGTGGTCAGGCGATTCCAATCGTCGACAGCTAGGGCATAAGCTCTTAACATATCCTCCAAAATCTGATTGACTCTCTTGGTTTGACCATTTGTCTAAGGATGATAGGTCGTATTGAAATTTAGACGAGTTCCCATTGTTTCATGTAACTTATTCCAAAATCTCGAGGTAAATTGAGTACCTCTATCCGATACTATCTTCTTTGGTACACCATGCAAACACACAATTCTTGACATGTACAATTATATCAAACAATCCCCTGAGTATGTAGTTTTCATTGGTATAAAATGCGCGACCTTCGTCAAACGATCAATTATGACCCATGTGGAATCATACCCACTCTGAGTCCTGGGTAAACCGGTGATAAAATCCATACTAATTTCCTTATATTTCCATTCAGACACTTTCAAAGGTTGCAGCAAGCCTGCTGGTCTTTGATGCATTGCGTTCACTCGCTGGCATATATCACACAAGGCGACATGCTCAACAACTTCATGCTTCATATTCGGCCACTAGAATCTCATCTTTAGGTCCTGGTATGTAACAGCCCAATTTTCGTTAAATACGGTAAGTGAGGCTTGTCATGTTAACGTCTTCCATAATACCATTACATCCTCACTTAACTATAATCATATAAGTGTTAGGACATTCATCTTGCCTAAAGAGGAAGCAACAAAATCCTAAAAATTATTTTCCAAAACTACACACATGTTATTTAACCTTAGACAATGACATGTGGGCCATGTTCATAAGAGAAAGGAGAGTAGGCTGCATATACCTAACATACTATTTTTCACTTTACTCACCACTACCCACTTACCTAACCCATCAATGACACATGGGACCTACCTTGCATAGGAACTTGAGGCTGCACATCCTATCCATGGTTTTTCTCACTCAAACCACTCATACCCACCTTTTTCTCACTCTATGACATGTGGGGCCTAGCCCCACATGTAAGGCATGAATGGGCAGCCATATAAAAGGTAGTGCACCTTGGTTTCTCCTCCCCACCTGCCCATTTGCTCATCCAAACCTGCAGAAAACAGCAAGAACACCCTCTCCAACTCCTTGCCATTCTTCCCCACAAATCCACTAAAATCTTGAGTTTGAGCTTGTGCATGTTATACCACTTTGAAGCCAAGGTCAAGAGCTTCAAATCCATCCAAATGGATTCTTGAGGCACTAGGTTTTGGGTGAGTGGTAATCGATTTTCATTCTTCCTATGTTCTGAAATTTTGGCCATTGCAACTCATTTCTTCCTTCTCCATGGAATCCATCATCACACATTGAATCGGGTCGCGCATGTCACATGGAAGCTTGAGGAGGAGGGCTAGTTGCTGTTGCAAGCACGAGCAAGCGAGGTCATCGTCGTCTACACGAGCTAGGAGGAGGCGAACCGTGAGAACCGGCGTCGTGACACACCTTTTGTCATTTCCTCGCCAAAACCAACCGTCACCGCGTGAGAAGTAACCCCATAGTGGTAAGATCCCACCCTAGTCCACTCTTTTGAAGTCCTAGTACATCGCTATGAAGTAAAGCACCCAATAGATAAATACCCATTTTTGAAACAGACTGCTCAATTCGGATAGTCCGGGGATTTATCCGGATAGTCCGAATATGCCATAACTCGTCACACCAAGGGGGTCAGCCCGGACACTCCGGGGATTTCATCTGGATACTCCGGGGATTTTACCCGGATACTCCGGGGATTTTATCCGGATATTCCGGATAGGGCAGACCGATAGGGTTAACCCGGATACTCCGGGGTTAAAACCCGGAAACTCCGGACATAATTCAATAAAAACTCTAAGACTTGAAACTTTTGACGCACAACTCAATTAGTATTTCCATATTACCATTAGTACTACTCATCATGAGCATTTCATGCATCTTTTAATCATGTGCATTATTTGAATTCTTGTTTGGTGTTTATGGGTTTGGATTTTCTCGCTAGGTGTTGACATTTCGGAAGGCACTCCCGAGTACGACTACGCCTTCGAAATCAAGAACGAGCAGCAAGGCACTACTTTACTCCTTGACCATGATTGCTCCTACTAATTGAAATTTACGTTTTTGGAATTCTTTTATCGATTGCATGCTTACTTTCAAGTACAATTATGTCTGGGTAGAATTCTTAGCTATTACCACATTGTGATGTTATTCCCTTGTCATGTTCTTTCCATGTTCCATTGTCGCCCTAGGTGGTTGGTTTATTATTATTGTATATGGGTTCGTGCGAATTGCTTAGCCATGCTTAGAACATCGTTAGAAACCGCGATAGATGGACTTAGTCCATTGGTCGCAATGATTGAGAATTATTATGATGATTATGTTTTCAAATGTTGGTTAATGTGTAGAGATGTTGGTTAAGGACCCTAAGGATTAAATCCTGGTGACGTCTCTTTGAGTAACTATCGTGCGAACCACACGCCGTTTATGGGACCGGCGTAACCAAGTACTTGTGTATGACTAGGGTATGTAAACCATGTGCACTCGGGATTCCTTGAGCTTAGTGGAGCGTCAAGGAATGATCACGAAATTCCTTGGGCTTAGTGGAGCGCCAAGGAATATCCTCGGAGTCCCTCGAACTTTGATGAGTTGGGGATGTCCAACAACGGGTGTACTCCTTGATCCACACACACCGAGCACTGGGCACGCGGGATCGAGGGTCACAGTCATCCGGATGGTTTAGATACACTACCATGCATACTGGAAAATGGTTTGTCACGTTCACCTCGGCCGACACATCAAAGGAAATGTGTTAATAGCTTAGCTTACGAGTGTGGCGTGTCATGTGGGTAAAGTCGCACCTTTGCGAGTTTAAACTATTGAATAGCGCGTCCATGGTTAAGGGCGATCGCTCGGCTCCGTCGATCCTTTGGGCGAGTAATAAGGACTTGGTAAGAATGGGATGGGAGTGGGAAAAGAGACACAAGTATTGGAGTACTTGTGTGTGTAGTCGAACATGAGCGATGGAACTCATGGTTTGGAGAATGCTTGAAGGCATGATGCAAAATGTGATTATGATGATGTTATATTATGTATTAGATTTTACAAATGTTTACTAAATGCAAATTCTTTTCAATCTATACATGTTTACGATTTATCCCAAACATTGCTTTATGCTGAAAATTGCCATTTTGCCTTCCTTTGATGTAGCAACCACATGTAGTTAGAAACCAGCATATAACTTATATTATTATGCGAGTACACTCTTTGTACTCAATCGGATTGTCCACTTGCTGCAGGTGAGGAAGAGGCGCTGCCGGGACTTTTACCGCAGCGATTCGACAATGCTAACGTTTAGTCGCCGTTCTTGCCCCAGTTGGTTGCCTGAGGGTTTGGGGGCATGCCATGCTGGCCCTTTTGTCGTTTATCTTATAATTTCCGCTGCTACTTGATGTAATAACTCTAAATATGTCGTTATGGACAGCAGTCCTACTTTTGGGAATGTAATAACGTTTATGCTTCCGATAATTGTGTATGTGTTGTGATGTCAACTGTTGGATGAGAATGCTCGTGTTGGCGAACTATCCTGGGACCAACACGGGTATAATCGTGGAACGCCCGAGGTTCCCTTGATTCACTTGAGATGTACCGCGCAATTGAGTGAATCAGTGGAGTCCCGGGGACGGTTCCCCACATGGTACATCTTTGCTCTTCCTGGATGAATGGAGTACTTTGAATCATGAGCTTCTTCAAGAATTAACTATTTTAATTCCCTCTTTTGTAGCACACAGATTCGACCTTTCATCCATAAGGTTCCCTATGCATCTAAAGTGAAATTCCTTTCTTTATCTCTGTCCATCTTGGACTTCATCCTCTTTATTTTGACATCATCTTTCTGCCCTTCTCGAATTTGGTCCTCCAAAGTAGAATTCACCTCCAGGGTAGCTATAAATCTTTTTAGTACCACCTCCAATCTCAGCTTCTGAAATTCCTTGCATAACTCAGGCTGACTTTTCTAAATCATAACACTAATGCTGTGACTCTTTCTGCTTAATGCATTGGCTACCATATTAGCCTTTCCAGGGTGATAATGAACCCCCAAATTATAATCCTTAATTAACTCTAGCCATCTTCTTTGTCTCATATTCAAGTCTAATTCAGTGAAAATATACTTTAAACTCTTATGATCCGTGTATATTTCACGGCGATTCCCAATAAGAAAGTTATGCCATATCTTTAAGGCATGCACTAATGTATCTAATTCCATGTCATGCATCGGGTATTTCTCTTCATATGGCCTCATCTGTCTTGATGCATATGCGACCACTTTACCATTCTGCATCAGTACACATCCATGTCCTTAACACGAAGCATCACAATAAATATCAAAACTGCTCTGAATATCCAGCAACACTAACAATGATGCAGATGTTAACCTTTTCTTTAATTCTTGGGAACTCTTCTCACAATCGGGTGTCCATTCAAATTTCTTCTCTTTCTTCAACAGTTGCGTAAGAGGCCTAGCAATTGATAAGAAACCCTCTATAAATCATTGGTAATATCCTGCCATTTCAAGAAAACTGTGAATCTGAGTCACTGACTTCGGCTCTTCCCAATGCAACACTGCCTTGACTTTACTTGGGTCAACTATAATACCTTTGGCAGTCATCACATGACTAAGAAATTCCACTTTCTTTTTCGAAAAGTCACACTTATTAAACTTGGCATACAACTACTATGCTCGAAGCTTCTCCAAAACAAGCTTCAAATGCTTTGCATGATCTTCTTCTGTCTTGGAGTTGACAAGAATGTCATCTATGAAAACGACAACAGACTTATGCAGATATTCCATGAAAACTTTATTCTTTAAGTTCATGAAATATGCAGGGACACTGGTCAATCCAAATGATATAACTGTGAACTCATAATGACCGTATGTGGTCAAAAATGCTGTCTTGGGTATGTCTTCTCCTCGAATCTTCAACTGATGATATCAGCATGACCAATGATGACGTCAGCATAGAATTAAATTTTCAATGAATTATTTTTCTAAAGAAAATTAAATTATGATGTCATTGCTGATGTCAGTTGACACGTGGCCTACTCTGGTGCTCACACGCATCACCACCTGAGGCTGACACGCTTCAACGGTGCATGGACTCAGTCTACGGTTACGCTATTCCACGGTGGACCGACAACATTGTGCTGTGCACCAGCTGACACAAGCCGTGACGTCAATGGTAGTGCTGGACCACTTAGAAAGTGACACATGGTGATGCGCTACTAGCAGAAACCTCGACACAATCTCATCCATTTAGTTCAAAATGAACGGTTGAGATTCAACAACATGACGCGATCTTGATCTATTGCGGGGTGACACGCGTCTGCATTTTGGTTGTTAGATCCAGATCCGATGGCAATAGCAGACGAGCGGTGATGCACAAACGTGGCACGATCTGGACCGATCGGCGTGGATCCGATGGCTATGGCAATGATACAACACGACACAATGCAACCCATGCAATCAATATCTAACAGTGTGGGTTGAAGGAGTTTTTTACTGTTGCTAGGGCGACGTGGCTTGATCGCGGTCGTTGATTGAAGATCTGACAGTCGACGAAGCTCGTATTGGTAGTGATGGTATAGTGGGGCAGGTTCACTAGAGATGGGGATGAAGACCACGGCGGTGGCGTTCTAGGGCAGCTCTGGCGACGAGGGATGGTGCACTCAACGCGGCTCGACGTGGGCGACACCTTGGTGACCTTAGCGACGGCGGAAATGAACTGACGGTGGCGGAATGAGCAGTGGAACGGGTTCTGAACTCTGGCGAGCTTGTGCGGACCAACGGGGGCATCTCGGCATGCGTGCGTTGGCCAGAAGATGTGCCGAGACAATTGGCGACATAGACGAACTATGAACATAAAGTATAGCTAAAATATGTGTATGCCTTTTGGAATTAAAAACAAGCTAGGGATGGATTTTGCATTCTAGATAAACATGCCCTTAAGGCTCAAATGTATAACTATATGATGCCCACATATAGTATTGATCACCAGGACGGTGTAGACGCGGCAAGTTATCACGGTTGTAGCAAGCTCAATTGCAGCTTGTATTTCCATAGCAGCAGTAAGTGTGGTACTCACAATGGAGGTGGACTACCTCCTTACTGTTCCTCTGCCTGGTCCATTACATCCGGAGGTTGTTGTTCTGCCGCCAGAGCTCTTGTTGTTGTTCTTCTCCATGTCATTACTACAAAAAGGCTTATATTAGACCCCTTATCACTGACAGCTTTGGAAAACAGTCTGTGATAGTTGATCATAACTTATGGTTTTAGATAAAAACCATCAGAGAAAAGTACCATTGACATCATTGATGGTTTGTAGCTAAAACTATCAATGATAACTACCATCACATCATTGATGATTTTTAGCAAAAACCGTCAATGATGAGAAGTCACATCACTGACATTTTTAACCATTAACATCACTGACAGTTTTTGGTAGGGGTGGGCAATTTTAACCAAATCCAAAAACAAACCAAACAGAATTAATTGAAAAATTAGTTTTTTTGGTTTTTGGTTTTCGATTTGGTTTGTATTTTGACTTTGTTCGGTTTTCGATATTCGTTTTGGTTTTTGAATCACTACTACAAAATGGTACATCACTATCACTTCATCTAGGTCGGTTCTTAAGTTTTTAGGAAAAAATAATTGTGATACATGAGTTAGGAGGGGTGTTCATAATAATCACCATCAGTTTTGAGGTTAGAAGCGATAATGATGTACCACTCGGAACATCACAATCGGTTCTTATGGAGAAGTGATAGTGATGTTGTCGAAGATTAGATCTTGATAATAAACTTATAATTACGACAACCTTCGTTTTAGCAAAGTCAAGTATGAAAACAGTGGCACATGATGTATACAAGGTCAGGCTCCTAGATGGAGTAATACCCTACGTCCTGTGCGTATGATGTATGAAATTGGTGTATCAAGTACAGAGCGAGTTGTCTAGCCCTAGTTACAATGAAGATTGAATCTAGGCAATGGCTAAACTACGGTTGGAGGTTGACGAAGCGTGGTCCGTAGGCTCCTAGTTGCTCTGCGTCTTGTAAAAAAACTAAAAGTCTTCTCCTTCAAAGTCTCTCTCTCTCTCTCTTGATGATACCTACCCCTGGCCTTATATAGTCGGGGTAGCCCTACCTCAAGTTGAGTTATTGTTGGCAAGGGATACTAGATCATAGCTGATGAGATGTTCATCGTTGTGTTGATCTTTGTAGCATATCCAAACTTCCCTGGATGCCAAGCGTACTCGAGTTGGTTTCTTTGTAATGGGAAAGTGATCGAGTCCTTCCTAGCATGGAATTATCCCCTCCATATATACCTTATCCCATAGAATTAGGCCTGTGATATCCAGAGTTTCTAGATGCTTGTTTGAGCATACATGTGTAGTCTTTGAGTTTCTAGTACATATTCATATCCCATATTTAGATATTCGACAGTAGACCCCGAACTCTATTCAGCGAAGGGTCTGCTCAAGTGCTTGGTCGATTATTGCCATGTTTTGGTTTGGTTGAGTAATTCCCCACTGACTTGCGGTCGAATGATTCGAGCAGATTAGGATCACTAAGTATCGAGTAGGGATGTTGCTGGGTCGAGTGCCCTGCCATTAGCCCAACTCTAGTCCGTAGGTTAACCACAAGTTTCTCGTTTTCAAATTATTGACTCAACTCTGAGTAAAATTAGAAAATAAAAAAAAATCTAAACATTGGGTAGTTAAGCAATTATTGTTTTCATCTGCAATATTAAGATTTGTGCAGTGCCATCATTCCGCTTTTCTCGCTGATCGAGGCATCATGCCATGGGGAGTGAACCGTTCACTTGGGGAGAAGGTTTTTGCTTATAAATTCCCAGATTCGAAACAGTAGCCGTTCACCCTTTTTGCCTCCAGTCTTACTTTCAAAGCCTCCGTCGCGCTGCTCAAACCCTAACGTCACCACCTTCAAAGAATCCACCCATCTTCCTCAATGGCGTCTAGCCCTTTAGTGAGTGGCGGAGTTCACCTGGCACTAGAGAAGAATCATAAGATGGCCATATCTGTTTCACCTAGTGGTGAAGCGGTCTTTGAGGACAAGACCCTCCTAAAGGTGTGGCAAAAATCAACAATGACGAAGAAAGCTACTACCGATGTTGTGCTGTTCAAGGCCAAGGTCAGTCGAGATAAGGTAGAAGCTAGCAAGAAAGTCATCGAGGTCAAAAGGGCTGCAGTAGATGTGGTACTTGCCACTCTACAATTGGAGACACCCGATCACATGACCTCCTCTACTCATCTTGCAACTTCCTACATGCTCGGCCTGGTATAGAGCCACCATCCTAGCATGGACTTCTCGATATTGGACGAGGGATTCGCATGTGAGGCGAGTGAGGCTGCCGACTACATCGAGTCCTTCAGAGACCTTGCTGAGAGGTTTGTGGCCTAGTCGGAGCCGTCTCTTACCAGCGATGATGATGATGCCAAGTAGGGTCCTTTGGCCTGAACACACTTATATAATGTTCGAACCTTTTCTGCTACTATGGTCTTGTATGATACTGCTACTTACTTTGCTTGTCTATCGTGCTTTGCCTACTATTCCCTTGTTAATGAAATAAAGTAGCACGAGTAGAATCGAATCTAATTTAGCACTCATAGACCTTTAGTAAGCAGTTTCGTAGCCACTCCTATCCTTGATCGTATCTGCACACAAGGCTAGAAAAACTTTCATTAAATAACTTAGCCCTCGAGTATATACTTGGATAGGTCGTATATAACATAAACACTATATAAATCAGAGTGAAACTATATGATTTTTGCAAATCTTCATCGACTACACAACTTAGACTTTGTAGCGAACATGAACTTGCTAAGCAGCACATGTAGAATCGACTAAAAGCCTCGTCTCCCACTGTCCACTGAGCTTTAGATGTCTGACAATCTAATGCTCATATGTGCACATGATAGAATTGCTCGTCATCGGGTTTAGGCATGGCCACCCTTTGGTTTTGCTCGCGACATGCTAAGTACATGGCCAAGTAAATGCATCCAAAAAATTTCATGTAAAAGAAATAAAGAGAAATAAAAAGATTGTGCCTACAGTGCCCTGCTCGATTGTAGTATCGACCAGAAAATAGAGCAAGGTATAGAGTTTTTGGTTGCCCCTGACTCCTTATTTGATGATATCATCGAGTATGGAGTAGAGTGACATAAGCACAAAGTCATGATGTAGCCCCCAACTCCTTGCCCGAGAGCTGGATCGAACAAAAAGTGAAGCATTAGCATCAAAGATACATGTTGTGACTCTTAAGCCCTTATTCGATAGATGTATCAACCTGAGAGTGGAGCTAGGCAAAGAGAAGATCGAGCGATGTAGCCCCCAACCTCCTACTCGACGAGTGTATGGAGTAGAGGGTAGAGCATATGCATTGAAAATGCATGATGTAGCCCCGGACTCCTTGCTTGATGACCGTATTGAGGAAAGGGTAAAGTGTGAGCATAAAAATAGTAGCCCTCGATCAAACACTCAGGCGCATGAGCCCTCGAGCATATGGGCAAGGCCTAGCATTTTTTAAAGACCAAACGGTCGAAGTAGGTGAGAAATATATCTCCATTCCAATGGTTGGGTACTGTTGCAGCCTTCGCGTCCTTCTACTTCCACATGGTGCGTCATCTAGTCAGCATCATCATTTAGTTTCTCTTCGGTTTTTGTACTCATGTGGAAGTGCAATAGATGCCTCGTGGATTGGGACTGAAGTGGATCTTGATGAAGTCGTTGCTACAGTGTGACCCATTCTGAAAGCTATAAATAGACGACGGGACTTATAGTCGTCTGCCACACTCATTTTCTTTCTTACCTTCTACTCGTTGCGTTCCCTCCCCCTATGCCACCATCATCCCCGTCTATGGAGATCCACGTAGTGTTCTCTCCCCCTATGCTGTTGGCCATGGTCTTTTCGAGGTGGATCGTCATCATCATTTCCAAGGATGAGGAGGAAATTGACTGGGAGGCCATTGAGATGGAGGTCTAGCTAGAGGAGGAAGATGAAGTCATCATCGAAGAAGGCAACACTGCCGCAGCTGTCATAGGGGGAGAAGATGCCTCTGCCGTTGAAGTCGGCGGAGTGGAAGCCACCGGTAAAGAAGAAGGTGAAGCTCAAGAAAGCTTCATTGACCCAGCCTCCATTCGCACTCCACCCTCGACGACGGAGAGGTTGCCTTCTCCATCAACAATTGACTAGGCCTTCGTGCCCCCTTCAGGCCCGCAAAAAGGGTGAAGGCCCATCCCGGGGACCATCCTTTTCCAATCCCCGAGTGAGTGAAAGAGGCGGTGCGACGCCTTTGAGGGCAAGTAGTAGTAGGGTACCTGCTTTGTATGTAATAGGGTAACTTATGTTAGTTAATTTTAATGAACTCGTACTTACCTGAATTTTGGTTGTGATGCACAAGTTCTATTGTTCATGCATGAAATTTTTTCAATTAATCGATGTTCCACTATTTGCCAAACACCGCTCCTTCTGTCGTTGATAACTGTACTGATCTGGGTCAAGTCACCATGATTACTACGTAGGGACCTTCCCATTTAGGTGATAGCTTATTATTGTTACCTTGCTTTTGCATGTTTTGTAGTAATAAGTCCCTAGCGATGAGTGTTCTTGCTTGGATTTTTTGGCTATGGTATCGATGCAAGACTTGTTGATACTTGGCTGCTCGAATGGATGCTCGATCCCCATACTCCTCGAGTAGATTTACATCATCTGTTAGCACCTGCTCCAATTCCTCTTCCTAGTAGTTGTCCACATGAGGTGACCTGAATGTTAACTCAGTCAGAAGCACATCTTCTGCTTCGTAGGCTAAAAAAATGGTGTTTCACCAATTGCTCAACTAGTCGTTGTACGAGCAGCCCATAACACTGAGGGGATTTCCTTCGTGCACTGAGTTGAATAAGCCATGAGCCTATCGAACACATGGGTCTTGATCCCTTGCATGATTATGCTATTGGCATGTTCGACCTGACCGTTACTCTGAGGGTGAGCTATGGAAGTGAAGCAAAGTTTGATACCCAATTCTTCACAAAAGATTATGAAAACATTGCTCTTAAACTAGCTACCATTGTCTGTGATTACTTGATTAGGGATGCCAAATCGAGTAATGATGCTCCTCATGAACTTTTTAGCCACTTTTGAGATGATGTTCGTGATGGGTTTGACTTTGATACACTTGGTTAACATGTCGATAGTCACGAACAGGAACTTGCAACCTCTTTGGGCTCTTGGAAACGGTCCCAAGATATCCAAGCCCTAGAAGGAGAAAGGCTAAGATAAAGGAATAGTTTGCATGGCTTGGGCTAGTCAGATGGTTTGCTTACTGTAAAATTGGCAGCTCTCACACTTTTTCACCAGCTTGCAAGCATCCTAAAAGGCAGTCGGCCAATAGAATCCTTGCCAAAAAAATTTTCTGACTAACTAAGGTGCGATAGGATGCATGGCCTCCATGGACATCGAGCAATATCTTATTTCCCTCTTCCGGAGTGATGCACTTCATTAAGATTCCGCTACTCCCCTTTCGGTAGAGCTTGTTGTCTACCAATTCATATAGCTTGGACTTAAGTGCAATTTTCTCGGCTGAGGCATCATCGTCAGGGATCTCTCAACCTTCGAGATAGGCTTGAAATGGAGTCATCGAAGTTGACTCGTGTTCGAGTAGTATAGCTTCCGTGTCTGCGAGTTCTACCTTGCTAACCTGACCAAGCTGCAATTTGAGTTGGGCAGCATCTACCTCCCGTCCGGGGAGATGGATGGTTTGAGAAGTTTCTCGATGAAGACTCTTGCAGGTGTGAGCGAACGGAATGAAAAGAGCCTGGCAAGTTTGTCGGTGGTGGAGTTTTTACTTCGCCTAATATGCCTTACCTCGAGCCCTTCGAATATGTGCTCTAGCTTGCGAACCTCATTCAAATATGTCGCCATATTATCATCCAAGCACTGGTACTCCTTCTGCACTTCGTATTCTACAACTTTATTTGAAGCTTAAAAATCAAGTTGAATAACATATTTAAGCTTCTCACCTATCAGAGATTTGAGCACGATGCCCTCCTCGAGCCCTAAAGCTTGAGCAACCCATCGAAGAACATAGTCTAGAGGTCATCGACCGTCTTGTCCTCTTTTTCCTTGACGTGTGTCCATTCCGCTATGAAGTCTACCAATGCTCCTGACTTGATGCTGGCTCTCGGCATGAAATCGACCTCAAACTTGCTGAGTTCAACCGCCCACTATGCAATTTTCCTTGTCACCTCTCGGTGCGTATTACCTCCCTAAGCAGATACATCGTCATGACCGTAATCTTGCGTGCCTAGTAGTGCCGAAACTTTTGAGAGGTCATCAGGATAGCGTACAACATCTTCTGCACTTGAGGGTATCATAGCTCCGTGTCATGCAGGACCTCGCTCATGAAGTACAGCTTCTGAACCTTAGCCTTTTTCTCGGGGCAATCCCGCTCGACCACTAGGACTGTGCTTACTACTTGAGGGGTAGCTGCAATGTACAAAAAGAGCTCTTTTTCATTATGTGAAGTCAAAATTGATGGAGACGATAAGTACCTTTTCAAATCCTAAAAAGCTTCTCCTGCCTCCTAATCCTCTGCGGACATGCTAATTTGGTGATACCCTAAGTAGGCATCTAGTAAACTTAGTAGTTCATAGCCCGCCATAGAGTCCACTATTTGGTCGACGCAAGGAAGAGGAAAATTGCCTTTGGGGCAAGCCTTGTTGAGGTCGGTATAGTCGACGCGCATCTTCCACTTGCCATTGGGTTTTTTTGATGAGGACAGGGTTTGCCAGCCACGTTGGGTGACGGACTTCTTGAATGAAGCCAGCCTTTAGGAGTGTATCGACTTTCTCTTGTATGGCCTGCTTCCTGCCTTTCGCAAATCTACGCTGCTTCTACACCACAGGTTTGGCACTCAGTTCCATAGCTAGTCGATGCTCGCTCACCCCCTTGGGGACCCCTGGTATGTCGGATGGTTGCTATGAAAACACGTCACGATTTGCTTGAAGAAAGGTGACGAGCTCGAGATCCTATTTGGGGTCAAGGTCAACACCTACTTTGAGTATCTTGGAAGGTTTTGATGGGCCTAAGAGCACTGTCTTTACACCCCCATCGGTCTTCTTATCCTTTTTGCCATCGTCAACTAGGTCCTTGGCTGCACTATTGGATACAGGAGCCTTGTCGATACTCTTGGATTTTGGCACTTGACTCCCTCGCCGTTAGCACTGGCTGCCGATCCACAGAGATGCTTGACCATTTTCAAGCTCTTCTTATTACACCTGACTACCACGCGTTGGATCCTCTTGATTGTAAGGACTCATTTTAGCGTTGGCATCTTGACTGTTTGGTATGTGTAGTGCACCACTACCATGAACATGAATAGCATTAGGTTGCCTAGGATCACATTGTAGGTAGTCTTAAAGTCCGCTACGTCGAAGAGGATCTTTTTAGTGTAGAAATTGTCTAGTATGCCAAATTTGACAGGCAGCTCGATTTGGCCAAGGGGCATCAATGATAAACATAGAGTTATGCCATGGAACGGCGTGGCTCTCGCTTTGATCTCTATTTAGGGAATCCCGTGTTCTCCACCATTTTTGCGAAGACAAGGTTCAATGAACTACCATTTTTGCGAAGACAAGGTTCAATGAACTATCTCCATCGACTAAGGTTCGGGCGACCTTAATGTTGACGATGATGATATCGACCACCACAGGCTATCAACTCAGATGACGAACTATGGCTGCGTGATTTGATTTGTTGAAGGTGATCGGCACTTTGAACCACTTGAGAAAACTGGAGGAAGCCAGTGTGGCCAAGTTGATCTCCCTTTCAACTGCCTTATACTGTCTTTTTGACTCATACATGGTAGGTCCCCCAAAGATGTGCGCCAACATGTGATCAGCCTCGCGGTATTTGGGCTCATCATCCTGGAGCTTCTCTATGGCTACCTCGATCTTGTGTTCAGTGAGGGTAGCTTTGAGCTTCTCCTGAACCTTCTTGCTAATCATCTGACATTCGTCAAAGTCATGTTTGTTTGTGTGGTGGACCGGGCAGTATTTTTTTCCTCCATGGCCTTGACCATTTTGTCGCTGATGTTGCATGGCATGTCCGTTTTGACCACAGCTACGGTGGAGTCACCTTTGTGTTTTTCTCAATGATTTTGTCCTTCTTCAACCCTTTCTAGGATGACTCAGGCTTATTGTTCTCAAGCTTGGGGTTGTCTATATGGTCTTAGGCTTCAGCACGTATAGCATATTTAGGTGCCAACTCGAAGACTTCCTTGGTGGCTTTGATTTTTCAAGTTGCAAGCTTTCCCTTCAACTCCCTATCCTTGACGCCGTTATCGAAGGCAACTATGACTGCCTCGTCTCAGATGAAGCAGCGAATGAAGCTGTGCAATGACTCCCTTGCTTTTGTATTACTCGGTGCAAGTCACTATGCATTCCAGGGCATTCATATGTGCCCCAAAATTTGGCAATGAACTGGGCTGCAACTCTACCCACAATGATATTGATTGAGGAGGGAAGTTGAGCAACCAAGATCTCACCGCACTATCCAGGGTGGTCAGTAAGTAATTGGCCATTACCTTCTCGTTTCCTCCAGTAGCCCTCTTGATTGTGGTATAGATCTGTAGCCACGCGATGACATTGATCTTGCCCTAGTATTTTTTGGCGGGGCCTGGCATGAACTTGTTTGGCCATCTGACTGCGCATAGCTTAGGAGGGGTGAAAGCCTTGCACCCTTCATCGATGTCCTCGAGGGTCGTCTATCATAGACTTTGTCGTTCTCCTTGTCAAGGAGGGAACCTGCACCGTGCTGACGAGCAGCCTCTTAAAGGTGGAGATTTGCCTAGTTAGTCACGACATGCAGGAGATTGGTCCCTCGAAAGTTGGGACTCATTTTCTTTGTCACTCGTGGTTTTTCCAATCGTGTTCTTCCCTATGATCATGAAGGATGTCATGCAAATCCCATCGATCGTGAGGAATATGATCTCGAAGATCCTCGGGATGTCTTTCGAACTTCGAGTTGATCGCTTGAGTGGTCTGAACTTGCACTACATCGAGTAGCGATTTCATCTGATTAAACACTGGAGTCATTGGGTTGCTCGGATCCAGTGGTGGAAGGGATTTCAGCAGCATGTGAGCGCACTGGATATTTGCCTCAGGGGTACTAAAGATATCGCTGTTGTGGCTCTGGCGGGACGCTGCTCCTAGGGTGCGGCCAGGCCCCAGTTATGGTCAACCATTCGAGGGATTTGCTGTCCTTGAAGATCCTATGCCCGCGGGTGGGGCGTCTTTGGATCATCGAGATCAAGTAGGTTTAATAGGTTGGCCACGATCCTAGCTGTGGTCACGGAAGCTAGATCTCGTCGATGATCTAGCTGCAGCTATCACCGCTGCAGGATCTTGAGACATGTACGAGGGGACGTGGTGTCCCTGACCTTCTGCGGTGTCTACCCCTGGATTCCTTTCTTGGGAATTGCTGGCAGTAGCACCATTGCTAGCTCCAGCCACAAACACACATCGATCTGTTCGGCTGCTATGGCCGTCGCTTCGCCATTGCTCTCTATCTCAACATACTTGACAATGCTGGGTTCCATAGGGTCAAAATCTATAAAACACACTTCTCGGCATGGATCCCAAGAGTGGGACTCGGTGAAGCTGATGTGCATTAGGTCTCCACTTGGTCCGCATCGATTGAGCATGGTTTCGAAGGCGATCTCTAATCCAGTTGTGCGTGCTTGGTCGATGACAGTGATTGAGCAGAAATTGTCACAGGAGTTGACATCGGAGGCTCCGATGTGAACATGCACGAAGGCCGTGCTTGATCTGCGAAAATAGTTGATGCCACCTACCTGGCGTGCCAACTGTTGAAGGTTAGATCTTGACAATAAACTTATGACTACGGGTGCCTTTGGTATAGCAATGTTAAGCATGAAGACAACAATACATGATATATACATGTTCAGACCCCAGATGGAGTAATATCTACGTCCTATGCGAATGATGTATGAAATTGGTGTATCAAGTACAAAGCGAGTCATCTAGCCCTAGTTACAATAAAGATTGGATCTAGGCAACGGCTAAACTACAGCTGGAGGTTGACGAAGCATGGTCCGTCGGCTCCTGATTGCTCTACATCTTGTAAAAGCTCTAAAAACGTTCTCCATCAAAGTCTCCCTCTTCTTAAGGATACCTACCCTCGACCTTATTGAAAGACCATGTGGAGGTCTACCTATGGTTATGATAAGTTATTGACATTGTTCAAGCTTGTAGTGCTTGAGTTTAAGGGATAAATTAGAGTTTAAATCGAATTTAATTTGAAGCATTTGGGATAAAGTGCCCAGCACTTCCGGTACTACCGCCCAAGGTAGCCCAGTGCTACCGGGCGAGCGGTAGCACCAGCTCCAAGGTGGTATGTAAAAACCCGAGAGGGTGTTTTGAGGGATTTGGTAGCTCGATGCTACTAGCTATGGTAGCTTGGTGCTATCGTGCGAGCAGCAGCACCGGCCCTTTGGACGGCATGAAAATTCCAGAGAAGGTGTATTTGCGGGTTTTGGGAGCACCGGCCCTTATGAGCGGAATTAGATATATTTGATGATTTTTTTATGTTTATTGTATATCTTTTTGGTCTTTACTATGTGATGCATTTTTTTATCTTTGATGGTTGTAGGACGTTGAGTTTTGATCATGGTAAGGAGGAGGATGAACGGGACTAGGCGAGTAGCGTCAGAGGTCCAGATAGTCAAGCATCGATGGTATGGACAGTTGAGGATCACCGAAAGGTGATCAGAGACGGAGTCGGTGCAAACCTAGAAGACAAGGAATGGATGCGATGCTAGCTAGGAGCTGTTGGGATCATGGAGGGCCATTGGATTGCAGTCCAGGTGATAGAGTAGAGGGTTTAGTTGGTACGCTTTGAAAAGCTTATAAAAACCCGTTATGTGGTTGGGTTTTGGGTTAGCCCATATATGACTGAGAGAGTCAATCCTAACCCTTGATAGTGATCCTTAGGGTTGAAGGAACTCATCCAAGGGTGGACGACAACTAAAGAGTAGTATAAATAGAGGGGTAGGGGTAGCCTTCCCGCACTTGACGGTTTTAAGGTTTTTGGTGCTCCTTTGAGCTTTGCCCACCTTGTTGTGAGGCTTTGTAAACCTCCCTTCCATAAATCCAAAACACAATTCCTTATGCTTAATTTCCTTTACGCATTTACATTATGTCTTAAATTCCGCACTTACATTCTTGCAATTTACATTTATGAAATTTGGATTTGCCTCCTCTCCTTCTACATGCTTTTGCTTCTTCTACCATGGATGTTGATTGAGGGATGAATCTTCTATAGATGATATCCCAATCATCTAGACAATCCATGCATCTTTCTTACAAGAAACCGGTCTTGTGTTCTTGAGTGAATCATTCTTATTGATAGCATTTATGAGGTTTAGGACTTGTGTTCTTTCTTACTGTGACGTGTGGGAGGTCATTCAAGATCATCTTGATCATCAAAAACCCACGAGCACGTCTTAGATCAAGTTCTTGAGTTTAGCTCAAACATGGTGTGTTTTTCCTTCGAAGTGAAAAAGGTCAGAACTTGGACATCAATTCTTGCAATTGTTGGTTGGAATAAGTTTCTAACATCCTAAGGAAGATATCTACCAAGTTTTATGAGTTTTTACCTAGCCGATCAAAAGATTCCTCAAAAGTGGCTTTTGGAGTTCGTACTATTCTTCCTACTGTTCTTGAGCCCGATACTACCATCCTCATCCCGATGCTACCGGACCCTGGTGCTACCAGACTTACCCTGGTCATACCGGAGCCCGGTGCTAGCGATCTTGTTCCGGTACATCTGGCCTTGCAGGGTACTTGCTCCATTTCATTTGCTTCTTTTGAGAGCATTGGTTGACAACTTGGACAATTTTAAGTGGTGGAAAATTATATTTGGGATCATTCACCCCCTCTCATCGCCATCTCAATACTTCAATTGGTATCAGAGCAGGTTTTGCTCTTTCCATAGATAAGTCTCAAGAGTCATAGCGACGGACAAATATTCCACCAGACCTCCCAACTTTTTTGGAGTTAATTTTCTTTTTTGGAAGTCCCGAATGGAGTCATACATCACTGCCCAGGGCTTCCTGATATGGTAGAAAGTGAAACTCCCATGTGAGGTTCCCACCAATGGGAACGTCACGATCGGCAATATGGCTAACATTGAAGCAAACGCTAAGGCAAGGAACATCCTCATGCAGGGTCTTAGCCATAGTGAGTATGATAAGATTTCTCACTCCATTCTACTATCAGATTTGGGTGACCCTCGATACTTACCATGATGACACCACCCAAATCAAGACGGTGAGACAAGACTAATTCAATTGTGATTACAACAAATTTGAACAACAAGTTGGTAAGAGTATTTATGAGTGCTTTGGTCATTTAACAAAGATTTTGAGTGACCTCCGAGCAGTCGGTTGCATATACCCTGACTCGAATAATGCTCGACATTTCTTGACCCTGCTCGATCTTCGAGTTTGGGAGATGAATGTGACCACCATCAAGGACACTATCGACTTGTCCACTCTGACTCTTGATGGGCTTTATTCCTAACTCAAGACTCATGAGATCATTGTTGTCTCTCACAAGATAAAATCTCAAACGATGGCCTTGGTCACCGATCCCATTTGATCCTCTTCTGAAGCAGAGCTTCTGGTGGAAAAGGATGAAGATGGACATTGCGAAGTATGTGGCAACTTCTGGTGTTTGTCAGTAGGTGAAGGCTAAGCATAAGAGGCCTGCAGGTTTCTTGCGACCTTTAGAGATTTCCGAGTGGAAATGGGAACATATCACTATGGATTTTGTGGTTGATTTGCCCTGTGTGCCTCGAGGAAAAAATGCTATTTGGGTGGTTGTAGATAGACTCACTATGTCAAGACACTTCATTCCGATGAAGATGACTAATACAGCCTAGGAGTTGGTTTCTCTATATATGAAGGAAGTGGTAAGGCTTCATGGTGTGCCTAAGTCTATTGTTTCAAATCGGGACTCCAAGTTTGTGCCTAAGTTTTGGCAGTGTCTGCAAAGTGCTTTAGGAACACAGGTTTCTCTCAATATAACTTTCCACCATCAGACTGATGGTCAGTCTGAGCAGATAATTCAGACACTAAAGGATATGTTATGTGCTTGTGTCCTCTCTTGGAAGGGCAATTGGGATGATCATCTAGCTTTGGTAGAATTTGCTTACAATAACAGTTATTAGGCTAGTATCAAGATGGCACCATATGAGGCCTTGTATGGTAGGAGATGTATTTCCCCATTGTGTTGGGAGACTTTGTGTGAAAGGTCCTTGATTGGTCTGAACTGGGTTCAGCAAACGGCGGAGAAAGTACAGGTGGTATGCCAGAACTTGTTGGCTGCTCAGAGTCAGCAAAAGAGTTATGCAGATGTCAGGAGGTGTGACCTTGAGATTGCAGTGGGTGATCAGGTTCTTTTTAGAGTATCACCTACCAAAGGCATTGTATGGTTTGGAACTACTGGGAAGCTTAGGCCAAGATACATTGGTCCTTTTGATATCATAGCCCAAGTTGATAGTTTGGCCTACCGCTTGTGGTTGCCCAAGCCCAAGATAATGTTTTCCATGTATCTAAGGAAGTATATGTGGGATCCAAAACATAAGATTGACCTACAACCGATCACTGTGGAGCAAGACTTGACTATGGAGTGTTGTCTAGTGCATATTTTGGACTCGTCAGAGGGAGTCATGAGGAGATCTATTAAGTATGTGAAAGTCCTATGGACCAACTAGTCAGAGCGTGAGGCCACTTGGGAGGTAGAGGAGCAAATGTGAAAGAAGTACCATAAACTTTTTGAAGCTATTGAGTTTTCCATTTCGGTTTGGTTCTTATTTATTAATCTACAGTCATCGTAGAATGGCTGAATTTTGGGACTAATTCCTTTTAAGGAGGGGAGGATGTAACACCTAGAAATTCTTTATTTAGGGTTTGACCAGGCGCTTTAAAGAGGAGGCAAAAATTTTCCTTTTTGACCCGATGCTCTGATGGGCGATCAGAGACCACAGATGCGTAGAGCTTGTCGAAATGATTTTGTTTGACCACTCATACGCTATTTTTGGAGTTTGGATCACCGAAGTTGTTTGGACGTTTCAGTTAAAAAAAACCTTTCTCCTCCAACCCCAGCCACCCCCTTTTTCTCCTCCCAACCCAGTTGCACCCCCCTTCCTCCTCCATTGCTATCACTCCTTTCATCTTCTATTGATCCAACTCCCTCCCTTGGTGGCGCCCTCCAATGCTGCGTGGGAGAAGAAAGAGGAGAGGGAAGAGAGGAGGAGATCACGGTTGATCCTAGGATTTAAGGAGGAACGAATTAAGTCTCACCGGGTGAGTTTCCCTGCTGGTTTGGGTCTGCTTCCGCTCATAATCGATGGGATTGGGGATTAGATGAAGGGATTAGTGGTGGATTTCTCGTTTTTCCTATTAAAATTCCTGGATAGATTGAGTGATCTCTGTTTATCGATGTTTTTTTGCAAGTTAGGTTTCATATAGAGGCTCTAAGATATTTTCGTGAAACCCTAGTTCACATTTTTTTGGCCTTACAGTTTAGGATTTATGAGTAGCTAAAGTTAGTTGTTGTCGGGATGCTGATTTGTGGATAGTATTAGATTGATCTGAAATCCGACCAACTTAAATGAAAATTTTATTTGTTTGATTGTAGACAAAATTTGATAGAATTTCATAATCTTTCCATATTGGTAAACTATAGAATTTTTCGTTGGGTAGAATTCCATATATGAATTTTTGAAGTAGACTGCTTAGGTTTCCTATCGATTCTGCAGATGAGGTTCATGCCCTGTTTAGGCCTTTTATTGTTTTTCCCACCAGAATCCCTTAACTAATAGTTGTAGACGATATAAATATTTATTCTCTGGTGAAATTTTAGAATTTTTTGAGTAGTAGTTTTGGAGATATTCAAGTTTCAATGTTTGCTGATCGAAATTGATGTCAGATTCTTAGTGTTGTCTTTAGGGGCCGTTTAGGCAACCTTGGAAGCATGAAAAAATTATGGTTTCTCCACGAAAGTTGTAGCGCTCATTTTGTAGTTTTCAAAAATGTATTTGTTTGCTTTCATAGCTATGGTAAAAAGTTAGATACGAAAAAGACAACTACTGCTGCTCTTATCAATCGAATGCGAATTATGCCTTTTTTGTCATTTCTGCTTGTGCGGGAGTTTTGGGGAATTGGAGCCTTTATATTCCATTTGTTTATGTGTTTAAAGTGCTTGTACTGAGAGGTGGTTGTGAAATAGGTGGTGGTGCTTCGAGCCACACTTGAGGGTTACCGTTCTCGTTGTCGGAGGCAAGTAAATGTAGCGGTAGTTTTGCTATAGTTTTTGACTTGTTAATTTTATCACCAACACTTTAAATTCAAAACCATGATATTCAATTTATGATCTGAATTATTGTGATAATCTTCACCTCAAGGCATGTTTAGCCATTGCCTTATGTATATTCATGATGTAAGTTATCTTTTCACACTTGTGAATGATGCCAAAACATTGTTGGAGGTATTTTTATGCATATATGCAGCATATCATGTGCACTTGCATAGGCATATGCATTTGAAGTTTTGTCGCAGACCTATGGTTGTGACTGTACCAATATAGCATCATGGGAAGTGGCTCCATTCCTTCAGGTATGCAGGCAGTGGACATGTGATTGCATTCATAAAAGAAGTGTAATGGGAGGTGTTTCTTGTGGTTATGAAGATAAAACTGTGGCCATCTTGTGATGTTTTTTTTGTTTCTAATGTTTTGATGCCATATCATGTTTTATATCTCGAGTAGCTGTAAAATTAACTTTTCAAAACAATCTTTCTTGGTGAGATTTGCAAATCTCACCCTTGCAATTTATCTTTCCCATGTACCCGGATCATGTCATAAAGGGATGGGAGTAGTAGCACATTCTTACACATCACGTCTTCATTTTAGTTCCATCATGTTAAATTTTAGTTCAATGTTTAAAACTTAAATGTCATGTACTTAAAGATTTAAGTGTGATGCTATGTTTATTCCTGTTTCCCATTCTTGTTTTTGTGATGCGTGTTATACTATATTCTTCTCCTGTGTTGCTTTTATTTTTTTAATGGAGATACTGCTGAATTTTTAGTAAATTCAACTATTGTCGTGATCACAACTAGAAATCCGAGCTTTTGCCACGAAACTTTTTACAACACCATAAATTCTGTTGCATTTGTAACGTCGCGGAGTTTCGAGAAAGAATCGACTCAGAGTTTCGTTCCGAGTTTCTTTTACATTTCTTTCTCGTCTGGGAGAGTGTTTGATCTATGGGTTGTCTGTGGGGTGATTGTATTTCATCTCGGTGTGGGAGGAGAGGAAAATATTCATCTATATTTTTTTCTCACCCACCCACTCCACTCCTTCTCTCATTCCCCCAAGTCAACACAAAATCTGAAATTTCAGCCCTCCACCTTGTGTTCTCCTCCAAGGGGGGCTTCTTCCTCCTCCAACCAGCAGCAAGGCAGTAAGGGGGGCTCCCTTGGGTGCCTCCATCTCCCCAAACTCCGGCCATCTTCCCCAACTCCGGTGGCTTCCTCCCCTCCGGCTCCTCCCTCTCCAACCGAAGCTCCCCTTCTCCCTCTCCCAATCTCTTGGTAAGCTGAGCAAACTTCTTTTTTTCATGGTGAGCTTAGATCTGGAGCCCCTTGCCTGGTTGGTGGAGTTCTAGGGCGTCTTCCTCCTCAAACCAGCCTCCTCCCTCCCTCCCCCTTGCGGTTTCTCCCTTGAGCTAAGGTGAGGAAAAATCTAGGGTTTGGGTGTGGTTGGGTGGTTGGGTTAGGGTTCTTGCCATGGAGTTTTATTGGTTGTGTATGGAATGGATTAGAGGTGGAACCCTAGAAGTTGTGCAGTTTTATTTTTCGAGCAGATTCGTGTGCTCTGTTTTAACGCGAAATTGAAAATTATGCAAGCATTTCCTGGGGGTCTGACTGTTGCAAAAGTTGTAGATAATCAAATTACCTTTCAATAGAGACTGAAATCATTAAGTTTCGTTCATCCATTTAAAAGTTATGGCTATTTTACCGAGTGCTGTCCAATTCTTATCGCAATTGGTTCAGTCTGTGTTCATCTGCAGATTAGAGCATCTTAGAGGCCGAATTAGACTTTTTAATTGCCTAGAAAAAGTTATGATTTTTCGAGTAGATTGAGAAAATGTATTCGTTTGAGTGATTTGGAGTAGTAGAACTCAAGTTATGTCAATTGGAAGTTGCTGTCCAGATTGCTGATTCTACTGAATGTTCAGAGTTTTGGTCTGAAGTTCAGAGTTCAATTTGAGGACTTTAAATTTAGATTTTGAGAAAATGGCTATGGGGTAATTGTAGCCATCCTCTTGTGCTCATTTAAAGTCTAATAACTTGAATTTTGGTTCAACCATTAAAAAGTTATGAAAGAAATTCCTTTTGCTGTCCAAATTGCAACTAGTAGAAGATTCATTATTGTTCTATGATTTAGAACAAATTGGAGACCGAATTGGAATTTAAAATTGCCTAGAGATAGTTAGTAAATCCTGTGAAGATGCTTAAAATATCCTTGTTTGCTCAATTTGAAGTTGTATAGCAATAGTTATGCAATGGCTAAGTAGGCTACCCAAACAGTTTTGTCTGAAAATTCAGATTGTGGGCTGTTTTGTGGCAAAGTGTGTTGTAATGAGTGAAAGGAATTATTTGTTGTTGTTGTTGGCTGTAACATCCCAATTTTTGAGAATTTAATTAATTAATATTATTTTATTACAATTTATGATTTTTGTGAATCTTCCGGATTTAATTGGATTTTCCGAGATTTATTTAAATTATTTTGAATTAATATATAATGCCTTTTGTCAAGAAATAATTATAAAAAGAAAAGTTTAAAATAAAGTTTTACCAAAAATATTTTATTTAGGTCCAGAATGTCTCAAAGTATTTTTGAGATTTTTCTGGAAATTTTTAGAGTATTTTTAATACCCTAAATAAATTAGTTTATTTTCTCGAATTATTTTAATTAGGAAAACCCCGGAAATTCACCGTGAACGATCTTTGGCTGGCCCAATTCTCAGGCGGATCGTGAAACGGAGGGTAACCTCGACCGTTGGATCGATCCAAGGGTTATAATCGCCCACGCCAATTAAAGAAACCCTAATCATTACCGATCGTTGGATTCTCATCGCATGGTCCACGTTAGAACTTACCGATTCGGAATTGAGCTTTTATCCTGGCCGTTGGATGAACATCGTGTGGTCGAGGTTGTCGTCTCCAGCTCGGACTCGGAGTCCTGTTCATCCACGCCACTGCCGCCGTGTCCGAGAGAGCTTCCATGTTTAGCGCACACGTCGAGGACAATTTAAAGCCCGGGGTACCCTCTCGAGATCCATCACGAGCCGCCGCACATCTTCCTGTTCTTGCGTCGTTGGAGGAGCTCTAGAAGCCGCTTAGATCTCGCCGGAGTTGCCGAGAAGGTTCCGCTGTGTTTTCGCCGCGGGGAGTATCTTCCGCCGCACCGTTGTCGGATTCGAGCTCATCGTTTCACGCCGCGTCGGATTCATTGTTTCTTCGTCACGAGCACGCCGCAGCGCCGTCACACTAGTTATATTCAATAAATAAAGTCTTATTATTCTTATCGTTGTGTATGATATGATGCTTACCGATGTTAAGTCGGTGCACTAGCGATTGATCCCGGGACTAGTCTTGCGCAAAACCACAAAGGATTCAATTGGTGAATTCGTCCTCACGAGGTGGTATCGAGCATCTTGATCAGAGGACTTGGCCCTAGTTGGTAGAGTGTCCAAAATTATTTTCTAAAGGAAAAATTTAAATTGGACTAAAATAACACTCTTGACTCATCTTATTCTCTACTCCTTATCTTTGCTGAAGTCTACCTCGAATTTTTCTGGAGAAGCCATTGAAGATGAAGGACTTATCTATTTCTCTTTTAAATAGATGAAGAGGACACATCATCGAGAGAGTCGAGGAGGCTACGTGACGAGCTCGGAGAGTGCTCCAAGTTTTGGGAGGTTTCGCCAAGCCAATGTATCAAGGCCGAGATTGGATCGTCAACTGAGCCATAGGAGGAATGGTGTGCAAGTGTTAATTTACGCCGAAATGGTGAGAGAGCAAGCCAACCTATCAGCATCACGGTGCGAAGAGCCACTTGGGAGATCGGTATCTAGGAGGCATCACGACTCGCTCTACGGAGGATCTGCTACGACTACTACCATGAGCTGGAAGACACAGTGTTCAGACTCCACCCCATGGTTCGAGATTCATGGCATTCGTACGTTACACGAAGAGAGGATGCTACTACAGTGCACTCAGAACGATTCATAGCCGTTCAAGAAGCTCATGCCCATGACACCGACACGGAATTGAGAGCAGTCTACGAAGCACTCAGAGTTGCGGAGAAGGAACTACATGAGACCCGAGTAGCTTATGAGGAGAGAATCATGGAGCTCGAGGAGGCATTACAAGAGAGAAGTCGCGCTACACCAACATCATCAGAGGAGATGAAGTCTGAGTTCGAGGAGCCAGAAGCATCACCGATTCGGACACCGAGATCGATTCACACAAGACTACTGATTGCCAAGATACCCACTAGGAAGTTCTCGTGGATGATGGCTCGAGGAGTGAGAGTCTTAGTTTAAGTTGAGACTCAAGTATTGAGTCGCGTCAAATAGACTAGTCTTACCCAAATGTAATAGACGTTAAGGTTGAGTGTTTAGTTTGGATTTTAATGCTTGCTGAGTGTGCAGTATGTGTTGCAAAGCTTTTAGGCTTTTGTAAGCAACCATACCAAGTTAATTAATAAAGATATAAGTTTTTTATGCTTTAACCTATTCCCCAAGATTAGGAATTCTTACATCTTATCTATGCTACTTCTATCTTTCCTAACCTAAAACCAATCAAGCGAGATGGTGAACACTGTGGTAACAATGGAGCTTCGAAGTGGTCTTCGTCGGAATGGTGAGTTCAATGATGGAACGCCACTGCAGCCATCACCACCAAAGGATGTGCAGAATTTGAGAGCTTTTATAGTCGCAAAACTCAACTTATGCAAACCATGATGCAACAAATGCGAACATGACCAATCAAGTCAGAGGCAACACTAATATACACCAAGGCAACAATGGGCCGCGTTCTCATTCTAAGTTGTCGATTTATGAGAACCCGCCTCCAACATTCTCCGCAATGCCAATCCTTTGGAAGCCGACGATTGGTTAAGAACTATTGAGAGAAAGTTGCATATCACGCGATGGTGAGGGCAACGAGAAGGTCTTTGTATGCTTCGCACCGCCTAGAAGGGACTCGCCGCAGAATGGTGGGAGAACTATTACGCAAAGACATGAAGCACCTCAGAGATTACTTGGGAAGAGTTTTCACTGCTTTCCGTCAAGATCATGTCCCTAAGGAATGATGGATCTTAAGAAAGAAGAGTTTAGGGCTCAAGCAAGGAGGCCACCGGTGGTAGAATACTTGAACAAGTTTACGCAGTTAGCACGATATGCGCCAGAAGATGTGGCCACAAATAAGGCTAGACAGTCTTGTTTCTTGAAGGGTTTAACTTCGGGATTACAGGTGGGGCTGATCACCCACAATGTCCCCGATTTTCAGGAGTTAGTTAATAAAGCTTTGATCCCTGAGGATAAGCGCAAGGAATTGGGCGAAGATCGTAAGCATAGGATGGCTAGTCAGGCAGGACGACCTAACCAGCTTAGGTTAAGGATGAAAACGCAACAGTTTGCCAGAATTCAACCCCAATGGACCAACAAGACGTCGGCCATTATCTCGCACTACTAATCGAATTTTCAAACACCAAAGACTGTGAAACAATGCACCAAATAGAAGTCAAGAAACCGCCGAGAAATGTTTTCTTGTAATGAACCAGGACATTTCGCCAACAAGTGTCCGAAGAAAGGAAATGTTACTCCAGCTCTTTTCAACTTAGGTACTACCCCAGCTAAAGCCCCAGTGATAGGAAGTAATCGAGTACCAGTGCAGTCGGGAGCATCGCCACAGTCGACAATGCGTGGAAGGATCAATCACATCACGACAGATGAAGCCCAGGACGCCGTGGAAGTTGTGCTAGAAATACCTGACATCGACACCGCCGCTGGTCAGCAAGAGAACGACTCTCTCTTCGCTAACCAAAATTAGGAGAACGAAGATAGCTATCCAAGAGCTTGCGACCCTCCGTTCGATATCTGCGGTGAAGGTGGTGAAGAGGAGGAGTAGTTAGACGCCCAAAAGTTCGTTTCATTCCAGTTTTTGCTTTATCTAAAGTAGTTGTTAGTTTAGTGTTCCTGTCGCTATATGACCTACGGGTCCGACTTTTGTAATAAAAGGATGTGTCGAGCAGTGCTTCGACGTTGAATTCCTAGGTTATTGCTTAGTTACAATTTAGACTGCTATGACGTATGCGTACCAGCTATTGACCTAGCTTGAGTCATGAATATGATGAATAAAGTATTCATGGAGTATTTGGATAAATTTGTGGTTGTCTTTATAGACGATACCCTTGTGTACTCCAAGTCAGAGGAAGAGCACGCAGAACATTTGGAATTGGTTTTGGAGAAGTTGTGAGAACAACAGTTGTATGCCAAATTTAGTAAATGTGACTTCTAGAAGAAGAAAGTGGAATTCCTTGGTCATGTGATAACCGCTAAGGAGTTGCCGTGAACCCAAGTAAAGTGGAAGTCGTGATGAATTGGGAACCGCCAAAGACGCTTACTCAAATCCGTAGTTTTCGGGAATGGCGGATATTACCGCCGATTCATAGAAGGATTCTCAACGATTGTGAGACCCTTACACAATTGTTAAAGAAGGAGAAGAAGTTTGCATGGACGCCAGAGTGCGAAAAGAGTTTTGAGGAGTTAAAGAAGCGATTAACATCTGCACCGTGTTAGTATTGCGGATGTGCGGTGTGGCTTTGACATTTATTGTGATGTGTCAAAACAAGGACTTGGTTGCGCTTTTAATGCGAATGGCAAGGTTGTAGCCTACGACGAGGCAATTGAGGCCGCATGAAGGAAATTATCCGACACATGATTTGGAGTTAGTCAGAGTGCATGCTTTAAAGATATGGCGTTATTATCTCATGGGAAATAGATGTGAGATATATACGGATCATAAGAGCCTAAAGTACATATTTACCCAATCGACCTTAATATGAGACAATGAAGATGGTTAGAACTAATTAAGGATTATAATGTCGAATCCATTATCATCCCGAAAAGCTAATGTGGTAGCCGATGCTTTGAGTCGTAAAGACCACGCAGTAAATTGTTAATAGTCGTGATCAACCGGAGTTATGTGAAGAATTTCAAGTTGAGGTTAGAAGTTGTGCCACAAGGATTTGTAGCGCAAGTAGAAGTAAAGCCAACCCTAGAGGATCAAATTAAGGAAAAGCAAAGTAATGATGAGAAGATCAAGAGGATCAAGGCTAAGAAGGAAGAGGGTTTAGCGAAGATTTCTCAGAGATGAGCGAGGAACCCTATGGTTTAAAGGTCGGATTGTGTGCCAAATGAAAAGGAACTTAAGCAATTGATTCTTGAGGAAGCACACGATTCTAAGTATTCTATTCATCCCGAAGTGCCAAGATGTACCAAGACCTTAAGAAAAGATTCGGTGGCCCAAGATGAAGCATGAGGTAGCGAGCATGTTGCATTATGATGTATGTCGAGAGTAAAAGCGATGCATCAAAAGCCCGCAGGATCATGGCAAAACCATTAAAGATTCCGAATGGAAATGGGAGGAGATTGGTATGGATTTTATCACGGGTTGCCCAAGACTCAAAGGGTTATGATTCCATATGGGTCATCATTGATCGGTTGACTAAAGTTGCTCACTTTATTCCAAAGGAAGACGACTTATTCAGGGATCAATTTGCGAAATTATACATGTTGAGGATTGTATGCTTACATGGTGTACCTGTGAAACCCTAGTTCACATTTTTTGGCCTTACAGGTTTAGGATTTATGAGTAGCTAAAGTTAGTTGTTGTCGGGATCTTTGATTTGTGGATAGTATTAGATTGATCTGAAATCCGACCAACTTAAATGAAAATTTTATTTGTTTGATTGTAGACAAAATTTGATAGAATTTCATAATCTTTCCATATTGGTAAACTATAGAATTTTTCGTTGGGTAGAATTCCATATATGAATTTTTGAAGTAGACTGTTCGGTTTTCCTATCAGATTCTGCAGATGAGGTTCATGCCCTGTTTAGGCCTTTTATTGTTTTTCCCACCAGAATCCCTTAACTAATAGTTGTAGACGATATAAATATTTATTCTCTGGTGAAATTTTAGAATTTTTGAGTAGTAGTTTTGGAGATATTCAAGTTTCAATGTTTGCTGATCGAAATTGATGTCGATTCTTAGTGTTGTCTTTAGGGCCGTTTAGGCAACCTTGGAAGCATGAAAAAATTATGGTTTCTCCACGAAAGTTGTAGCGCTCATTTTGTAGTTTTCAAAAATGTATTTGTTTGCTTTCATAGCTATGGTAAAGTTAGATCTGAAAAAGACAACTCTGCTGCTCTTATCAATCGAATCACGAATTATGCCTTTTTGTCATTTCGCTTGTCGGGAGTTTTGGGAATTGGAGCCTTTATATTCCATTTGTTTATGTGTTTAAAGTGCTTGTCTGAGAGGTGGTTGTGAAATAGGTGGTGGTGCTTGAGCCACACTTGAGGGTTCTGGATTCTCGTTGTCGGAGGCAAGTAAATGTAGCGGTAGTTTTGCTATAGTTTTTGACTTGTTAATTTTATCACCAACACTTTAAATTCAAAACCATGATATTCAATTTATGATCTGAATTATTGTGATAATCTTCACCTCAAGGCATGTTTAGCCATTGCCTTATGTATATTCATGATGTAAGTTATCTTTTCACACTTGTGAATGATGCCAAAACATTGTTGGAGGTATTTTTATGCATATATGCAGCATATCATGTGCACTTGCATAGGCATATGCATTTGAAGTTTTGTCATGAGACCTATGGTTGTGTTGTACCAATATAGCATCATGGGAAGTGGCTCCATTCCTTCGGTATGCACGAAGCGGTGGACATGTGATTGCATTCATAAAAGAAGTGTAATGGGAGGTGTTTCTTGTGGTTATGAAGATAAAGCTGTGGCCATCTTGTGATGTTTTTTGTTTCTAATGTTTTGATGCCATATCATGTTTTATATCTCGAGTAGCTGTAAAATTAACTTTTCAAAACAATCTTTCTTGGTGAGATTTGCAAATCTCACCCTTGCAATTATCTTTCCCATGTGCCGGATCATGTCATAAAGGGATGGGAGTAGTAGCACATTCTTACACATCACGTCTTCATTTTAGTTCCATCATGTTAAATTTTAGTTCAATGTTTAAAACTTAAATGTCATGTACTTAAAGATTTAAGTGTGATGCTATGTTTATTCTGTTTCCCATTCTTGTTTTTGTGATCGTGTTATACTATATTCTTCTCCTGTGTTGCTTTTATTTTTTTAATGGAGATACTGCTGAATTTTTAGTAAATTCAACTATTGTCGTGATCACAACTAGAAATCCGAGCTTTTGCCACGAAACTTTTTACAACACCATAAATTCATTTGCATTTGTAACGTCATGGAGTTCGAGAAAGAATCGACTCGAGTTTCGTTCGAGTTTCTTTTACATTTCTTTCTCAAATGCAGGAGAGTGTTTGATCTATGGGTTGTCTCGTGGGGTGATTGTATTTCATCTGGTGTGGGAGGAGAGGAAAATATTCATCTATATTTTTTCTCACCCACCCACTCCACTCCTTCTCTCATTCCCCAAGTCAACACAAAATCTGAAATTTCAGCCCTCCACCTTGTGTTCTCCTCCAAGGGGCTTCTTCCTCCTCAACCAGCAGACAAAGGCGATGAGGGGGGCTCCTTGGGTGCCTCCATCTCCCCAAACTCCGGCCATCTTCCCCAACTCCGGTGGCTTCCTCCCCTCCGGCTCCTCCTCTCCAACCGAAGCTCCCTTCTCCTCTCCCAATCTCTTGGTAAGCTGAGCAAACTTCTTTTTTCATGGTGAGCTTAGATCTGGAGCCCCTTGCCTGGTTGGTGGAGTTCTAGGGCTGTCTTCCTCCTCAAACCGGCCTCCTCCTCCCTCCCCTTGCGGTTTCTCCCTTGAGCTAAGGTGAGGAAAAATCTAGGGTTTGGGTGTGGTTGGGTGGTTGGGTTAGGGTTCTTGCCATGGAGTTTTATTGGTTGTGTATGGAATGGATTAGAGGTGGAACCCTAGAAGTTGTGCAGTTTTATTTTTCGAGCAGATTCGTGTGCTCTGTTTTAACGCGAAATTGAAAATTATGCAAGCATTTCCTGGGGTCTGACTGTTGCAAAAGTTGTAGATAATCAAATTACCTTTCAATAGAGACTGAAATCATTAAGTTTCGTTCATCCATTTAAAAGTTATGGCTATTTTACCGAGTGCTGTCCAATTCTTATCGCAATTGGTTCAGTCTGTGTTCATCTGCAGATTAGAGCATCTTAGAGGCCGAATTAGACTTTTTAATTGCCTAGAAAAAGTTATGATTTTTCGAGTAGATTGAGAAAATGTATTCGTTTGAGTGATTTGGAGTAGTAGAACTCAAGTTATGTCAATTGGAAGTTGCTGTCCAGATTGCTGATTCTCTTGAATGTTCAGAGTTTTGGTCTGAAGTTCAGAGTTCAATTTGAGGACTTTAAATTTAGATTTTGAGAAAATGGCTATGGGGTAATTGTAGCCATCCTCTTGTGCTCATTTAAAGTCTAATAACTTGAATTTTGGTTCAACCATTAAAAGTTATGAAAGAAATTCCTTTTGCTGTCCAAATTGCAACTAGTAGAAGATTCATTATTGTTCTATGATTTAGAACAAATTGGAGACCGAATTGGAATTTAAAATTGCCTAGAGATAGTTAGTAAATCCTGTGAAGATGCTTAAAATATCCTTGTTTGCTCAATTTGAAGTTGTATAGCAATAGTTATGCAATGGCTAAGTAGGCTACCCAAACAGCTTTTGTCTCGAAAATTCAGATTGTGGGAACATTTTTGTGGCAAAGTGTGTTGTAATGAGTGAAAGGAATTATTTGTTGTTGTTGTTGGCTGTAACATCCCAATTTTTGAGAATTTAATTAATTAATATTATTTTATTACAATTTATGATTTTGTGAATCTTCCGGATTTAATTGGATTTTAAGATTTATTTAAATTATTTTGAATTAATATATAATGCCTTTTGTCAAGAAATAATTATAAAAAGAAAAGTTTAAAATAAAGTTTTACCAAAAATATTTTATTTAGGTCCAGAATGTCTCAAAGTATTTTTGAGATTTTTCGGAAATTTTAGAGTATTTTTAATACCTAAATAAATTAGTTTATTTTCTCGAATTATTTTAATTAGAAAACCCGGAAATTCACCGTGAACGATCTTTGGGCTGGCCCAATTCTTGTCTTGGTGTAAACGGGAGGGTAACCTCGACCGTTGGATCGGGATCCAAGGGTTATAATCGCCCACGTCAATTAAAGAAACCCTAATCATTACCGATAGTTGGATTCTCATCGCATGGTCCACGTTAGAACTTACCGATTCGAATTGAGCTTTTATCTGGCCGTTGGATGAACATCGTGTGGTCGAGGTTGTCGTCTCGGCTCGGACTCGAGTCCTGTTCATCCACGCCCTTGCCAGCGTGTCCGAGAGAGCTTCCATGTTTAGCGCTGCGTCGAGGACAATTTAAAGCCCGGTACCCTCTCGAGATCCATCACGAGCCGCGCATCTTCCTGTTCTTGCCGTCGTTGGAGGAGCTCTAGAAGCCGCTAGATCTCGCCGGAGTTCTTTGAGAAGGTTCGCTGTGTTTTCTCGTCATGGGAGTATCTTCCGCCGCCAGTTGTTCGGATTCGAGCTCATCGTTTCACGCGCGTCGGATTCATTGTTTCTTCGTCGCGGAGCACGCTGCAGAGCGTCATACACTAGTTATATTCAATAAATAAAGTCTTATTATTCTTATCGTTGTGTATGATATGATGCTTACCGATGTTAAGTCAGTGCACTAGCGATTGATCCTAGGACTAGTCTTGACAAAACACGATGGATTGAATTGGTGAATTCGGGTCCTCACAGAGGTGGTATCAGAGCATACTGACTGTAGGACTTGGCCCTAGTTGGTAGAGTGTCCAAAAATTATTTTCTAAAGGAAAAATTTAAATTGGACTAAAATAACACTCTTGACTCATCTTATTCTCTACTCCTTATCTTTGCTGAAGTCTACCTCGAATTTTTCGGAGAAGCCATTGAAGATGAAGGACTTATCTATTTCTCTTTTAAATAGATGAAGAGGACACAGTCATACGTAGAGTGCGAGGGAGGCTACGCGACAGAGCTCTGGAGAGTGCTCCAAGTTTTGGGAGGTTTCGCCAAGCCAATGTATCAAGGCCGAGATTGGATCGTCAACGGAGCCATAGGAGGAATGGTGTGCAAGCTGTTAATTTACGCCAGAAATGGTGAGAGAGCAAGCCAACCTATCAGCATCACGGTGCGAAGAGCCACTTGGGAGATCGGTATCTAGGAGGCATCACGACTCGCTCTACGGAGGATCTGCTTTCGACTACTACCATGAGCCGGAAGACACGGTGTTGAGACTCCACCCCATGGTTGAGATTCATGGCATTAAATGCGTTACGAAGAGGGATGCTACTACGATTGCACTTAGCGAGCGATTCATAGCCGTTCAAGCTCATGCCCATGACACCGACACGGAATTGAGAAGCGATCTCTGAAGCACTTTCGAGTTGCGGAGAAGGAACTACATGAGACCCGAGTAGCTTATGAGGAGAGAATCATGGAGCTCGAGGAGGCATTACAAGAGAGAAGTCGCTACACCAACATCATCGAGAGGAGATGAAGTCGAGTTCGAGGCGCCGAAGCATCACCGTTATGGGACACCGAGATCGATTCAGCGCCCGACACCACTCATTGCCGGTATACCCACTAGGAAGTTCTCGTGGATGATGGCTCGAGGTGAGAGTCTTAGTTTAAGTTGAGACTCAAGTATTGAGTCGCGTCAAATAGACTAGTCTTACCCAAATGTAATAGACGTTAAGGTTGAGTGTTTAGTTTGGATTTTAATGCTTGCTGAGTGTGCAGTATGTGTTGCAAAGCTTTTAGGCTTTTGTAAGCAACCATACCAAGTTAATTAATAAAGATATAAGTTTTTTTTGCGTTTAACCTATTCCCCCGCATTAGGAATTCTTACATCTTATCTATGCTACTTCTATCTTTCCTAACCTAAAAACCAATCAAGCAGATGGTGAACACTCGTGGTAACAATGGAGCTTCAGGAAGTGGTCTTCGTCGGAATGGTGAGTTCAATGATGGAACGCCACTGCAGCCATCACCACCAGTGGATGTGCAGAATTTGAGAGCTTTTATAGTCGCGCAAACTCAACTTATGCAAACCATGATGCAACAAATGCAGAACATGACCAATCAAGCTGTAGGCAACACTAATATACACCAAGGCAACAATGGGCCGCGTTCTCATTCTAAGTTGTCAGATTTTATGAGAACCCGTCCTCCAACATTCTCCGGCAATGCCAATCCTTTGGAAGCCGACGATTGGTTAAGAACTATTGAGAGAAAGTTGCATATCACGCAGTGTGAGGGCAACGAGAAGGTCTTGTATGCCGCACCGACTAGAAGGGACTGCCAGAGAATGGTGGGAGAACTATTACAGACACATGAAGCACCCAAGGAGATTACTTGGGAAGAGTTTTCAGCTGCTTTCCGTCAGTATCATGTCCCGGAAGGAATGATGGATCTTAAGAAAGAAGAGTTTAGGGCTCTGAAGCAAGGAGGCCAGTCAGTGGTAGAATACTTGAACAAGTTTACAGTTAGCACGATATGCGCCAGAAGATGTGGCCACAAATAAGGCTAGACAGTCTTGTTTCTTGAAGGGTTTAACTTCGGGATTACAGGTGGGGCTGATCACCCACAATGTCCCCGATTTTCAGGAGTTAGTTAATAAAGCTTTGATCCCTGAGGATAAGCGCAAGGAATTGGGCGAAGATCGTAAGCATAGGATGGCTAGTCAGGCAGGACGACCTAACCAGCTTAGGTTAAGGATGAAAACGCAACAGTTTGCCAGAATTCAACCCCAGTGGACCAACAAGACGTCAGCGCCATTATCTCGCACTACTAATCAGAATTTTCAAACACCAGCACCAGGAAACAATGCACCAGCAGGAAGTCAGCAAACCGCTGTCAAGAAATGTTTCTCTTGTAATGAACCAGGACATTTCGCCAACAAGTGTCCGAAGAAAGGAAATGTTACTCCAGTTCTTTTCAACTTAGGTACTACCCCAGCTAAAGCCCCAGTGATAGGAAGTAATCGAGTACCAGTGCAGTCGGGAGCATCGCCACAGTCGACAATGCGTGGAAGGATCAATCACATCACGACAGATGAAGCCGGGGCGCCATGGAAGTTGTGCTAGAAATACGACATCGACACCGCATTTGGTCGACAAGAGAACGACTCTCTTCGCTAACCAAAATTAGGAGAAGCGAAGATAGCTATCCAAGAGCTGCGACCCTCAGATTCGATATCTGCGGTGAAGGTGGTGAAGAGGAGGAGTAGTTAGACGCCCAAAAGTTCGTTTCATTCCAGTTTTTGCTTTATCTAAAGTAGTTGTTAGTTTAGTGTTCCTGTCGCTATATGACCTACGGGTCCGACTTTTGTAATAAAAGGATGTGTCGAGCAGTGCTTCGACGTTGAATTCCTAGGTTATTGCTTAGTTACAATTTAGACTGCTATGACGTATGCGTACCAGCTATTGACCTAGCTTGAGTCATGAATATGATGAATAAAGTATTCATGGAGTATTTGGATAAATTTGTGGTTGTCTTTATAGACGATACCCTTGTGTACTCAAGTCGGGAGGAAAACGCAGAACATTTGGAATTGGTTTTGGAGAAGTTGTGAGAACAACAGTTGTATGCCAAATTTAGTAAATGTGACTTCTGGAAGAAGAAAGTGGAATTCCTTGGTCATGTGATAACCGCTAAGGGAGTTGCCGTGAACCCAAGTAAAGTGGAAGCTGTGATGAATTGGGAACCGCCAAAGACAGTTACTCAAATCCGTAGTTTTCTGGGAATGGCGGGATATTACCGTCGATTCATAGAAGGATTCTCAACGATTGTGAGACCCCTTACACAATTGTTAAAGAAGGAGAAGAAGTTTGCATGGACGCCAGAGTGCGAAAAAGAGTTTTGAGGAGTTAAAGCGATTAACATCTGCACGGTGTTAGTATTGCGGATGTGCGGTGTGGCTTTGACATTTATTGTGATGTGTCAAAACAAGGACTTGGTTGCGTTTTAATGCAGAATGGCAAGGTTGTAGCCTACGCATCGAGGCAATTGAGGCCGCATGAAGGAAATTATCCGACACATGATTTGGAGTTAGCTGCCGTAGTGCATGCTTTAAAGATATGGCGTTATTATCTCATGGGAAATAGATGTGAGATATATACGGATCATAAGAGCCTAAAGTACATATTTACCCAATCAGACCTTAATATGAGACAGCGAAGATGGTTAGAACTAATTAAGGATTATAATGTCGGAATCCATTATCATCCTGGAAAAGCTAATGTGGTAGCCGATGCTTTGAGTCGTAAAGACCACAGTGTAAATTCGTTAATAGTCAGCGATCAACCGGAGTTATGTGAAGAATTTCAGAAGTTGAGGTTAGAAGTTGTGCCACAAGGATTTGTAGCCGCGTTAGAAGTAAAGCCAACCCTAGAGGATCAAATTAAGGAAAAGCAAAGTAATGATGAGAAGATCAGTAGGATCAAGGCTAAGAAGGAAGAGGGTTTAGCCGAAGATTTCTCGGTAGATGAGCGAGGAACCCTATGGTTTAAAGGTCGGATTTGTGTGCCAAATGAAAAGGAACTTAAGCAATTGATTCTTGAGGAAGCACACGATTCTAAGTATTCTATTCATCCTGGAAGTGCCAAGATGTACCAAGACCTTAAGAAAAGATTCTGGTGGCCCAGTATGAAGCATGAGGTAGCGAGCATGTTGCATTATCGATGTATGTCGAGAGTAAAAGCGATGCATCAAAAGCCCGCAGGATCTGCAGCGACCATTAAAGATTCGAATGGAAATGGGAGGAGATTGGTATGGATTTTATCACGGGGTTGCCCAAGACTCAAAGGGGTTATGATTCCATATGGGTCATCATTGATCGGTTGACTAAAGTTGCTCACTTTATTCCAGTGAAGACGACTTATTCAGGGGATCAATTTGCAGAATTATACATGTTGAGGATTGTATGCTTACATGGTGTACCTAAGAAAATCGTATCGGATCGAGGTACCCAGTTTACCTCAAGATTTTGGGATAAATTGCATGAAGCAATGGGAACTCGTCTGAATTTTAGTACCGCTTATCATCCGCAGACAGATGGTCAGACAGAAAGAGTTAATCAGATTTTAGAGGATATGTTGAGAGCTTGTGCGATATCGTACAGTGCGTCGTGGGATAAATGTTTGCCATATGCCGAGTTCAGTTATAACAATAGTTACCAGGCTAGTTTGCAAATGTCACCATTTGAAGCCTTATATGGTCGTGCTTGTCGTACCCCGTTGAATTGGAATGAAACGGGGGAGCGTTCGGTATTTGGACCAGAGTTGCTTAGAAAGGCTGAGGAGCAAGTTGCCATGATCGAGAAAAGACTAAAACGGCCAGTCAAAGGCGAAGAGTTATGCTGATAATCGTCGTCGTGAATTGAGTTTCGAACCTAATGATTTTGTGTATCTCAAAGTCACTCCCCTGAAAGGTGTAAAAAGGTTCAACGTCAAAGGAAAACTCGCACCTAGATACGAGGACCATTTAAGATCTTAAGCCGTCGAGGAGAGGTTGCGTATCAGTTGGAGTTGCCCCAGTCATTAGCAGGAGTCCATGATGTGTTCCATGTGTCGCAACTTAAGAAATGTCTCAAAGTGCCAGCAGAGCAGACACCGTTAGAAGCTATCGAGTTACAGGAGGATCTGACTTACAAAGAGCAGCCGATTAAGATTCTGGACGTAATGGAGCGTAGGACCAAAAATAAGTCCACCCGTTTCTGCAGAGTTTAGTGGAGTAACCATTCAGAAAATGAAGCAACCTGGAAGTGTGAAGAAGATCTGAAAGCCGAATTTCCAAACCTATTCTCTAGTCAGCCCTGAATCTTGGGGTCGAGATTCCGTTAAGGGGGGAGGTTTGTAACATCCCAATTTTTTAGAATTTAATTAATTAATATTATTTTATTGCAATTTATGATTTTTCTGAATCTTCTGGATTTAATTGGATTTTCTAAGATTTATTTAAATTATTTTGAATTAATATATAATGCCTTTTATCAAGAAATAATTATAAAAGAAAAGTTTAAAATAAAGTTTTACCAAAAATATTTTATTTAGGTCCAGAATGTCTCAAAGTATTTTTGAGATTTTTCTGGGAATTTTTAGAGTATTTTTAATATCCTAAATAAATTAGTTTATTTTCTCAAATTATTTTAATTAGAAAAACCCCAGGAATTCACCGTGAACAGTACTGGGCTGGCCTAATTACTGTGCGGACCGTGAAATGGGAGGTGATGTGACTTTGGGTCCCGATCTTTCGATGAGAGTGATAACTTCGATTTGGAGGAATTGACTTTGACGATCCGACTACAACGTACGACGGCGATGCACCTTAGCAATCGCTAAACCAACTCCAGAGGGTTATTGATCTTGCCGTTAGCACGATCAACCTAAACACGAGTTCGATTCACGCATGCAACCAAGAACAAGCAAGAACAATGGTAAAGCAATCGAAATTGCGAATATGAATGAAGGATTGATAAGGTGGGGTTTTGAAATAAGGAGCTTCTTAGGCAGCTGTTGAGCACGTCTGGAAGACTCAAAATAGTAGCAATAGCTAAACTATCGAATAAACAAAACCCAAGTCTCTACGGTGGCCTATTACCTTTATTATATAGCGGAGGGAGGGAGGTGGATACTAAACACTAGGCAATATGGGACTAAACTTGCAGCCATGCAACTTGGGCCTTCATGGGCCAGAGGTGGGAGGAAGTCCTAGGGTTACATGGGCTTTGGGCCCAAAAGAAAAGGTGGCGCAGCACCCGGAGTTTCTGGCCCGTGATACTCTTCTGCGATTTCCCATTGCTTCATGATGAATTTGGCATTGGGGCTGGATCCATTGGAAAGTAGACTCCGAGATCTTTCAAACGTATACTCATGGGCCCCGAACAACCTTCTGGATCAAAAGTTATGGTCATTTGAAGTTGATGCTGTCGCGGAGGCCGAACTGGACTCTGACTTGTTCTCTTCCCAATCCGACTTGAACTTGATCTTTGGCCCAATTTTGGTCCACGAGGGTCCTTCTCCATAGTTCCTAAGTACAAACAAATCATCACAAGATTAAATAGCATCCCATTCATATTATCACTAATGGGGAGGCTTAGGAACGCATTCACCTGTTGATTAAACTGTCGTGTGCGGGCTCGGGTAACCGGTCCTTATATAATCACAGCGGGTTCGAATTGATGTGTAGATGTGGCTGTATCCATGGAAGTGATGTCCTCATCATCCTCCCCTTCTTGCATTTGAGTCGTCCTCGACTCATGCTCACCTTTTTGCACATCTTTAGCACAAAACATTCTTATATAGGTCCTGCATTTATTTAAATAAAATAGTAGCTCCGCCTCTTTATATATTTTGAAGACATGAAAAACATTTAGAGGATTCACCTGATAATTATCCATATAGCTCAACACTTCTTTCCAGCATATAATGACTTGATGAGCGCTAGCACTCTTCGATGCTTCGTCCCTCCTCGAAGGAAAACCATCATCGGTTTTGGAAAAAGCTGGAAAAGAAACAACTAACAAAAAGAAGAGTGTGTACACAACATATATGTATATTCCCATATTTCATTGTTCTTTTGGATTCGCGGCAGGCTATTTTCATAACAACAAAAGAAGAAATCAAATTTAAGCAAATAACCTTTCCTCACAATTCTACAAGTTGATTCGTGGTTATAAGTGAAGCATATAGCATCAAAATAAACATGATTTAGTTTGCAACTTGATTTGCAAATATAAGTAAAGCACATATCCATCCCTGATTTTTGATAAAGAAAACTCATGTTTTGTGAGCCGCGTTCAATAACATGTTTTGTGGGCAAAACTACAAGTCCTAGCATCAAGCATGGATCATTCATATCATCAAATTGTAAATAAGCAATATCAAACCATTCCAATAACGGTGACACAATTTTAATGGGTTTCCACGCATCAACTACGACAAGTTGATTTTTAATACAAGTTAATGTACTAAAATTCGAACAATGGGGCAACAAGCTATGGGTATCACACATTTCAGGAAAATTTGATGGTGCCGCAAATGAAACAAGTTGTTGCATACAACTAGAATTGCCCAAAATAGCAAGCTTCAATTCAGCAAGTTTATCACAAGTTATGCATATCCTATAAACAAGAAACTTGCCATCTATGCCATAATCACCAACTAAATTGAATTTAAAACAATAGGCAAAGGTGCTAGACTAAGACTTAAGAGATGAAATTTCAGAAATCTTGTCCACAGCACAAGTCAAACTAACAGGCTCATTCAACATGATATAGCACAAAATAGTAGCAGGGGATATTCTAGCTATCACCTCCTTTTGCGTAATCAGTACCACATGATCAAAATGGTAAGCATGCAATTCATCATATGGTTCTACAATTGTTGCACAAGGTGGTAGTTCACAAGAATTATGTATAGCAGGAATATACTCACAAATTACCTCCCTTTCTTGCTTTAAAATCAGATCTGTACCATGGTCATTTGTCTCCTCCTCAGAAGTAGGAACATCAAAACCTCCTAAATTTTCATCCGTTGTTGTAAGTGTCGGGGTATCCATATCTCGTTCCATAGTCGAAGGGATTGTCCCATGCTCGACTTTCTCATCTTCCACGTTCTCAATCTCTTTTCGCTTGTGCTCATTTATCTGCACAATGTTAGCCACAAGAGGAGGTGCAGCAACAGGCACCTCAAGTGAAGCTAATAGTGCATTCAAACATTCAATACTACAAGCACTTTCCAACAATTGTGAAAGAGAACAATATGTTTGATCAATAAGAATATCTTGAATACCCTTATTAAGCCCATGTATGAACCTAAACTGGATAACTTCATCAGATTCTTCGAAACCACAACGTAACAAACAAGTTCGCAATTCACGATAGTATTCTTTAACAGTATTACTCCCTTGTTTTAAGCATTGAAGTTTAGTAAGCAAACACTCAGCATAATATTCAGGAACAAATTCAAGTCTCATAATTTTTTTCATGTCAATCCAATTCTCAGGTTTTCTCCCTTTTCTACAAACATGCTTCCACAATGTTAACACATACCCAGAAAGCACATTAGCGGCAAAACAAATCTTTTCATTTTCAGACAAATTATACATGCTAAATTGTTTGTCTATCGCTATTTCCCAATCAATATATGCTTCAGGGTCAAAGTTTCCAGCATATGGAGGCAATGTTAATTTGAGGTTACCGTGTTCAGGAGTAGGAAACGAAGCCGTCATGTTGTTCATGTCGCAAATCCTTTGGTTGAATCGAAGTGAACTCGTTTCAAGTGGACCTGTCATGATTAGTACACAACAAGGAAAAACACAGCCATATGTAATCTCATAGCAACTACTAGATGTGGCTAAATAAGTCGCTCAACTCTCAAACTTTAACCAAAACTCTTACAAGTTCTTACCGTGCAGCAGGGGTTGTCGGCCATTGGCGGTGTCAAAAGTTCTCTCAAGCTTGGATAAAGCGATTGCCAAGGGACCGAACAAACGTACGAGGTAGAATATGTGGAGCTAGGTAGGCTTCATTTGTTTCCTATGCAATCTGATAATTCTAGTTGTTGTAATGATAAGTAATGATCCAAACTAGAATTCACAAGCCCTAGTTGCCGATCTCAAAGATATAAGTGAATTTCAAGGCAACACACACGCAAAGATAATGAAACTTAATGCAACCAATGGAATGAGCTAAATAAGAATAATTTCAGCACCAAAACTCGTGTTGCAACAGTTATGGGGAGATGCTGGCTAATTGCTTCAGAAAAGGTAAAAGGGCACAAGATTTCTCACTACTTAATACAATTGCACAATCTGAAAATGACAAACACAAATTAGGGTTTTGATCAATGTAGTGCTACCGGCCACTATTCTCTTTTCTTTTCTCTCTTTTTTTTCTTTTTGGCCTTTTGGCTCTTTCTTTCTCTTTTTTTTCTTTTCGGTGACTTTCGGCCAACAATAGTATGAGCAAAGTTTTGGAATCCCTAACTTGATATCACAAGAGATATGATAGTGCAACGTATCAAAAGGAGCAGCCCCAAGCAATTTCAAATTGCTAGTCTCAATTGGGATCAAAGTATTCGCAAAGGATGAATTGGTTTCCAAAGGTATGTGCACTAATATTTTCAAATTTTATGGTTGTAGACGCTACTGGACTCAACCAACTCAAAGGAACAAAGCTAGAACACAAATTGAAGAAATAAACCCAAATTCGGCCAGAACTATGCAATAAGGTTGTTACTACAATTAAGGCATGAAAATGACCGAATCAAGCTTACTCACAATGTAACAAAATGATGGTACTGTTCTAAGCTTTAAAACAAGTATTCAAACACACAATTTGGAGCTCATATGTAGAAGTTATGGCCAAAACACTATGGTGCACAGATTCAACAAAATTCAGCCGATCTGACCAAATCCGAATCCGAGTCAAATTCGGTTTGAAGGAGTCCGAATCACGAAGGACACCCAAAAACGTTTTTGTAGAGGACTCTTCAAGGATTCAGGAAAGTATAAAAACTTCTCAATCAGAGTTCGTATGTGATAGTTATGATCAAAATACTGAACCAATCTGGATTGCAATTGCAACTTGCTTCCCGAATTTGATGTCAAGATTAAACAACCTTTTAGATGGAATTAGATTTTGTGCCCAACTAGGTTTTTGTGGAGCTTGTCCCAAGGTTTCAGGAAAGTGAAAAAACACTTGAATCGGAGCTCGTATGCGAAAGTTATGAACAAAACAAAGAACTGGACAGATTGAAATAAAAGCTACGCGAAGGAAAAACGATCAGCAACTAAAACAAGGACTCTAATGGATCAAAACCTTACAAAACTCACTAAAATACCAGATTGAATCTAAAATACCACGGCAAGATCAATAACCCTCTGGAGTTGGTGTAGCGATTGCTAAGGCGCATCGTCGTCGTACGGTGTAGTCGGATCGTCAACGTCGCCTCCACAAATCGATCGTGTGTTTTCTCATCGAAAGATCGGAACCCAAAGTCACATCAGGAGGGGTAACCTCGACCGTTGGATCGGGATCCAAGGGTTATAATCACTCCACGTCAATTAAAGAAACCCTAATCATTACCGACTGTTGGATTCTCATCGCATGGTCCATGTTAGAACTTACCGATTCGAATTGAGCTTTTATCCTGGCCGTTGGATGAACATCATGTGGTCGAGGGTTGTCGTCTCCAGCTCAGACTCAAAGTCCTGTTCATCCACGCCGCCGCCGCCGTGTCCGAGAGAGATTCCATGTTTAGCGCGCACGTCGAGGACTATTTAAAGCCCGGGGTACCCTCTCGAGATCCATCGCGAGCCGCCGTACATCTTCCCTGTTGCGCCGTCGTTGGAGGAGCACTAGAAGCCGCGCTAGATCTCGCCATAGTTGCTGAGAAGGTTCCGCCGTGTTTTCTCGTCGCCGGGAGTATCTTCCGCCGCACCGGAGTCGGATTCGAGCTCATCGTTTCACGCGGCGTCGGATTCGTTGTTTCTTCGTCGCCGGAGCACGCTGCAGCGTCGTCGGGCAGGTCGTCGTCCCCAGCGCCGGTGAGACCGAGTCGCCGCCAACCATTGCCGTTCGTGAAGCACATCAACCGTCGGATCGCCATCGGACATTCGGGAATCGTCCACATCTCCCGGTGAACAGCGAAACGTGCGGGTAAGCTCTCACCGTTAGATTAAGATCGTGGGGCTGGGGGTAAGCCGCGTCATTTATGTGAACGGTAAACCACACGGGTAAGCCTTAGCCGTTGGATCAAGATCGTAGGGTCAAGGATTGGCCACGCCATTTAAGTGCACAGTGAATCACTTGATATAATGTGGTTCGTCGGATTTAGATCTAACGGATGATATTGAGCCACGTAGCAGATTTAACAGGAGCCGTTAGATTAGGATCCAAGGGTCCAGATTTTGCCACATTTTGTCCGTACGTTCGGGCGGGCAAATTTATATTTTCCTTTATAAAAATAATTCGACTAATTTGGATTTTATGATTTTAAGGATTTTTCAGGATTTTAAAACTTCAAAGTGTTATAACTTTAGCATATGAACTCCGATTGAGGCGATTCAAATTCCTAAAAATTTGTAAAATTGAGATCTTTCTAATGGTGGCTTTTATTTGAATTTTTGAGTTCATATATTCTTTGGTTTTGGTGTTTATTTGCTATTTCTTCTCGATTCGCGTAGACGTTGAGTTGAGCGAGGACTCGGAGGAGGAATTATCAATTCAAGAATTATATTCAGACCAAGACCAGGAGCTTAAGCTAGGCAAGTTGTGCTTTGATCATGTTGCACCCATGTTTGCAAAATTGCTATTTTGATTTACCCTATTGCATGATATTTTATGAGTACAAATGATTTCAACTTAACTTTGGGATTAGTTAATGTACCCTTTTGAATTACACCCTACCTTGCTATTTGTATGCCATAATCCACTTGTCACCTTAGGTTGGTTCATTATAGTTGGTTAATATTGAAATCAACATGGATGGTTAGAACGGGATAGAAATGCTTAGCCATGCCACGTCATCACTTGTACATGGAATGTTGAGTATTAATTTTGACTAATGGAATATGGAACAATGATGTTAATTTGTGTGTCATGTGTGGTCACACAAAGAGATTGAGTTGTTGTGTCGGGGAGGTCACACAATGATGTTGAATTGTGAGTAGCACGTGGTGCTTGGTAACCAACCGGGGTTTAATCATTTTAAGATTGAAGCAAGTGGAAGGGGCAAGTGTGCCAGGGTGGGCTCAGAGGAGCTGAGGGTATGTGTATGTCTTGCTTTAATCAATCCTAAGGACTTAACCTTGCGAGCCTTTGACCTGAGTCTATCATGCAACCACATATACATTATGGGGAAGCCTAGTGACTAATTTGAAAATGCTTAACTTGAGTGCTATCGTGGTGGCGTGAGACCGGTGGTGGTAACCATCCATGCTTGGGGTGGCTCACATGGCGCAAGAGGGGACCTATTGTGGAGGTGTAACCCTTGATGTTGAAACCTTAGCGGGTAATCTTGGGTTAAGAGGATGCATTGTAAAGGCTTTGTTATAATCGTTCACTGTGTGGTGCATGGTTGTATCATGTGGGTAAAGTGCATAACCTCTGCGAGTGTACAAACTATTAGGATAGCCGTGCTCACGGTATTGAGCAATGCTCGGGGATTACATCAAGGGTTAGTTAATTAAAATGAACAATCTGTTATGGGATGGCGAGGATGCCATGTGGAAAATGGAACTTGATTTAGGATGGAAAACTTGGGTTTATTTGAGAATCATGAATCTATTTACTTGTTATTATTTGTTTCACTTGTCTTTTCAATCTATGTATCGTATGTGTTCTTAAAAGTATTGCAAATGAGCCCTTAGCCTTTCCTTTGGAATAAGCTGCATATAGCTATGATAAATTGCATTTTGTGCACAACTTGTTGAGTACGTGTTGGTGTACTCACCCTTGCTTAACAACCAACAACGATGGAGAAATCAACGTCGTTATTGGAGGAGAACTTTCGGTGGGCGCGTGTCACTAGGCCAATCCTTGTCGTCGCTTTGTGGTGTCTTGATGGGACATCTCGTCTTCTCTTGTCATTTCATTGCATTCGTTTCATTGGTCTTACTATTGCCTTGTGAGGCTGAATATTGTAAGTGATCATAAGATCATACACTAGTTATATTCAATAAATAAAGTCTTATTATTCTTATCGTTGTGTATGATATGATGCTTACCGATGTTAAGCTGTGTGCACTAGCGATTGATCACGGGACTAGTGCGGCAAAAACACGTGGATTGAATTGGTGAATCGGGTCCTCACAGAGGTGGTATCAGAGCATACTGACTGTAGGACTTGGCCCTAGTTGGTAGAGTGTCCAAAAATTATTTTCTAAAGGAAAATTTTAAATTGGACTAAAATAACACTCTTGACTCATCTTATTCTCTACTCCTTATCTTTGCTGAAGTCTACCTCGAATTTTTCGGAGAAGCCGTTGAAGATGAAGGACTTATCTATTTCTCTTTTAAATAGATGAAGAGGACACAGTCATACGTAGAGTGCGAGGGAGGCTACGCGACAGAGCTCTGGAGAGTGCTCCAAGTTTTGGGAGGTTTTGTCAAGCCAACGTATCAAGGCCGAGATTGGATCGTCAACGGAGCCACAAGAGGAATGGTGTGCAAGCTGTTAATTTACGCCAGAAATGGTGAGAGAGCAAGCCAACCTATCAGCATCACGGTGCGAAGAGCCACTTGGGAGATCGGTATCTAGGAGGCATCACGACTCGCTCTACGGTTATATGTATGGTTATATGTATGTAAATTGCAATTTATTTGTGTTAATTGCATTTGTGCATTCATAATGGAAGAGGCGACCCATTTTGATGCGGGCCTCTGTGTTCACGTGTAGCGAATACGAAAGCCCTACCTCGTAGTCCCATGCACGCGCGTGTATGGGAGCGAGTCAGTAAGATTAGGCACCCTCCACGGGATGGAGGGATGAGGTGTACTGCGACGGTGTGCACTCGGCAATACCTGGTATGAGCTCCAAACAGATGCATACATGAGCTTGTTCATTGCAATGCATCGCTAATGATAAGTTTTGGGTGTTAAATGGAAATGTGAGGAGTTGGGATGGAGTCGTGGACTCATCCAAAAAGGTTTAATGAGGTATGTATGTGAGATACGCAACGAGGTAAATGTATTGATATACTTCGTTTCATGTATTGGTTGATTCATATGAGAGTTCTAATCTTGTTGTTGATTCGAATGTGTTAGTTGGTTAATTATGTTGATTTTATGCACTTTGCTGAGTTTTCGAACTCACGCTTGTTTGTCATTTGTTTTTTTAGGTACCTTGAAGTTGTCATGCTGGGATGGGTGTAGAGACACAATCACGACTTCGGTCACCTTCAACCCACCTAAAATGAATATTAGTGTCTGGACATAACTAGTGTTGTAATTATGTTATTCGTTGTTGCGGAATTGTTATTTACCAGTTGGTTGTGTGATAATTCCTTTATGCTTCTGCTAGTATGTGTCATCTTGGATGACTAGTATTGTGATTATCTTATAACTGTTGTTTATTTGTCTGCTGAGTGGATGACCTCTACTTCTAGAGAGATCATGTCGAAATTTCTTGCTAATCAATTAAGCTTTTTAATTGCTTTAGAATTGTCCTCCGCTAGTGCTATTAGAGGTCTTGGTAGCACTCGTGGTGTGTTTGGCGCCGGGGTGTTACAGCATTAGAGTGGTGTTATTGCCTTGATTTGGAAAATTGTGGCGATACATCCAATATATTGCCATGAATTACTGTGCGTTGCGATATTGTTAACTGTCGTGGCAAAAGGTTGGTCATATTGCAACAAAAAATAAAATTGTTGCATTAAATAAGATTTTATTGCCACAGGTAAATTTTGTTGCTATAATATTTTATTTCGTGGCGATTTTTAATTTTATAGCCATGATTTCTTTTTACGTGGCAATAAGTCTACATATGGGTCATGACATGTATCGGACGAATCCGGTAGATTCAGCCCAGCCCATGCAGCCCATGTTCTTCTTCTCCTGAGTTCCTGTCCCTATTCTCGCTGCGGCGCGTGGGCGCTTGCGGCTGAGCCCCCATCATGTTTTTACGCCACCTGCCTCGCCTCGGCGAGGCCGGCCTTCGCGCTTCGGTGGCCAACGCTCCTGACAGCGTGTTCCAAGCCATAGGGGAGCGGCGCGACGACCTGTTGTTCTCGGCGCCTCTCGAGTGGCAAGTGGTAGATCAATCTCTAACTAGGGGTGAAAATGGGACGGATATTTCCCGCCCGATCCGGAGCCAGATCCGGTTAGAACCAGATTCGGGAAGAAAAACGGATATCGGGTCGGATTTGGATCCAGATCCAGATATTTAAAAATGGATATCAGATCGGATACGGAGCGTATACTATCTGAAAAATATGGGTCGGGAATTGGATATCGAATATTTAACTATTCGGATATCCGGATTTCAAATTCGGGACTAAGCCCTAGCCGATGCCGGGTAGCCTCTCTTTATCTCGGTTCCCTAAAGCCAAAGGCCCAAACGGCCCATTCGGTCTGCCGCCCATGCCCTGACTAGTGACGCCCTAGCCAATCTGTTGTGCTCGACTGCTCGTCTCATCGCCTGTCGCCTCTCGCCATTCCCATTCGGTCTACACCCCGCCCTAGCAAATTTGCTGCCGACTTGCCGTCCTCGCCTCCCCGGTCCCCGGCGTCTCCTTCCAGCCTCCTCCCCAGCGGCGTCTCCCTCCCGCCTATGCTCCGATCCTCCCCGGTGTCTCCCTCCAGCCCGTGGTCCGATCATCCCCGGCGGCGTCTCCCTACGGCCCGAGCTCCGATCATCCCTAGCGTCTCCCTCCACCTCGAGCTCCGATCCTCCCTGGCGGCGTCTCTCTCTGGCCCGAGCTTCGTCTCCCCCAAGCCACCCGACGTTTCACAATAGTCTACCCCCGACTCCTAGATCGATTACCTCGGCTTTCGTGGGTGGCCAACCCACTCGCACCTAGTGCTCCCCCACTTCAGCCAAGGAGGTATTTATGACTTTTGCTCAAGCATTTCATCACCTAAGCATTAAGTTATTTATTTCCTCTTGTTTCCTCTTCTTGTATACTCCTCGACAGCAGCAACATAGAAAGAAGTAGGGAGCACCAGGGGTCCGGGGTGAAAATGGGACAGATAGTTCCCACCCAATCCGGAGCCGGATTGATCCGGATTCGAAAGTAAATCGGTTATCAGGTCGGATTCGAATCTGGATAGTTAAAAACGGATATCAAATCGGATTCGGAGCGTATACAATCCAGAAAATATGGGTCGAGAATTGGATATCGGGTAATCGGGTATTCGGATATCTGGTTTTGACATGTGGGTCAGTACTCAGTCGGTTGTGCGTGCGGCCTCCGTTCCGTGTCTCCCTTCCCATGTGCATCTAGATCTGATTCGTTCTTCGGAACTCCTTTTGACGCTCCTGTCCGGCGGTCCCCCAGCCCCGGCGGCCACGTTGTCCCAGTCGACGCTCTCGTCCGGCATTTCCCTAGCTCTGGTGGTCACGTTCTCCCGGTCGACGCTTCCTCCGGTGACCTGGTTGGCGCTCCCCTCCCCAGGCCCCCGCGCCTCCCTCCCTTCCCAGCGATGACTCTGCCTCCTCCTGGCCGGTGCTCCCCCTCCCCCGAACCCGGCGGCATCTCCCTCCCCCACCAGCGCCTCCCTCCCTTCTGGCTCATCCCCCAGCGGCGAGCGACGACGACTCCTCACCCTGGCTGGTGCTCCCCCTCCTGACGGCCAGCGCTTCCCCTCCCCCAGCGGCATTTCTCCCCGGCAGCGAGTCTCTCCCCAGCAGCCAACAGGTAATTTTACAAATGAACAACAATGTGATGCTCATACAAAATATTAGATTCAAATTCATCTCAACACCTATTTTGTTTGTAGATACAAAATATGTGATGCTTATATCTATGCTCCCAAACTGATCACCAAGACACAGACAAAATCAACCGAGAGAACCTCCAGTCTACACCACAAGAATCTATGTTGTGTTATTAGGTTTGGTAAGAAGATTGTACTGTGGAGGCAGTTGCGGCCGTGAATATTTATGAGATGTTTCCTCTCGGCATCATGTCATGAGAAAACCTAAACCTGATTCTGTACCATGGAAAAAGAATAGACAGGATATATCTCCTAAGGATCAAGCGCTTATCTCTTCCGCAATAGCAGGCATAAATAAGTTCTCTAATGATGGAAGCTTTATGGAAAAGATTAATAATCTCGAAAGTAAAAATGCAAATGTTTCAACTGTTGAGGCTGATAATCAGAGGGATAATGTGCAGAAGTCCCGTAAGGAGAGTTCAAAGAAATCACCTTCAGTGAGCTCTCAAAAGTTAAATGCAAACCAGTTAGCTGCAAAGGTTCTGCAGCTTAGAATGAAAGGCAGGCATGGAGAAGCTAACAGCTTTCAGTAAGTGTTACAACTATTGCTAATGCTGATAGACTTTTCTTCTTGGTTCATTAGTGAATCATTACCTTGCAAAATAATTGAACTTAAAACATAATAATGAACACACAAGAGTCGCAGATATTCACGTGAACTAACAGAGGAGACTTACCATTTATTGCCTCTTCGATATTAACTTAGCCTTAAGCTAACATGCTCTTATAGTTAGTATGTGACCATGGTAGGTGCTGTATCAATCCATGCTGGTACCAAAAATTGGAATATGTATATGATCAGCTTACAGTTTAGGATACTGAGGCAACAATTTTGTTGATATCTATTGAAATAGAAACAAACTAAAATCAAATTTTCATGTGCTTGAATGTTTTAGAATTAGAGGCCAGATGACTTCTTAACTGATAGCTATTCTTTCTCAGAGAGAAATGGAGGCGGTGTTGGAGAATCTGGATGCTGATGTTGAAGAGCCTAGGCATAAAAAAGAAAGGAGTTCACTCAGGTTAGTCCATCTTATGTTGAATACGTTTGCATTATCCTATTACTAATTGATGGTAGGACTGTCTGGTATATGTTCTAGTTGTGCTTTGCATTATCTTCTGTTTTTTTTCTTCTGTGGTTGAAACAAATTTTATTTCTTTATGCTGTGTTATTAGGTTTGGTAAGAAGATTGTACTGTGGGAGATGACATTGTGTTTCATGTTGTCTTGGGAGCTCTTTGGGTTTCATGTTAGCAACTTAACAATTGCTTATGGGAGATTCTAGGTAACCCATCTTGTCTTGAAAATTGCTGATTTTTAATTCATTTGGTTCTATTATAAATTCCCATAAAAGAACAATCCTAATTTGGATCTAAAGTTTGTTTATCTTGTATAGGGGTAAAATTGCTTCAACTTCATGAGCACATGTCTCAGGTGAGCTATTCATTTTGCCTTACAGTAGCCCTGTCATCTTGGTCCAGTACTTCTATTAGCCCATGGTTCATGTATGCACTTATATTTGAACAATGTATAGTTTCAAGTGAAGTAAAACTGTTTCTTCCTAGATCTCTGTTACTGTTGAACAAAATTCTAATTTTAGGACCTTTTTTCCTCTCAACATTTCCTGTATGTAGTGCTGCCAGTTCATATCCAACAACAGTCATGCTATCATTTTTTTGTTCGGTTCAAAAGCAGCAGATAAGCACTTAAAGTTAATCAACATGTCAATTTCATGCTTAAGTGATGCAACCGTTGTTTCCTTCGTTTATCCATTCCTTGCATGCTTTGGTAAGATCAACTGAGTAGTTGTTTAGTTTAACTTGAGCTCATGGGATTTGTCGAGTCCTTTCACCTGATCTGGTAGTATTTACGATATGGCAGCCTATAAAATTTCATCTTGGATTTGTTTATGCTCAAAAGAATAAACCGTGCTTTTATTCAACAGGAGTATACAATTTGAGCGGAGCGTCTGGTCTCATGGCATGGTCAAGTCAAGCAAGTCTACAATGTGGAACAACCTATTCTCAAGTCACTAGTCAATAGATTAGTTCTGTTATCGCAATTTTAGTTGAGAAATTTAAAGTTTTCGTTCAGAGATTACTATGAAATTATTCTATTATTGGTCTCTTTTGCTTCATGTTTGTATATACTGAAAAGATTGTTACAAATGCTCTTATATATGATTTGATGGCTATAATTGATATTTCTGTTCATGCAATTTCTAATTTGAGTACATTTCTTTTGCAACAATGGCATATAAGAAATATTATTGCAATATGCATTGACACCTCGTTGCGAAAAAATGAATTGCTACAGATATAGATCGTTGTTATAATTTATTGCAACGAAGTTATTTCATTGCAATACATCATATTGCCACGAAAATTATTTCGTTGTGACCTCACTTATTGCTATGGATTGGTTTTTGTTACAACTATTGTCTAATGCAATGTCTAAATGCGTGGCAATAGAGACCTCTATTGCCACGGCAATAAAAAATATTGCCACGGTATTAAGGTCATTGCGATTACTATCTAATACAATGCATGAGAGCGTGGCAATAGAGACTACTATTGCCACGGCAATTGAGACTATTGCCACGTCAAACCGTCATTGCAGCTATGGACTAATGCAACGCATATTCCCATTGCAATTAGCATTACAATTGCAACAAAACGTAAATCGTGGCCCAAACTTTGGACCACACAACTAATAGCCACGCCTGCCAACGATCGTGACATTGTGGCTATTGGTACATATTGCAACGAAATGGGCCCGATTGCAACAATTTCTCACCGTTACAAAAGCCCGGAATTCTAGTAGTGGATGTTTTGTAGCATCCCAGGCTTGTTGAGGTGTATGGGGTGTTACATTTGAATCAAACCTCACTCGTGCGTTGGACTAGAGGTGACGCCCATACTCCACTTAAGTATATACTCACAGTCACCAATAGTCTCGAGCACGTAGTATTAACTAGATGGCTCTCACCCAAACAAATATGAGCTACCTGGTAGCACCGTACACACTTACGCAACAAAGAGAATTCTGATTCTTTTCCAAATAACCATACCAGGACTGAAACAAACTTTTCCTGGCATGGCACACACTGGCCACCACAGAACCTTGATATCGCCCACACCACTGAGGGGTGTGTGTCACAATAAACAGAGAACAACAGTCACACGTTTCCATGCATTAGACGATTGAGAACAATTGCAGGTACTTAGATATATGGCCGATGCTAGTTCCCAAGATCAACATCTAGCACCCACATATTCCGCATTCGAGATGTATAATTACACATACACACATGTTTAAGAATTTGACATGGCATAAACATAGACAAGAAAGCTATTACCACTACTTAATTTTACAGTATGCGACCGATCGGCCAAATATTATTCACAAAACTAGATTGCAGCAGAAATTAAGTATTAAGTAAAAGTAGGATAGCGGTATCCCCATCCATAACCCAAAGGCAATCGACTAGGAAGAGCCCTAGTTCACCCCATCCAAGTAGTCGTCGGACCCCGGTGCAAAGTAAGAATTATTGGGGATCTCTTCTATACCATCATCTATATTTTAAGAATTAAGCAACGGTTAGTACATGTATGTACTCACAAGACTTTAGTATATGGAAATGAAATACATGCAAGGTTAGTCCAAGTAGATCAAGCCACTACACTAAGTTTTATTTTCAGCACAAGGCAGATTATGTTTGCAAGAGAGTAGTTCATCAAGCGGTAATGAAATTTCAAATGAGCACTTGATATGAAACTAATAACAGTACATAAAGTTTGATTCCATCATTTCATAGCCCTCCATGGCCATGAACAGTGAGTAAATCACAGTCAACCTTGTCTAAATAATACACCAACCCATCACAACACATTTTCCAAAAACCTTTGCGAAAACAAAGCTATACTTGACATTACTTTCTTGAGTTGCTCCTGACTATGAGCACAACTAATTAATTAGATTTAGATGTCTACAGAGAGGGTACTCTTTACCCCAAATGACACATTCTAGCAATCATGTCAACCATGCTAGAGTATATGGGTTAGCTGAGTGGGCTAGAGTATATGGGTTAGCTAACTGGTTGTGATTAATTTATGCCTGACTATTTTGAGATAATCAGCGAATATCTTTGTGGGCATTGCTGTGTGAAAGGTTTTCTTGTCTTTGATGGTTGCAGGATGACGGTGCTGGGTCATGGTGAGGCGGAAGTTGACCTGGACTAGGCGAGATGCGTCGGAGGTCCAGAATGGTCGGGAGATCGCCGAAAGATGGGTGGAGATGGAGTTCGGGCAAGCCAAGAAGGCAAGGAAAGGAACAGATACTAGCTATATGCTGCGTGGATCAATGAGGACTGTCGGAGTACAGTCTAGTTGATAGGAGTAGCGGGTCTAGTAGTATACTTTGAGAGTCGTGCAAGATAAACCCTGTGTTAGCAAGTTTAGGGTTTCCCCTTGCAGGCTGTGTGAGTGGGCTCTTCCTAGCCCTTAGATGAGACTCTAGGGTTGAGGGCTGCATCTAAGGGTGGTAGGTGGCCTAAGAGTTGTATAAATAGGTGTGGAGGGGGTAGCCTTCCACAGGTGAAGGATCCCTGAGGGATTTTAGAGGTTTTGAGTGCTATGTTGAGCTTTGCCCACTTTTGTTTGTGTGGCTGTGTAACTTCCCTTCCAGAAATACAAGTTACCACTCAAAGATTTCATTACTTCCATTTTACTTCTTGTCATTTACTTTATGCAAGTTACTTTCAGCAATTTAATTTACACAATTTTCTTTACGCAAGTTGACTCGCCTCCGTTTACATGCTTTTATTCTTGCGATACTTGCGTTCTTGAGTTGTTGATCTTGTGTTTCGATTCTATGTGAATTTTGTTTCAGAGTTTTTTTTGCTTGTTGTGACTTGTGGGTAAGTTTCCTAGATCTTTCCGATCATCAAGATCCCACGAGCAAGCCTTGAACCGAATTCCATGTTCCCTCTGCCGATCTTGGTGTGTTCTTTCTTCTTGGGCAAAAAGGTCAAAACTTTGAGATTAATCCTTGTGATTGGTTTGTGAATCAAGTTTCTGACTATCCCAAGATCACATCTACCAAGTTTTATGGAGTTTTGTCCAACCGATCAAACGTTTCTCTGATTTTCATTCCGGGTAGGGTTGACTGTTCGTGAGGTGTTCTTGAGTCCGGTACAACAGTTTATTCCCGAGGGGTACCACCGTCTTTCCTAGATAAGCACCTCTTTCTTCTTGGGTGATTTTTGTTGTTAGTATTTTTGGAATACTTTGAGTGGGGGAAATTTTATTGTGACTATTCACCCCCCTCTGTTCACCATCTCGATCCTTCAATTGGTATCAGAGCCGGTTTTTCTCTTTTCATAGATCTTGACCGGTCTCAAGAGCCATAGCGACAGACAAGTATTCCACCAAGCCTCCCATTTTCTGCGGTATTGATTTTCCTTTTTCGAAGTCGAGGATGGAGTCATACATCACTGCCCAAGTGTAACATCCCGAAATTTGCTTTAACTGTATTTACGTTATTTCAATTATTTAGGAATATCTGAAATTTATTTGGAATTTTTGGAATTAATTTGAATCTAAGCTTTATCGAATTAATCGTATAAAATAACGATCATGCATTTAAGCGTCTTTATAAATTCCAAATTTAGTTTAAAATAATAACATTTGAAAAATAAGGATATTTCTTTCAAATACCCTCAAAAACTTGTTTATAGATTTAGTTTGTCGATTTTATAAATAATCGTATAAATTATACGATCCACTAAAAGAATTCTTCTGAAAATTTATATATTGAAAAATCACGAAACCAACTTCGTTAAGTTCCAAATATTCCCTAGTATTTTAGGGAATTTTTCCAAGATTTTTAAAGCTCTTTTGCTATTTTATCCTAAACGCATCTTGCTCCAATACTATTCAAAATACGAGATTTGATCGGACAAGGATGTGCGAAAGCGGAAGGAGTTTGTTGCGGCGTCATTTCCATTTTCCATTCCCACCATCATGCAGCCGTTTCCTCCACCTTCTTGATTCATCACGACTTGATTCGACCATTTCTCTACCGGCATGCGAGCACGTTTCACTTAACTAGCCGTTCCTTTCTACCATGCATGCAAGCCCGTTTTAAGTTATTAGTCGTTTCCTTTACTGCACTAACCCGTGTAATGCATGAGTAAAGAGCTTCGACCGTTTCCTCTATTTTCTTTAATTCATCACGACTTGATTCTGACATTTTCTAGTCATGAATGAATTCATCGATTTCTAGTTGATTGCACCATCAGTTGTTAGTCACGAAAGTAAAACACTCCAAGTTCCTTTTTCATTCCGTAACCAAAGTCTCCATAGCCAAGTCTCCTGCAAAAGTCTTGTTTCTTGTCGCCGTTGGTACCATCGTCAATGCCGCCGCCGAATATACTCCGACGTTCGACCGATCTTTGCTGATTCTTTCTTTGCTACTCGTTCGACGCGCGCGCTCCTCCGTCGTCGCCGCCGCTTGCTTTCGTCATTGGATTGCACACTTCATACATTGCCGCCGTAGACTTCGCCGGCCTTGGCGCATTCTCGGCCTCGCCTCTCCTGCATTTGACGTTCATGCTGCTGTCGTGCCGACCGGTACTTCCTTTTCTTCATCTCGCGTCGCTCTAATTCTATTATCGATTGATCTTGGCCATATGTAATTGTGCATGTACGTGCGTGGTCGAGTTCAGATATATGCGTTAAGGCTTGTATATGTGTATATATATTAGGCGAGAATCATGAACACATGTATATATGTTAGTACGTAGTCTTGTATACATGAAAATAATAGGACTATGCACATGTATATACATGTAAGTGGATGTTAGGGCGTGTGTGCGTGTTTACATATATTTGTTGTTATGTAATGTATATACCAAGCATGCATATCGTAAGTGTATGTTAATCATGTCTTGCCGTCGCCTTTGTTGCTCCTTTTAACCTAGCGGCGCCCTTCTTTTACTCTGCCTCTAGCTTGCACTCGCGCCGCCGGCCACCTGCGTCGTCGACGTCGGCCGACCAGCGTCGCTCACCAGCGGTTGCATGCCTCCACTACTCTCTGTCTCTTTCGCGCGTAGCTAAAATAGAACCGAAGCAAATCAAGTAAACAGAAGAGTATATGCATATATACTGTGAACAGTACCATGCATGGATAACTAGTTAAATTTTGTATGTGAATTCGTTACCAAATTATAGATTTTGTCTTTTTCACTACAAATTCATTATAAATCAAAATCGCATGCAACAAATTTTGTAAATTAGTAAATATTAATACCTAGCCACAGTAATTTTTATGAAATTTTATAAATGAATTTGTACTTTTAAATATTCACGGAATGTCTAAACTTATGAATTTTGTAACTCTTAAACTATACATTCAAAAATGTCAAAATAAATTTTATAAATCTTAGAAAATGCTAAACTAATTATCTGGAAGTTTCCATGAAGTTATGAATTAGTTTGATTTGTCGTATTTTTCTGAATGTGTGTTTGTACGTTGTTTTACATGTTTATTTGGTTCTTTGTCTATTGCGCGTAGACGCTGAGTTGCGTGAGTATGCGGATTTCGAGGATCAAGCTCCCGACCAAGACTCGCTGCTTTTCGAAGGCAAGTTGTGCTTGACCATGTTGCTCCTAAATTTCGAAATGTATTTTGTTTCAAACTATGCATGCTAATTCAACTAAAAATGGTTTAAATATTTTGGGTGAATTAGCTAGTTAACCTAATTGTTATTGCCACCTTGTTAATATTATTTGTATGCCATGATTCCTTTGATAACCCTAGTTTGGTAATATTAGTTGGTTGATGATATTGTGCCAACACGGGAGGCTAGGCCGTGAATAGTTGCTAGCCATGCATGTCGTGAACCATTCTATTTGGATTACAAAATCAATGACTAAAGAATAGTGAATGCTTTTCAATGAAATGTGGAATGATGTTGGTATTAACATTGGAATGTAGAGACCGTGTGGTTCTACATGAAAGATGAATATGAGCATGTGTTGCCTTGTTAACAACTTGGGGTGAAATTGATTTAGACTGGGGCAAGTGGACCGAGGCTTCGTTCCAAGTGGGCCTGTGTGGCATCTATGGGATGGGTTGAGTGTTGTGAGGGCTATGTGCCAAATTGAGAGAAGGATGTCTTGCCTTGGTCAGTTAAGGACCTTACCTTGCAAGCTTTTGACCTGAGTCTCTCGTACAACCACATGTCTGAATAGGAAGACCTAGTTTAGTAGGATTCTGATGTCTTACCTTTGATACCTCGGGGTGGCAGTTACATGGGGTAGCTATATGGGAGGAGCATGCCTGTGCTACGACTTGGTACCCGTCCAACGGTGTTCGCCGGTCCTACACTTTGGCTCTGTGTGAGGGAAGTGGTAGCGAAGGCAACACGAGAGGTTCTTAGGATAAGATAGAAGTCTCTGAAAAGCTTTGTTACGGTTACTCGCCTTTGTGGTGTTTGACTGTATCTTTTGGGTAAAGTGTACAACCTCTGCAGAGTGTTAAAACTTTCGAATAGCCAAGTCCACGGTACTGGACAATGCTCGGGAATTACAGTCAAGGGGTAGTGTTCTAAAAATAAAATGGGTGGATGGCTGTGTGCCAGTGTGGTAAAATAAAGTTGACTAGGGACTGTGTGTCCAAAATATTGTGGAAAAACAATTTGAGATATATATTGGTTATATGGTTTGATGCTTTCAACCTAATTAAATATTACTTTAAATTCATGCAAAGCAAAATAACCATTTAAGCCAATCCTTTGTATCAAGACAAGCATATAGTAAATAGATGTGCATTATGTGCATAACTTGTTGAGTACGGTGTGTACTCACCCTTGCGGACAAACTTACCAGAAGAAGAGACTACACCAGCCTACGAGGAGGAGTATGTCGAGGAGCCGGGGAACTAGGGGCAAGCCTTTGTCGGAGCGTCTGTGGAAGAGATGGAGCACCACGAAGACTTATTTTATTTCCGCTACTATTTACTGTTTACTCTAAATAATGTAAGCCCTGCGTGGCAAACTGATGTAAGGTGACCATAAGGTCAAACAACTTGATTATATACATGTTTGGATGTACTTTATTATTATTCACTTGTGTATGATGTGGTACTTTTACCTGTTTAAGCTGCGTGCACTAAGCGCGATCTGGACTAGTCACGAGAATACCTGAGTGTCCGGATTTGCAAATTCGGGAAACGACACCAAGGCTTCTTGATTTGGCAGAAGGTGATGCTCCCGTATGATGTTCCTACCGATGAACACGTCACAGCCGGAAATATGGATGATGTGGAGGCGAATGCTAAGGCAAAAACATCTTCGTACAGGGACTTAGCCGCAGTGAGTATGACAGGATCTCTCACCTGTGATCCGCTCATGAGATCTGGGTGACACTCGATGCTTATCATGAAGGTACTACCTAAATCAAAACCGTGAGGCAGGATCAACACAAGCGTGAGTACAACAAGTTTGAACAACACGCTGGTGAGAGTCTTGACAAGTGTTTCGGTCGATTTACAAAAATTTTGAGCGATCTTCGAGCAGTTGGTTGTACATACCCTGACTCAGACAATGCTCAACACTTCTTGACCACACTCGATCTTGGCATTTGGGAAATGAAAGTGACCACCATCAAGGACACTACGAACTTGTCGACCTTTACTCTTGACGAGTTTTATTCCCGACTCAAGACTCACGAGATCAACGTTTTCTCTCACAAGACAAAATCTCAGTCGATGGCCTTGGTCACTGATCCCATTTGTTCCTCTTCTCCAGATTCTGCTGCTGGTTTGTCCCTCCCGCCCTTTGCGAGCCAAGCCATGACTGACTCGACAAGTTTCTAGAAACTGAGCTTGCTCTTTTAGCTTGCAAATTTTCTCACGCCTACAAGAGGGTGAGGGAGAGCAAGAAAGGAGGTGTCATCACCTACTTCGAATGTGGTGGCCCCAACCACATTCGAGCAAATTGTCCAAGACTGGAGACGGGAAAGAACGACTTTGGTGGCTCCGGCAAAATTGACTACGTCAACAAGAATAGCAATAAGAAGACTCCAGATTGCGAGAAGGTGCACGAGAAGAAGTACCGCAACTTTGCCAAGAACAAAAAACTCTTCCACCGCATCCTCGGTCCCCTCGACGACATCAACATCTTTGACACAAAAACATGGAGCGATAAAGGTGAGGATGATTTGCAAGAGAAGAAAGGCGACAAAGACTTCTCCGGCATGTGTTTCATGGTGGATGTCAACAGCATCAGCGACTCGGATGAGGTACGTTCCTATGACCAGCTCAATGAAGCTTTCTGCAAATTAGGAAAATTTCATGCTAAAACTAGAGCTAGGATTGTGGAGCTTGAGAAGAAAGTAGGTACCTTGATTCGGGAGTTAATCTCTCTTAAATCTTCCTCCCGAGTCACTGATGACTGCTCTTTGTGTGATGCTTTACTTATGGAGCTTGAGAACCTAAGGACTTTACGTGATAGTGTGCAAATTGAATTTGAAAGTCTTAGGTCAAAGAATGCTAGCACTCAGACTGTTGATGCTTCCTCTCCAGATGCTAGTTTTCTTCATGCTCATGCTACTCCTTCATGTGATAATTGCCCAAAGTTACTTGCTGAAATAGATGCCATGAGCGTTCACCTTAGGAAGCTGTCTTGTAGAAATGATGAACTTGAAATGCATGCTTCTAAGGACCCAGTCAGCTCATGTGAGGGCTGTAAGTAACTAAAACTTGACAATGAAGCTTTAAATATCAGGTGTACTAAACTAAATAAGAACTTACTAGATAAGTCACTAAAGAGTTTGCTTGCATTCTATGATTGAGGGGAACTTGGATAAAATCCAAGTCGAACTTAGGAAGAAGCTAGAAGACCAAGCCCATAGAATTAGAGAAGTTCCGTGCATTCTTGTAAGGCCCTCAAGATTGAGGCAGCCGTGCTGAGGGAGAAAAATGCATGTGCTGGTGTTTCTACTTCTCTTTCTGGTTCTTCTTCTTCCTCTCACCCCTGTTCTTCATGTGCCTCTCTTTTCCGGGAGTGTGAGTACCTCATGAGCACTCTTGAGAAATTTGTAGGAGACAAGAAGAAGCTTAATCTTATTCTAGACCAATGAAAAATTAGCATATTTAATCAGGGTCTAGGATTTGACTACTTGGAGCACGCTAGGACTTATCCTCCTACCATTGTGCGTAGCTCCAAGAGTGGAGAGATTGTGGTTGCTCCCAGGGTGAGTACCACTGTTTTTCAGTCTACTAGGGTTGTCCATGAGACTTCTGAGCGGAAGAGTGCCTCTCCTGTTACTTCTACCTCTGGTAAGGCGAAGTATTCATGCACCTTTGTAAGAAGAATAGTGACCTAGTAGATTTCTATTTCAGGCATGCCCAGATCACGAGACGTAAGTGTGTTACTGTTCTTAGGAGTATTCAGGGTCATCCCCAGATCCCGAATGCGTCTAAAGCACACATTGCTACTAAACAAATTGGAGAATCACTTGCTTTTGGACACCATCCAGGACTTGGCTTTCATGCTGTTCAGTCGGGTTTTGGTCCTGGAGGTGTTCATGTTCAGTCTTTTCATCATCCCCTTGATACTCTTCGTTTTTTCCATCGAGGTGGATATCGGCGTGAGGTGTTTGAAGGTAGAAGGTTTAGGCAGCCTCGTTCAGATGGTTTGGCTTTTGCGCCACAGCGGACCAAACCAGTGAGGGCTCCCAGATCTTCTATCCAAGTTGTTTCTTCTGATCATGTGAGAGTTGAGCGACAGAGAAACACTAGAATCTAGTCATCTTCTTGGCTGGTATCTTGTGGTGTCGTGTGATTCAGTATTGGATTCCCAAGTCTTTACTTTATCCCAGTACTGAGTCTTTTCCTTCTCTCCTGACTTGATCAGGTTCGTCGGATAGGGAAGGGAGATGCATGGATTGTCAACTCCGGTTGTTCTCGCCATATGACCGAAGACTCGTGTTGGTTCTCTTCGCTAGTCCGAGTCCCTAGTGATGAGTTGATCACTTTTGGAGATGCTTCTTCTGGTAGAGTCATTGCCCAAGGTACTATTTGCATTAATAAGAATTTTATTCTTAAAGATGTAGCCTTGGTAAGTAAGCTGTGTTATAACTTGCTTTCAGTCAATCAGCTTATTGATGACTCTTTCGAGGTAAGCTTCAAAAGTAATGCGTGCAGAATCCTCGATTCATCAGGAAGGTTAGTTTGCGGGATTTCTAGATTTGGGAGAGTCTTTCGTGCTAATTTCTCTACTTTTGGAGAGCCTTTTCACTGTTTGTTTGCTTCCGAGTCCCGTGATCTCTCTTTCTGGCATAGGAGACTTGGTCACATTGGTTTTGATTATTTGACCAGAATTAGCGGTTTGCCTAAACTCAAAATGGTCAAAGACTTAGTTTGCTCTCCCTACCAACATGGCAAGATGGTTATTGCTTCTCATCCTCCAGTTACCGTAGTGATGACTGATGCACCAGGATAGCTTTTGCATATGGACACTGTTGGTCCGGCTAGATTGCAGTTGGCAGGTGAGAAGTAGTTTATTCTTGTCATTATTGATGATTTTTGAGGTATTCTTGGGTATTCTTCATGACCTCGAAGGATGTGACATTCTCTCACATCAGAGGTTTGGTCAGTAGGTTATCTTGTGAGCTCCCAGGTGCATTACGAGCTATACGCAGTGATAATGGCATAGAGTTCAAGAATTTCTACTTTGAGAGATTTTGTGTGGAGTCTGGTCTAGAGCATCATTTCTCCTCTCCTTACACCCCACAGCAAAATGGCGTAGTGGAAAGGAAGAAAAGGACCCTAATTAAGATGGCTAGGACTATGCTAGATGAGTATAGTACTCCTAAGAAGTTTTGTCATGTTTCCATAACTACTGCTTGTCATGTTTCTAATCGCTTTTTCTTGAGAGCACATTTGCATCGCACTTCTTACAAGTTGAGATATGGGAGAGCGCCCAGTGTTTCTCATTTTCACGTTTTTGGCTGCAAGTGCTTTATTTTGAAGTCTGGTAACTAGATAAATTTGAATCTCATTCTTCTGAAGGTATTTTTCTGGGTTACTCTGCTTCTTGTAGCTATAGGCGTCTGGAGTTGTGATGCTAATAGGATCATAGAGACCTATGACGTAGCCTTTGATGAGGCTAGCCTAGGAGCTAGACCTGATATTGCAGCCTCTTCTTATCCCTCCGAGACCATCTTTGTAGAGGATGAAGATGATTGTGGTGATGTTCCACCTGATCCAATCTCCTCCTTTCCTAAGGTGCTTCTTGTTTCCATTTCTACACCTCAGGGAGACCAGCATTTGCCATCCGACTGCTCCTCTGTGAGTGGCTCTGCTTCTACCTCTTCTACTCAAGAGGTAGAGGCCTCCTCTAATCCTTGTCCTCCCCATCACATTCAGTAGTCATCCACCTGATCAGATCATTGGTGATCTGTTTGAATGAGTGACACATTCAAAATCTGGTTTATCATCTTTCTGCCTTCACTCTACCTTTGTTGCCTCTTTTGAACCAAAGGATGTTTCTCATGCATTATCTAATGAATCATGAATTAATGCTATGCATGAGAAACTTGAAAACTTTGAGAGGAACAATGTCTGGCAGCTTGTTGAACCCCCGATTGTTCATAATGTCATTGGGGCCAAGTGGGTGTTCAAAAACAAGCAGAGTGAGGGTGGGGTTGTCATTCGCAACAAGGCTAGACTAGTTGCACAGGGCTTCACTCAGATTGAGGATCTTGATTTTGAGGAGACCTTTGCCCCAGTAGCTAGACTAGAAGAAATTAGGATCCTGTTTGCATTCTCTGCATCCCAGGGCTTCAAGCTCTATCAAATGGATGTCAAGAGTGCATTCCTCAATGGCTTCATTGAAGGAGAGGTTTTTGTCAAGTAACCTCTAGAATTTGAGAACCCCAAAAATCCAAACCATGTTTACAAGATTTTCAAAGCCTTGTATGGACTTAAGTAGGCCCCTAGAGCTTGGTATGAGAGGCTTAAGTCCTATCTTCTCAGTCATGGTTTCAAAATGGGTTTAGTAGACAAAACTCTATTCATCAGACACCAAGATTCTCATTTCCTTGTTCAGATTTATGAGGATGATATTACCTTTGGTGGCTCGTCTCAATCTCTTGTGTCCCATTTTTCTGAAGTAATGAGCACAGAATTTGAGATGAGTATGATGGGTGAGTTGAGTTGCTTTCTTGGCTTCCAAATCAAATAGACTCGGGAGGGTACTTTCCTGTACCAAGGGAAGTACACTCAAGACCTCCTCAAATGGTTTGATATGTCTGATGAAAAACCTGTGATGACTCCTATGGCTACCACTGCTGTCATTGAGCCCAATGAGGATGGTGAGCCTGTTGATCAAAAGAAGTATCGGAGTATGATTGGCTCTCTCTTATATCTTACTGCTTCTCGGCCAGACATACACTTTGCCATGTGTATGCGCGCTCGGTTTTAGGCATCTCCTCGTGCCTCTCATCGCCAGGCAGTGAAACACATCTTCAGGTACCTTCGAGCTACCATTGATTATGGTATTTGGTACTCTTCCTCTTCGTGTCTATCTCTTAGAGCATTTTCTAATGCAGATTTTGGCGACTGTAGGATGGATAGGAAGTGCACTTCTGGCACTTGCCAATTCATTGGCACTTCTCTTGTTTCTTGGTCATCTAGGAAGCAGTCGGGTATTACACAATCCTCCATTGAGGCTGAGTACGTAGCTACAGCCAGTTGTTGTAGTCAAGTGCTCTGGATGAGATCGACCTTGCGGGATTTTGGGTTAGAGATAGAGAGTGTTCCACTTTTCTGTGATAACACTTCTGCTATCTGCATTGCAAAGAACCCTGTGCAGCATTCCCGGACCATGCACATAGATGTTAGATATCACTTCCTTAGAGACCATGTGGAGAAGGGAAATATAGTGCTCCAGTTTGTGGAGGGTGACCGCCAATTGGCCGACATCTTTACCAAGCCTTTGGATAACTCCAGATTTGTTGCCTTGAGGAGCTTGGAGTCTTGTGCCCTTATGGCCTTTTGTGACAGGGAGCTGATTTGTATACTGTGTCTTATATTATATTTTATTCTTTCCTTTCTTCTGTTTTCTCTCTAGGTGCTTATGGGTTTTTATTGCGTTATCTTGAGTTCTCTTCTCATTGCTCTTTCGCTGCCCAGTCATCAGTTTCTTATCTTGAGTTATCTTCTCCTCCCTGTTCTGAGTTTCTGGTCTTTTCATTGAGTTACCTCTGGATTCTTCAAGTGATATTTTTCTTGAACTTAATCTTATTAATAACTCAATTTGAACCAGAATCGTGCTTAAAATTGAATCATTTGTTGAGGGGGAGTTTAAGAATCTGTCTCTTGCATTGCATATAGACTTGCATTTTTCTCTTTGAGCTTTGTCTATTATGCAATTAATCCATGTTTCAAGTTAAACATCATGCTAAATTATGAAGAAAATTACTTGCTAGTTGTGTCCAAAGTCATTTATCTTGCTAAGCTTGCAAAAATTTAAAAAAAATCTTTAAAAGTAAAACCAAATTAATGTTGCTTTTACTTGCTAAGTTTCTTCTCTAGGCGTAATTGCCATGATCTGTGAAATTTTGGCATTCTCTAGAGTCCCTATAGCAACTTGGGTGAAACCTGTTTGGTTCATACGTGTGTCCTTCACTTGCATATCAAATTGCAAAAAGAAAAGCACAGCAAAAAAAAAAAAAATTGACTCTTTTTGTGCATAAGACTTAACACACTACATTCTCAAGACAGCTTCTCGTTGCACTTGAGATGAACAAGGAATATGGTGTGTATGACCAAGATCATTTTTTTAAGAGTTCATCTTGAGATGATCGAATATGGCTTGAGTCAATTGCTCTACAAATTCGAAATCAAAGAAAAAGGAAAACACATATGTGGGCAAAGAATGCAAATAATGTTAAACATTTGCACCTCACTATGTCTCTCAAAGTTTCCTGAACCAAGTTTGCAATTAATAAAAATTTTAATAAGCCCGAAGGACCTTGTATGAACTTCTAGATTTCCCAAAGTGTTGACTGGGTTGAACTCTAGGATTTCCATCTGATATTTTGAATGGCTTTGCATCTAGTTTTGAAACGAGAGTCAAGTGTTGCCAATATTCAATCTTGCCCAAAATATCAGAGTTCTCTAATAATCTTACTAGCAAAGTTCGTATTTGACCTAGGACACGACTTAGCAAAGAATTTTTGTTCCATTCCTTAGTATGGTATTATAATTTGTTCTATTGATCACTCGGATAATCCTTAAAGCTCACCTAGGATGCATTTCTTCCATAAAATTAAAAAAATAAGAAATTGATCAAAAGGGGAGAAATTGCTTAAGATACCTTGATGCCTATATTGCCAAAAGGGGGAGAAGTTGTCCAAAAGGCATCTTGCCATCCTCAATGTGTTTGGGTGTTTGTTACCGACTTGGTCATGACTTTTCTTTTCACTTCTTCTTTGATCAAGTTTGGTTTTGTAATCAAAATGCTTTCTTCCTTCTTATTCAAACTCAACCTTATGCTTTTTCTGTATGTTTGTCAATATACTCATCAAGGGGGAGATTGAAAGACCATGTGGAGGTCTATACCTTTGTGTGATGAGTAATTGACTAGATTAGAGGTTGATCTGAATTCAATTTGTGACTTAGAGCATTTTGATAGGTTCCCAACCAAGTCGTGTTTCTTTGCTGAGAACATCTAGCTTCTTGACTGGTTTTCTTCCTTGGCTGAGTGCTAAGTGCCAAGTGCTGCCAGCCTTTTGTTGAGTTCCTCTAGCTTCTTGACTAGTTTCTTTGCTGAATACTGAGTTCCGAGTGGTTCTAGTCTTTGCTAAGTGCGTCTAGCTTTTTGACTAGTTTTCTTCCTTTGGTGAAATATGAGTGCTGAGTGCCTCTAGTCCTTGATGCACGTTTTTAGCTTCTTGACTGATCTTCTTCTTTGATGAGAACTATACTACGGGCAAGGGGGTTTGTTAAGGACTCAGTAAAGTACCCCATGTATGAGTTTCCAAGTGGTTCTCTATCAAAATCTTTAGGGCACTGGCAATTGTCCTTAGGGCGTTTAGTGGTTAGCTAAGTGGTTAGCCAAGTGGTTTAGCCGAGTGGGTTAGAGCATTTGGTTTAGTCGACTAGTTGTGATTAATTTGTGTTTGACTATTTTAAGATAATCAGTAAATATCTTTGTGGGCATTGCTATGTGAAAGGTTTCCTTGTCTTTGATGGTTGCAGGACTACGGTACTAGGTCATGGTGAGGCGGACGTTGACCGGGACTAGGTGAGGTGTGTCAGAGGTCCAGAACTATTGGGAGATCACCGAAGATGGCTGGAGACGGAGTTCGGGCAAGCCAAGAAGGCAAAGAAAGGAGCAGATACTACCTAGATGCTGCGCTGATCAAATGAGGACTGTCGAAGTATGGTCTAGTTGATAGGAGTAGCGGGTCTAGTAGTATACTTTGAGAGCCGTGCAAGAAAAACCATGTGTTAGCGGGTTTAGGGTTTCCCCTTGCAGGCTGTGTGAGTAGGCTCTTCCTAGCCCTTAGAAGAGACTCTAGTGTTGAGGACTACATCTAAGGGTGGTAGGTGGCCCGAGAGTTGTATAAATAGGGGTGGAGGGGTAGCCTTCCACCATGTGAATGATCCCTGAAGGGTTTTAGAGGTTTTGAGTGCTCTATTGAGCTTTGCCCACTTTTGTTTGTATGGCTGTGTAACCTCCCTTCCAGAAATACAAGTTACCACTCAAAGATTTCAATACTTGCATTTTACTTCTTATCACTTACATTATGCAAGGTACTTTCTGCAATTTAAGTTACGTAATTTTACTTTACGCAAGTTGACTCACCTCCTTCTACATACTTTTATTATTGCGTTGTTTGCGTTCTTAAGTTGTTGATCTTGTGTTTCGAATCTGTGTGAATTTTGTTTCGGATTTTCGCTTGCTGTGACTTGTGGGTAAGTTTCCAAAATCTCCTCTATCATCAAGATCCCACGAGCAAGCCTTGAACCGTATTCCTTGTTCTTTCTGCCTAACTTGGTGTATTCTTTCTTCTCAGGCAAAAAGGTCAAAACTTTGAGATTAATCCTTGTTATTGGTTTGTGAATCAAGTTTCTGACTCTCCCAAGATCACATCTACCAAGTTTCATGGTGTTATGTTCAGCCGATCAAAAGTTTCTTTGTTTTTCGTTCTGGGTCGTGCTGACAATTCGTGAGGTGTTCTTGAGTTCGGTACTACAGCCTATTCCAGAGGGGTACCACCGACTTTCCTAGTCAAACACCTCATTCTTCTTGGGTGATCTTTGTTGTTAGTCTTTTGGAATATTTTGAGTAGGTGAAAATTTTATTCCGACCATTCACCCCCCTCTGTTCGCCATCTCCATCCTTCAATTGGTATCAGAGCCGGTTCTTCTCTTTTCATAGATCTTGGCCGGTCTCAAGAGCCATGGCGACAGACAAGTATTCCACCAAGCCTCCTATTTTCTGCAGTATTGATTTATCTTTTTGGAAGTCGAGGATGGAGTCATACATCACTGCCTAGGGCTTCCTGATTTGGTAGAAGGTGAAGCTCCCATAGGATGTTCCTACCATCAAGCTTAGATCCATTCTTCACATACGACTTTAATATATCCATGTACCACTCAAATAGATACATGTAACGTAGGAATACGGGTCCACAAATCTTAATCTCTCTAACAAGATGAACAACAAGGTGGACTATGACATTGAAGAATGATGTGGAAATACATCTCATGCTGACATAGAATTTGCACCACCTCACTCTGCAAGTTTTCTAGTACATTGGGATTAATAACTTTGTAAGAAATCACATTAAAGAAATAACATAGATTCATGATTGCCAACCTGACATCTTTTGGTAGAATATTTCTAATTGCAATAGGGAGCATTTGGATTATCAAGACATGACAGTCGTGCAACTTCATACCAAGCAACTTCAAATCATTAATGGACACAAACTTCTTAATATTTGCAGAGTAGCCCGATAGAATTTTAATACCTTGAAACACTTGCAGAGGTCTTCTTCTCCTTTCTAGACAAAGTGTAGCATGCAACGGGGATGTACATATATTTTTCATAGTCCTCTATCACTGTAAGCTTAGGCCAGATTCTCATGTAAGCCATGTCACGATGAGTATTCACACCATCCTTGGTCTTTCCAGATATGTTTAGCAGGATGCCAACCAAATTATTGTAAACATTATTCTTAACGTGCATAATATCAATACAATACTGGACATCTAACTCCTTTTAGTATGGTAATTCCCAAATGTCAACCTCTTCTTCCATATGGTTTTGGAATGATGAGATTTATGGCTCTTTCCACATAGAACATCAATATCCACCATGCGTAAATATACTTCCCTTCCACTCGTAGGCTGCGAGGCTGAACGAACTTCCCTCTTCCCATCAAATTTGTCATTAATCTTACGGTATCTATGACTTCAAGGTAGAAACCTACGGTGACCGATGTACAAAGTCTCCTTGGAATTCAGCAACCACAAGCTCTCAGTCTCCACTTCACAAATAGGACACATTTTCGGTTTCTTTGTACTGTAGCCTACCAATTTACCAAGGGCCAGAAAATCATTTATAGTGTAAAATATCATGACCCGTAGGGTGAAGTGTTCTCTTTTGTATACATCCCAAACCGCAACTCCCTCGTTGCAAAATTTTACCAAATCCACAATCAGTGGTGCAAGCTACATATCAATATCAATTCCTAGTAGTTTGGGTCCCAAGATTAGCAATGGCATCATGACATTCTTTCACTTTATGCACAACCAAGGAGGGAGATCGTAGATACATAACAAAACTAGGCAAGTACTATGATGACTAATCATATTACCAAACAAATTCATTCTATTGGTACTTAATCCAAATCTTATATTCTTCATTCTGGCACCAAACTTCTCATATTTCCAATTTATGTTCCTTCATTGAGTTGAATTAGTAGGGTGTCTTATCTTGCCATCTTCCTTTCAAGATTTGCAATACCAACACATCAATTTTGCCTCTCTGAGATTTGCAAACAACCGCTCTAAACGGGTAATGATGGGTGAGCACCACAATTCCTTGGTTGAGGCCCGTTTAGTGACCTTTTCACCATTGTCGCCCTAGCTCTTACGTTTCTTCTTTTATTTGTACCAGGGTACACCACAAACAAGACAAACGTGCAGTTCCTTATGCATGTTACGGTACAAGATGTAATCATTCGGACACGCATGTATCCTTTCTATTTCCATTCCCTTGGGACATAGTAGCTTCTCCGAAAGCATATCCGATAGAAGAACTAAAAGTGCATTGAAACTTATATCTGTCCAATGGTGTTTTACCTTCAGTTCGAGCAATGTAAGGACCAAACCCAACTTAGTATATTCCGCCATGCAACCTGAGAACAACGATTTGGCTTCATCTTCTATTAAGCTTTTAAACTTTTCAATGTCTTTCTGAGTAATTTCCCTCCACATCCCACAACATTTGCTCTAAATTGTCCTCCTTAAACATATCATGCTGCAACTCATCGTTAGCTTCTAGCATGTCTTCATTGCATACTGGATGGGTGCTACTTGTCTCCCCGTAATGGATCCAACACATGTATTTCCTCACAAAACCATGTCGAATCAAGTGGTCTTCAATTTGAACTGAATTGTCAAATCTCCTGGTATTGGTGTAATCAAAGTAAGGACAATATGTGATGTTTACACCCCCTCTTCGTATGTCTTCTTCTGCAATTTTTTTAGGTCCTTAACACTCCTCTAAAATTCAGCACTCATACGGTTTTTCTGGTACATCCATTATTTCATGGTCCATTTACAATTAAACTATGCATAATAAATTAAGAAAAACTAGAGCAACCTAGAAACGATGCTAGGTACAACCATGAAGTAGAAGTACATTATGATGCCGTTGCTTATCCAAGGCCCAAAGCAACGTAGAAACGACATCGATGTGAACCTCAAACCGTTGGTTGAAGATTTGCTAACACTGTGGAACGATGGTGTACATGTATGGGATGAGTACAAAAGAGAGCACTTCACTCTACGTGCATTGCTATTCGTAACGATCAACAACTGGCCTACACTTGGTAACCTGTCGGGCCTATCTATCAAAGGATATAAAGTCTGCATCCACTACTTAGAGGATACAGATAGCAAGTACCTAAAAAACTCTCGAAAGGTTGTGTACATGGGCCACCGTAGGTTCCTCCATACAAAGGACCTGTTATGAAGGGTAAGAATTTTGATGGGACAGAAGAGAAACGTAAGAAGCCCCTGCATTACAGTGGGATGCTTGTATTTTCTTTGGTAAAGGATCTGAAAGTAGTATTTGGAAAAGGTCCTGGTAGCAAACTTGTCTCGACTGAACAAGGTCACACGAAGCCCATTTGGAAGAAGAAGTCAATATTTTGGGACTTACCTTACTAGAAAGACTTAGAGGTCCACCACTCACTGGATTTCATGCATATCATGAAGAATGTCTGCGTGAACCTGCTAGGCTTCCTAGATATGTACAGCAAATCAAAAAATACACTTCAAGCACGAAAGAACCTACAGCTATTGGGACTCAGGAAGAACCTACATCCGGAAAAGAGAGTGAAAGGATAGCATTACCTCCACCCCGTGAGCTACACTCTAAGTAAGGAAGAGAAAAAAACAAGATTAAGTTCTTGAACAGTGTGAAGGTCCCTTCTGGATACTTCTCGAACATAAGGAGACTCATAAACACGAAAGAGAATAAAATCGTACACCTAAAATTCCATGATTGTCACGTGTTGATGACACAGTTGCTCCTAGTAGCGGTGCGAGGTATTCTGCCGGACTGGGTACGAGGCACAATCATAAAGTTGTGTTCATTCTTTAATGCGGTGTCACAGAAGGTCATCGAGCCGAATAAGGTATCTAATCTACAAGATGATGTGGTTGATAGTCTGGTTAGCCTTAAGATGATCTTCCCTCCATTCTTCTTTGATATTATGGTCCATCTCATGATCCACATTGTTAAAGAGATAGAAATTCTCGGACCCATGTTCCTCCACAATATGTTCCCTTTCGAGAGGTACATGGGTGTCCTAAAAAAGTATGTTCATAACCGGTCTCGCCCAGAAGGCTGCATTGTGCAGGGTGTTGGCACAGAGGAGGTGATTGAGTTTTGTGTTAATTACATTGATAAACTAAATCTGATTGGCATCCCTGTATCACGCCATGAGGGAAGGCTACGGGGAAAAGAGACTCTAGGGAGAAAAGAATCCTATAGCGACGATCTACTTTCATTTAAACAAGCACATTTCACGGTATTGAAACAAGCAATTGTAGTGGCTCCGTATATCTATGATCATGAGATGAGTCTACGCGACCAATACCTAAAAAAGTCAGATAAGTGGATCGCAGTTGAGCAGATGGATCATTTCGACAGTTGGTTACAGAAGCAACTGTTGGGCAACTAGACAGACGATGAAAAGTTGAAACTCTTGGCTCAGGGACCATCCACGATAATCGTATCATTCCAGGGGTATGAGATAAATGGGTACACATTTTACACGATAGCCCAGGATAGCAAGAGCACCAACCAAAACAGCGGCATCCGTATAGATGACTTGGACAAAAATGGAAAGATGGATACCTACTATGGTTTCATAGAGATCTGGGAGCTCAAGTACAGACCTTTAAAAGTCCCTCTGTTTCGATGCCAATGAGTCAAACTGACAGCCGTGGAGATCAACGAGTACGGTATGACAACCGTAGACCTCAGGCAAGTGGTGGCCTATAGGGATAAACCGTTCATGCTCACTAATGATCTGACACAGGTATTCTATGTGATGGACATGGATAGCAAATCGAAAAAGTAGAAGGACAAGCCTACTAAAAGCAAGAAGTAGAATGACAAGTCTATCGAAAACAAAAAGTAGAAAGAGAAGACTAGTAGTAGCGATCAGCCAAGGTGCCACATGGTTCTTCCAGGTAAAAGAAGGATTGTCAAAGTTGAGGGCGTCATGGACGAAGAAGAGTATAATCAGTTCGACGAGCTACCTCCTTTCATGGTGGACGTAGACATTAGTGTCCTGAATGATACAGAGGAATCTCCCAACGTACACCGCTATCATAATGAAGGATCACATGTAAAAACAAAGTATGTTAGCAAATAAGTCCAACCGTATTGTATACCCCCTTATTAGAAGTTAGCTGGCTTGCTCCTTCGGTGTTCATCCTAAACATGTAGGTTTTCTTTTTCCCTTCGTTCGTCTGACGCAGAGGGAGTAGTTTTCTTTTCTATCACTGATGGATGCTTATTGATTTGTCTTTCTGAAATCAACTTAGTTCTTTTGTATGCATCGCCTCTGACTGAACTATCGGTGCTGGGGTACGTGATCCAGGGATCGATGAAGAAAAGGAGTGTGAACAAGTCCATAGACGCTGCACACTGAAGAAGACGGCGGATACACCTGACACACTGGAGTGTGTGATTTGCTTCATGCCATACAAAGCTCAAGTGCTCATGGCAAGTATCTAGCTCGAGATTTCTTCGTCATACAATGTAGTGTCTTGATTACTCCAACATACAAGTATGGAGATATTTACACTTTGTTCATACACCAGCACAATTAATCACTCTGCTAATTAGCATTATCTCTTGTCTTAATGATCAGTGTAGGAACGGACATCCTGCCTGCGCGAACTGTTGTGTCAGCATGAACTGGACGTGCTTCAGTTGTAGCGAGCCCATCGATGTCGATGATCGGGATCATCAACCGCAGAAATTGAAATGGGGGTTAGTGAGACTTGGGACCCGAGAGCTTAGCTCAACGAAGGAAAGAACTCGACGTGCCGAAAGGTCGGAGCTAGGCGACAACGAGCGTGAGATGAGGGTTTATACTGGTTCGAGCCCCTGTGAAGGTAATAGCTCTACTCCAGTTGCCTTACGGCGGTGATCTTTGTTACTCTCGAGTACAGAGGTGTGTTACAACTCAAGCTCAACAATGGCAGTGTCTAACGCTCGAGCTCTAGTGTCCTGATGCGCATTAGGTCGGCCCGATCTTCTGATGAGAACGATACGTCGGTTTGATAGCGCACGAAGTAGATGGATCGACTACTAACCACGAGATCAGCAACCAAGCAATCGCAACGTCACTACACGAGGCGATCAACCGAATCAAAGACCCGATCGATCCTTGTACCGCTGCAACCGAGAACAAGCAAGAACAAGGTGAGAGCAATTCCATCAATAATCTCAAAGATAGAAAGGTGAGGTTCGCTTTCTCGTCACGGGTGGTCTAGTCGACACACGCTTGAACACGAGGAGGGACGCACAAGGGGTCTACCAAAACACAACAAAACCTAAGCGTAAAAAAACGGCGGCCACATATATAGCGGCGGCCAAGAGGTGTAGGGCAGCCAAAACAGCGGTGGCCACCAAAACCCTAAGATACATGGGCCATAGGCCCAAAAGTGGGGTGATGCAACACCCTGAATTTCTGGCCCGTGATATTGTTCCGCATTTTCCTGTCGTTTTGGAGAGAATTTGGAAGTGGGGCTGGATCCATTGGAAAGCTTATCTCCTAAGCTTTCAAACGGGTGGTCGCACACTGAAAACGGAGTCCGGGAGCCCAAGTTATGCCCGTTTGAAGTTGCCATGCTGCTGGATGGCCGAACCGGGCTTTTTGGCATCTTGGGCTTCCATATGGGCCTTCCTTGACGTGTGGGCTGTTCTCGGGGTGTGTGCTTGAAGCCCTGGTCTATTAATGTGGCCTTGAATAAATGAGCTTTTGGATTAAGGCCTCTCGGCGATGAAGTTGTCGCAGCGTCGATCATTTGTGACGAAGATGGAGCAGCGTCGGAAGTCATTGGAGAAGCCGGAGAGGAAGGAGGGGCAGCGGTCACGCTGGTCGTATCCATGTTGGTGATGTCCTCATCATCCTCCCCTTCTTGAATTAGAGTCGTCCTCGACTCCTTCTCATGATCCTGCAAAAGGTTATTGGCAACAGGAGGCAAGGAAACAGATGTTTGCAAAGCAATATCATGTGAGGAAATAATCTTATTTAAAAGAATTTGTTTCTTGAACATTGGTTTAGATTGTTGTACACCACTAACAAGTTTGTCATCCTCATGTTCTTTACCATTAGTTCTTTCTGCATTAATTTTGGCTAGCTCGGCAGGAGTCATTGGATTCAAAACCAATTTCTTTCCATTAAACTTGAAAGCATATTGATTGGTTCTACCATAGTGAATAGCATCAACATCATATAACCAAGGTCTACCTAATAAAAGTGAACATGATTCCATAGGTATGACATCACAACAAACATGATCATGGTATGAACCAATGGAGACAGGAACTTGCACAGTTTGTGTTACCTGAACCTTACCAATTGAGTTGAACCATTCCATTGAGTAAGGTTGCTGAAGTAGAGTCATGGTCAAGCCAAGTTTCTCGACCATGTGTAGACTTGCGAGGTTGCTACAGTTTCCTCCATCAATGATGACGTGTACCGTGCGTTCTTGCACAACAAACTTAGTTTGGAATAAATTGTTGCGTTGAGTTTCATTGGCATGTTCCACTGGTGCACTAAGTAGGCGATGAGACATGAGGCTCATGTAGTTGTCCGTCATTGCAGCACTTTCAGTGCACACCATCTTGATCATTCTTGCCTCTGTGGTTAGTCGCAGGAATAGCAAGCACATTCTTATCGTTACATATTGAAATACACTTACTATCCTTCTTCTTAGATTGTGTAGGCTTGACTTCTTTCTTGATAGTTCCTTCTCATTCTTGGTCGAGGGATAGTCCCATGCTCGACCTTTTCATTTTTAATTCTCCATTTCGCCATTTCTCCATGAACTCACTGTGCTTTTTTCTTTCAATTTCTTCTCTTTTCTCAAACTCATGATTAAGTTTCGCATATATTTCTTTGTTCTGGCGGAATGCTTAGATCATCCTCAAGTATAGATCATCGTTCTTTCGTGGACTGCCATTATTAGTGGTAGACAAAAAAATACACGCAAAAATGTATATTCCTATCTACTAATATGTGGACGGTGGAGGATCTCACACGCTCAAGCTCACACCAAGTTCTTACCAGTTCTTACCTGCTGCTTTTCAAGGTTCAATCGAGGATGATGGTAATCTGCACTCGGGGGTGACAAAGCGATTACAAGGTGCTTCTCCCGTGGTTAATAGTAGGTGGAGCTTGGATAGGTATAATATGTAGCAAAGGATATACTAGAACCACACTAGTCAAAACAAGTTGAAAGAACGCTCAACGACGGTACTTTGCTGGTCCTAGGCTAGACCGTACTAGAGACGCGAGTCACGACACCAATGAAGTCACGAAACAGCAACCTGAAAGACCACAAAGACACAAGCAAATAGCTAGGGCTTCTTTTCCACCTTTTAGTGCGGCTCTTTTATATGAACTTGCCTTTTTTTTAATTTTTCTTCCTTCTATATCAACAAGTGGCACATATGATGAATTACAACTCAAACTTTTTTCCTGCTGCAAACAGATCTACTATGCAGAAACTTCAAATGCTGTTTTTGGGTTTTTATTGGCTTCCAATGCAAAAAAGTATAACTGGAAAGTTGTAGATCTTTTCGAGCTGATCAATTTGCATATATGGAACGTCTATTTTGGATAAGGGAAGCCAGAGATATTGACCCCGAAATACAGACTGCTCAGAAAATCCAGGACGAAAATAGATTCCAATCCGACGGGCTTTTGGGCAAGAAGACGGCGTTTTTGGAAAGTTTCACAATGGACAAAGTTGTAGATAATTTCCCAAGCTTTCAGGAAAGTACAAGAACAGTAAAATCCGAGTTCGTATGAGGGAGTTATGACCAAAATACCAAACTGGACAGAGGAGGATCCGAATTGGACGTGACGACGCGATGGAGTTCAACTCGGTGACAAGAATGTGACAAGAACTCGAAACTCTAAAGATCAAAACACTAAGACCAGCAACGACACGACGATGCAACGCAAATTCAACAAGAATTAAACTAGGTAGTAATAGTAAAGGCCAAAAGGGGCTCGGATTAGATCAAACACACGACAAACTGAAATTTTTTTGTGGCTATTTTCTGGACTCTAGGACGAACAAGAAGAACTAAATAAGGATAAGGGTGTTCTCACCAGGCAACCGTCGCTCTGATACCACTTGATGCGCACTAGGTCGGCCCGATCTTCTGATGAGAACGATACGTCGGTTTGATAGCGCACGAAGTAGATGGATCGGCTACTAACCACGAGATCAGCAACCAAGCAATCGCAACGTCACTACACGAGGCGATCAACCGAATCAAAGACCCGATCGATCCTTGTACCTGCTGCAACCGAGAACAAGCAAGAACAAGGTTAGAGCAATTCCAGTCCAATAATCTCAAAGATAGAAAGGTGAGGTTCTGTTTCTCGTCACGGGTGGTCTAGTCGACACTGCGCTTGAACACAAGGAGGGACGACAAGGGGTCTACCAAAACACAACAAAACCTAAGCGTAAAAAACGGCGGCGGCCACATATATAGCGGCGGCCAAGAGGTGTAGGGCAGCCAAAACAGCGGTGGCCACCAAAACCCTAAGATACATGGGCCATAGGCCCAAAAGTGGGGTGATGCAGCACCCTGAATTTCTGGCCCGTGACATTGTTCCGCATTTTCCTATCGTTTTGGAGTGAATTTGGAAGTGGGGCTGGATCCATTGGAAAGCTTATCTCCTAAGCTTTCAAACGGGTGGTCGCACACTGAAAACGGAGTCCGGGAGCCCAAGTTATGCCCGTTTGAAGTTGCCATGCTGCTGGATGGCCGAACCGGACTTTTTGGTATCTTGGGCTTCCATATGGGCCTTCCTTGACGCGTGGGCTGTTCTCGGGGTGTGTGCTTGAGGCCCTGGTCTGTTAATGTGGGCTTGAATAACTGAGCTTTTGGATTAAGGCCTCTCGGCGACGGTTGCCAAGAGCGTCGATCATTTGTGACGAAGATGGAGCAGCGTCGGAAGTCATTGGAGAAGCCGGAGAGGAAGGAGGGGCAGCGGTCACGCTGGTCGTATCCATGTTGGTGATGTCCTCATCATGTCCTGTCCCTCAGGCTGTGCATCCTTAGCCTTATATCCTCCCTACTTGTAACGGACGGGAGATATTCCCGGGTAGTGGCCTTCATGCGCATTGAGGGTCGCGGCAAGAATCGGACTTCTTTGCGCGGCGCCGCTTCACTCCCCATGATCCCATGTCTCGGTAACCACCGAGTAAACGCATGTTCCGGAACCCAAGGGGACTCCGGTACGAACGAGAGCCGACCCGAGCTCAAGGTCGTGTAAAGCCGTGCTCGAGGTCATACGCGCTAGTGGTTGAGCACCCCGGCCTACGCCCAGGTCGTGGTCGGGGCCTCCCGAGCTTGGGGGCCCGTTGACCGTATGCTCGCCTGTTAAGGGACGCCCAGCCCTCGTCAGCTAGCCCCCGAGGTCTAAGGTCATGGCTGGGACACGGGCCGACCTTGAGCCTCGACAGACGGGGCTGATTTCTGGAACCTTCATGCATGAGGTCGAGGTCGGGCGGAAACGTAACGCCAGGCCATGACGAAACGACACCTGGCGCCTCTTGATCTCCGAAACTCCGGTACGGTCGGACAGCGGAACCGTTCGCAACGCCTCGATCCCACCGCGCAGCCTTAAATTGCTCCTATCGTATCACCTGACCGGTGCGTTCTCGAGATGCCTTTAATCAGCCGCCCCGTAGCACCTCGGTCTTATAAAGCTTTGCGACTGCCGCTTCCTCCCCGAACTCTCTACTTCTTCGTAGTCTTCGACCCCTCGCTTGTACTCTTCTTCTTCCTCCGACCAACAACTCCCTCCCAACTGCCATGGCTAAACTCGGGAAAAGCTCTCTGACAGTGACGAGGATGAAAGAACTCGAGAGCCTGGGGTTGCTGGACCCATGGTCATGGCGACTGCCGGGCGGGGAGACCGAGCCGCAACCACGGGACGATGAGCTCGTCAGCACGGAGCAGTACATGCTCTTCGACTGCGGACGCTTGAAAGCGAAGTTCCTTGCGACGTTCTCACCGTATCAGAGATCGGTGATTAACTGGTACCCAACTCCATCCTTCGCTTTCCATCTTCTCTCACCTGTGCGAGGGGTTCCTTACTCCTTAGAATCCTTCCCACCCCATCGCTATTTTTCCGCTTCTTCTCCCTTTTCCGCACCTGGAAGGACCCCGTGGTCAGATGCCTCTACTTCCGGCAGCGGACGGGAATTCCGTGGTCCTTCCCCCAAATGCGCTTCCGCGACTCCCTTGGCTCATGGCCCGAGCGATGGTTCTACTTGAAGCAGTATAGGCGGCGTACTGAGTTCGAGGTACCCTCTCAGCGGAAAGAAGGAGACCCCAGAGTCGGGCGACCTGGAAGACGATCAAGAGGCCATCGCGACCATCCATATCTGCGCCACGCGAGGCCTCACCGGGCAGGGCATCGCCAATGACTTCCTGAGAAGTCGGGTGTTCCCCCTGCAGAGGAGGGAGCACCCCTTCTACGAGATCCAAGGTCGCGACGACATGACTCACGAAAGGACGATCGGTAAGTTGCATTGCCTCAAGATTCGCTGCGGATTTGCTCCCTGGTTCCTCTTGATGATTTGATCTTTTCAGCAGCGCCAAAGGAGTCCTGGATCGTCGCCCGAATGAACGAAATGTTCGGGAAGGCCGCGAGCGACTACACCCTTGACGAGCTGTCGAGGAACGTCTTTGCGCCAAGAAAGTCGAGGTAGGCCACCCTGACCAAGTACACAATTCGAGTGTCCACGAGGCCCTTCTTGAACCTCGCATGCTCGTAGGATCACCAGGAACTGACCGAGACAGCCAGGAGAATGCTCCCGCTGCCCGGTGGGGACAAGGGCAAGAAGGGGAAGAAGAGACCTCCCCCGCCCGGAGCAGGCCACCAGGAGGTGAAGAAACCTCACGTCGAGTGGGGTGACTGCGCCACAGAAAGGGTTCCCATGGCCGAGCCCCCGGGCCCTTGCTCGCGTCCTTTGATGCCTGATATGTTCTCCTCTTTTCAGCAGTAGAGCGCGGCGGCCGCTGCCAGGACCTCGAGCCCCCAGCCGGCCCAGGGCGCCCAAACTCGGGCCCCCAGGTCTGCCGCCGCGGATGACGTAGACCCGGCGCGAGCTCCGAGGTCCCAGGCCAGTGGAGCGCGAAAGCGAAGTGCCCCTGCAGCGTCGGGGCAACAAGACCTACACCGACCCTTGTCAAGGCGGAGGCCGACGACCCATGTAAGTTCTTGGCTTTTCAGTTCGCTCCGCCCCCTTCGTGTTTTTCGGGCTTAGCGTCTGTTCTTAATCGCAGACCTTGAGCGCCCACGCTCGAGACCTGCCCATTTTGACAATGGCTGTTGTCCAGAGCGAGTCCGAGTATGAGGAGGAGGACTCCTTCGTGCTGGCTCCGCGCCGCCCCTCGAGCCGGGCGCGCACTTCTTCTAGGCCCCCGAGCTGGGCCCTGGTCGGTGAGATCGACCAAGGGCTCGACGACTCAACCTAGGAGATCCAGCCCACGACCAGTGAGGACTACGACACCGGCGATGCCTACGACTCAGCCGCTGTTGCCGATCCTCCTGAGGTCGACGCGGGGGATGGCACCTAGAGCACCACGGCCGCAACCGTGGTGATGCCCCAGGCTCTCCCAACCACGATCGCTCCGGGCGCCGAGGTCATGACGCCACCGTCCGCCGAAGATGGCCACACCGCAAAGGTGCCACAGACCTGCCCAACTGCTGCTGCATCGGGCGCTGCGGTCGAAGTACCCCAGGCCACGGAGTACAAGCGCACGCGAGATCACGCCCATGGATCGCTATCGCTCCCCGTCTGCCGGCGGCGAAGCCACGACCACAGAGGTTGGGGCCAATGCTACTGTCGCCTCCCCTCCTGCCGGTGAGTTGAACCCGCCAAGGGCGGCGACAGGACACCAGGTCGCCACCGGGGCGGAGACTGAGGGTCTTGGCCCAAGCGCGTCGGGGGTGGTCGCGGTCGGCTCCGGCTTAGGAGCGCCGGTCGATGAGGAGGATATCTCCCATGATCGCATTGATGAGCGTAAAGAATTCACCCGCGCAAGCCTTGAGACTCGTCTTCGTGATGTAAGGACCCCATCACGCACCTTGCTGCATGTCAGTTCGAGTTCCCTTGTTTCTACTCTCACTTTGCGCCATACTTTCTATCATGAAGGCGACTGGCAACATCTCCCAAGGGTTGAAAGGCCTTCGGAGCACGCCGTCGTACTGAAGGGCCTCATGGACGTGGTGGAGGCGCGGAAAGCCAAGCGCTCCAAGTTCATCGTGACCATGGAGGTCGAGCAGGAGGAGCTCGGCGAAGACCAAGAGCTCGGCGACTGCGCGCTGCACGATGAGGGCGCAGGAGGTGGCCCACGCGCCGAGCTCGGCGAGCCAGGACTTCGGCGAGCATGGCTACAAGGCCGTGGAGCAAGAGCGCGCACGGTCGGCCAAGGCGCTCGAGGCCGAGCGGGCCAAGGTCGAAGCGCTGGAGAAGGCCACTGCAGAGCAGGCGCCTTCCTTGCCGGAGGCGTTTCTCGAGCTTGAGGCCAAGATCCTGGAGCTTGAGGTGAAGCTTGGGCACGCTAGCGAGGCGCTCGAGACAGAGCGGGCCAAGGTCGAAGCGCTGGAGAAGGCCGCTGCGGAGCAGGCGTCCTCCACGGCGAAGGCGTCCCCCGAGCTCGAGGCCAAGATCTCGGAGCTTGAAGAGAAGCTTGGGCGCGCCAGCAAAGCGGCGAAGAGCGCCTTGGCCCAACTCCAAGATGAACGGTGCCGAGCTGTGGATGCCTCCAAGGAAGCCCTCCAATACCAGAGCGAGCTATCGACCTTGAGGGCCAAGGTAGCCGAGCTCGAGCAGGAGAAGCTCACCCGCGAGATGGCCGATCTGTAGATGAACCCGCTGTTCGACCTGTAAAAAACACTTAAAAACAAAATGTTCTAATAGAGCTAGATTTCTTTTGGAGAACAAAGAAATCTTGTCTTGATTTAAATTCATAGCCGAGGATATTTAGAGTTCGCCCTTTTCACTCTTAGTCATGCTCTTTTAGGTCGTGTACGATAGGATATCCTCATCCAAATTTCGTTGGGTCCAAGGTTGAGCAACGCCAGCCTTGGGCACAAGATTTAGACGCAGGCAAACGACCACGACCTGCAGAGTTGAGGAAAGGTTCGTAGGGAAGGAACGTGACAAAAGCGAGTTCGACAAAGAGATGGTCACACCCAGACTAACGTTCGAATCATGACCAGGACCACGCGCACTGCTCAATGGTCAAAACTGCGAGGCTTTTGGCTCGAACCCGGGCACAGAGGAGAGCCAGATTGCGAAGAGATTCGGCTTATGTTTAGCTTGACCACTGGGGGTGAACGTTAAGCTTGCGACGCTCAGACCAAGAGCGAGTGCGCAGTGCATGAAGGTCGTGCTCGAAAAAGTCTCGGACAATAATTACAGTGCATAGTCAACAAAGGGAAGAAGTAAAGATCAAGAATAAAAAACAGCTTTATTGAAAAGTAAGGTGTAGAAATTACACATAAAACTTCCGAAGCTGATCTATATTCCACGAGCTAGAGAGCTCTCGCCATCGGGCATCGCTAGCCGTGTAAGCCCGTCGTCTGTTGAAATGACTCTATAGGGGCCCTCCACCATGAGGATAGCTTGTTGGTGTTGGACGAGCCCTGAATCCATCTCAGGGCTAGGTCCCCAACAAGGATCTTCCTAGGTCGTACTGACCGAGACGCATATCTCGCGAAGAGCTTGCAGGTAATGCGTTGATCGTAGTAGTGTCTGACATCTTACTTCTTCCGCGAGGTAAGGTCGAGATACTGTTCGTGCTCGAAGTCGACTGATCGACCAAGCTAACCTGGCGAGCCAACAGAAACCTCGGGAGGCGGGGCGGCTTCATGCACTTAACACGTTGGAAGAGTGGACCTGTGGGCTCGGCCGACGTGGTGCGAATAGACCATAAGACGGTGGGAAATTCTTCCACCGGTGTCTTGCCGTAGCATTCGAGCTCATCTACAACTCGTTTCTTGACGCCCTGGACGATTTGTCCGTTGGCGTGTTCCGCCACTCCGTTGCTCTGAGGGTGAGCCACTGAAGCGAAGCACACCTTGATGCCGAGGACCTCGCAAAACTCCTGGAATAACTCACTGGTAAACTGAGTACCATTGTCAGTGATAATTTTGCATGGGACCCCGTACCTGGTGAGTACAAACAAGCGGAAGAAACGGACGGTCACCCGAGCAGTGATGGTTGAGACCGGCTCAGCTTCAATCCACTTGGTAAAAGTGTCAACAAAGAACGAACAGAACTTCTTGCCCCCAACACTTTGAGAAAAGGGCGAGGATGTCCAAATTTCACGTCGAGAAGGGCGAGGCAAGCGGGATAGTCTAAAGCGCGTATGCGGGTTGATGTGACTTCCGGGCGTGAAACTGGCATGCTCGACAGGTGCGGACAATATCACGGGCATCTTGAAGCGCCGAAGGCCAATAATACCCCATACAGAATGCCTTGCCGACCATTGTCCTGTACGAAGAGTGCGCACCACAGAGGCCTGAATGGATGTCATTTAACAGGTACTTACCCTCCTTCGTAGAGATGCACCGCGTCAGAATGCTGGAAACATTCCGCCTGTAGAGCGTCCCCTCGACGAGCGTGTACAAACACGCCCGGCACTTGATCCTGCTCCTCTCGACAGGGTCGGGCGGTAGGTCGCCCCTTGCAAGGAAATTATGAATTGGTTCAGCCCAGGAGGGAATACCTTCGACCACGGCGAGCAAGACCTCCTGGTCGGAGATCGAGGGAGCCACCAACATCTCCAGGATGACATCGGGCGGGACCTCGTCATCGGAAGAAGCGAGCTTGGAGAGGGAGTCGGCACTCGAGTTGTCTCTCCTGGGTATGTGCTGGAGCTCCAGGTTCTGAAACCATTTCTCCATCTTACGCACCTCGGCTAGGTACCTCGCCATCGAGTCTCCCGAGCACTGGTAATCCTTGTTGTACTAATGGACGATGAGCTGGGAGTCGCCTTTGACGACCAACCGATGCACGCCCAATGCCTTGCAAGCTCGTAGGCCCGCCAAGAGAGCTTCGTACTCGGCCACGTTGTTGGTCGCTGGAAACCCAAAGCGAACTACGTACCTCAAGTGGTCGCCGCGCGGGGTGAGAATGAGAATTCCAGCCCCCGAGCGTTTGAAGGATCTCGAGCCATCGAAGAACATGGTCCAGGGCTTTTCTTCCTCGACTTCTGGCTCGTGCGCAGGTTGTGATGTCTGCTCAACCACGAAGTCGGCGAGCACCTGCGACTTGATGGCCGTTCGAGCTCGACACGGACATCGAATGCCGCCCGACTCCATATAGCCCACTTGGCGATTCGCCGCCCTATATGGGTTCCAAAGATGTCCCGAGCGTAAAATTGCTCGGGGCGACCACAGAGTCGCTGGAAATAATGTCGAAACTTCGCGAAGCCATGAGAAAAGCGTACTGCAGTTTTTGTACCTCTGAGTGCGTTCCTTCGGCCGCAAGACTTCACCGACATAATAGATCGGGTGCTCTTGAGATCCTTTCGGCCACGGGGCAAAGATCGATGTTGCTTGGGCGGTGGCAGAGGTAAGCAACAACCTCTCGCCGGGTTCTTGGAGTCGTGGCGAGGTGGGGTTGACAGGTATACCTTGACTCATCGAAGACATTGTGCCTCCGAGGTCCACTCGAAGCTCCCTTGCTTGCGCAGAGCCCTGAAGAATGGAAGCCCACGCTCGCCGAGCCTCGAGATAAATCTGCTAAGGGCGGCCATGCGGCCGGTGAGGCTCTGCACCTGCTTGACTGAGGTCGGGGCGCCATCTTCTCGATCGCCTCGATTTTTTCTGGGTTTTGGCCAACCCCCGAGCCCCCGATCATGTAGCCGAGCACCTTCCCTGATGCGGTGCCGAACACGCATTTCTCGGGATTGAGCTTGATCTTGTGCCTGTTCAGGTTGTTGAAGGTTTCCTCGAGGTCTCAAATGTGGTCGCCTTCGGAGGGGCTTTTGACAATGATGTTGTCCATGTAGACCTCAAGGTTGCGACCGATCTAAGGGTCGAACGTCTTGGTCATCAGACGCTAGAACGTGGCCCCCGCATTGCGCAGACCAAACGACATAGTCGTGTAGCGATGAAATCTGCGAGCGGGGTGATGAACGGCGCCTTGCTCTCATCGTCAACCGCCCGGCTTGATCTGGTGATACCTGAATAGGCATCCAAGAAACTTCGGCATCTTGGCATTAGCGGTGGAGTCGGCGATCTGGTCGATGCGCGGGAGCGGGAAGTTGTCCTTCGGGCAAGCCGAGTTCAACCCCGTGTGGTCTACGCACATTCTCCACTTTCTGCCCTTCTTTTGGACAATGACGGGTTGGGCAACCATTCGGAGTAGTCGATCTCACAAATGAAACCGGCCTTCAAGAGCTTGTCGAGATTCTCCTTGATGACCGCGACTTTCTCGGGGGAGAAACAACGCAGCTTCTGGCGCACAAGTCGAGAGTCGAATCTCACCTGCAATTTATGCTCGATCACTTCCTTGGGATGCCAGGCATGTCCGCAGGCTCCCAAGCGAATATGCCCTTGTTGGCGCGGAGGAAAGTGACGAGCTTGAGTTCCTATTTGGAACTCAGCTCAGCCGAAACATGGATGCATCTAGCCGGGTCGCCCTCCTCGAGCGGCACAGCCTTTGTCACCCCGCTGGGCTGGATTGCCGCCTTCTGACGAGCGCTCCTCACCGTCGCCTCTGGGCCTCGCTGGGGCAGCATACCGGTAAGGGCCAAGGCCTTGGTCTCACATCCGTGCGCCGCCTGTAGGTCGCCACGCACGGCTATGATGCCGTTGGGACTAGGCAGCTTCATACACCGATGGCCATAGTGGTTGGCCGCCATGAACTTGATCAGGGCAGGTCGCCCAAGGATGGCGTTGTACGGGAGGTCCCCCTCGACCACCTCGAAAGTGATCAGCTCGGTGCGGAAGTTGGTCGAGTCACCGAAGGTGACGGGCAAGACCACCTACCCCAAAGGGATGGTTGAGCTTCCAGGGACGATCCCGAAGAAGGGGACAGCGATGTTCTTGACCTTCGACCGGGGAATCTGTATCCGGTCAAGTGCTCCAGCCTGTAGCAAGTTCAGGGAACTACCGCCATCGACCATGACACGACCGACCGCGGTGTTGCCGATGGTCGAGGTCACGACCAAGGCGGTCTTCAGATCTCGGGCCATACCTTGGAGTGCGTCCTCCAGAGAAAAGGTGATGGTGGCCCCAGCCCACTTGCAATGCTGCTCGATGGGCTTCCCGGCGGTGACCTGGTAGATGGCTCGCGAGGCGGCCTTGAGCTCGCGGGACTGGTAAGCTGACGAGCCACCAAAGATAACATCGATGCGGCGCTCGCCCTGCTGGAACTCCAACTCGAGGTCATCAGGGTCCGCCCCGGCGTTCACCCTATCCGGCTAGGCGTCTTCTTTCAGTAGCATGGGCATTTCCCCTCGACCATCGTAAAAGGCTTCTAGCTTGCTTTGCCAAGCCTTGCAAGTTCGCAGGTTGTGGTCGGCTGCCCTGTGAAACAGGCAGAACTTCGATTCATCGTAGCCTAGGCGCCCCTCGGCTCCCTGCGGCCGGGCATCGGCCCGCCGGGGCCCAGGTCGCCGGCCCTCCTATTGGGGCTAGCTCTGCACTTGACGAGGTCGAGGCTGCCCTTGACGAGGTCGGGACCCTTCCCGAGCTTGATCTTGGACTTCAAGGACCTCACGCTGGCCGTCTGCCGAAACGGTCACCCGTGGCAGTCCGCCGCGATTCCTGCTGTCGCGCTTCTATTTATTGGTTGCGGCGCCCTTGGAGTTGGATGGGCCAGCCTCTGTGGGGTTCAGACCATGCTTACCCTTGTCATAGTCGCGTTTCACGGACAATACGTCCGTCGATCCGCATACCGCTCCGCCATACGGAAAAGCTTGTTGACGCTGAGCCTCGAGGTGATCTCCAGATCCTCAGTAAGGCGCCGTTCGCGGACGCCGAACTTAAAAGCTTTTATGACGGCTTCGTCGGAGATGCTCGGGATCAGGTTCCTCGTGCAGATAAACCGCCGCACGAAGTCACGAAGCGGCTCGTTCTTGCCCTGGATGACGCGATCCAGGTCTTTCTCCCTCCCTGGCCGCTCATAGCAACTCTGAAAGTTGGAGCGGAGGGCGCTCTGGATTTGGCACCACGACTTGAAAGAACCAGGCTTCTAGTTGAAGAGCCAGGTCCGCGTGGCACCGTCCAGCACGGTCGGGAGGTAATTCGCCATCATGAGCTCATCGCCTCCGGCCGCCAGGATGGCGGTCGAGTAGATAGATAGGAACTCATCGGGGTTCTTGGTCCCGTCGAGCGCCAACCAACGCCGCTTGAATCGTGCCGCCAACGACTCGACGAAGGTTGTCGAGTCGCCATGCGCCGTAGAGGTCGGGATAGGCACCAGCGGGTGTGGTCATCACCGACGAGGTCCTCACTGCTGCTGGACTCGGAGTCGAGGCTGCCTCGGTGGCCCGACCTTTGATGAGAACGACCATGACGCTGCGCACGGGAGTCACCTGGGAGGTAGCGCAGGCGATCCTGGACCCTGCGGCGCCTGGGCGGAATATCCGGGGAGAGGCCCCCCGATTCACTGCTGGCCGTCGCGGAGCTCGTAAAGCTCAGTTCGCGCCTGACCCTACTTGGGTTGGTGCGTGCTAGAAGGTGGCGTGGCGGCGTGAAAGCCACGTCCCGAGATCGCTGCTAACGGGAGGGCGCCCCTTGCGCGGGAGGCGACCGACGGGTGCGTTGGCGACGACGTGATGAGTTGTCATCACTTCTCAAGGAGTGGGTCCCTGAGTGATGACTTCGGTGCTGCGGTGTTTGACCTCGTCGGCAACCCGATCGAGCTCTTCGGCCAGGGCTCGGCCAAAGAGTTCCGACCTCGCCCTATCGGGATCAACCATGATCCGGCGATAAGCGCGAGGCGCTCTCTGAAGGAAGCTTTGGGATGTCCAGAAGATGTGCCGGCCTTCTCCTGGGCCTCCCGCCGGAGGGCGGTTATGGCTTGGTTGATGGCGACATGCACCATCCGGTGAGCCTCCTCAGGGGTCTGCGGGTCACGGCCGTCCGCAGCTACGCCTGCGCCATGACTATCTGCCATCAAGACGTGCAGCTCGTGTGGCAGTGGCGAGGGCGAAAATAGGGACGCGGAGTCGGAGTCCGCGCCCAAACTCACGCTCGAGGAATGTCCGTCAATGAAGCGCGCCATGCTCCCAAGATCTTGGTGCTTTTCCTGCGAATGAGCGAAGCTACCGGGCCCCACGGTGGGCGCCAGCTGTCACGATCGGGATTGTCAACTGCAGAAATTGAAACGGGGGTTAGTGAGACTTGGGACCTGAGCAGAGCTTAGCTCAACGAAGGAAAGAACTCGACGTGCCAAAAGGTCGGAGCTAGGCGACAACGAGCATGAGACGAGGGTTTATACTGGCTCGAGCCCCTGTGAAGGTAATAGCTCTACTCCAGTTGCCTTGCGGCGGTGATCTTTATTACTCTCGAGTACAGAGGTGTGTTACAGCTCAAACTCAACAATGGCAGTGTCTAACGCTCGAGCTCTGGTGTCCTGTCCCTCAGGCTGTGCATCCTTAGCCTTATATCCTCCCTGCTTGTAACGGACAGGAGATATTCCCGGGTAGTGGTCTTCATGCGCATTGAGGGTCGGGCAAGAATCGCTCTGACTTGCTTTGCATCGCCGCTTCACTCCCCATGATCCCATGTCTTGGTAACCGCCGAGTAAACGCACGTTCCGGAACCCAAGGGGACTCCGGTATGAACGAGAGCTGACCCGAGCTCAAGGTCGTGCGAAGCCGTGCTCGGGGTCATACGCGCTCTAGGTCGAGCGCCCCGACATACGCCAGTCGTGGTCGGGGCCTCCCGAGCTTGGGGGCCCGTTGACCGTATGCTGGCCGGTTAAGGGACGCCCAGCCCTCGTCAATTGACGACATCAGGTGTCGGCCGTTGGAGAAGGTCCTGGCTAGCTTGACTAGCTCCTGCAAGTTCAAGAAGCATGGCTGCTAGGACAACGTCCAGTACACTGAAAGGTGGAGCCACGAGACGACGTGCTCGTACGCTCCGTTCCACTGCCCGTTCGACGGTTGCATCTACTACGGCCTGCTGCTCTACAACAACATTTAGGACGACCTCCGTAGCACGACGGTCACGCTGAACAAGAGCATGCTATTTTGAGTGATCTTGCACCACGGTAGCGGGCGTGTGTTCTTGCTGCTCAAAGGCGGCAACGTTTGACTCGACAGTTGGTGTCTGGTTGACATGGAAGGTCTAAATTGATGCCTTGTGTTCGTGGATGGATCGCTTTACTTTCTTTTGGTGTAATAGACTACTAACATACTAGTTGTGGATTAATAACCTTATTTTTTTAAAAAAAATCATTTTACTGTGGAATAAGAATGATTTTTTATTTTTTATTAAGCAAAGAAGCAATAATTGAATTTATATAACAAGGTGAAAATTTGTAGTGGAATTATAAAAGTGCAAAAATTACTTTATTTCTTATAATTCTTTATAATTTTAATTTATTTTAGATGGTTAGAAAATATATTCTAAAGAATATATAAATTTTTAATATTATTGTTGAATTGTAGAAACTATAAAAGGAATTTACAAATGACTAGTAAACTATAAAAGAAATTTATGAATGACTAGTAACCAAAATAGGTATTAGTACCGGTTCTTACCCAACCGGGACTGATGTGAATAATCTATCCTGGTTGGTGTATCCAACCGGTACTGATGTGAGGCATCAGTCCCCGTTGAAGACACCAACCGGGACTGATGGTGCCTAGGGCTTTCGCCAAGGTTGAGGCATCAATCCCGGTTGGTGTATCCAACCGGGACTGATGGTGCATAGGGCTTCCGCCAAGGCTGAGGCATCAGTCCCGGTTAGTGTATCCAATCGATCGATAGAGTAATCAGTCCCGCTGGTGTATCCAACCGTCTTGATGTGAAGATCGATCCGTTGAAGACACCAACCGGGACTAATTCTGCCACCTATATATGGAGAGCAGCCGAGGCCAAGCCTCCAACTTCTATTTCTCGCCCGCACACTGCCACTGCCTTCCCATCCTCGCCTCCGACGTCCCCACGTGCACTGCCGTCCTTCTCACCTCCGACCACCTTGTGTGCGCCGCCGTCCTCCTCGCCTCTGATGACCCCGCGTGCGCCGCTGTCCTCCTCGCCTCCGACGACCCCGAGCGTGCCGCTGTCCTCCTCGCCTCCGATGACCCAGTGTACGTCGTTATCCAGAGTAGCCGCACACAGGACTACCGGTATTTGTTTGCTGTAATGCTTCTTGCTGTAATGCTGCTTGTAGATAGATGCTTGATTCTAGTGGAACTTACCTACCTCTCTAATAGATGTATAGTCACATATTATGACAACGTCTATGTACATATTTCATCCTGGTGATCAATGCACATGCTATGCTCTGCCCTACAATTGCTAGCTATAAACAATCTGTTCATCCCATACATGCCTGTGCCTAAGAAAATGGAAGTTCTACCATTAGTAGAAGCATGATGATCTTCTGATGCTTGATGTCCCACTCTAGTGCCAAAGCATCTGATGATGCTCTGCAGTGTAGTTAGGGATCAGAAATTACATGAGTGACCACGCATCCTTGATGAGTGTAGAATACAATGAGGTCTTCACTGCAGGAAAGGAGAAGTCTCCTTATTATAAGCCCTACAAGTACAAGCTGATTTTATGTGGTTTTTCACGCTTAATATATACAAATAAGCTAGTTTATTAGAGAAGTTCCTTGCTCGGTCAACTTAGAGAAGGAGAAACTAATTTGCACAATTGAATGAAGGTATTTCTAGCTATTGCATATATAAGTATGTGTATAATGTGCATGTGCACAGATTCGTATATATATGCATACATGGATGATTCTTAATTTGTGATCTGCCATGTCTATATTTGTTCGTTTGTCGTGAATTGTTGCGAAATAACTTGATACCAAAAACACAAGTGCCAATTCATTTCTTCTATCAGATTTTCCATGATGTTTAGAAAGTGAAGCGTGAACAGGTGTACATGAGCTAGCTAGCACTTGTACACATGATGAGACAACGACTTATTAATCATCTGCACGTTTTTTGTTGCCATTTTAAAATGTGAATAAATAGAAATATGCATTGCCATCAAAATTGTTCATGTTTATGCATTGTACGTGCCTTTTCTTGTGCCATTTCTTATATATCCTAGTTGTAGTTTGTATGGAAATTAACAGATGCAGCTGTGACTTGCAAGTGTCTATGTGTTAATACGTTGAAGGGAACTTTTGCAAAACATTTTTATGTAGCATCATGTATTGGTACGTTGAAGGAAACTTAGGCAGTGAGTGGATGAATCAATGATGCAAATGTATATAGCAAATTTGAATTTTGAAATGTATATGTATTATGTCAAATGTATATGTATCATGTGAATTTTTCTAATTTTTGGTGCATTTTGAAATTTCTATGTATATGTGAATTTTGAAGCAATTTCTATGTATAAGTATATTTAAAATGTAATATATTTGAATTTGAAATTTCTATGTATATGTGAAGTTTGAAGCAATTTCTATGTATAAGTATATGTGAAATGTAATGTATTTGAATTTTGAAATGTATATGAATCATATCAAATGTATATGTATCATGTGAATTTTTCTAATTCTTTGTGAATTTTGAAATTTCTATGTATATGTGAATTTTGAAGCAATTTCTATGTATAAGTATATGTGAAATGTAATGTATTTGATTTTTGAAATGTATAAGTATATGTGAAATGTCAAATGTATATGTATCATGTGAAATGTATAAGTATATGTGAAAATGTATAAGTATATGTGAAATGTCACTTGTATATGTATCATGTGAAATTTATAAGTATACTTGTCGATAGTATTTGGCCGACTTATGTTAAAAACATCTTCGGTGTCGCTGCCCGTCGTCTCTACCTTCTCTTCCCCACCATCATCCTCGCCATTTTAGAGTTGTAGGATTGAAATATACTAATGTAGCAATCAGAGGAGGGTGAATGATTGCGTAGAAGCTAATATCAAATTTTTGATGATTTTTTCTAACACACCCCAATTTAAACTCAAATTGATTGGACATCAGTTCACAGTCGGCGAACAGTCGGGAGACCAGTTCACGCAGTCGGTGAACAGTCGGGAGACTAGTTCACGCAATCGGCGAACAGTCGGGAGACCAGTTCACACAGTCGGAGAGCAGTCGGGTGACCACTTTTGCAGTTGGAGAGCAGTCGGGCGACCACTTTCGCAGTTGGAGAACAGTCCGGCGACTAGTTTCCGCAATCGACGAGTAGTCTAGCGACTAGTTCATAAAAATAGTCATTCCTGAAGATCCAACCATTGGATTGATGTGAAATTTTAATTGTAGAAACTAGATTCAATTTCGAAGCTAACCCAAAAAGAATCAACTCAATCGTATCTATGGATCTTGGGAAATTACCTTTGCAAAATAATACCTTTCCAAGAGACCGAACTCCGCGATGAACTTCGTGATGGCTACGATGAACAAAACTTCAGTTGATGCTCCAATCTACGCCGGATTAAAAACAATTCAAGGTGCTGAGAGCTCTTCAAATTCTTCTAGTTGCCTTCTTCATCACCAACACATGCATGCACTAGAATTTTCTAGCCGTGAAGATCCACCAAGAGATAATCAAACACCAATCAAGAAAATGTTCTAGATGCATGCAGTGATCAGGCCCTGAACTTTCTAGCCGCAAGACACAAAGCTGCTTGGACTTCCTTTTATGAGACGTTCTAGCCGCCGGACAAAAAGCAATGACCGTAAGAAAGATTTTTATTTCTCTTCGTCTAACAGTACTCTATACAAAAGAGTACAACCCTAAAACCTGGCTCAAAATAAACAGGAGACACCTCCCCCTATTTATACTGAGCAAACATAAAGAGATTGAATACAACTCCACTTCCAACATGGAAAGACGTATACATCTCAACCTGGCCCAACATGGCCAAAAACAACTCTTGCACACATGTACAACCCACATGCTGTAATTTCGTGACTAACCAGCCTCCATGTGCATGTTGACTAGCCCGAATGTCCCGCATGACATCCTCGACCACCAAGACCTCGATTCCTCCCTGAACCTAGTCCCGAACCTCGGTTCCTCCATGAACCTAGTTCCTGTCCCGTCATCGACCACGTTCGCCCTCGAGCAACACCTACACATGAATAAACAAAACACAAATCCATACACAAATCCACGACTTGACTCAAAGTCAATCCATGCAACCACTCACACGAGTGCATTGCATCAAGCAAAATCATCATCATGCTATCACCAGCATATCAAACTATCATCTCAAATAGCACATGCACAAGCACCACACATGCCATAACCAAAATCACTTTGCAATGCCAATTTCATTACTTAGCCAATTTTTCAGCATATGATTTCACAATCTCCCCCTTGATGAAAACATTGGCAACACAATTTAGACTTAAACTTTGGCATTCACCTCACAAGAAAAATTTTAAGAAATTTTGTTTTAGAAACATAAAGCAAAGTGAAAAATCTCCCCCTAAAAAGAAGAAATAATCTCCCCCTAAAAAGATGAAAAATGAAAGATGTGTGTGAATGTGCAATATGTGTCCAAAATTCTCCTCCTTTGACAATGGATTCATCAAGAATACATAAGCGAAAACAAAATCTTTTTGTTTATTTTTAATTTGACTTTTTACGTACTGAGCATTATGAGTCATGCACAAATGTAACAAATTCATCACCAAATCATGCTATCAAAATTACTTGCACCCTCAAATCTACACATAAACAATGTAGAGTAAGCATAACTAGAAATTAAGTACTATTAACGATTTTTTTGCATGGCATGATCTCCCTTTCTCAACAATCTTAAAACCTGAAAATATTGAATTTTTGTGCACTTTATTTGTGCTTGAAAAACTGATTTATTAATTAATTGATTGCAACAATAACAATTGCAAGGAATTACATACACCATTAGCCTTACTTTTCAACCATGCCAAGCAATCACAAGCTTAAGGTTTCATGGTTTCGGTCATACACAACCTCTTCCAAGTTCATATCAAAGTGCAACGATATGCAGTCTCGTAAAGAAGAACACTATAAGAAATAGTGAAAAATTCGTGGGCCATAAACCCACGAATTTAGGCCAAAACCCACGAATTTAAGTTAAATTCGTGGGCAAACCGTCGAATTTAGTTCACGAATTTAACTCGACGAAATTAATCAATTGAATTCGTGGGTACCCATGAATTTAAGTTAAGTTCGTGGGTTTCTGCCAAGCCCACGAATTTAACTTATTAAATTCGTGCGCCAGGGATACCCACGAATTTAATCAGTTAAATTCGTGGGCTAAGTTGGCCCACGAATTTAATCTCTTAAATTCGTGCGCTATATTAGCCCACAAATTTAATTGTTAAATTCGTGGGCTCAGTAAACCCACGAATTTAATGGTTAAATTCATGGGCTCAGTAAACCCACGAATTTAATTGTTAAATTCATGGGCTCAAGAAACCCACGAATTTAACTGTTAAATTCGTGGGTTTTTAAAGGCTCACGAATTTATCAGACATTATACACAAATATATATATATATATATCCAAATGCATCACACTCAATACATATAACCATATCGATCACGCTTATATATATATATATATCGATATGATTCAACATAACCATCTTCACATTCAATCTTATTCAACACATCACAATAAGTCACAAAGTTCCACATAATGACATAATTAAACTGAAAGAAATCCTCATGATGGATCGCCTGCCGACCGAAATCAATCATCATATTCAGTCAACGGATTAATCACAGATGATAAAAAAATGTCATACAAGATTAACTGCAAACCAAATAGCTTCTCATAGTTCCCATTCAACTCCCCCTGTACAAGTCACATGAAACTAATTACGAACAGATTTGCTACAGCATTCAACTCCCCTGTACAAGTCACATGAAACTAATTACGCACAAATATTGGGTTTAGACTAAATAAATCAATATTGGGTGTCCGTGAGCATATCCCCCTCATCCTAAGATCCCAAACGCCATGTTAGAGGGTTTTCCCCTTCATGTCAGTGAGAGTATAGAAAACAACCACACATTGAGTGCATTAGACAAGGATACACAAACAACAACAATTGTAATGGAGGAACATGTTTCACGGATGCACCTCCACAGAGAAAATTGTCTAAGAATGTACCTGCGTGTAGAACACTGATGCATTTTGATAGTCATGTTTCTTAAATGGTTCATACCCTTGTCGTTTCAAGTCAGCCTTTCTCTTTTTGACAAAATTATCATCATAAGGAACTCGCAGTAACTTGAGTCAGACAGGTTTTACGCATGTAGAGAAGAAACAATACTCTTAACAAGAGGTTAAGGTGAAGTGAAATGATGCGAGAAACAATTTTAATAACAACAATATTTGAGAATCCCAGTTCTCAGTTGCTACGCCAGACAGAGAAATGTGCAATGTTTGAGAATCTTGCTTCCAAAGTAAGAGTGTTATTTAAGAAAATGAATTGGACTACCTATTCTTTTTAACATAAATAGTCTTACTGAATCACCATTTGAGAAAAATAAGTTATCAATGAAAGCATCATTCAAATAGATATTTCAGGAAGACAGCTTAGACAGCAATCTGGATGCAAGCAAACACAAGCACAGTCAGGAAACAGGAAAACATGGGCAATTCTTGATTTATTTAGTCTAAACACTGAATTCCTTATTAAACATGGAAAGTCCAAACCCACAATATTGGGTGTCCGTGAGCATATCTTTACCGGAAGGTTGGTTTTTCTATTTGCTGCCAATCACCTCTTAACTCTTTAAAACCGGCTTAAAACTAAGTCACCGAAATGTACAAAATTTCGGCATGACCTCTCTAGTAAATAGAACATCCACTTAGCAGACAAAAAAACATTTGCAGTTATAATATATATATCAATCTCTCAAACCAGAAGGAGACATTCTAGCAGATCCTTAGATAATCAATCACACATCCAACGGCAATTTGTAAACTACGCAATGACGTACAACACATTACAACCGCAATAGATACAATCCACATTCCATTACAATAAGTCCATCACAATAAGTCCATCACAATCTATCCATCACAACAAGTCATAAAGTCCAACAGTAATACACCAATCGAGCTCACAATGGAATTCATGCCTCGGGGTTGTTGGAGATGTGGGCGCTACCACCACCGCCGGCGCTGTTGAAGATGTCTTCTATGATGTCGTCGTTAGTACATGCTGGAGGGCGTGACCCAGAAACCTGCAAGTTCAAGACTAAGTTAGGTTGTGTTACAAGTAACATATCGTCGGTTTTTTTGTATAGTAACTAACTGGCAGTATCCAGTTCAGATTCATAATAGTAAAACTTCACTGGTGATAGCAAATTTTCTCTTTAACTACCAGATTCCACCCATCACAGTGCATATTTTTGTTGAACATTCCAATAGGAAAATTGCAATAGAAATGATAGTACCCTTTCTTCTGCAGAAATTAGCCCTATTTTTTCCCTAACTTGTCACATCCTAAAACAGGGAGTATATAAGATACAAAGAAAATGGGTAACAAACTAAAAAACAAGATGACCGAGGAGTCGAGCTTAACATATCTTTGCAAGAGAGAAAGTTTTCTTTTATGTTATACAATTGGCCTATTCCAAAGAAGAGTAACCTCACTTGTGAAAACATAGCTCAATGTAGAAAAAAGTAGTGTTGTATTCCTGGACAAAACATTAGTAGAAGTTCTGAAACCTCAATAGAGTTCTTAAATAAACAGAGCACAAAAACTGACTATACAACTACCTGAGGGTTTCCCTAAATATACCAATAGTAAAATCTCAACACTGTCTCACTAATGGTATCAACATATATACACATGACGATCTCCTGAAGTTTTATGCAGATGGACAAAATCATAAACTGTGATGGTATCCAAAGAAAGATAGCTTCATGGATCCAAACAGACATGGTGACTTCAATTAACAAAATACATACAAGTGAATAAACAATTACCTGTTACAGAAATGTCCACATAGCAAGAGAAAAGGAAGAGAGGCGTGATCACAGAACAACGATTATGTATTAAAGTAGTACAAATGAATATCTTTTACTGAACTGAAAGGAAAATTAAACGAAGAAACACTTGAATCCAACTGTTCAACATAGGATGGAGACGAAACCAGTTCACCAAGGCTGGCATAGATACATCAAAGGATTATATGGACGTGGTGGTGAAAAATAGCGGCAGTAGTATTCTTTTAAGCATGGCCACAACAATTGACAAACCTAGCTCGTTTCGCAAACTTAGAATGTTTTTGACATCCATACCTGTGGTGTCGTCTGAGGTGGCTGCAGGGCCCACGGGTTGAAGTACATAGGCATTTCTTGGCCTGGCATAGGTGGTGGGTACATGTCAAACGGGTTTGGAAGCTGGGAGCCCTGTAAGGCATAGATAGGTACATTATGCCACATATAAATCATTCGTTCAAATTTTGAATAACGAATTGAATCGATCTGTCTTTACCTGTGGTGCCTCTCCTCTGTAGGTGGTCAGATCTCGTGGAGTGAACATGTAGAAAGGACAAGGAGGTGGGAGCTCTGTGGATCATAGTTTGTGATATAAAGTATCTGAGAATAGAGTTTTTAAAAATAAAGAATGCATGAGAATTTCATATAACCCGAGGTGCATATCCTAGGGGTGGTGCCTCATCCCAAAGAGGGTTTATGAACGATGCCGGGGGAGGCTGAGCGCCCTGTGATGCTTCTCCTTGTGGTGGTGGCTGCATGTGCGGAACGTGATTTTACGAGTTAAGTGAATTAGAGAGTAATGAACTCAAGTATCTTTACCTGGGGCATAACAGGAGGGCGAAACACTGGCACGTTAGGTCCAAGAGATTGTGATAGTTGCTGCATATAGATTGTTTGTTAGATTTTAATCACAAATGTACAATTGAGCGATCTGTTTAAAGTTGAGATTGTACCTGCAGATACATTTTCATGTATTCTGAGTCTTCTCGGCTTCAGCGAGCTTCCTCTCGTGCTTGAGGAGACTCTTCTCGCGCTTGACGAGCCTCCTCTCGCGCTTGACGAGCCTCCTCCTGCGCTTGTGCTTCCCGTGCGAACCTCGACGAGCGAGCAGTATTCCCCTATGAGGAAACCGAGCCTCGTGGAAGACGATCGCAGTCCACAACTCCGTCCCCCATGGCCCACCTACAAACGATATATACTGAAATGTGACCATGCAACATTTTTGTTATTCATAGAGCGAAAACAATTAAAATCAGTTTTATTAATCTAACCTCCCATGCTTTAGGCCCTCCAAAGATGGTACAACGATCCACATCGACCGGCGCGGCCCTCCAATCAAACTCCGGCCCATGACGTTGTGTCATTTGTTCTGTATATGACGTATGCAAAACAGCATAATGGTGCTCCCGGATGTAAATTTGCACAAAACATATTGTGTCATTTATACTTACCATCCTCGCACTAGCCCCGTCGTCGCACAAAACATCCGGGTTCTGCGGATCCTCGCCTTGGTGCCCCCGGATGTAAACTTTCACAAAAGTGGGAGTACTCCCACTTTCAGCCTCCTACGGTGCAAAGTTAGAAACATAGTGACAAATTCACTAACAATTATAATACCGATACTTACCATGCATTGCTCTAGGCCAATGTGTCCATTTGCGCTGTACTTGTGCTTCCCCAATCTACTTCTTCTGTTCCCTCGATTTCTATTTGATTTTTCTTGAAAATCCTCCGACGCCCAGTACTGGCACATCCACCTCCAAGCCTCCTTGTCCTTCATTATCCAATCGACCGAGCTCTAGAGATACTCTTGTTCTGTCAGGTGTATCCTCCTCGCCTCTGGTCCTCTTCTCATGTTCACCTTCTTCACCCTCTTGTAAAAATTGATAATAGCTTGAATCCGTGCATTGCTGAATGAATCTCCGACAACCTTTTGTGCCGCCCTGTTGAAGACGCTTTTGGCCTTCTTCAAAGTGTTGTAATCATCTTCGTTCTCAAGCCGGAACCTCTCCTGCATATAATCACACATTGTCAAATTGTATTTACATTTAAAGTAATACTCAAATAGAGTAAATACATAACGCAAACTCACCTAGAAGCCAGCCAATCGCGCCTCGACATGTTTGGTTGTCTTCGCCTCCTTCCACGCTTCTCCTTCAACGCCCAGCTTCTTCCGAGGCCAGGCATGAATCTATCCTCACCGACTCAACCATGCCAGGGTAGTAGTAGCGGCCAAGGGCTCCTAGCACGGCGTTAACCTTTGTAATGTGGCCCGTCCCAGTCCAACCCGGCTCTTTCCAGTGCCTACAACAAAATACAAGACAAAGATGCATCAAAACAATAAGTTGTCACTTAGCTCATGCTAAAAGAAAATACATGAAAGATATAATCATTAATCGCTCCCGTGCGGCTCTATCAACCTCCTATCGGCGGGTTACATCTCGATTTAACCGAGACGGTTTTATTTAAACCTAAAATGCAAATCATTAGTTCATAGACATTACAATGTAAATATGGACATTAAATGATAATCCAATACTATGCATATACCTGATGGTACCCGAAGAAGACCCGCCCTCTTCAACTGGCTCTAAGGTTGCCGCCAACTCTACATGTGCCGCTGCCTCGGCCTCGGCTCAGATCAGATCTGTCGTCCCACCGCCACCACCCCCAACGACCTCCTCCTCGTCCGCCTCGCCCATGTCCTCATCCTCACATCCCACCTGCCCCTCGTCGTCAACCCCCACTTGCCCCTCGTCCTCCTGTGGCTGCTCCCACGCCAGTTCTCGTGCCTGCTCATCGAAGCACCTCTGGAGCTGCTCCTGCCGCTGTCTAATCTGCGCAGCCCCAGCAAATATGGTGCTACCGGCCGTCAAGCCCTGAGCATCAGAACCCCTGCTCCTCGACCTTTTGGAGGACGACCCGCTGAACTTGCCTTTAAGCTTGTCAACCTGATGCCTGAACATACTCATATGTTCAAATTTGACAAGAGTTAGTATACAGGTTTACAAATAATTTTCAATAACTTGCAAAAATGAATGAGACAACAATAACTTGTAAAAAAGTAGTTCAATGCCCGTGCATTTCTACGAAAAATAAAATTGGTAACGAAACATAAAGGTCAAGCAATAAAAGGAAAGCCGTCCTAAAATGGAGAGAGCAAGACCACACATAATGTTCTTACGTAGATGATTGTATTCATGGAATGCGAGAACATGCATCAAATGTACAAAACCACTACTTTAAGCTATAGTTTGCCCAGTTTTTCTTGAAGCCAAAACCGACAAGCAAAACAAAACTAATAAAAGAAACTACAATTGTCAATAATACCATCATGACTTTTGAGATCATAGGCCATTGCAATGCCATAATAAGTTCAGAAAACAATGCCCAGTCTTGTAAATCAAAGGATAATATAGCATGATAGGGCAGCATTGCAACTGACCATGGAAGAAATCACTCATGTGCGATAGTACATATAGATACATCTATAATCTAATAGGATAGAAGAAATCAATACAATCTGTGCTCAGATATTAAGATGGGAAACTTCACAACTGAATACGTAGCACGGATTTTTTTTACCTAAAATATTTCATGCAAAATACTACTGAGCAGGCTCCTTTAAGTTAAAAGATATCCAATCAACCCTGGAAAATTAAAACATAGGATGAGCAATAAGAACGTGGGTAACATGCTTGATGGCATTATTACACAGAGTACACAAAGAAATTTAGGATATACAGAAATGAATAGATGTGCAGGAGACAAACAATAGTAATATGGTATGGGCAATACCAGCACAAAGTCATTTTTTTTGGCAATCAGGATTTTGGATGCAATCACCATTCAAATTTCAGTAATTATTTATGCAAGTTACTTTCTAATGTTGGTCAATCAACTACCTGTGGTAGTTCCTGCAAATTTGTGCTACCATTAGTCAATGAGAGATAGCAGATGTTGAATTTTGTTTAGCTCAAAATCTATTCAAATTCATTTATATATGTCACTTATATCAAGTACCAACTATGAACTGAACTTGACGACCCAGCAGTTTATTTTCATCTTGGACACATTTTTCCATGATACAATGTGGATCATCGAAGAAGTAACATGTAAAATAGGCAATAAATGTAATATCCCCAAATTTTATATGTGAGTTGATTAAACAAATTAAATTATTTTTTTCTATTTGGGCCTAATTACCTCTAGCTAACCATTACTTTAATAGGCTGTCAATCAATTAGCTATTATGAATAGGCTTACTATTACTTAAAACATTTTGGATGTTGTGGTATACTGTTGAGAAGAACGGCTCATTTTGACATTGAAGATGCACTACAATATTTATGCGTTGTCTTTTCATTATGTTATGCTGCTACAGATGTTCAGTTCTGTCTCATCTTTGCAGGTAAATAATAATGTTGTTGTTCAGGTAAATAGATAGGTCTAGCTATCTACATGTGAAAAACCAATGACTTAACTTGGCATCGAAAGGGAACATTACACTGATCCATAGTAGAATTAATGCAAAATATGCCACATTTTTAGCTAGTACTATCAAGAATCCTATCTTTCCTCAATTTTAAGATTAAAACAGTAGATTTGCTACTTTTGCTAAAGGAAAGTTGCATTTGAATATCATTGACTCCACAGCTTGACAGTAGTCTCTACTGCCTAGAGTAAGGATCCAAAGGATATCTTTTATATATGTACTTTGAGAGGGGGAAACTGACACTCCTGGCAACCTATCAAATAATAAAGTAAGCATTCATAACATGGACAACACAAGACTGATGTAGTTAACCACATAGTGTCACTGTAGTGTAAATCTTACAGCTAAATGTTACAAGATGTTCACCTTGAGAGCTAAATCTTCATTAATGTTGGATCGATATCTAGCTGAGCCTTCTAATGGGTAGCTTCGGCTCTTAGAGAGGAAATTAGAAGTGTACAGTGTTGACAATTGTAATAGAACATCTGATATCAAACAGGTCATTCCACTTCCACTCATCAAACTGTCAAGGGTTTCAGCTTCGTCAAGCACATCTTACAAAATATATATATCAAAAGTCGTCGGCGTCGGAATCTGCTTCTACGACTCGTATTTCATTGAGATGTGCTTGAAAACGTGCAATCCTTACTGACTTTTGAGGGCGTTTTTGTGAAGGGCCTGGTTCATCTGTTATTACGTCTATGGCATCGGTAGGTAATTGATCGAGTCCTGCCCCGTCGGAGACAAGGAAAGAATCCCCCATAGCTTCTTCTTGATATACATCACCCACATCATCTTCTACGTTGCTTCCCACATACGAAACATCCCAAGGAGGATATACTTCAGGGTTAACATTAAATACAACCCACCAAGCCTTCAAGCTACGGTGAGGATAGCTCAGGCAGTACACCTGCTCAACCTGATGTGCAAGCACAATGTTATTAATGTGGCCCTGAAGCCGCGAACTGTGCTTCACCTCCACCATCTCAAAGTCATCGACACGTGTGCCGTTGTGTGGATCGAACCAATGGCAATCAAAAAACACAACCTTCAGTTCTTTGGCACCCTCAAAGGTATACTCAATTATGTTTTGTACAATGCCGTAGTAGTCTAATATATCACTGCTAGAATCGGATGACGCTAGAGTACTCATTGTTTGAAGTGGCCGCAAGTGGACGGCTAGCTTCTAATTTCATTGCTCAAAACGAAACCCGTTCACATCATAGCGACTATAGCTCCTTGCCGTCACATCACCATGTGAGAGCTGTCGGAGATCCTCAGGGACGGAGGCATCACGCATACACTATATAGCAATATGCATCACTGTTAGTCTAATATTAAGTTACTACAACAATTCATTTAAAAAAAAGAATAAATACTCAAATTACATGCTGACGGAACCATTGCACGAAGCTTGGGCCGCCTTTCAACCCATCACAACATAGGTTATCCAATTGCTTAGTTGTGGGTTCTCGAGTTGACTTCCAATTTTCTTTGTCAAACACTCTGTGTCATTTATTCCCGGGTTAAAAAGGACACTACACTGGAATGTTCAAAACATAATTCAAAAAGTCACTCAAAATATTTTTCAACTTCTACCATGTTAGTGAACATGTAAAGCATGGCCAGGTTCTACTCCTCATACTCAACATGGTGTGCAATGTACGACCCAACAGGTTGACCCTTGCATTGAAAAAGCTTAAGTTTGCACAACGGTTCTTCTTCCGTGGCACGGTACCGATTCGTAGGGGCACTCACGTTGTGCTTGAGTGCGAAATACTTTGTTGAGAAGTTTGTGATCTCTTTACTTGCATAAGCCTCTGCGATACACCCCTCTACCCTTGCCTTGTTGTGCACTGTAGCTCTAAGCTTTTTCAACTCCCTTTCTTGACTATACATCCATCTGAATTGCGCAGGACCTCCAACCATCGCTTCCCAAGGCAGATGCACCAGCAGATGTTGCATCACATTCATAAAACCAAGTGGGAAAGTTTTTTCCAACTTGCATACAAGCAATGGAATTCCCTTCTCTAACTTCTGCATCAACGTCTTCGAGATTTCCTTAGCGCATATCCGCCTATAGAAGTAATTGAGCTCGGCTAACATCCTCCACAACTCATTATCAAAATAGCCATGAAACATTACCGGAACAAGTCTTTCCATGATAATATGGTAATCATGACTCTTTAACCCGCTTAGCTTATCGGTCTTGACATTCACAACTCGCTTTATGTTAGATGCATAGCGATCGTGAAACTTTAGAGTTTTCAACCACCTCAAAATCTGTTTACGGTCTTACGGCTTCACACAAGATGGAGCTCGTGGCGGCTCTCATTTCCATTTAAACCAACTTTAACCTCGAGCCACACCTAGCACAATGATCACCCATGTCTTTCCTAGCACTCACGTTATCCTTTGTTTTGTCGGTTACATCAAACACCATGCTTATGATGCTTTACGCCACATTGCGCTCTTGGTGCATCAAAATCTATGTTATGCACAAAGCTTTCGCGTAAGGTAGCTCCCAAAGAAAATAAATATGAGTCGGTTGTGCTCCTTTCCATAACCAGTGAAACCCACTTCCATAGATCATACAAGCCGACTATGCCATTCAGCTATCTCCTCTCCTGTGAGTCGCTTCAGCGGCCCTTTTTTAACTTTCTTTCCTTTTCGAAATGCTTTGGCATCGTTCCTGAAAGGGTGCCTCGCCGGAAGCCACCGTCGAAGGCAATCGAAGAATGTGATCTTTTTATCGTGCATGAGCCTGAATGCATCAGAGTCAGCCATACAAATTGGACAACACAGGCGACTATGAACACACCAGCTGGCCCAAATGCCATATGCCAACAAATCATGGACCGACCATAGGTATGCGGCTCGTAAGGTAAATTCTCTACCAGCAACGCTGTCGTATGCCTTTTCCCCTCGCCACAACTTTTTCAGCTCGTCAATTAAGGGCCGCATGAACACATTGAGATCCTTCCCTAGATGCTTAGGACCTAGAATGACAAGAGCAAGGACTATGAACCCCTCTTTCAAGCAAATCTCAGGTGGAAGATTGTATGGCATGATGAAGACCGCCAACAAGAGTAGGGCTAGCGCTTGTCTTTGAAGGTGTGAAACCGTCCGTGGACAAACCAAGACGGACACTCCTAGGGTCGCTTGCAAATGCAGGATCGAATCGGTCCAATGCCTGCCATGCCTCGCCATCAGACGAATGCACCATCATATTCGGGTCTTGGTCCTCACGTTTATCTTCTTTGTGCCACCGCATATGTTTCGCTATTTCTTTTGACATGAATAGCCGTTTATGCCTATCCGTGATCGGCACGTACCGAAGCTGTTTAGTCGCGACTTTTGTAATCACTGATACCCCTTCCTCATCTACCACCTCAACTAATCTACACTTACCGCAATGCATACAATGAGTATCCTTGTCATGATCCTTCCAGTACAGCATGCAATTATTCTCGCACACATCAATCTTTTGGTAATTCATCCCGAGGTCGGCCATCAACTTTTTCGATTGGTACAAATCCTTTGGCATCTTGTGGTTAGGCGGAAGGACATCATTCATAAGTTCAAGCAAAGCGTTGAAGCATTTGTTCGAAAAGTTGAACTTCGACTTCATCGACATAAGCCGTGTAACCGCCTGCAGGACGGTCACATTGGTCAAGTCATGCAGCTTCTCATCCGAGGCGTCAAGTAGCCTATAAAATTCCTTAACCTCCTCCGGCTGTGACCCCTCCCCCGAGTTAAATTCAATCCCCCTGCCAAGATCATCCAGCATCTCTTCAATCCGGTCGTGATCCTCCCCATGGTCCGACTCAATGGCCTGCCCTGCGGCCTCTCCATGACGGTGCCACACCAAATAGTTAGGCATGAACCCGTTTTTGCAAATGTGATACTGCACTATATCCTTGTTTGTAGTAGCTGTTATTCTCGCGAGGGTACACGGCAATACACATATTCAGCTCCTCCAATAATGCTTGCTTCAAGAAAGCATCCGTGATCTCGCCCCCATTCCCTTGAGTGCCCTCACCACTCCTCCATCCGTCATACATCGCCCTTCGATCGTCACCCATTCTCAAAGCTAAACAAATGAAACGATGTCAATGTACGACCGTGGCTTAGGTGACAAAGACAACCCTGTTAGGAAAGATGTGTTCTAAACCCACCCAAGAATGGAGGCCGTTGCATGCGACCTGTGACATGCGCTATGAACCGAACGAAATTTCGGCAGCATAACCCCGATGTTCTCCAAATGCACGCCTGATGCTGGTACGTCGGAGAACAACAGGGTTATGCGGCCGAAATCACGTTCGGATCACTCGCACGTCACAGGCCCCATGCAACAACCAACATTCTCGGGCTGTCCAAAATACGCTAGACAATTCTGGAACCGCGCACCTCACAAGCAAATGTGAGATGCGCCGTTCCCGAACGGGTGACACCTAGGCTCTCTACTGTTCGACGCAAACCCACGAATTTTTCACTAAGGATATAAAAGTTGTTGAAAGAAATATTCCATGATGGACAAGTGCACAAACATTCTCAGGATCGCCAAAGACAATTAACTTTATTCTAGTTGTGCAAAATATGTTGATATTTTGGTTGTATCCAATAAAAGTTTCTACATGGAACAATTACAAGCTATGATCCACAGCTCATATTAAATTAGACAATAAGAAAGAGGCCAATCATGCACCAATGAAATAACACCTTATCAGGATCAAAGAAAATGTGACAGAATTCATAGTATCGAACAACATGGACATGACCAAGGGTTACTTAAATCAGAATTTATCATTTGAACATCACTAGGTTCAATTCTAAATTCACACAATTTCAGGCATTAGAGCACCAATATCTTAGAAATTTGACTTCTATTGTTCAAAGTTTCAGAAAGCTGCAAGGTAAAAAGCCTTGAAGAAGTAAACCTTCATCTCACTAATACTTTATTTTTACCTTCTAAGAAGCTCAACCACAATACCTCATGATACTTGGACATATGCCAACATGTATGAAATACTTTAAAGTCCTCATGCTAGGTTAGGATGATTGAGTGTACTTAAATCAGGACCCTACATTTGAGCATTATGATAAATACATAACATTTTGTTCTGAAAGCCCCACATTATATATTTTATAGACATCAAGTGCAAAGTCATTCATGTAGTTAAAACCCAAGACTTAATGATCCTAACAAATCCAAAACTATTATCAATTTATGCTACAACAGAGGAGAAAACAACAATGTTAAACATTTTAAGTACTCTCGTCCCATCGGTTGCACACCTGAATTAAGCATTAATATCGAATGGAATACCAAAATAGACACTTAATATCGATGCCATCATCCAAGGAGTTGATCCACAAGGCAATAGGGCAAATCAAAATTACATTTGCAACACAAATGCAAAAGCAATCTTTTCTTGGATGATGCCGATTCACAATTTGACAACAAAGACAAAAAGCAATCTCTTCATATTTACACACTACCAAGCAACATCCTACCATTTCCAAGAAGCATTTGACAACATCAAACCATGAAAGCTAGCATTTCCATTTCACCTTTTCATATTTACACACTAGTGACACTTGTAACACCCCCAAATGCCAACCGCGCCACGGATGCTACCAAAACCATAAATAACACTAGCGGAAAACAACCCTAAAGCATTTAAAGCTTAGCGGGCTAACTAGAAAAAAATTTCGCCATGACCTCCCCTAATGATCTAGACATCCACTCAGTAGACAAAAGATTACAGTCATCCAACAAGCATCATAACATATTACCTACCAATTCATAGTCATGAGCTAAAACCTAGGAGCCACCACAAACTTTTCACAAACGATAATTAGACAAAAGCAACCAAAAGGAATTACCTTGCTCAATTGCTCGTTGCTTGCACTACCGAGGGCCGAGCCGGAAGTCGAGGAGCCGAGGAGCCATGGAGGTCCCGAGGAGGAGGACTAGAGCCGGTGAGGCCTGAGGAGGAGTCACTGCCCACCATGGAGGACGAGCCGCCCGCCAGTTCTGGAGGAGAGCGCCGACCGGGAGAGAGTGGTCGGCGAACTGCGATCTGAGGGACGGGGAGAGGCGGGTCGGGCGTCGATGTGGTACTGCATGGGACGGGGCGGGCGTCATGGGGGTCTAAGCGGAGGGTGGGCCAATGACGACGGGCAATGCGGCGTGGGGGTCCAGGGGGCGGCGGGTGGGTGCAGGCGAGGGGGGCGCGAGACGGTGGGCGATGGCTCGGCGGCAAGCGAGCGAGCGCGCGGGCGGCGGCGGCAGGTGACTAGGTGAGAGCCGATCGAGCAAAGAGAGAGAGCTAGGGTCAAGGAGACGCGAAGAGAGAGAGAGGGAGATGCGCGGGCTGGGGTTAACACAGCTGTTAAATTCACGGGCTACGTGGCCCACGAATTTACTTAAAGTCGTGGGTATTTACTTAAATCGACGAATTTAAATTATAAATTCGTGGGTGTTTTTTTGGCCCACGAATTTAATTAAATACGTGGGTTTTTTTTGTAAACCGATGAATTTGAATATATAAATTCGTGTGTTTTTGTTTGGCCCATGAATTTTAAAAAACCCATGAATTTTTCACTGTTTCTTGTAGTGGAAGTGCGATAGTACATAACCTTGTTCTTGCATTTATCAACAATCACTCTTTGAGCTTTAGCACTTAACTTTCATATTTTTAGCACTTTTTGAGTAGGATCAAGATAGCCAAGAAAGTTCAACCATGACACAATTTAATTCAAGTTATCATTCTATTTAAATAGTCATGTCATAAACTACACCATATATGCATAAACATGAAGTTGCAAAGACCTTGTAGTATAAACATGGCTTCAAATGACATATGTATATGAAATACAATGCTCAATACTTTTTCATTGTTTTTTTTTGTTTTTCATTTAAGAAATACACAAAATAAAAATTATGTTACAAAATATTACAAAAACTTCAAAAACTCCCCCTAAAAAATAACCCATCGGATGAACCAACCCAAGTTCTCCCCGAATAAAAGAAAAACGAGAAGAAGACAAAGGTTTAGTGAAAATGTCTGCCAATTGATGTTCAGCATCCACACGATGAAGCACAATATTTCCCTTTTCTACATGATCTCTAAGAAAGTGAAATCTGATCTCAATGTGTTTTGTTCTAGAATGTTGCACAGGGTTCTTAGCAATGTATATTGCACTAGTGTTGTCACATAAAAGAGGAACACTATCCAAATTAACCCCATAATCTTTAAGTGTAGCTACTATCCAAAGAATTTGAGAACAACAACTAGCAGCAACCACATATTCAGATTCAACAGTTGATTGTGCAACAGAAGATTGTTTTGTAGATGACTATGCAATAAGAGAATTACCTAAGAAGTGACATGAGCCAGATGTACTTTTTTTTATCAATTCTACAACCTCCAAAATCAACATCAGAAAATACTCTTAAACTAATGCATGAGGAAGAAGAAAGCCATATGCCAAAGTCTTGAGTACCATGGAGATACCTGAAAATCCGCTTGACAGCTTATCGATGTGAAATACATGGGAAAGCTTGAAAGCGAGCACACAATCACACAGCAAATTGAATATCCGGCCTTGCTGCAGTGAGATATAACACTGAACATATCATGCTTCTATATTCGTTTTGATCAACCATCTCACCATTTTCATCCAGATCAAGTGTGCAAATGCCTCCCATGGGTGTCACACGATTGGCTTGCAGTTTTCCATCCCAAAGCGACGAAGCAAATCTTTTGTATACTTTTTTGATGAACAAAAGTACCTTCCTTCATTTGTTTGATTTGCAGTCCCAAAAAGTAAGTTAACTCACCCATCATCCTCATCTCAAATTCCTTTCTCATGGTTTCTGAAAACTTAGACACTAAAGCATGAGAGGAACCACCAAAGATAATATCATCAACATAAATCTGAACGAATAGTTGATCATTGCCTTGCTTGAGTAAAAAGAGAGTTTTATCAACTTTTCCCATTGTAAACCCCTTTTCAAGTAAAAAGGTTTTTAGCCTATCATACCATGCTCTAGGGGCTTGTTTTAATCAATACAAAGCTTTTGACAATTTGAACACATGATCTGAATACTTGGGGTTTTCAAAACCAGGTGGTTGCTTAATATATACCTCCTCATTAATATAGCCATTTAGAAAAACACTTTTCACATCCATTTGATACAATCTAAAACCTTTAGATGCAGCAAATGCTAAAAGAATTCTAATGGCTTCCATGCTAGCAACAGGAGCAAAGGTTTCATCAAAATCTAAACCTTCAACTTGAGTAAATCCTTGAGCAACCAATCTAGCTTTATTCCTAACAACAATACCATCCTCACTTTGTTTATTTTTGAAAACCCATCTAGTTCCAATTATATTAAAATCAAGAGGTGGTGAAACATGTTTCCATACTTTATTACGCTCAAAATTCTCTAATTCCTCATGCATGGCATTGATCCAAGATTCGTCTGTTAATACATGCGATATATATTTGGGTTCAAAAGAAGCAACAAAAGCAGAGTGAGCATGAGAATTAGAAGCAATAAACCTGGATCGGGTGACTCTCTCATTCCAATCTCCAATCATCTATTCAGGTGGATGTCTCTTTTGAATGCGCAAAGGAGCTATAACTTTAGAAACTTCTCCTTCTTTATTTTCAGCATGTACAGAAGATGTTGTGGCTTGAGGATGCTCAGTTGTAGGTGATGTAGTGGTAGGTGCTAAAGGTGCTACAGCTGGTTGTGCAATAGGAATCAACACTTCGTCCTCAACATCATCATTATCATCATCATCAACAAAGATACTCTCCCCTGAACATATGCATCTGTACCTGCATCAATTGAACTAGTGCCTGGACTAGCCTCTCAAAAGTAACTTCACAGGTTTCTACAATTTTGTTAGTCTCCAAAACAAGTGCACGACAGCCACGTGTATGAGCAGGATATCCAAGAAAAATTACCATCAGTTGATCTAGCTTCAAATTTGTCAAGATTTCCAGATTTCAAGACAAAGCATTTGTATCTAAAAACTCTGAAATAAGATACACTAGGCCTATGATCAAAACGAAGCTCATAAGAAGTCTTGCCTAGCTTCGATCTCAAAAACACTCTATTTGAAACATAGCATGCAATTGAAATTACTTCAGCCCAACACTTCCTAGGAGTGTGTGATGTTCATCTAGCATAGTCCTAGCCATCTCAACCAAAGTTCTGTTTTTCCTTTCAACTACACCATTTTGTTGAGGCACTCTCGGTGAAGAAAATTGGTGATCAATTCCTTTCTCAACACAAAAGTATCAAAAGAAGAATTTTTAAACTCAGATCCATTATCACTTCTGATAGCTCTAAGTGCTCCTAGGTGATCAACAGATAATATAATAACAAGACTTCTAAAATGACTAAAAGCCTCATCTTTAGATACCATAAAATAAACCCAAGAGTATCTAGAATAATCATCAACAATAACCAGTATATACCATTTGCCTTCAAAAGATTGAACACGAGAAGGTCCAACCGTGTCAAGATGTAGTAGATGTCCTGGAGCGTTTGTCATCACCATGGTAAGAGGTGAATGTGAACCTACAGTCATCTTACCATGTCTACAAAAAGAGCATACTAAATCGCTATCACCCTAAAGCTTAGGCAAGCCACGTATCAGGTCTAACACACTTACACGAGTAAGATGATCAAAACCAACGTGATCAAGTCTACAGTGCCAAAAGAATAAATCTTTAGAAACATTGGCAACTAGACACCTATGCTTAGAAGAAGGTGATACATCAAAATCAGCTTTAAATACTCTTCCAAAGCGAGAAATCCTGAACACAAGATCACCTGAAACATCTAAAACTTTACATTCATTTTTCTTGAAACATACTTCAAGATCTTCATCAATCATTTGTGAGAAAGAAAGAAAGTTGTATTTCAAGTCTTCAACCAGAGCCACATCCTTGAACATAAACTTGTCATTTACCTTCACTGTACCTTTTGCCACAACAGGAGTGGAAGATGCATCTCCAAAAGTAATACTTTTAGCACGAGATGCACGAGTGAGAGAGGAGAACCAATTTTTATCATCGAACATGTGGCGTGAGCATCCAGAATCAACTAGCCAAATGTTCTCCTTCCTCGCGCGAGAAGCCTACATAAAAACAGAGAATGTCGAGGCCTCAGTACTGGGGTTAGAAATAAGATGTTTAGGAATCCAGTACTGAGACACAGGACGAGTAGGCACAACACGAGTATGCTTTTTCACAAAATCAGATTTGTCCATTCCCGTGTTTCTTAAAACACTACTAGAAATCTGGGCTTTTGCCACGAAACTTTTTACAACACCATAAATATTGTTGCATTAGAGTGGTGTTATTGCCTCGATTTGGAAAATTGTGGCAATACGTTCAATATATTACCATGATTTAATGTGCGTTATGATATTGTGAACTCTTGTGGCAAAAGGTTGGTCGTATTGCAACAAAAAATAAAATCATTGCATTAAATAAGATTTTATTGCCACGGATAAATGTTGTCGCTATAATATTGTTTTTCATGGCAAATTTTAATTTTATAGCAATGATTTATTTTCTGTTGCAATAACCACTGCGTGGGCCTTCTCGGTCTTGGAAAAAAAAGCAGTAGTGGAGATAGACACCGGTCTGATCCAGCCCACTGCGTCTCCAACGAACGCGCTGAAGCCCGACCTGTGTAGCTCTCTTTGAGCCGCATCTTCTCTCCCTGCTCTTCCACGCACAATTCTGAGTCGTCCCTTCTTCATGTCTTCTCCGCACCGCGCCCCTGCCCGGTTGAATCGGCGAGCCGCCGCACCCCTACGCGCTCCAAACAGCCATCCCCTGCTCCAATCGCCGCCGCCCTCCCGCTGCCAACTGGTCCTCCCGCTGCCACCCGGTCCTCCCACCACGGCCCTCCCGCCGCCACTCGGGCCTCCCACCGTCGCCCTCCTCCGCCTTTGGGCCCCGTCACCGCCCGAACGGCGCCCGGGCCTCCCGCCCTTTCGGGCCTCTTGTCGCCGCCCTCCACCCGCCGCTCGGGCCTCCCATCGCCGCCGCCCTGGGCCTCCGTCGTCGCCGCTTTCGTGTTTATCGCACTTGGTAGAATCTTTCACAGTGATTCAAAATATTCAAAAAAGTTATCATTTCAGTTGGTTCTTAGGAGACATTCTCTAGCCATACAAGATAACACTTTTTACTCAAGATCATATAGAGATAGTTCCAAAGGATCGATAATTTATTGTTCTGATAAAACAGAAGAAGAATCAAAAATAAAATTGAGCTAGAACCAAAAGAAAAGAAAAGGTAAGTACATGCTGTGAATAACAGAGATAGCATAATATGGAAGAAAAGATCGAAGAGCATCTAGAAGATTTGGGCAGACTTCCTAGAAAATGTGAGCAACACCACTAGTAGCCTTCTATGGGGTAGAAAATTAAGAAGGTGGTGTGGTAACATCAGGGCTCAAGCTAGGCAAAGGACAGCCTTCTATAGTTAACCCTTGCTTAGCAGCCAATTTAAGAATCTGTTTCTGGTTTAGCCCTGCTCCGTAGAGAATGTTCCACAAGTTCCTCATTGCTTCCCTCTCATTGCTACGCAGGAAGGAGTTGGACAGTTTGTGAGTAATTTCTTGCTATTTGATTGATAAGCCTTGAAAGCATGTCACATGTTGATAGGAGTTGGTTGCATATGGATAAGGCATCAGATGAGTGGCAACAAGGATTCAAGGATTTTATGGAAATTACATTTGGAGGCACCTCTAAAGGAGAAACTGCTCCCCATCCTTGTTCAAGATGCCGTAACATGTCCTACAGAACGTAGTCCGAGGTCCAAAGCCATTTGATTACCAGAGGGTTTGATGAAAGTTCCATCCAAGGGGAAGACCATGGCGATGATTCAGATGAGGACAACACTGAAGGACTTGGCGCAACAGGCGATGGTGCTTCAATCAATGATCTGGTTTCCACACTGATCAGGGGTGCTATAAATGGAGACATCATAGGTAGTAATGAAGAGCCAAATGAACGTGCTAAAAAATTCTTTGAATTGTTAAAAGAGGCTGAGAAGGAATTGTACCCGAGTTGCAAGGAGGCTACTAAGATATCTTTCATTGTCGCTCTCTTCGGATCAAGTGCATGTTTGGTCCGAGTAACAGTGCTTTAGCGGCCATACTTCACCTGTTCTCACTTGTGCTCCCTGAAGGCCACTGCATTCTAGACACTTTGGACATAGTGTGAAAGGTTGTTCGTGATCTTGGCCTTAACTACCAAAAGATACATGCATGTGTCAATGATTGTGTGCTATTTCGAAAGGAATATGAGGACATGGATACGTGTCCAAAATGTGGTGAGTCTAGATGGAAAATGACTGCTTCCGCTGACAAGGATGAGGCGAGTGGTAATGGTTCAGCCAAGAAGCGTGTTCTATGTAAAATCCTACGGTATTTCCCTGTTATTCCTCGTCTACAAAGGTTATAAATGTGCTACTGATGGTTTCTTTAATGGAACCAGGTCATCAAGTTTGATGGCCTTTTGATCTAAAAAACATACACCAATTATATTACAATTCTATTTCTCCACAAATACAGAACAAGTACACACTGTCAAACATAGCTTTTGTCCTTCATTTTGATCTGCCCATGTCAAGCATAACATGTCATGGAGCTGTTGACAGATTCAAGGGAACATGTTGTTCCCCCCTGATGCTTGCCTACTGAAGGCACAGTTAAGCTACCCCCAATCGATAGAGAAGGCAGCAGTAATTGTGACTGAAGAAGATCAATCGACAGAGAAGATAGTAGATCAATGCACAACTTCTCTTGTAGCGCAGTAGATCCATGAGGTGCGTTGGTTTCTTTATGCAGCTTTGCTCTAGTTTCTGAAATAAGAGCAGAACACCTTCAGTGAAATCTGTTAAGTCAGTTCTCGTGTATTCAGTCAAAGTAAAAAAGGCTTAGCTCAAAACACATAAAACTCAAACAACAAAAGAAAATTGTGCTATAAAATCAAACATCTATTTCTCCCGATTACACAAGTTTTTATGGTTTCTCCTCTAACATGAATTTAGGCATTCATAATATTAAAACAAATTTAGAAATGATATTCTTGGTATACGTCCCGAAAGATCTGAAAATAAATGATTCAAGACCGAGCATCGTCAAGCTCAAGGCCGGACAGAAGCTCCCCGAGCTGTCCCCTAAGGACTGCAAGGGCATGGCTCTCAATTGCCTGGAGGCGTCCCTAGATGTGGACATCAAGAACGGCGCCCGCATGATGGTGCTTAACACCCAGAACTTGCCCATGCAAGATAGAGTCTCCAAGTTCAACATGACCGAACTTTATAAGTGAATTACCCTATGGTCACTTATGTTCCTAAACCTATATATAATCACGTTGACATACTACTTACTAGTGGCGGATCTAGGATTTTAAGTTAGGGTATGCCAAGTTAATACTATAATATACAATTCGGTAAAATCCAATGAATAATTTGGTAAACAACTACAAATGTTGTCGAGAAATTCGGTATACGAGTATAAAATAACTAGAAACATGATAATACAAGTATAAATTACAATATAAATAGTTTGAACATTTTAAGTATGAAATATGCATAAAAAAAACTTACGCACCTACAATAGTTCAAAGAATACAACATTACTTCTTGTCCTTCTCGTCTGGCCTCCACCTTCTAATAGCCATGAAACTCTTGATTATATCATTTTCATCAACTTGGAAGAAAATATCTCGCTCAATAAACGTTTCCGGAAAAGAGATGCAATGTTTCCAAAAAAGAGATGAAGCAGCAACAGCCTTCTTTGCTTCTCGTTTTGCAATGTTTCTGGAAAAGAGATGAAGCACCAACAGCCTTCTTTGCTGCATGTTTCCGGAAAAGAGATGCAATGTCTCCATTCCTCTTCATAATTCAATAACTCTACAAACAAAAAAAGTAATGCATCAACAAGCAACTGTCTAGTCTCTAGCAAAGTAGCAATTATATTTGTTTGTACTCTATAAATCAACTAGCAGTCTTGTACTCAAATCACATGTAGGATTGATATACACTAATACAGCAATCAGAGGGGGGGTGAATGATTGCGTCGAAGCTAAAAATTTTTTTTATTGATTCTCAAATCACCCCTAAACAAATTATAAAAAACGGTTTCGATTTCAGCAAAAACAGACTGACATATGTTAACTAAAATAGTAATTTCCAAAGATCCAACCATTTGATTGATGTTAAATTTTAACTGTATAAATTAGATTCAATTTTGAAACTAACCCAATAAGAATCAGCTCAATCGGATCTACGGATCTAAAGTTATGACCTTTACAAGCTGACTGTATAAGATAACAACGACATTATAGACTGTATTAGGCCGAATCTACTTACCCACTCAGGATCGAATATCCAAGGTCAACGGGACTGAACTTTTTAAGTAAATTACCCCAAGATCACTTATGTTCCCAAACATATATGGTCAAAAAAACATATGTGCATTGTATAAGGTATACTAGAACTTGGTAAAATAAATTGCAAAAATAAAGTGTGAATCAAAGCATGTATGTGAGCGTCGACGACTGTATTATGTTTCGAAAAAAAATTATTTTCTCATATTCTAATTCTTTGCATTTTAGCTCCGGCCTTTCTTTCCCTCCTTTTTATTTCGATTTTCTACGATATTTTGTCTTGCCAAGCATCTCCCTCCATTTTTTCCCATCCGAGCCCCCCCCCCCGATTTGCCGCCCTCCCGCTTACACTTTTCGTTCTGCGTTGCCCAGCGCCGCCAAACTCGTGCGACAAAACAAATCTCCAAAGCTACTTCCGAATCGGATCCTGGGATCGTGTACTCCCCGGTAAAATGAATTGGTGATCTCGCCCTCGGCACTGGGCACCAACGCGACGCCGGGGGGACTTCTCCGAGGGGCACGTCACGTCTCCTTCCCTACTTGCAATCTTCGCCCACACAGGTTGCCCTCATCGTGCGACGTCCGGCCAACCGCACAAGCCGCGTCGTGATCGCTGGACCTTCATCGCACTCACCGGTGTCGAGTTGGCTCCGTCGTCAGAGTTGGCTCCGTCAAGTTGATGCATCTGGGGTATGGTTTTCCCTTTTCTTCACTCCTTTTTGCTTGTATAGGCTCACCAGTTAGAAGGACAATTAAACACCAGTTCGATCTATATGGTTTTGTGCGTTGAATGCTGTCTTTAACTGCTGTTATAGATTATTATTTTCCTCTTAAATTCACCAGGACAGACGAATAGAAGATGGTTGCCAATTTGGACTAGTGAACAGTGATTGTGAAGGGTGAAGAGATAAATTAGTGAAACTTTTCATCTTTGCTAAATATGTGCATTAGGGAGATAAGCCTTCCAGATGCTGATGTCACTGCCACTTCTAATGCTTTATAAGTTATATCGTTTGATAACGCATTAAGACAGTTAAAAAGATTTTCATATTCCAAGGCCTGCAAAAGAAACTTTTCAGCAATAGTATATTGCGATTAGAACACAGGGAACATGTGAAACTAACCATGTTTTGATCATGTAGATCAATATGTCTGACTATATGTGGTATTTTTATATTATCTGATCTGAATGCATGTGCGGATTTGACCAATTCTTGAAGTTTTCCTCTGTTGTGACAGGGCCGATTCATATATACTGTTCATTTCTTACTGTAGAAAAACAACTTACTTGACAATTGCACGATAGAAACAGGCTCTAGGGAGGCACCAGTCGAGCATGTATGTGAGCCCTCTGTTGTATTGGTAGCATAGATACTGTTCTCTGCTTGTATTTTCTCCCGATCTGCTCTGATGCACTTCCTCTTTCTCCACTCTCTACTCCACTGATCTCTGCTCTGCCACCCTCTACCGATCTACTCTCTTCTCTAGTGCTGACCTCTATAATTTGCTGTTTAATGCATGCCTTTATGTTTGCCTGATGTTGCCCAGACAATCATTAGGTGACATCCTAATCGACTAGTGGACAAGGCGCCTGTTAGGTGCCATGATCGCCTAGTGCACCATGACAACCATGAAAATAACAGTGGGCCATCTTCAGTTCTTTCTTAGATTATGTTTATTCTCTCTTTTCTGCTACTTTTCAGATTAATCTGGCCTGCTTCTGAGCTTCAACCTGATAGAGTTTGTCCAGTAGAAACAACTTCTCAAGCTTATACCTGAAGAGCCCACAGATTGCTAGTTGCAAAGCAGTTCAATGTGCAGCAGGCTAACAACTATTATGAGCTATTAAGCACCCTTAAGTGATCCTATTTCCCATATATGAGATGACTCTGTTGCTCTCCACTTTAGATTTTGAGAACAGATCAAAATTACACCATAAATATGCCACGCATTGCTTGTCCAATTGAGCATAGGATTAAAGTGACCTACCCAGTTGCTGTTGTTTTCTTTCAGCTGAATGATTTTCTGTGATCACAGATTCATTTCCAGCCTTGATTTCTTCAACGGTTGCCTCCAGTTGAGAGCGCTCAACATCTGAATTCAGGTTTCCTTTCCTGCTCAACATCTGATTTCTTCAACGGTTTCCTTTCCTGCTCTAACTGGTTTGATTGGTAATTGGCAACATTGCAACAACAAAGTCATGATGAGTAACAGCTAATTTTCTTGTTGAATGCATTATATACTTCAAATACTATTCATTGTTGCATTATTACTGCATGTTGTCTTACCTCTTTGCAGCCTTGTTTCAGCAACTCAGGAAGGTCTTGTGAACTGGAACATGACTATTGAGAATGGTGTTGGTCCTGCTGTCATTCGTGTTGCAGCGCCCCCCATTTTTGATCCACCCCATGGTGGGTAAATTCACCCTCCAAAAGCAATCCACCATTTGAAATTGTTTTGTTTTGTCATTTCTTGGTCTAACATAATTAGACTAGCATCTAGACATGTGTGTTGCAGCTATAATATTTACCTGGATGTAATACATACTAAATAAATCAAAGTTTGGGTACCCAGGGAGAGATTACTTGTTCTATAAGAAGCGATGAAATTATAATGTTATGTAATTCAACTAATTTTAAAATATATTTTGTAGGCTAACTAGTGAGAGTTGGACTTTACTATTTCAGTGTGAGGGGGCACCTGCAGGAGAAGAATTCCATGAAATGGATATGGATAGAGCTAATATCTCATTTTACAACTTGATGTGTTTGAAATCAAAGTTTGGGTACTCGAGGAGAGATTACTTGTTCTATAAGAAGCGATGTGGTAGGGATGTCGCAACTCTTGAGCCGATTGATTTTGAACATGAAGCACTTAGAATGGTAACAAACAACGAGGCGAGAGGAAGGTTCGATTATTAATGGCAAAGGATCCGCCGAGGAGATGCAAGTTAGCATTACACCCATAAAGCGCTCTAGGAGGCACCAATGAGGATGAATTTGTTACAGATGAGAATATTGATGCATACAAGCTATGGCTTGAGAAGTCGCAACGTGAAGAACCGTGATCTGAGTAAGCTATGTTCCGCACTTTTCACACTTCTAGCCATATAATGCATTGACCATACAAAGCTAACATGCAGATGAATTGCAGAATTTAAGGATGATTATAGAGAGGATACAATCAGAACATATAAGGAATGGTTGAGGCAGCAAGGCGACCTTCCGGATATTAATAATCGGTTTTCTCATGCTTGAATACATGATATATTGTATTGTCCATAATTACTTACCGATGTTTGCATTGTATGCAGCTGCGTATGTACAGGAGCATCGCAAGGATCTTCCTAGCATACCTGACGGGGAAATCAATGACAACAACCCATCAACAACAAGCCGGCCATCTCATGCTCGTCGTTTAAAGCAGAAAACTGATGGTAAAGTGTAAATAAATGGTACTTGTTTATATTCTTATGCTCAAATCTGCCTTCGTGAATATATTTGTTTATATTCTTCATGCTACGTTAGCAGGTTCCAATCAAGGGTGCAAAAAAACTGGTTGTGGTACACTCAAAGGTCTAGCAGCAGCCAATAAGAGAATAAAAATGGGCTCTCAAAAAATGGAAATACAATTTTCTGCGAGGCTGGGAGGTCCCATAGGAACAAACGCCCGCTCCTTTGTCGATGAAGTGGTCATGTTTACAAGAAAAAGGGCACCACTCATTGGAGTGAAAAAGTGGAAGGACATAAAGCAAATAGTAAAAAATTCTATAGCTACAGATGTCGTGGTTCGTATAAAGTTATTTGTTTTGGTTCCATGAATATATTTCTAGTTACTAAAAACTTTGATTTCTTTCTATGTTTTCATTCAACACAGAATAAATGGGACCTTCAAAACACCCCCAATGCAAAGGAAAAGATATGGGATATTGCCAAAGAGCGTTACAGGGGATGGCGGTCAACATTGAGTGCTACATACAAGGCGTATAGTACTTATGCTGAGAGAATGAAACAAAAGCCTGAAGATGTAGACATTGTTGAGTGGCACTACTTGAACTTATATTTTGGGTCTGAACAATTCAAGGTTAAGCGAAATTATCCATAGCTTTTATTTTGAATACAACATACGGTGCTTTATTTCTCTATTACAGTACTCAGAGTTATATTCCAAGCATACTGTACTTTCTTTTTTTATATTTTGCACTGCTACATAAAGTGCATCTCTAATCTTTTTTGTATTGTCACCTACTGCAGAAGGTTAGCAACCAAAACTCGAAACCGCCAAAAACAAAAGACCAAGCATTTGATGGGTTCCAAACCTTTTCTCAAATTAGCTATGAGCAGTAAATATATGTTTGAATGCTCTTCTTTTTATAAATGATGTAGGATTAATATGTCATGTCCTTGCAATTTCGAGACACCCAAAAAGAGCCAAATGATGAAGAGACGCACATCTAAAAACAATGTTTATGTGAGTACTTCTTTGATATTGGACTCACAATGTGTTTGTAATTTTTGCAATCTTTCAGAACTTGAATATTCAATTAACTTGTATTCTGTCACTTAGGACGGGGCATGTGAGAAGATTTGTGAGGTTGAATTACAGCGAGACAATGGCATCCTTTCACACGAAGAGGAAAACAATATTTTCCAATCAAGCTACATGGAACTCACATCAAGCAAAACATCCCAACTTCACGGACAGGATACTTGGCGAAACGTCGAACACGTCTTGAAAGGATGCAGCTCAAATCGAACAACAAGCACTCTGGTGTTATAGGTGATTAGCCCAACAATTTCGTCGGCCTAAAAGAAGCCGTATGCGCCGCCGCCTCTCACACCGCCGCTGTGTCTTCTCCAAGGTACCTCCACCTCCTATCCTGAGCTTTAATTTGCTTGTTCACGCCATAGCTGATGAAGGGAAAAGAGAATAATTATGGTTTCATTTAGAAACATGTATTAATTCATTATGAGTTCTTGTGTTCTTGTGTTCTCATTATCAGTTCTTGTGTTCTCCAAATGGTGGTGACTGGTGAATTGATGATCCAGCAATAGCTAATATTTCAATAATAAAATCCTAATGTGTATATATATTTTTGCTGGAGGTTCTTGAAAATTTTTGGTTTATGATATATACAACATCTCAGTCATTTTTCACCATTGATCAATTGCAAATTCTTTCACGGAGAAAATGTTCCAAAAATACTTGTGGTGAAAAATGACCGACAACGCCAAGGTCTCTTGTTAGCACTTGGTCACTCAAGTTAATTAAGCGCAAATGACACCGCCAACTCTCTTGTTTTCTCTAGGATCTGTCTGCCTTCTTTCTACCTTGAATCAAATGACTAATTTTCCACATGTTATCGGCGAGAAAAAGTTTTCCTCTCGATTGCTAGAAGATGAACATTTAGTGGGTAATGCCCTTGGGTTTCACACGCCTATTGCTTAGTCTAACACTAGCTTAACTCGGCAAGACATCAGATTTAGGTTGTGCATGCTATACACGTAAAGAAGAGCACGAGTAATTGAGTACTTAGCATGTTTAGGCTTTCGTGAAAAAAGCGATGGTTGGCCCCATCTCATCGGCAATCCCACGAGAATTGAAGACTAGTTGAGTTGGCGAATGGTGATTGGCCTTCGCGTTTACTCGCCCAATCAAAGCCTCACATGAACATTTTCCTCGCCCAATCAAAGCGAATGTTGAGTACTTAGTATTTAAACTTGTTCCTCCATGAACATTTTCCCACTTCTCACAAAATTATATAGTTCTTGAGATATTTATGTACCAAGCACAAGCAATCATTAGGCTTGGGATCCCGATGCATTACATTTCTAATTATGTTCGCATTGCTAAAAGCGCCGCTTTTATTCAACGCATAACCTATCATTGCCTAGAATTCCTTATAGTATTTATGTAACCCACTTGCACCATCATCCATGTAGTGTTAGCAGCATCAAAAATGGCAGACGACCGAAGATGGATGTACGATGGATGGAAAAACACCGGGATGCACACACGAGAGTGGATGGTGAACACAGGGCTTTTGTGGATTCTGTTTTCTCTTCCTCTCCTTCCGGTGGGTTGGGGAAGTGCCCCTGTCGTGGGTGTCGAAATTTTAATTGGCGACAAAACATATATGGGCGTCACCTTTGCAAATGGGGTTTCATGCGGATTATCTAACTTTGGTATGAGCATGGTGAGCCACGTTTAGGAAACATCCAATCCGAGCGAGTGTGAGCTAGGCGATGATCCTATTGATGCATTGGATGATATGATGCATGATTTTGTTCAGCGGTTTGAGGATGTGCGGACCAAAGGTAGATAGATTCTTTAGTCTTCGAAAGCTTCAAGATCCTTTGCATGAGTCCATGGCGTGACACGCGACTTGCGGTGTGACACGATTGATGGCTATAAGGTCAAGTACAACTTCTCGGTGGACTATTTCAATGATCTAGTTGATTTGATATCGACATTTTACCAAAACCTCACAAGTTGCGAAAGATTTCTATTACTCAAAGAAGCGCTAGGCGGCCTAGGGATGCCATATCGGAAGATTGATGTGTGTGTGAACAATTGTATTTTGTTACGGAAGGAGCACGAGAAGTTGGATCGTTGTCCATCTTTGCAAGAAATCTAAATATGCGAAGTAGTCAACAAAGATGGGATTATCACGAAAACAAGCGTTCCTGAGCGACTCGATATCGCCTCTCACAAAGACGGCTCAACGGTTGTACCTCTCTAAGACGATTGCGAAGCATATGAAATGGCACAAGGAAGGCATCCATACAAATGAGGGGTACATGGGCCATCCATCGGCGGTGAGGCTTGGAAGGCCTTTGGATCGGTATGACCAAGATTTTGGTAGCGATCCTCGGAATGTACGTATTGGATTGGCGGCGATGGTTTCACCCTTTAACACAAATGGCGACATATTCATGTTGGCCTATTTTTGCAATTCCATACAATCTTCCACCCTCTTTGTGCATGAAAGATCGTAGATGTGTTCGACTATTATCATACGGGGCCTGATCATCCCGGAAAGCACTTAGACATGTTTATGCAGCCGTTGATCGATGAGCTAAAAGAATTGTGGATCGGTGTCGGGACGTATGACAATAGTAGAAAGGAGTATTTCAACATGCGTGCGCATTCCTTTGGTCTATCCATGATTTTCCCGCATATGGCATGTTCTCGGGATGGAGCACGCATGGTGGGTTATGTTGTCCAATATGCATGGTGACATCGATGCATTTCGCTTTGAAATACGGAGGTAAATTCGCTTCTTCGATTGTCATCGGCGCTTCACACCATCCAATCACCTATTTAGGACCCAACGAAATGCATTTACGAAAGATACGACCATTAGTAAAGGTCCACCGGCGTTTGGCCGAACAGATTGTTGCTTGGCATGATCGGTTAGAAGCCACAGAGAATGGTTCTGAAGGGTTCAAAGAGGAACATAATTGGACTCACATATCTTCTATCCGAGTCTTCCTTATGTTAAATGTCTAATCTTATGGCACAATATCGGCGTGATGCATCAAGAACGGAATGTTCTTTGAAAGTATCATCGGCACCGTTTTGACTTCAAGGACAAAACAAAAGATAATATGAAAGCTCATAGAGATATGGGTGACATATGTGACCGCCTACCCTTGAGGTCGAAACCAATCAAGCGGACGTATGGGTAAGCCACGTGATCCATCTTGTCTAAAGCCTTTAGAAAAAAAGGAGGTGCTTGCACGGCTCAAGAATCTTAAATTTCCGATGGTTACGCGTCAAACCTAAAGGCGCGATGAACATCGTAAGTGGCAAGATAAATGGTTTGAAGAGCCATGACTACCATATTATTATGGAGAGGCTACTTCTGTAATGTTTCGTGGATATCTAAAAGAAGAAGTTTGGATAATGTTAGCGAGCTTTCTTATTTCTCTGAGACAATTGTGCATAAAGGAAATTAAGAAAACAACAATGAGGAAACTTCGGTAAGGAAATACGGTGTTGATATGTAAGATGGAGAAAGTGTTCCTACCAGTTTTATGAGCGTAATGCAACATCTGTTGGTGCATTTGCCTTATGAAGCGAGGTTGGTGGGCCTATGCAAGATCGATGGATGTATCCTATAGAACGGAACTTAAAAAGATTAGAGCAAGTGGGTAACAAAGCACGAGTTGAAGGATGCATCGCAAAGCATTTTATCTGAAAAGAAATATCATACTATACGAGCACATATTTCAGAGAAGAACACAACATCAATGCTCATATACCAAGATACCACACCTCGATGATGCACCGACTAGTAATCTCAAGATATTTCAATTGGAAAGGTAAAGTCATTGGTGGAAGTTGATTGCATGAGGTATCTACTGAAGAATGGAATGCTGCAATGTTGTATATGTACACCAACATCGAGGAGATGGATGATTACTTGAGTAAGTACTTAACCTAATTTCCGTTTTAATCTCTTCATGCACAAAGCTGTATGAAACCTAAATAATGTACTACACAGTTGTTCGATCAACAACAATGGAGATCTAAGCGACAACCTACCAATAAACAACTTGAAACTCTACGACGTGATGGATTACGTGGTGGTCCTAATTTTGTGACATGGTTTGAAAACACGTAATTTTCTTAACAATTTTCTCATTGATTAATAACTATGTTGAGTATTAGTTTAAACACTTTGCTATAACCTTGCGATTGCATTCCGATGGTAGCGTCCATGAAGATTTGAGACAAGCGTCACACGGAAGCATAACAACAGGAGTTTTGGACGTTATGATGTCAATGGATTTCGTTTTAGTTACGCAAAATTTGAAGCAACACGTCCGCAAGCGACCCACGACAAATAGTGGAGTTGTCACTATAGCAAGTGGCTCGGATGGTCGTCTCATCGAGTACTATGGTGTTATTCAAAACATAGTTGAGATGAAGTTCGGGGGGTCGAAAGATCTATGAGTAGTGTTTTTTATTGTGATTGGTTTAATGAAAAATTAGGGATAGGATAAGGCGAAATACCAAAATTGGTCTAGTGGAAGTTAATCATACATCACGTCTTCTGTGTTTCAATCCATTTGTACTCGCTCACCAAGTTCAACAAGTGTACTATATGTCCTATCCTTGTCCCTTAGCAATCCTAAAGCCATGGTGGGTTGTTCAGAAGGTAAATCCTCCTGGCCGGTTGCCTACCCCGGGAGATGATGGGTATGATGAAAGTGAGGTTGTGAACACCTTCGAAGAAGCATATCAAGAAGGTGGTTTACGGCCTCGTTTGGAGTAGATGAAGGGGTGGCACTTGACCAACTAGCGGGTGACACTACGGATGTCATTGTTGATGAGGTTCGAAACGAAAGCGACCTCGTCGCAGAACAAAAATCCCGAAAAGTGGTTAACACAAGGTGTCGCGGTGGTTTACAAAATGTTACAGATGATGATCATGAGCTTGATGATTTTTAAGAAGTAAATAACCAAGCATTGCATTTTCTTGTTTTCCATGCTTCAAGGTAGTTCTAATTTTGTCAACATGCTTCAAAGTTGTTCAATTGTTTTAGTCATACTCAGTAACTTGTAATTATTTTTTTTAACAAGATGAAGTCATTTGCACACGCTTTTAGAGGAAAGAAGGATGGCTCTTCATCTTCGAAGAGTCAAGGAAGTAAGAATGATGGCTCTTCATCGGTTGGTGGTTCACTTTTCAGGGGCGGTGTATCTCAACAGAGCCGATTTAAGTGCATTTCAGAGGTGTCTTGAGGAGGCTCGTGACGGTTGTTTCACGAGGAGACTCAACAGAGGAGGTACTTCCTACTCCTGTGTGATGTGAGAGGAGACGATCTTGGGGGATGCGGATGGGGATGCGGAGGGGGAGGGGGATGGTGTTGATCCTGTGTTTAGGTAATTGTAAAAAATTTCATAAGTTTTTGTGCAAACATTGGTGCTGAATTTTTTCACCATTTCAGTTCAGATCTTCCAACTTAATCACCCCAAAGAGTTACAAACCCGTGCGAGAGAGATTAGGACACATGGTGGTGGTAAGTATGAGAATGAGACAATCTGTTGAACCAATGTATGGATGGATGCATGGTTGGAGATATGCTTAAATTGTCTTGTCTTTGTGTGTGAATGGACATATGTGTGTATGGATGGATATATCTTTATTTCTCTTATCTATATATGTGTGTGGATGTAGAGACTTTATAGGGACATGCTGCAAAATTTACGTGAATGGACATATGTGTGTATGGATGGATATATCTTTATTTCTCTTATCTATATATGTGTGTGGATGTAGAGACTTTATAGGGGACATGCTAAACTATAGTGTTACTAATATTTTCATATTTTTACTTCACGAGCAATGGGATGACATTTCTTGGGGGAAAAACTGTTTGAGGCCGATGAACGCCACCTTGGGAACACTCTGTCGGCATCACTATCTGGAATGGTTCTTGTAGGCGGAGTTGCTCTGCCGGCGACAAGTTAGGCGCACTACAAGATGGCGATAGATGTCCAAACCGGAAATGTTGTTTGTTAGGATTTGGAATGACTTCGGGTAATACTTTGGAATTTTCAGTTTTATATACCCATATTTTTTGTTTTAATTTGTCTAACAGTGTTCATATTCCTAATTAGGAGAGGTATCGTTTACTGAGGGTGAGGAGGCGTTGGCAAACCAAGTCTCGACATGTCTTTGAGAAGGCGCGACAAAGGTCGTAAAAGACATGATGTCAATGCACGATCCAAGCAAAGGTGTGCTTGTACTACAAAAAGATCAAAAAGAGGACATGACCAAGAAGTTGGGTGCTTCAGAGATCTACCTTCGTCTTGATGAGTACCTCGGGTGGACTGCCTTGGGTAAGGAAGTGTATGGATGCTTGGCAAGCACTTTGTGTCTCTTGGGCTTCACCACCTTTGTGGACAAGTCGAGGAGGAAGAGGGAAACCGTCGAGGCGGGGCGAGGGTCACTCAGCGATATGGCGCCTGATGGACATATTCGTCTAAGCGGGCGGATGGTATGGTTGATATCTTTATTTCAGTTATTTATATGCTTGTCAAATATGTTGTGCTTGTTAACATAGATGAACATCGAATCGCAGGAGGCTACAAATGGGGTTACCCCAAGCTACATTGAGACTTATATTCGGGCCACCAGAGCTCGATCCTACACATCTGAGCAGCTTTGTAGTGATGTGGCGACACAAAACCTGGTTAGTAATTATGTGTGAACTTGCTACAAGTATGATTAGTGCCTAACACAAAAATCCTGTGATGACAGGCTAGATATGGGGAAATAATGGTCGAACGTCATGGGGAAGAATATAACTGGAGGAAAGAACAAGTTGACCTTACAGCTTTGTACTCAACTGGGGGTGGAAAGAAGCATGGCAGATTTGCTATGCTGAATGGGGTAATTGATTCAAGTGATGCACTGAGTGAGGCCAGGTCATCTCGGTCATCTCGTAGCTGTTCACAGTACCTCTCGTGAGGCTAGGCTGGAGGAGGAGTTGAGGGTGCAGCGAGAAGTGATGAGAAGAGCAGAAATCGAGCGAGTGGAGGCGATGAGAAGATCACAGGAAGAGTGGGCAAGGCAACAACAAGAATATATGATTAATTGGCAGACACAACAACAAGCATATATGACTAATCTGCAAGTAAGTTAATTAGAACTAGCTATGAATTGATGAATTGCCTACATTTTCATCTTCCATTCATACAAATGTCAACTTAATTGATGATATGAAGATTTACTTTATTTTTTCTTGTAATTTGATCTTCAGGAAGTTCTATCTTCTCATTTGGGGAGAACAATTAATTTTCGACATTTCACCTCCTCCCCCACCTCCTCCTTTTCCGTACCGCTATCCCCACATATGGTTAATTTTCCTAATCACAAATTCCATTTAACAAAATGTACATATATTGCGAATCACTTAATAATTTTCTTTAACATATAGGGTTCGATAACACCTCCAACGGCGGGATCTGGTGCAAATCTGGATGCGAAGTTGGCAATGCTTCAGTACACCGTCTGTTGGGCAAGACATACACTCGGGAGGTGAGGATGGCAATGAAACAACGATGCTCCGGAAGTTGAATTATTTTTCTTTCATGTGATGTGACCTTTTATGTATGAATGTCGACTTGGATGAGTATGGAACCATTAGCTTGTTGATGATATGTATGTGTATGAACATGTGTTGATGGTGGATGTCCGAGCGAACCACTAGTTAATAATTTGTATGGACCGTGTCGTGATACTATGTGTATGTGCCGTTTATTTTGATTGTGTTGATAGTGAAATGGGTAAGATATGGATATTTTGTGATATGATTGATTGATGATATCATTGCTGAAAATATAGATGAATTTTGGTGAGAGGAAGGATCCTCCTCACAAAGGGGAGAAGGTAACTTCATTCTTTTTGTCACAATTTCTTTGAAAAACTCAATCCTAAACTGCTTATTTATGTTCTCAGAGGAAGTCCCGAGGGGGCCCCCGACTCGTGGCATACTACGTGACAACCAAAGGCCACCATACAACCTTGCCAAGCCTTTTGGATAGAAGGACCAAAGATCCAAGGTTAATAAATCACGTCCCAGATGAACTTAGTTTGTTTTTCCTTCCCATATTTTGCAAATGTAAGTTTTCGCAAAAATTTATCCAGATTAACTTTACTGCATCCTAAGCATTAGCAAATTTATAATATCACCAAAGTATGTATTAGCATGTACCTTTAGTCTCTTGCCATTAGGAGTCCATCTTTGGATCGGTGGACAGATCCTATGCTCTTTTCATGAGTTATACTTGGTTGGATGGCCAAAATCTGTTTGGAAAAGCAAGCGGTGATGAAGTTCAAACATGAAGTTGCATGGTATAACTTTGCATCTATGCTTTAAACTTTATACCTTTTTATTATAACTATATTTGACAAAACAGCTGATGAGTTGTTTTCAATTTTGAATCCATCCTGCTTTCTCAAGTTTCTTAATTAGATTCAAGTGCAATCTCTATGACCATCACCGTGTATCTCCTGCATAAGTCTAATGTGTAGTGAAAAACCGAATATATTTCAAACTATGAAGTTAGTTCAATTTTATCTGATTGTGTGAGCCCTCTTATGGGTTCGTAGTCAACCTTGATCTTGTATGGAATTGTATCCGATCTGTATGCTTATTCCATAATTTCCATCACAATTCACAATTGAAGATCCATAAAACAAAGGACAATAATAAAACCTAAAGAGCATGGGCATCTTTTTCAAGACTATAATAAGGAAAACCTTTTCACATGGTGTGTATATAACGCAAATTGGTTATGCTTGACTTTTGTACACAAGTTTTTTTTTGAAAACAAACAACGGGAAACCCATGGACTTTTGTACACAAGTTGGTGACAATGTATCATTTGGGAATAATATCTTAGTTGGTTTGCTTTGTACCATTTGTCTACCTTAGCAAAACATTAGCCATGCAATGTCACTTTGTACTCGGCGCTATTAATCAATATCTGAAGTCTCATCTTGCTACTTGTTTATCTCAACAGGCATGAATATTACGATGCGTGAGGAGGCAAAAACTAAGATTATTTCCTACCAAAGTGTGACTTTAAGCCTGGTTATTTTCAAAAGAAAAAACAGGATGTGTGCCCGAGCAAGTTGATGATTTTGTATGCTCTCTTGACCCTTCTATTGCTCTGCGTACATTTATTCTGATAGCTTCGTCTTGCTTGAGATCTCCCATTAACTCATGGTCTTGGAAGTTTGAATTGCGGCTGACTCCATGATTTCATATTTCAATACACACGATTCTTGTGCGAAGGCATGCTTTTATCCTTACTAGGCTGTGAATTGGTTGTCCTTATGCTGCTCCTAGCTCTGAGATTTCATGACCTCTAAGTGTGTGATATGGATGTTGTATCGTCTCCCTGCTTCGATTAGCATCTATTATGTGGGTCTAGTGCGTTATGCGTATAAGCATTCTCCCATCATTTGCTAGGAATTTTTACATCTTGCTATCATACTTTGTTTTTACTTTACCGAGCAATGTTTCAACGGTAGCTACTTTACCGAGCAATGTTTGATGTTGCATTTTCTCTGTGCTCTACTTGTCATGTTCTTGTGATTACCATGCATGGTCAGGTGCATTTTGATGCTTCACTTGCATCTCTTGATCAGCATAAGTGACACTGTTATGTTTTTTAGTTTATACCCTATGAAGAAAACAGAACTACGGGAAAGAATGATGGTCCTAAGCTTCATGACTTGTAGCAATGAGAATCGAAATTTCTCAATTGTTAGTTGATCTTTGACATGAACTAGTCATGACGTTCATTCTCATTGTTATTTGATCTCGTGTGTACTTGATGCAAGTTCATTCTCATTGTTATTTGATATAGATGAATCTTCATTATTTTCTAGGTTTTTGTGAATTTCGGGATTTTATAAGTTTTTCAAATTTTTTTGAAATTAAAATATTATTTTCGTTACTGTCGAAATTACAATTTTGGCCGACGAAAATAACATTTTGGCCGACGAAAATTTCTTTTGTTTGCTGACCAAAGCACTGCATTTTCTGTGGGCTAGGCCGACGAAAATAGCACAAAAAACCGACGAAAACAAAAATAATTTAAATTACGAAGCGACGAAAATACCTACGCCTACGCCGAACATCGGGCGGCTCGTGTCCATCGACTAATAATTTCAACGGCCACCTAAGCCGTTGAAAATAAATTATTTTAAATGGGTTCTTGAAGCATTTAAATTCACCGTATTTTAAATGCGTTTTTTGTTCCGTCGGCCAAAAGCGACGAATACTAGCTCCAAGGTGAGGTTCAAAAGTTAAAGTGAAGCAACTTGCAAATGAGGTTTCAAAAGTTAAAAGGCAACTTGCATAGGATAGCGGATAGCGAGAAGAAAGTAGGCGACATATTCAAGAGGAGCGAGAATGCAAGGCTTGCACTCGGGAAGAGATGCTTTCATTGATTGCGTAACGTAGAGAAGCATCAATACAAAGAGTAAAAAATTGGAAACAATTTAGTTCAATGATGATTTTGCACATTGTATGCGAGCTTAATTTATTTTTTCATTTCTCTAATGCAGACTAACCCAACAAGCATCATCCCAAGTGATGATGCAGCTAGGACAATTGTGGGCAAGAATAATCACAACACTCGAAGTTCTAATGTCAAGCGTAATCTATTCAATAACGATTCCAACGGGACACCGCGTTATATAACTACCCAGCAGCTGAGGCAAGTTGCTAAAAATCATGGTCGGTGAAGGGCTGAACAAGGTATGAATTGCAAAGTTTATTTTTCAGCAATGCCCTATAAATTATGATATTATACAGATCCACTATTTACTTTAAATTCATGCTGGTGTATATCATCATATTCATGCTTCCATATCGGTAAATTTTTTTCACTCTTTTATTCAACAGGAGGATACAATTTGAGCGGAGCGTCTGGCCTCATGGCATAGTCAAGTCAAGCAAGTCTACAATGTGGAACAATCTATTCTCAAGTCACTAGTCAATAGATTAGTTCTGTTATCGCAATCTTAGTTGAGAAATTTAAAGTTTTCGTTCAGAGATTACTACGAAATTATTCTATTATTGGTCTCTTTTGCTTGATGTTTGTACATACAAAAAAAAGATTGTTACAAATGCTCTTATATATGATTTGATGGCTATAATTGATATTTCTGTTCATGCAATTTCTAATTTGAGTACATTTCTTTTGCAACAACGGTATATAAGCAAATATTATTGCAATATGCATTGACGCCTCGTTGCGAAAAAATTAATTGTTATAGATATAGATCGTTATAATTTATTGCAACGAAGTTATTTCATTGCAATACATCATATTGCCATGAAAATTATTTCGTTGCGACCTCACTTATTGCCATGGATTGGTTTTTGTTGCAACTGTTGTCTAATGCAATGCCCAAACACGTGGCAATAGAGACCTCTATTGCCACGGCAGTAAAAAAAATATTGCCACGGTATTAAGGTCATTGCGACTACTATCTAATGCAACGCATGAGAGCGTGCCAATAGAGACTACTATTGCCACGGCAATTGAGACTATTGCCACGTCAAACCGTCATTGCAACTATAGACTAATGCAACGCATATTCCCGTTGCAATTAGCATTACAATTGCAAAAAAACGTAAATCGTGGCCCAAACATTGGACCACGAAACTAATAGCCACGCCTGCCAACGATTGTGACATTGTGGCTATTAGTATATATTGCAACAAAATGGGTCCTATTGCAACGATTTCTCGCCGTTGCGAAAGCCCGAAATTCTAGTAGTGAAACAAAAGGTGTTTGCCTCACCCTAGGCACAAAATGAGGAGTAAAATGTGCCTTTCTGAAATTAGACCTAGCTTTAGCCTTTTCTTTCTTTTGTTGTTTGGCTAGCTTAAAGCAAAAATCTACTAAATGTCTATCTCTACCACAATGAGTGCAATTGTACTTAACATGATGTTCAACTTTAACGGTAGAAGCGACATTTGCATTCATCACAATAGAAGATAAAACACCAGCAGACTTAAAAACAGTTTTCTTAGTCTCATTGACAATTTCAAATTTTCCACTTTCAAGTGCCTTAACAACAGTGGGAGCATGTGATTTATGATGAGCACAAGAATCAAAACATAAACCTTTATTATGAGTGCTGACTCTTAATTGATCCAGAATCATGTTTAGGTTTTTCTTTCCTTTAGTGAAACGTTCTAAATTTTTTTCCAAATAATCAACCTTTCAAGAAAGAGTTAAACAATTATTACAGGGAACGTCCACTTTTCCTTTTTGCTTGCGACAAGTTGAGCATAAAAGAACCTCATGAGTGAGCAGAACATGTGTCATTTGAAAAACCCTAGCATTTGCATCATGCAACTTTAACTCTAGTGTGGAGCATTTAGAACATGGAATTGAATCATGCAAATCAGTAGTTGAACAGCTAGTATTTTTTACATATTTCTCATTTTCCTTCTTTTCAGCATTAACTTGCTCTAATAAAGTAACATGTTCTTTCCTAAGCAATGTAAGCTCATTGTAAATCAAGTCACATGATTTGCATGCATCATCATCAGGAATCAAATATTTAAGTTTAGTAATTTCAGCATTCAAATATTCCACAAGAACAACATGTTTCTTAATTTTCTTGTTGCGTTTATCAAGCAATTTACCAAGACGAGCAACAGCAATAGCTAATTCATCGTAAGAAGGTTCTACCTCATTGAAATCGCTATCGTGATCGTCCTCGGTGAAACTTTCATCACTTCTGGCCATGAGACACAACCCTGTCAATTCATGCTTGCTTGGAGCTGTTGTGTCGTCTTCACTGCTCTCCGAATCCACATCGCTCAAATTGATTTGTTCAAGAGCGGAAAGGACTCGATGGACAACTTTGCGGTTGTGAAACTCTTTTGTATCACTTGGAGAGAACTTCTTCTCTTTCTTCTTATCATTGTCCTTCTCCTCCCTTGATGCTTTACCTGCAAGTTTAGGACAATTTGGACGAATGTGGTTGAGATCACCACACTCATAGCATCTTGGAGGGCAACCACCAACTCTCTTCCTCATTCTCACATTCTGCAAAGCTTTATTAAAATGAGAAGAGAGTAATGCCAAGTCTTCTTCAGGAAATTCTTCAATCTGTTCATCAGTTAGTGAAGACAAGGAAGACAGAGCAAAACTTAAAGAAGCATTATTCTGAGACATGCTAGATTGAGAGGTCAATGCAATTGATTTATAATCATTCTTCCTGGCAAGAACATCCAGTTCATGAGTTTTAAATTTAGAGAAAGAAACATCTACAGTAAGTTCACTCATGACAGTAGATTCTCTAATGGATGTAACTTTCATCTCCCAAATTGATAAGTCTAATGCACCAAGCAATTGTCTAGCATTAGTAGCTTCATCAAAGAAAACCCCAACAGCACGTAAATTGCTAAGAATCTTATTGAAACGTGCAAAAAATCATCTAGTGACTTACCAGGCTTCATCTCAAATCGCATGTATTCTTTCTTATATATATCTTGATGAACCTCTTTGATAGTGTTAGAACCCTCATGATATTCACAAAGAGATTTTCATACCTCATATGCAGACTTGAGATGGATCACGCGGTCGAAATCACTTCTTCCCAAACCTTAGATGATCAAATTTCGTGCTTTGCTGTTTGCTTCAACATGTGCTTGATTGGTCTCATTGACTTGATCATTTTCAAGAACTTGATATGGCTTGTACACCTTCTGCTAGATTGCAAAGCCCTGAGTGATGAGGAAATCTCTACAGTGGATACAACCACCCATACAACAACGCTTCACCAGAATGAACCTGTTGTACAAGGACCACTCACTCGAGCTCGTGCACGTAAATTAAATTATCAGGTGAAGTCGTTCCTAAGTGTTCCTACTAATGATTTATTGAATGGAATGCTATTTAATTCTTGTGATCATGTTATTCTTATTAGAAACCAGGGAGAAGAGCCACCAAGCGCAAAGAGGCTCGAGTCCAAGTCGGAGGCTTGAAGGAAGTCTAAGTCAGATTCGGACTCGCAGACAGTATCAACTTCAAATATTTATAACTTTTGATCTAGAGCACTTCTGGAGGCCCACGAGTACAGGATAGAAAGATTTGCTTGTTCTCTTTTCAACGGATCTGATATCACCTTCAAATTCCTTCTGAGTCAACGGGAAACTGCAAAACAAGGGACACTACTTTTGTTGTCCGAGTCAGTTTGGGCTGCGGGCCTTGTAATTCGAGTTGTAATTGTTTGGCCCATGTTTTGGCCGACCCATGCGTCCCTTAGAGTACAAATAGTCAGCCGTCGCCCTACTTAGGGTTTTGAGTTTTGTTTAGATCAAAGTTAGTGTCACTACCTTTCTCGCGGATCGCGTGTGTCGGCTAGACCACCCATTCCTCGTCTGCAGAACTCCACCGTGTCTTTTATCAGATTGAACCTTCATCTTTAATTTCGCAAAGTTCATTTGCTTTTCATCTTGTTCTTGCTCGTTCTTCGATTGCGTGCAGAATAAGGTTGATCATGCACCAGCAAGAACAACAACCGTCGGAGTGGGTGTATCGATCGCTAAGGCGCAACCGTTCCGTGCAGTTGTAGTCGGATCGCCAACGCCTTCTCCGTCAAATCGAAAGCTACCGTTCTCATCGAAACATCGGGACACCTAAGGCGACATCACTGAGCTTGAATGTATGCCTCCATCTTTACTTTCCAAAACTGAAAATCAACAGTATCGAAAACACAAGGTTTTGTCGAATACCTATCTATCGCTACAGTTTCTAATCACCAGTTAACATTAATTAGAAAAACAAGGCTCCGATACCTCTTGTAGGATCGAAATATACTAACGTAGCAATTAGAGGGGAGTGAATGATTGCGTGGAAGCTAATATCAAATTTTTGATGATTTTTCTAACACACCCCAATTTAAACTCAAATTGATTGGAGACCAGTTCACAGTCGGCGAACAGTTGGGAGACCAGTTCACGCAATTGGCGAACAGTTAGGAGACCAGTTCACGCAGTCGGCGAACAGTCGGGAGACCAGTTCACGCAGTTGGAGAGTAGTCGGGCAACCACTTTCGCAGTTGGAGACTAGTCGGCTGACCACTTTCGCAGTTAGAGAGCATTCTAGCGACCAGTTTCCTGCAATCGGTGAGTAGTCTAGCGACTAGTTCACAAAAATAGTAATTCTTGTAGATCCAACCATTGGATTGATGTGAAATTTTAATTGTAGAAACTAGATTCAATTCTGAAGCTAACCCAAAAAGAATCAACTCAATCGGATACCTTTGCAAGAGACTGAACTCCGTGATGAACTTCGTGACTGCTGCGACGGACAAAACTTAAGTCGATGCTCCAATCTACGCTTGATTAAAAATAACTCAAGGTGCTGAGAGCTCTTCAAATTCTTCTAGTTGCCTTCTTCAAATCCAACCAACACATGCATGCACTAGAATTTTCTAGCCGTGAAGATCCACCAAGAGATAATCAAACACCAATCAAGAAAATCTCCTAGATGCATGCAGCGATCAGGCCCTGAACTTTCTAGCCGCAAGACACAAAGCTACTCGAACTTCCTTTTACGAGACGTTCCAGCCACTGGACAAAAAGCAATGACCGTAAGAAAGATTTTTATTTCTCTTTGTCTAACAGTACTCCAAACAAAAGAGTGCAAACCCTAAAAACTTGGCTCAAAATAAACAGGAGACACCTCCCCCTATTTATACTGAGCAAACATAAAGAGATTGAATACAACTCCACTTCCAACATAGAAAGACGTATACATCTCAACCTAGCCCAACATGGCCAAAAATAACTCTTGCACGTATGTACAACCCACATGCTATAATTACGTGACTAACCAGCCTCCATGTGCATGTTCTCTAGCCCGAACGTCCCGCATGACATCCTCGACTACCAAGACGTCGATTCCTCCTTAAATCTAGTCCCGAACCTCAGTTCCTCCATGAACCTAGTTCCGGCCCCGTCATCAAACACATTCGCCCTCGAGCAACACCTGCACATGAATAAACAAAAAATAAATCCGAGCACATGTCCACAACTTGACTCAATGTCAATCCATGCAACTACTCACACGAGTGCATTGCATCAAGCAAAATCAACATCATGCTATCACCAGCATATCAAACAATCATCTCAAATAGCACATGCACAAGCACCACACATGCCATAACCAAAATTACTTTGCAATGCCAATTTCATTACTTAGCCAATTTTTCAGCATACGATTTCACAAGAGTAGTACTATCAGCTTTATATGAAACATGATCTTTACTTGTCGATAGTATTTGACTTTTTGTTGATCTATTTTCATTAATTTTCAGTGCCTTCTTCTAGCCTAAGAAATAACGATGGCAAGCGAAGGATTTATCAAGAAGAATTTATGAGAAATTTGATTACGGGAGATGATAGTCATGAGGCAGGGGAGCCTGAACCCGCCCTCGTGGATCAACCCTTGGCCGTCGAGGCCACTGAGGCCGCAGAGCACGATGAGGCTGGCGAGGTAACATTCTAACCCGTTCATAATTATCGGTTCCACTATCATGATAAGCCAACATTCTGATCCGTTCATAATTGTACCATACTATCAGATTGGTCAACTAAGCAGGCAATCACGTCAGTGAGGTCCAAGCAAGAAGTCGAAGGCAAGACATGTTATCACCGAAGTTGGCGAGAACAACCAACCTCTTGCACCCCTGGGAGCGCTTGGGCCGTTAATTCGGCATGCGGCGTCCATGTTAGGGACGACGTGCCCATTAGCATAGTGAAATGGGATCAGGTCCCTAAAGATACGAAGAACATGCTTTGGACCGATGTGAAGGAGACATTCACCTTCCCTAAGGGACATCGATATGCACATTTGGAGTACTCACACGCTCGGAGAGACGAAGAAACGAGAGAGTTATGGCTAAAACAAGAAACGGCAAAGAAGTGCTTGCAGCTTCCGTTTCTCCTGATTTCAGAGGGGAAACTGTAGGGTAATTAAAGGCCTTAACTAGACCGACGATTTGCAACTGACCTCACTCAATTTTGTTGAGAATTGCAAAAGTTATGAGCATTTGAAGTTTGGGCTGCAAATGGGGTTGGAACGTGAACAGTGCGCATGGCTGGAGGTTGAAGATGAACCGTGCTGGACACGTGTCACTTTCTCATTGGTTGGAAGAAATGAAGAGACAAAAGCGCGAGGAATAAAATAGCAAAAATAATCTAAAATCCTGGAAAATTTCCTAAAAATATTAGAGATTATTTGGAACCCAATAAAATTAGTTTGACTGAATTTTGATGAAATTTGGAATTTAGATTATCGAAACGAAAATACTGATTTTGATGAAAGACCATGAGAGATAAAATAGCAAAAAGATTCCAAAAATCATGGAAAAATTCTAAAAAACATTTTAGAATATTTGAAACCTAATTCTATGAATTTTGAGATTTTAGAGCATTTTAGAACTCGGGTGAAATTTCGAATATGGACCTAATTGAGAATTTTGATTATATGGACGATTAAGGATTGAACTCCAATTTCGAAGGATATGGATGCCAGGTTAATTAGAACACCAAAGAAAAACCAAATTTTGAAATTAATTAATTTAAATTAACTTTAGGCAAAAGATCGAATTTGGGATGTTACAAACCTCCCTTAAATGGAATCTCAACCTTTAGATTCAGACCGCTAGAGAATAGGTGGGGAAACTCGGACTTCAAATCCTCTTCTCGCTCCCATGTGGCTTCATCTTCTGAATGATTGCTGCACTAGACTTTGCAGAAACGGATGATTTTGCTTTTCGTGATGCGCTCTGCAACATCCAAAATCTTCACTGGCTGCTCCTTGTAAGTGAGATCCTCTTGCAAATCGATGGCTTCCAATGGCATCTGTTTTCCGCACTTTCATAAACACTTCTTCAATCGCGACCACGTGGAACACATCATGGATTCAAATAAGGACCGAGGCAACTCAAGCTTATAAGCAACTTCTCCTCTTCGCTCCAAGACTTTGAACTATCCCACATATCTAGGGGCAAGCTTTCCTTTTACTTGAAATCTCTTAACTCCTTTTGAGGGGGTGACTCTAAGATACACATAATCATTGGGTTCAAACTCAAATCTTAGCATTTATTATCTCGATAACTCTTATCCGCCTCATGGAGCTATCTTCAACTTGTCTCGAATTAATCGTGACTTGTTCTTCAAATTTCTTGCAATATGGCGAGGACCAAATAAGCTGCTTTTTCTCATTCTCTTTCCAATTGAGAGGGTTCGCATTTTCTGCCAGATAAGGCTTCGAAGGAGACATTTGCAGTCGGCTCGATAACTTTATTATTGTAAGAAAACTCGCGATAGGGCAAACACTTGTCCCACTTAGCACCATAGGTTAAGGCACGACTCTTAGCATATCCTCAAGAATCTGATTCACTCGCTCTGTCTGTCCATCAGTTTGAGGGTGATAAGTAGTACTGAATCTGAGATGAGTTCCCATAGCTTCATGCAAACTCTGCCAAAAACGAGAGGTAAATTGAGATCCTCTATCAGAGACAATCTTCTTAGGCACTCCATGAAGACTTACAATCCTTGACATATATAATTCTGCCAATTTATCTCCGGTGTAGGTAGTCTTAACTGGAATAAAGTGAGCTACCTTAGTCAATCGATCCACTATCACCCAGATCGAATCATAACTAGCTTGGGCCTTAGGAAGTCCCAGAATAAAATCCATACCAATCTCTTCCCATTTCTCGTCAAGCCTCGATGCTCTGCTTTGACCTTCTTGATGCACATCACGAGTCACATATTCTCGCAATTTCACGCTTCATGCTAGGCCATCAATACCTTTCCTTGAGATCTTGATTGGCGAAGGATTTATCAAGAAGAATTTATGAGAAATTTGATTACGGGAGATGATAGTCATGAGGCAGGGGAGCCTGAACCCGCCCTCGTGGATCAACCCTTGGCCGTCAAGGCCACTGAGGCCGATGAGGCCGCAGAGCACGATGAGGCTGGCGAGGTAACATTCTAACCCGTTCATAATTATCGGTTCCACTATCATGCTAAGCCAACATTCTGATCCGTTCATAATTGTACCATACTTTCAGATTGGTCAACTAAGCAGGCAATCACGTCAGTGAGGTCCAAGCAAGAAGTCGAAGGCAAGACATGTTATCACCGAAGTTGGCGAGAACAACCAACCTCTTGCACCCCTGGGAGCGCTTGGGCCGTTAATTCGGCATGCGGCGTCCATGTTAGGGACGACGTGCCCATTAGCATAGTGAAATGGGATCAGGTCCCTAAAGATACGAAGAACATGCTTTGGACCGATGTGAAGGAGACATTCACCTTCCCCTAAGGGACCGAATAGAAGGTGAAGAGTTACACACTCAAGAAGATGGCCATCGCATTCCAAACTTTTAAAAATAAGTTGAACACGGAGTATATCAACAAGAATTGAACGCCTGACTTCTACAAGTACCCAATGTTGCAGGATCACTGGGATGCGTTCGTGAGCTACAAGACTTCGGATGAAGGTCAAAGTTTGAGTGTGAAGAACAAGCTGAATGCACAGAAGAAGAATTACTACCATCGACTCGGCCCTGGTGGTTATTGCCAAGCGATACCCAAATGGGAGAAGAGGGAACAGGACCTACTAGTAAAGGGTGTCGCATCCGCAACAATGGAATGGCCTGTGCCAGGCAATGCCAAGGATGACGAAAATGTTGTCTATGGCATTACCGAGACTTTGGCAAAAGCAGCTGCAACACTGTCGGCCTTAGGGGCTAGGATCCCTGGGTCAGGCTTGTAATTTTATTGATGTTGTTCTTGTTTGGAAAACAGTACTGTTATACTTTTGCTATGCTCCTGTAATACGCTTAATCGGCTGTTTAACCGATTATATTTATCTTTTCTGAATACTCGTGTTGTGCTTTTGTAATACGCTTAATCGGCTGTTTAACCGATTATATTTATTCTGAATTCTTGTACTATTCACTCATGCGCCGATCCATACGCTAGGGTGGTACCTTTTTAAATATTTTCCATTGATCGCCTTTGGTAACACGGTTCCCTCAAGCGTCTCAAGTATGTATGCATTTCCTTCAACAAGCCGATTTATCTTATAAGGTCCTTCCCACGTCGGTGACCATTTGTATAACAGCCCAATTTTCATCAATCCGGTAAGCGAGGCTTGTCATGCTAACGTCTTCCATAATGTCATTACATCCTCATTTCATTATAATCATACAAGTGTTAGGACCTTCATCTTGCATGAGGAGGGAGTAACAAAACCCTAACGAATCATTTTCCAAAACTGCACACATGTTATTTCACCGTAGTCAATGACATGTTGGCCATGTTCATAAGAGAGAGGAGAGTAGGCTGCACATATCTACTATAACATTTTTCACTTTACCTACCTCTACCCACTTACCTAACCAATCAATGACACATGGGACCTACCTTGCATAGGAACTTGTGGACTGCACATCCTATCCATGACTTTTCTCACTCCAATCACTTATACCCCACCCATTTTCTCACCCTGTGACATGTGGGACCAAGCCCCACATGTAAGGCATGAATGGGCAGCCATATATAAGGTGATGCACCTTAGTTTCTCCTCCCCCTACTGCCCATTTGCTCAGCCCCAAACCAGAAAAACAGCAAGTGTTCTTCTCCAAACCCCTTGCCATTCTTCCCCTCAAATCTTCACAAGTTTTGAGTTTGAGCTTGTGCATGTTATACCACCTTGAAGCCAAGATCAAGAGCTTCAAATCCATCCAAATGGATTCTTGAGGCACCAAGTTTTGGGTGAGTGGTAATCGATTTTCCTTCTCCCCATATTCTGAAATTGTTGCCATTGTGACTCATTTCTTCCTTCTCCATGGAATCCATCATCACACTTTGAATCGGGTCGCGCATGTCGCATGGAAGCTTGAGGAGGAAGTCTAGTTGCTGTTGCAAGCACAGGCAAGCGAGGTCATCGCCGTCTACACGAGCTAGGAGGAGACGAACCGTGAGAACCGGCGTTGCGACACCTTTTGTCATTCCCTCACCAAAACCAACCATCACCAAGTACAAAAGCAACCTTGTAGTGGTAAGAATCTACCCTAGTCCATCCCTTTTTCACCCTAGTCCATTCCTTTAAAGTGTAAAGGACAATAGACAAATAGCCGATTTAAAATAGAACGTCTAACCCGGATAGTCCGGGGATTTCATCCAGATAGTCCGGACATGGCAGAACTCGCCAGACCGAGAGGGCCAACCCGGATACTCCGGGGTTTTATCCGGATACTCCGGGGTTTTCATCCGGATACTCCGGATAGGGCAGAATACGCGAGACCGAGGGGGTCAACCCGGACAATCTGGGGTTTAAACCCGGATACTCCAGACATAATTCAATAAAAGCCCGAAGACTTGAACTTTTGACGCAAAACTCAATTAGTATGTTCATATTATCATTAGTACTACACATCATAAGCATTTCATGCATCTTTTAATCATGTGCACCATTGGAGTTCTCGAACTGGTGTTTATGGATTTGGATTTTCTCGTTAGGTGTTGACGCTTCGGAAGGCACTCCCGAGTACGACTACGCTTTCGAAGTCAAGAACGAAGGCACTACTTTACTCCTTGACCATGATTGCTCCTACTATTTGAAATTTACATTTTTGGAAGTATTTTATCAATTGCATGCTTACTTTCAATTACAATTATGATTGGGTAGAATTCTTAGCTATTACCACATTGTGATATTGTCCCCTTATCATGTTCTTTCCATGTTCCATTGTCACCTTAGGTGGTTGGTTTATTATTATTGTATATGGGTTCGTGTGAATTGCTTAGCCATGCTTAGAACATCGTTAGAAAGCGCGATAGATGGACTTACTCCATTGGTCGCAATGATTGAGAATTATTATGGTGATGATGGTTTCAAATGTTGGTTAATGAGTAGAGATGTTGGTTAAGGACCCTAAGGATTAAATCCTAGTGACGTCTCTTTGAGTAACTATCGTGCGAACCACATGCCGTTTATGGGACCGGCGTAACCAAGTACTTATGTATGACTAGGTTATGTAAACCATGTGCACTCGGAATTTCTTGAGCTTAGTGGAGCGTCAAGGAATGACCGTCGGAATTCCTTGGGCTTAGTGGAGCGCCAAGGAATGCCTCGGAGTCCCTCGAACTTTGTTGAGTTGGGGATGTCCAACAACGGATGTACTCCTTGATCCACACACACCGAGCACTGGGCACGCGGGATCAAGGGTCACAGTCATCCGGATGGTTTAGATACACTACCATGCATACTGAAAAATGGTTTGTCACAATCACCTCGGCCGATACATCAAAGGAAATGTGTTAATAGCTTGGCTTACAAGTGTGGCGTGTCGTGTGGGTAAAGTCGTACCTCTGCAGTGTTTAAACTATTGAATAGCGCGTCCATGGTTAGGGCGATCGCTTGAATTGTCGATCCTTTGGGCGAGTATTAAGGACTTGGTAGGAATGGGATGGGAGTGGGAAAAAGACATGAGTATTGGAGTACTTGTGTGTAAAATCGAGCATGAGCGATGGAACTCATGGTTTGGATAATGCTTGAAGGCATGATATAAATGTGGATTTGATGATGTTATATTATGTATTAGATTTTCCAAATGTTTACTAAATGCAATTTGTCAATCTATACATGTTTATGCTTTATCCCAAATATTGCTTTATGCTGAAATTGCCATTTTGCCTCCCTTTGATGTAGCAACCACATGTAGTTAGAAATCAATATGCAACTTATATTATTGTGCGAGTACACTCTTTGTACTCAACCGGATTATCCACTTGCTGCGGTGAGGATGAGGCCTTTGCCGGGACCTTTAAGGCGATTTGATGATTCTAACGTTTAATTGCCGTTCTTGCCCAGTTGGTTGCACGAGGGTTTGGGGCATGCCATGCTGGCCCTTTTGTTGTTTATCTTATGATTTCCGCTGCTACTTGATGTAATAACTCTAAATACGTCGTTATGGATAGCAGTCCTACTTTTGAAATGTAATAACATTTATGCTTCCGATAATTGTGTATGTGTTATGATGTCAACTGTTGGATGAGAATGCTTGTGTTGGCGAACTATCCTGGGACCAACACGGGTATAATCGTGGAACGCCCGAGGTTCCCTTGATTCACTTGAGATGTAGCGCATTTGGGTGAATCAATGGAGTCCGGGGCGGTTCCCCAGGCTTAGTATCGAGCCATTACTAATATGAGGTTAGAACAGCCATGCTATCACGCATCCTCTAACTAGTATGCTTTGAGTCAAAAACTATTTTGATATCAAATAATTTCAGAACTAATAACATTATGCAATTCCTTTATTTCTTACCCCTCTTAGTCCTATATCTTACCCTTATGTTCATTTGATTGTGCAAACAGGTTTCTAACTCCTCTTATCCTTTTCAACGTGATAGATGAGTTTTGGGCTATTGGTTTTAGTCACCCGTGCTGAGGACGTGGAGGGCAAGTAGAGATGAGCTGAATCGATTTAATTAATGTAATAGGCTACCTTATGAACCTATGCTAGCTCTTATATTTGGACTTGTCACCCTTAGTTGTCGCTCTTGACCTACGGGAGGTGAACTTGTGTTAATGTATCGGAACCTTGTTATTTGCTTTCATGGTTGATGTTGTGGCATAAGAGCCTTCTTATTTTGATGTCTTTTGGATTTGGTGCATGTTTTCTTGCTGCATACATGTAGGGTTTAAATTGTGTGACTTGCTGTCCGGAGTATCTCATTCATTCATCAAAGAAAAGTTTGCTATGCATCATGAGTTCCCTATACAACTTATTCATCCACCACTTCTCATTAAAACCCCGGGATCAGAATTAAGGACTGATCGAGTGTGCTGGGAAGTAAAGATTGAAGTTAATGGGGTAGAGTTCCTAGCTGATTTGATAGTGATTAAGACGGAAGGAATCGAAGTTATTCTTGGGATGGATTGGCTATCCAAGCACCAAGGATGCATCAATTGTGCAAGCAGATCTATTTCACTTACCAACGCAAGCGGCAAACAAGTCGTGTTTGCGTCAAGTTCAGATTATGCTCACCTCTATGCCTTGAAGGGTGAGCCATTCCTTGAATAAGTAGCATACCCGTAGTATGTGATTACGGGACGTATTTCGGAAGAATTGCGGGATGCCACGGACCGGAGGTTGAGTTAAATCATTGAGCTTCTACAGAGCGGCCCGATATCAAGCGACCTTACCGTATGCCTCCAAATGAGTTGATCGAGTTAAAGAAACAACTCACGGAGCTGCAAGAGAAGGGCTTCATTCGACCGAGCTCCTCACCTTGGGGATGCCCGACGCTATTTGTGAAGAAGAAGGACGATAGCTTGCGGATGTGTGTTGATTACTACCCATTGAATGCGGTCACAGTCAAGAACAAGTATCCACTTCCTCGGATCGATGATTTGTTCGACCAAATGACTGGAGCCCATATCTTCTCCAAGATTGACTTGAGATTAGGCTACCATCAAATTAAGATCAGATCGGGAGACATTCCAAAAATGGCATTCTCCACCCGTTATGGTCTATATGAATATACGGTCATGTCTTTCGGTTTGACCAATGCACCGGCATACTTCATGAGCCTTATGAATTCGGTTTTTATGGAATATCTCGACAAGTTCATTGTCATCTTCATCGATGATATTCTTATTTACTCCAAGTCTGAAGAGGAGCATGAGGTGCACCTTCGGAAAGTCCTGGAAATGCTGCGAGAGCACCAACTCTAGGCAAAATTCAGCAAGTGTGAATTTTGGCTAAAGGAGGTTGCCTTCTTGGGCCATGTATTATCAGAAGGCGGAGTTGCGGTTGATCCCAGCAAGATATAGATGGTACTTGATTGGGAGCAACCTAAGAACATCACGGAAGTTCGAAGTTTTCTCGAGTTCGCGGGTTATTACCGCTGGTTCGTAGAGAACTTCTCCAAAGTCGCAAAGCCACTCACTGAACTTTTGAAGAAGGAGAATAAGTTTGTATGGTCAGCAGAGTGTGAGGCAAGCTTTCAATTGTTGAAGGTTCGCATAACCGCTGCACCTATCTTAGTCCTGCCGGATATCCATAAGGGCTTCGACATATATTGCGATGCATCCCGCCTCGGACTGGGTTGTGTACTTATGCAAGGAGGCCGAGTTGTGGCATATGCATTGAGGCAATTGAGACCTCATGAGATGAATTACCCCACCCATGACTTAGAGCTGGCAGCGGTAGTGCATGCTCTAAAAATCTGGCGACATTACCTCATCGGTAATCGTTGTGAAATCTACACCGATCACAAGAGCCTGAAGTATATCTTCACTCAAGCCGATCTGAATTTGAGGCAAAGGATTGGCTTGAATTGATCAAAGACTATGATATGGGACTCCATTATCATCCTGGAAAGACCAATATTGTTGCCGATGCTTTGAGCCGAAAGTCTCAATGCAATCGTCTTTTGGCAGAACCAGAATAGGAAGCCATTTGCGTCGAGTTCCGAAAGCTCGGTCTAGAAGTGGTTAAGAAGGGATTCCTTGCTGTCATGGAAGTCAAATCTAATCTCTTGGACCAAATCGAAGAAGCTCAAAAGACGGATAAGGGCATGGCACTCATCCAAGCCCGCATCAAGCAAGGCAAGGCCAATTGCTTCGCCGAGGACCCACAAGGTGTCTTATGGTTCGACAAACGGCAAGTGGTGCCAAATTGTAAGGAATTGAAGGCACTAATTCTTGATGAGGCTCATAATTCCACGTTCTCCATTCATCCCGGGAGTACAAAAATGTATCAAGATCTTAAGCCAAGGCTTTGGTGGACCCGGATGAAACGAGAGATTTCCCGGTATGTCGCAGAGTGCGACGTATGTCAGCGGGTGAAAGCCGACCATTTGCGTGCAGCTGGCACACTTTAACCACTGCCCATTCTGATGGGGACGGGTGATCCCGATCTTTCGGTGAGATGATGATACGTCGATTTGGGGGTGTTGATGGCACGGAATCAAGGGCTTCCTACCAACAGGTCGGGAGCTTCACAATCGCAATGCCAATCCACACAGATACAAGATCCAAACGATCGATTATTCCTGCAAGAAATCGAGAACCCGCAAGAACAAAGCATGAAGCAATCTGAATAGATAGTATTGAAATTAAATGAAACAAGTTGAGGTTCTGTTTCTCGGCTCGGGCGGTCTAGTCGACACCCGCAAACACGAGGAGGGGCGCACAGGGTCTACCAAACACAACAAAACCTAAGCATAAAGAACGGTGGTAGCCACATATATATAGGCGGCTAGGAGGTGTAGGGCAGCCAAAACAGCGGTAGCCGCCAAAACCCTAAGATACATGGGCCATAGGCCCAAAAGGAAGGTGACGCAGCACCTGGTAATTCTGTTTCATAATCTTGTCCTGTGATTTCTCATTGCTTCAAGATGAATTTGGAAGGGGGGCTAGATCCATTGGAAATCTTATCTCCTAAGCTTTCAAACGGGTGGTCATACACCGAAAACGGAGTCCGGGAGTCCAAGTTATGTCCGTTTGAAGTACAGCTGCTCCTGGATGGCCGAACCGGACTCGGAGACGAATTCCCGTTAGATTGTTCTATAGTTTCCCGACACTTCAAGATGAATTTGGCAGTGGGGCTAGATCCATTGGAAAGCTTATCTCCTAAGCTTTCAAACGGGTGGTCGTACACTGAAAACGGAGTCCGGGAGTCCAAGTTATGTCCGTTTGAAGTACTGCTGCTCCTGGATGGCCGAACCGGACTCGGAGACGAATTCCCATTAGATTGTTCTATGGTTTTCTGACGTTTCAGGACGAATTTGACCTTGGGACTAGATCCATTTGAAAGGATATCTCGATACCTTTCAAACAAGTGGTCGAACATCAAAAACGGAGTTCGGATGTGGCCGTGGCATCCGTTTGAAGTCCTACTACTCCTGGATGGCCGAACTGGAATTGGAGACGAACTGAGCTTGATGTTGGGCTTTCCTTGGTGCGTGGGCTGTCCTTGGTGGATGTTATTGACGTGCTGGCCCAGCAAAGGTGGGTGGAAAGACCTTGCTTCTGGATTAAGCCCTCCATGCGTCGTAGACGAAATAGCGGCCGAAACATCGACGATCGGGGACGAAGTAGCAGTCGTAGGGGAAGAAGGACCAGCGGTTGTATCCTGGGTTGGGATGTCCTCATCACATTCCCATGTGGAAGTGGGAAAAGATTGGTATGGATTTCATCACCGGGTTGCCCAAGACGCAAAAAGGTTTTGATTCCATATGGGTAATCGTTGACCGATTGACGAAGACTGCTCATTTTCTTCCTATCAAGACGACGAATACAATGAGCAAGTTAGCCGAGTTGTATATTTATCGAATTGTGTCTCTTCATGGTGTTCCCAAAAAGATTGTCTCAGATCGAGGTACCCAGTTTACCTCGCATTTTTGGCAATGCCTCCACAAGGCCATGGGGACTCAACTCTCTTCGGCCACGCATATCATCCATGAGCGGATGGACAAACTGAATGGGTGAACCAAATTCTTGAGGATATGCTTAGAGCTTGTGCCCTTACTTACGGCAAGAATTGGGAGAAATGCCTACCCTTCGCAAAGTTCTCCTACAACAATAGCTATCAAGCTAGTCTCCGAATGAGTCCATTCGAGGCTCTCTATGGGAGATCTTGTAGAACTCCACTTAAGCTGTGCGAGTCGGAGAGAGACCCTCTTTGGCCTGAACTAGTTACCGAAGCGGAAGAGCAAGTTCGATTTATTCATGACAGTTGCGGACCGCGCAGTCTCGTCAAAAGAGCTACGCTGATCGTCGCCGCCATGAACTCAAGTTTGAAGTTGGTGATCACGTCTATCTCAAGGTCTCACCAATGAAAGGTATTCGTCGGTTTCATGTGAAGGGAAAGCTGGCCCCTCGTTATATTGGACCATTCCGGATTATATCCAGACGAGGAGCGGTGGCATATCAATTGGAGCTTCCCCCTTCGCTAGCCGATGTACAAGATGTCTTTCATGTTTCTCAATTGAAGAAATGCCTTCGTATCCCAACCGAAGCCACTGAGTTGGACACTCTCGAATTACAACCCAATCTATCCTACAAGGAGCATCCCATTTGTATTCTTGACGAGAGGGAGCGTGTTACTCGAAACCACGCCATCAAATTCCTTAAGGTTCAAAGGAGTAATCACACCCCTGATAAGGCCACATGGAACGGAAGGATTATCTTCGACCTGAATACCTCTACCTCTTCAATGGAGCCGTGTAATCTCGGGGTCGAGATTCTTTTAAGGGGGGAGGGCTTGTACAGCCCAATTTTCATCAATCCGGTAAGCGAGGCTTGTCATGCTAACGTCTTCCATAATGTCATTACATCCTCATTTAATTATAATCATACAAGTGTTAGGACCTTCATCTTGCATGAGGAGGGAGTAACAAAACCCTAACGAATCATTTTCCAAAACTGCACACATGTTATTTCACCTTAGTCAATGACATGTGGGCCATGTTCATAAGAGAGAGGAGAGTAGGTTGCACATATCTACTATAACATTTCTCACTTTACCTACCTCTACCCACTTACCTAACCAATCAATGACACATGGGGCCTACCTTGCATAGGAACTTGTGGGCTGCACATCCTATCTATGACTTTTCTCAATCCAATCACTCATACCCACCCATTTTCTCACCCTATGACATGTGGGACCTAGCCCCACATGTAAGGCATGAATGGGCAACCATATATAAGGTGATGCACCTTGGTTTCTCCTCCCCCTACTGCCCATTTGCTCAGCCCCAAACCAGAAAAACAGCAAGTGTTCTTCTCCAAACCCCTTGCCATTCTTCCCCTCAAATCCCCACAAGTTTTGAGTTTGAGCTTGTGCATGTTATACCACCTTGAAGCCAAGATCAAGAGCTTCAAATCCATCCAAATGGATTCTTGAGGCACCAAGTTTTGGGTGAGTGGTAATCGATTTTCCTTCTCCCCATATTCTGAAATTGTTGCCATTGTGACTCATTTCTTCCTTCTCCATGGAATCCATCATCACACTTTGAATCGGCGCATGTCGCATGGAAGCTTGAGGAGGAGGGCTAGTTCTTTTGTCATCGTCATCCTCAACCAGAAACACCTTTTGTCATTCCTCTCCTTCACCAAGTACAAAAGCATCCTTGTAGTGGTAAGAATCTACCCTAGTCCATCCCTTTTTCACCCTAGTCCATTCCTTTAAAGTGTAAAGGACAATAGACAAATAGCCGATTTAGAACAGAACGCCTAACTCGGATAGTCTGGGGATTTCATCCAGATAGTCCGGGGTTTCAACCCGGATAGTCCGAGGATTTCATCCGGATAGTCCGGACATGGCAGAACTCGCCAGACCGAGAGGGCCAACCCGGATACTCCGGGGTTTTATCCGGATACTCCGGGGTTTTCATCCGGATACTCTGGATAGGGCAGAATACGCGAGACCGATGGGGTCAACCCGGACACTCCGGGGTTTAAACCCGGATACTCCGGACATAATTCAATAAAAGCCCGAAGACTTGAACTTTTGATGCAAAACTCAATTCATGTGCACCATTTTCTTGAATTGGTGTTTATGGATTTGGATTTTTTAGTTTTTGAAAGGCACTGAGTGCGACAAAAGTCAAGCACTACTTTACTCCTTGACCATGATTGCTCCTACTATTTGAAATTTACATTTTTGGAAGTATTTTATCAATTGCATGCTTACTTTTAATTACAATTATGATTGGGTAGAATTCTTAGCTATTGTGATATTGTCCCCTTATCATGTTCTTTCCATGTTCCATTGTCACCTTAGGTGGTTGGTTTATTATTATTGTATATGGGTTCGTGCGAATTGCTTAGCCATGCTTAGAACATCGTTAGAAAGCGCGATAGATGGACTTAGTCCATTTGTCGCAATGATTGAGAATTATTATGGTGATGATGGTTTCAAATGTTGGTTAATGAGTAGAGATGTTGGTTAAGGACCCTAAGGATTAAATCCTAGTGACGTCTCTTTGAGTAACTATCGTGCGAACCACATGCCGTTTATGGGACCGGCGTAACCAAGTACTTATGTATGACTAGGTTATGTAAACCATGTGCACTCGGAATTCCTTGAGCTTAGTGGAGCGTCAAGGAATGACCGCCGAAATTCCTTGGGCTTAGTGCAGCGCCAAGGAATGTCTTCGGAGTCCCTCGAACTTTGTTGAGTTGGGGATGTCCAACAACGGATGTACTCCTTGATCCACACACACCGAGCACTGGTCACGCGGGATCAAGGGTCACAGTCATCCGGATGGTTTAGATACACTTCCATGCATACTAGAAAATGGTTTGTCACGTTCACCTCGGCCGACACATCAAAGGAAATGTGTTAATAGCTTGGCTTACGAGTGTGGCGTGTCGTGTGGGTAAAGTCGTACCTCTGCAGAGTTTAAACTATTCGAATAACCGCGTCCATGGTTAAGGACGATCGCTTGAATTGTCAGTCACTAGGTGAGTATTAAGGACTTGGTAGGAATGGGATGGGAGTGGGAAAAAGACATGAGTATTGGAGTACTTGTGTGTGAAATCGAGCATGAGCGATGGAACTCATGGTTCGGATAATGCTTGAAGGCATGATATAAATGTGGATTTGATGATGTTATATTATGTATTAGATTTTCCAAATGTTTACTAAATGCAATTTGTCAATCTATACTTGTTTATGCTTTATCCCAAATATTGCTTTATGCTGAAATTGCCATTTTGCCTCCCTTTGATGTAGCAACCACATGTAGTTAGAAATCAATATGCAACTTATATTATTGTGCGAGTACACTCTTTGTACTCAACCGGATTGTCCACTTGCTGCAGGTGAGGATGAGGCACTGCCCGGAGACCTTTATCGGGCAGATTTCGGTGATTCTAACGTTTAGTCGCCGTTCTTGCCCCAGTTGGTTGCCTGAGGGTTTAGGGGCAAGCCATGCTGGCCCTTTTGTTATTTATCTTATGATTTCCGCTGCTACTTGATGTAATAACTCTAAATACGTCGTTATGGACTGCAGTCCTACTTTTGAAATGTAATAACATTTATGCTTCTGATAATTGTGTATGTGTTGTGATGTTAACTGTTGGATGAGAATGCTCGTGTTGGCGAACTATCCTGGGACCAACACGGGTATAATCGTGGAACGCCCGAGGTTCTCTTGATTCACTTGAGATGTATCGCGCATTTGGGTGAATCAGTGGAGTCCCGGGGACGGTTCCCCACAATTTGCCAAATCGATTATCTTTCAATCCGATTGGCAATATCGTTTTCCAAACTTAATCGGCTTCGCTAAATGACTTCGGCACAACTTTCTTGTTATATACCCTCGCAACTCTTTTCTTGTTCTTCTCTAGCCGATCTAGTGTAATTAATCTTAATTCCGCCAAATCGTCCAAATTGCACAACATCAAGTCCCAATATCCATCGGCTGATAGATTATTTTGTTTTGCTACTCGCATTGACTCGATATTTATTTCCACAGGTAACACAGCTTCTTGGCCATACACCAATTGATACGGTGAGAGTTTAGTTGATCCATAGAATGCTAGCCGATAGGCCCATAACGATTCTGACAACGTACTATGCCAATGCCTCGGCTTTTCATCAATCTTCCTTTTAATTAACTTGATCAGAGATTTGTTGGACGATTCGGCTTGTCCATTAGCTTGGGTATAATATGGTGACGAATTAAGCAATTTGATGCCCAGACTTTCTGCAGAGCTTTTAAACTCATTAGACAAGAACACCGTTCCTTGATCGGTTGTAATAGTCTGAGGAATACCGATTCGATGGATGATGTGTTCATTGACAAAGCCGATAGCTTCTATGCTGGTGACCTTCATGAGTGGAACGGCTTCTACCCACTTTGAAAAGTAATCTATGGCCACAAGGATGAATTTGTGGCCTTTGCTTGATGCTGGGAATATTTGGCCGATTACATCTATTCCCCATCCTCTAAACGGCCAAGGCTTGATAATTGGATGGAAGACTGATGCCGGCGCGAGTTGCACGTTTCCAAACTTTTGACAACTCTGGCACCCTTTATAATACTTGAAACGATCCTCTAACATCGTTGGCCAAAAATACTCTATTCGTCTCAAGACCCACTTCATTTTATAAGCCGACTGATGTGAACCACAAATCCCTTCATGAACCTCACCCATAGCCACTTTTGCTTCTTCATTGCCTAAGCATCTTAAAAGTAAGCCTTCCATTGTCCGATAGTATAAATCATCTCCCAACACAACATACTTGAATGCCTGTTGACGAATTTTGCGTTCAGTAGGCCTGGATGGGTTCGTTAAGTAGTCCTTTATCTTTGTTCTCCAATCAACAATATCACTACACAATATTGCTTTGTCAATTGAGTCAAACGCTTCACATCGGCTATACTCTTTATAGCCCGATGTTGCTTGAGCCAACATATTGGCTTTGTCGTTCATTTCCCTGGGCACATGACTGATAGAAAATGAAGAAAATATGTTGATAATACTGGAACAATGCTCCAAATATTTCAACAATATTTCATCGTTGCATCTACATTCTCCTTTAACTTGTTGAACAACCAACAATGAGTCACCATATGCCTCCACGTTACTTACTCCGATACTCTCTAATAGTTGGAGCCCCTTGAGCAATGCCTCGTATTCGGCTTGGTTATTGGAGCATCGACCATTAAACCGATATGCAAACTCAGTGCCATGCCCTTTTGGCGAAATTAACACCACGCCTATCCCACTCTCTTTTTGGCAAACCGATCCGTCAAAATATAGTTGCCAGGGAGCCATATCAACCATACCTGCCATAGTATCGTGCCCTGTAATGAAATCGGCTATTACCTGACCTTTAATGGCTTTAGCCGATTCATGTTGTAGATCGAACTCGGTCAGAGCGTAAGCCCACTTCCCAAGTCGTCCTCTCAAGATAGGCACAGACAGCATTTATTTGATGATGTCGGTTCTACATACTATTATGCAAGTCGATGCCAATATATAATGTCTCAACTTTGTACAAGCAAACTATAATGACAAGCATAGCTTTTCTACTGACGGGTACCTGATTTCAGTCTCCAATAGTCATCAGCTTAAATAGAATATCACTCGTTCTTTGCCATCAATTTCCTGGGCCAAAACTACCCCAATAGTCTCATTTTCAGCCGATACGTATAACTTGAATGGGACCCCTTTCTTTGGTGCAGCTAGAACTGGCGGTGATGCTAAGTACTGTTTTATATTATCAAAAGCTTTTTGCTGATCGGCTCCCCATATGAAATCCTGACGATCATTCAGTTTTAGCAATGGTGTAAAAGCTTGAATCCTTCCAGACAGATTTGAAATAAATCATCTTAAGTAATTGATTTTGCCGATCAGCTTTTGTAATACGTTTTACATGTCGGCGGTTTTGTATTGACTATGGCTTTGACTCTTGTTTGATTGACCTCAATTCAACTCTGGTGAACAATAAACCCGAGGAATTGGCTAGCCGACACGCCAAACGCACTTCAAAGGGTTCATTTTTAGCCCGTGAGCCCTTGTATTTTGGAACACCCTCTCTAAATCGGCCAAATGCTGCCAGTCATCTTTGGACTTTACCACTACATCATCGATATATATTTCAACAATGTGGCCGATTAGATCATGAAAAATCAAATTCATTGCTCACTGGTAAGTAGCACCTGCGTTTTTCAAGCCGAATGTCATTACAGCCCATTCATACAACCCCAGAGCACCAGGGCATCTGAAGGCAGTTTTAGGGACATCGGCTTCTACCATAAATATCTGGTTGTATCCAGCATTCCCATCAAGGAAACTGATAATCTTATTACCTGACGCAGCATCGATAAGCATATCGGCTATAGGCATTGAGTATTCATCTTTTGGCGTGGCTTTATTCAAATCCCTGAAATCTACACATACCCTAAGCTTACCGTTCTTTTTCATGACGGGAACAATATTGGATACCCATTCAGTATATCGACAAGGCCTTATAAATTTTGCCTCTAGTAACCTTTCCATTTCCTCTTTTATCACATCATACAATTCTGGATTAAAACGTCGAGGAGATTGCTTGTATGGCCAATACCCTGGTTTTATATGTAGCCGATGTTCTACTAATTGTCAGCTTAATCCAGGCATCTCATAATATTTCGAGGTGAAACAATCCCTATATTTCCTAAGTATTTCGACCAACTTGTTTCTGTACTCTAGATCTAACCTTGACTTACAAAAGTTGGTCTTTTTCTGTCACCTTCTCCTATATTGACTTCTTCAAGCATATCGGCAGACGTAAAGCCTTGACCTAATTTTTCATCCTGGAATTCCTCGATTGCTTTGCAAGAATTTACCACATGCCGATAGCTATTCACCATGTCTTGCAACGCTTAGATTACTTTTGACCCCATCTTCTCAAGACTTCACTTGCCCGATCAAACGTGCCTGGCTTAACACTGATCGGCATCAATCCTGTCTTACCAAGGCATATAAAGTCGCAATCGTCTAAAGTTTTACCCGATATGCATTCTGCTTCTTCATGTGGTCAATTCGCATCAGAACTAGCCATAACAATATGAGCCGATGTGTCGGCTGAGACGACTTCAACCTCATCTCCGTTCCATTGAACAAGAAGCTGGTGCATAGTTGATGGTATACAGCAATTTGCATGTATCCAATCTCGTCCAAGGAGCACGCTGTAGTTTCCTTTTGTTTTGATTACAAAAAATGCGGTCGGCAAAGTTTTGCTGCCGACGGTTAACTTTTGCTTTAGTGGGATCACCTGTGAAATCATTTAATACCATGTTTGTCTTGATCAGGTCTTCATCGGTTTTGCCCAACTTCTTGCAAGTAGTGAGTGGCATCAGGTTCACATTAGCTCCCCCATCTACTAACATCCTGGATATCGGCTTTCCATTGATATACCCTTTTAGATACAACGGCTTCAAGTGCCGATGAGGGTGTTTTGGTTTTTCAAACACGTCGTCTTGTGCACCTAGGCACAGTTAAGCGAACGTATCTTTAACCGATTCAGTTTTGATCCTGAACTCGGCTGGTAAAGTAAAGACCATGTTGATATCCATAGGGGGTGTCGTCTCGAATCATAGGTGACAGCAAATCATCTGAGGAATCCGATTCATCATTGGCTTGCTCTTTTCTCCTCCATTCCCTTTTGATAAGTTTCGTCGGCCGTAATTCGTTGAAGGTTTCATCTCTTTGTTTTTCTTCTTCAGCCTCCCTCATCTCTTGCGTCCTTAGGCGTTGAAGCCGTCTGCGTTGAGATCGGCTAAGTCCCGTTGGGCACCACCTTGGCTTAGGTTCAATCGGCCTGCGAATCTTACCAGCCAGATTCTCTGTAGGCTCCACGCTCTTTTCTTGGTTTGGCGTGCTCAGCCTTTCCCTTATCGGCTTTTTGTACCTTGACTCTGCCTGACCAGGAGCCGGTTTGGATAGCCGTTCTTTTACTGATTGCCTTGGCCAATCTCTCCGTGGGTAATGTTCCATAGGGCATGATCTTGGGGAAGGCAATGCCACACCCCTTTCCCAACAAAATTGCCAAAAGGGGCATCTCTGGTGAGCTCTTTCTATGTTGTCTGGCCGATACAAATTATCTAGCCGGAACACGCTATTCGTCCGATGCAAGTTGTCTGGTTGGCGAGATTGTTGCCTCTACCGATGGCTTATCTTCTCATACTTTTCAAGCAATTGTGAAAAAGTTAGTTTAGGTTTGAATGCTGGTTTTCGAGGTGGAGACCGTTCGGCTTTGTACCATCGCCCGACTTGTAACTTTCCTTTTGGTTTGACTGTCCTTGAATTTTTCCCATCTTGATCGGCCTCTATTTGTAGTGAGCCGATTGTTATCTTCAGTGTTTCGCCTTTCAAGCTAGACTGTATGTCGACTTGCCGCGTTGTTTTGGGTCTTTCATCGATGATCTCCTTTCTTTTGTTTGAGCATTGAACCATGTTTATTGGGAAGGGATTGATATCAACTTTCATGGCCGGCTCTTCTGCGAATTTGAGCCGACCGTCTTCAATGGCTGCTTGTATCTGCTGCCGAAAGATGTTACAGTCATTAGTATTATGAGAAAAAGAATGATGCCACTTATAATATCGTCGCTTTTTGATCTCATCGGCCGATGGTATGGTATGCCCTTCTGGTAGTCGTATCAACTTCTCTTGTAATAATATATCAAATATGCGGTCACACTTGGATACGTCGAAAGCATACTTAACCTCTGACTTACTCCTTATTGGGTTAAGCCATGAACAGATAAGTGGTTTCTTGGGACCCTTTATCCATTCGGCTATATTCACGTCTACTTCATCCCTAGAAGTTTCACTTGAACTATAATCGACCATATTTACTTTGGACTTATCCTTGCCATTGCCATTTAGTCTAATTTTATCCTTGAGTTCTTTACTTAAATATCGGCTTTCCGGTGCCGATACATGATGAAGCCGATGACTTAGATCAGTAAACTCCTGTCCAGCAAATTTTTTCTTGAGTGGGGGAATCAGTCCTTGAAATGCTAAATCGGCTAGTTGGTTATCGGGTAACACTACACTGAAGCATTGATTTCACACTTCTCTAAACCTTCTAATATAATCAGAAGCTGACTCACCAAATTTTTGCCGAACAACACTTAGGTCCGAAATCCTTAGTTCTAGACTGCTAGAGAAAAATCATTCATGAAATTGGCTCTCTAAATCGTTCCAAAAATGGACCAAATTCGGAGGCAGATTCGTAAACCAAGTAAAAGCAGTTCCTGATAATGACAGAGAAAAAGTCTAATTTTCAATCCGTCGGACTGAGCTGCTTCACCACACTGGGTGATAAACCGTCCAACATGTTCTAAGGTACTGACCGAATCATCCCCTGAAAACTTCGCAAAATCTGGAATCCTAATTAAAATTATGGGGGTATGGCATGCGGTCAATATAATCTGGGTACGGCTTCCTATAGCCGATTGTTTTTCCTTTGGGCTGTAATCCGAACTGATCCCTCAAAACTATAGAAATCTGATCAGCCCAATTAACGTTATTGGCCGATGTGGCACTAGAATTTGGCCAACCATAATGGACAGCGTCCTGCCCACCGAGTGCAAACTCGGCCGGTCGGCTTGGTCTAACCGATGGGTACTGCTGTTGCCATGACTCACACCTATCGGTTCGGACAGCCGGGACCTCGGGCAATGGAATGAAGGGTTCTGCGCATGAAACTACCCTATGTGGAGCCGGATTTCTCACTTGTGCTGGTCCTTGGGGTTTATGACTTCTATCAATCGGCTGATGAGCCGACTGGACGCAGGCAGTCCCTGACGCCAATGGTATATTACCTGTATCTAACTTTGCAGCGTCGGTATATGCATGGTAGTGGGTAACTAGACTTGGGCGAGAATTTGCCGGTGCCAACACAATGGGTTGAGTCGGCATTAGCAAGGGTGCAGGTGCCGACACCTTTATTGTGTTAGCATTTGGTGCCACAGAGTACATCGGATACATTGGGAGTGGCTGCAATGGGTCTAATAACCCTCCAGACGCTGCCAACTCTTGTGCAATAGTTTTTACGCTATTTTCTATCATCGGCTTTAGAGTCGTAACCAAGGCGATGACTGATTGATTAATACATGATTAAGGCTCAATCATAACAGATAACTCGGCTTGAGCCGGCATATATCGGCTTACAGAGTTCGATGTGACGCCAGCTTCACCAAGGGGATTCAATGTTGGGAGCACCATCTTCTGTGTGACCCCTCGTCGGGTTTTCTGATAACAACTCAACATTAATTCCTCCAAGGCAGCTTTTCGATCTTCAATCTCCTTATGCTGCTCCGGAGTCAAATCGTCCAAAGTAGGGACGATTATGGCGTCAGTATTGACGTCGGCTGGTGTAATAGTTTTGCCTGCAGTCATCTTTCCGATCGTGGTCCCACCGGGCGTGCCAGAAATGTGTTGACACCAAAAACGTGAAGGGGGCTTTTGATCGCAACACACTAGACGAACACCGGGTTCAAGCGTGCCAATCGATTTGACCCTGCAATTGATAAGGAAAAGATCGTAAATTTCACTCAAGCCGATATTAAGTAATGATCGGCTAAAATCAAAATCAGCCAAAGGCCGATTGAAAAGGTAAATAGATTAGCTGATTAAGGCTAATTAGAAGGGTAAAGGTAGATCGATTCCGAAAAGGCGATGCGCAACAAGACAGAACAAATCAAACCTAAAGAAATCGAAGACGATCAAATAATCGGCGATACGCAACTTTATTTGATCGATGTCGACTTACAAAAGGGAATTACAAGGCTAAAAGACTAAAAGCTACTGAAGCGAAAAATGGCGGATGTGATTTCTTGTGTATGATGTCCTTCAAGCGACCTCAGCACGCCTTATATACCTGTCAGCCGATCCGAGTCCTGTTCTGTCATGGCAACATAATCCGAGTCGGCTATAGTTTCCTAATTGGTCTTTTGTTTCCAGATACTCGCCGCATGTTATCCAAACTTTCCAAAAATATCCCGTGCATTATCCAAACTCGTATGGTTCACCGATTTATCTTGTAATTTCCAAAATCTGGTGCAAACAATTTCACATATACTTACATATTTCACATGATACATATACATTTGACATTTCACATATACTTATACATTTCACATATACTTTTACACATTTCACATGATATATATACATTTGACATTTCACATATACTTATACATAGAAATTGCTTTAAAATTCACATATACATAGAAATTTCAAAATTCACCAAGAATTAAAAAAATTCACATGATAGATATACATTTCAAAATTCAAATACATTATATTTCTTAATCTAATACATGATGCTACGTTGGATTCTATCTTCTAATACATACACACACACATTCACATTCAGTGAGAAAGAGCGTGTGGCCGTGCTCCATGAGTCATGCATCTGTAAATTTCCAGCGTGTATAGATGTAGTGTATACGTACGTGAAAGTATGGTCTTTAATTCCCAAGCACAGTTGGTGTCATATAGCGAAGATTTTAAATCGTCATTTTCACGATTTCACGGCAAAATCCACTCAAAGGAACTCAAGGCATTCATGCTCTGCTCTCTAACCCCTCCCCCACCATAAAACAGCAAGCATCAAATATTACTTTAGTGTCAAATATATATATATATACCCTACCAATCTCCTTATGCCTTACAATAAGAATGTGCGAACCCAAATTCAAGTACTACATGCTAATCTGAAAATTCAAGATGATATTAAATATACATAAATGAAATTCCTAGAACTTGAATCATTTAAGCACGAAAAGATACATAGCTTTGATTATCTATGTGCTCTTTCAAAGAAAACAATGCACTATATTCTCGAGACCCTATTGCTTGGAAGGCATAAACATCAACTTATGTAGCACATAAGATGTCCTCCAAATATGACTACTTAAATTGGGATCACATACAATGAGGAGTTAACTATGTCATAAATAGCCTTAGCGTCTTTTCTATGCCTTAAGCATGTATATGCAAATCTTCAAATACATGCATTGCTCTCGCCTTTAGATTTCAAAAGCGTCAAGATGAACTTATTATAATCTCAAGGCACAAAGATTTATTTTCAAGACCTTACATCATTTAGTTACAAAGGGATACAAAACCAAATGTACATATATTCCTTGTGGCACATGATGATCGATTACACCTTCTAGGCTCCATTTATGACAATCAAACACAAGAAAATAAAATCAAAGCTAATTACCTCTAGATTACATTCGATTAAGACTTAAAATGCATCAATTAATAATGACTATCGCTGGCCCAGTCTGAAATAATGAGCATGTTTTGCTAATTCACAGCACAAGCACGATCAGCTGCCTCCTCACAATCATAAGCCCCTACAAACTATGAATTAAATTTAAATAGATAGCTCGCCAAAGAATTAAGAATCTAAAAATCAACAAAGGAAATAATCACAATTACGTTTGAGACGAGAAGGTAAGCTATTTTAAAGAATCAACAAGTAACATGAATCTGCCAAAAAGCAATTGGTGGGTTAGATATATACTTGTGGTACTTACCCAAATAGACTATTGAGAAGTGGCCAACACAGACATCAAGCGACAATAGATCACGATCACATGCAGATCACCGACAAGGCACCCCAAAGATAATAGGAAAAAAAGAAAAGGTGATTAAAGAAAGTATAATCGAGAATGTCACTTTAAAAATTCGGTGCACTTTAGAAATAAGCTTTATGCTAATGGCGATGTATCAGGATCCTCAACAACCTCACAGAAAGTACATCCAGGACTTTGCATTTCTAATTATCTATTTTGTATTACTTCTTTTTCTCAAGAACAGGAAGAGAAAGTTCATCGGATCGAAAAATTGTTACACAAGGCATGTAAGTACCGCACCTTGCCTCCCTTTCTTCTTGTTCTCGAGCGAATTGAAGCGATTCTTGTCCCGAGATGGGCCTCAAATATGCTGTCCACCAAACTTGACTTATTCATAGGGAGCAAAGCAAGAAACGAAAGAAAAATAATAGACTACTGAATTCAAGAAGCATGTCACGGTGTGGAAATAGGTAGAATGGATCGTATTTGCGCCAGTTCAATGCAATCGGACCAAATTCTGAGTTTTCGGCTATTTTACGTGATCTGCTTGCATTACTTCAATGGTAAACATGAATAAAAGTAAGACAATGATCGAGGAGGCCTTGCTTGATGTTGTTGATAATTACTCCATTACTAATATGATTATATGAATGAATGTATCATGATAGGATGTAAACATGGTCTTGTGTTATCTCTCCATGAACTAAAGTTCTAATATAAAACAGATGGACAACAAGGATGAAAATATGGTCTCCCTGAGCAAGTGAGCATATGGGCATGTAATACACATATGCAAAATTCAGTTCTCCGGAGCACCTTTTTAATGAAAGAGTCGATTCACAAATCACAACATTTCATCGACAAATCACAACGAATCAATTCACCTTTTAATGAAACGAGCAAAAGCGGTTTGAATCTGTTACCTTGTGGTAGCAGACTCATGTAGCGGGCGACGAGGAGTGGCGGCAGTGGAAGGGCGGCAGCAGAAGGCGGTGGTCCGGGAGGAGGACTAGAGGAGGCGACGGAGGAGGGCGTCGACGAGGAGAGGTGGCGGTGGCGACGAGGAGGGGTCAAGGCGGCAGAGGTGGTGGCTGGGAGGAGGACTAGAGGCGATGTCCTTCCTTGTGCCAGAGAAATGAGACGGGAGAGAGGAGATGGGCTCGGGTGGGACCGTGGGACGGTGGGAGGGATGGGAGGGGCGCCATGAGGCCAGGGCGGCGCGGCCCTAGCGGCAATGGCGGGATGGCGGCCGGTGGCGCCGCCATGGTGAGACCGTGACGGGAGGAGTTGGACTGGAAGTCTGGAGACAAGTGGAGACTGGAGGCTAGGGTTCAACAGAGAAAATGAGAAGTTACTTCGCAATACAAGCCAGTCAGATATCCAAAATAAATGAAACCGGATACCGAAAAAATATTCGAAATATTTCGATCCGACGGATAGTTATCTACTGAATCCGAATCCAAAATAAAATATCTGAAACCGAATCCGAATCCAAAAAAATCTGAAAAAATTATCCGAATCCGAAAAAAATCTGAAAAAATTATCCGAATCCGATCCGAACCCATCCGGTCGGTCGGTCGGCAATTATCCGATCCGATTGCATCCCTACCCGGGGGGACAACCAGGCAGCAGCACTAGTAGAAAGGAGGCGTAGAGATATATAAATTAGTAAATAAATAAATAAAAATATAAAATAGGGTAAATCAATGTATACATTAAAATAAATCGTGACACAAAAGATCGAGAGAGCGTTAGAAAACTAATCTAAATTTTCTTCTTTTTCTATTTCTAAAATTAAATCAAACTTTAAATTACAAAACATTTAGAAATAAACTCTGCATGCACATGACTAACCATAGAATGATTTATATCTCAATTTTGTAAATCCAAATAATTTTGCATCTTGAATTAAGTAACAAAACACATGCAATCAAGAAACTCTAAAGCAAAATCCCACCTTTTTTGTGTAGTAGATTTCTATTTGAATTTCCACATAACTTCTTTTTGCCCTTATTAAAAATTGGTGTATGCCATATTTTCATTAAACTACGTATAGACTCCGACATTCCACAAGGCCAAGTCAGACAACAAGGCCACCTCGGGCAGGGGGCCCTCTAGATATAGCCTCTCGATAGGCCATGCCTCCATGATGAAAAAGCATATCATCACAATACTGAGACATATGTTTGACATTAGTCTAAGACAAACAACTATTCATTTTCTATGACGATTTGTATTATGGTTTCGTGACGAAATTTTATGTTTCGTCACAAAAGTAGATAGGGCGACAGCGTCTGATACAATTAATGACGAACATAAACAAGTTGTCACAGAAAATAGATTTTCCATGACAAAAGTTGACAACATCACGACGTTTTCGTCACAGATAATCACTTTTCTTGTAGTGATTTCTGGTTGGAATCAGATTGAGGATTGGGGAATGGGGATAACTGGTAGTGGTGGTGGGATCTGGGATGGATCATGGATCTGAGTAAGACCACAGGTATGCCTTGTGGGCTTCAAGCCTTCAATAGAGGCCCATGAAAATCTTTCGACTGGCGGTCAACGCATCTATCGTCATTGTCTCCTGCAATAGCTCTTTCGACTGGATGTCTGGAGTTAGCACCTATGACCATGGTTGCCCAGCATGCTGAGACGGCGCCTTGGGCGTGTGGGGTGGGGGGGGGGGGTTCTCGGCAACAATGGAGGGTGGGCTCGGGCTTGATGGAGCCCACCTCTTGGATTCGCCCTGGCCGAACGGCACATATTATGCTAGCGTGTTAATTTTTTTGTTTTTCCTCGAGAATTCTTTTACCAGTGGATGGGTAAATGCATGCATTAGTATCACTACTACATGATTATATATCAGAATCGGTTCTTTTTTGTCATTACAGTCGATTCTAGGGACGATACAAAGTCTTTAGATAGTAATGAGGAGCTATTACAGTCGGTTCTGGTCCTATTGTGATAGAGCCTAATTACAATCGGATCTTTTAATAAACCGATTGTGTATATGGTCATCAGAATCGGTTCTTATGTAAAACAGATTCTGATGAGACTCATCAGATTCGGTTCCACATAAAAACCGATTCGGATAATAGGGTCATCAGAATCGGTTTCATATAAGAACTGATGCGAACCGATTCTGATGAGACTCATCAGAATCGGTTCCACATAAGAACCGATTCGGATAATAGGATAAGTGGAACAGATTCTGATGAGCATATCATCACAATCAGTTCTACATAAGAACCGATTGTGATTGTAATACTGCAGATCGTTTTTCTGGGTTTTTGGCCGAAATTGTTGTGTTTTCTTAAACCTAACATACTTATCTCGCTATATGTTGTGACGTTCAATGCTATTTGATTCTGGTCACTGTAGTCGTAGTGTCATCTTTACGTGTAAGCACTTAAATTTTCATCTTGAATTTATACTTCCATTTGCTATCGCTAATTTTGCATTTAGGGGATGACTTGACATTTGTTATTTGTCTGCATTGATGTGAATTACAAGATGGGTCGTGCATGATCCTATGGAGATTTTGGAGAGTGTGAGGATAGGTTCGACAAAGGCACTTTACAAAGCCACAACCGATGGATGTAATGTGGATGCTGGTTTGAAGGCCATTGGGATCACAAATCGAGGGAGACCACCGTTATGTGGAGCAAATCCATGAGCCTTCCGCTCTACAACGAATTGTGTGGTGTCAAAGTCACGGAGGCAGATTTTTTTCCCTTAGCCACATCCCTCCGATTCCCATTTCTTTCTTTCCCAGCACAGCCCGCTCTCCTCTCCCTTTTCCTGGTCATTGGCTTCTAGGCAGCGCCTCCTCCCGCCGCCTCCTCCTCCCTGCCGACTCCTTTGCCACCGCCTCCTCCCTTCCCTTCCTTGAGTTGGAGCGGCAGCAGAGAAGCTGAGCGGCAGCAAAGCAACCGAGGATGGTCAAGCCACCGGCGACCTCCCTTCCTCCGCCACCACCGCGACCTCCCTTCTTCCGCCAGCATCACCCCCATCTCCTTCTTCCTCCATGGAGATGCTTGGAGGTATGTTAACTTGGATTGGTTTTGTGCATGCATGGTGTTTGTGTTAATGCCTAGCTAGGGTTTGGGGTGTGGTTGAGTGGCCAGGTTAGGGTTCTTGCCATGGAGCCTTATGGGTTGTTTGGTTGTGTATGGAATGGATTAAATGTGGAAACCTAGAATCTGGGCAGTTTTGAGTTCGAGCAGATTCGTGTACTTGGTTATATTGCGAGATTGAAAATTCTACAAGCGTTTCCCGGGGGTTTGGCTATAACAAAAGTTGTAGATAATTGAATTACCTTTCAATGAAGACTGGAATCGCTAAATTTCGTTCAGCCGTTTAAAAGTTATGGTCGTTTTACCGAATGCTGTCCAATTCTTGTCGCGATTGGTTCAGTCTGTGTTCTTCGGTAGATTAGAGCATCGTAGAGACTGAATTAGACTTTTTCATTGCCTAGAAAAAGTTAGGATTTTTCGAGTAGATTGAGAAAATGTATTCGTTTATGTGATTTGGGGTTGTAGAACTCAAGTTATGCTCATTTTGGTGTATGCTGTCCAGAACAAGTAAATTTTGCGTTTGTCTGCTGTTCGTCATAGATCTGGGATTAATCGGTGCGTTTCCCGATCGGTCGGCTGTAGAAGAAGTTGTAGAGTTGTCTCTTGCGATCGTTTAAAGCCCGGGTTCATCCTTTTTGGGGTAGCCGTTTGGAAGTTACGGCACTTTCAATGCCGGCTGTCCAGATTGCATTTAAGTGGTTATGAGGGATATTTTGGTTTCGATTGTCTATGTGAATATGTAGAGTTGTTCTCTTCGGTCGCTTGTTGTACTGAGTGTGTATGAATTTGAGTTGGATGAATATTGTTTTATTTGCAGGGAAGGTTCTGTCGGGAGTGGCCTCAACCACATGCCACTCCATTCTTTCGTCGGTAAAGGCAAGTGCATTGTATCAGTGGTGGTTTAGGTGGCCACTATGTTTTACAATAATACAATTACCCATATATTGCTTTAATATTGTCATGTTTGATTTTGCATGCGATTTGATGAATGAGAATGGTTAATTGGTTATGTTTTTATTTAAAACGAGTTCATATGCAAGTGTAACCCTTATATCTCTTATACGGTATCTAGTTGATTGCTTGCATTGTGTATATGCTTACGCTATGGATTTCATTCGTGTTTATAAGCACGTCTAGTAAGGTAATTGTCTTTTGATGAAAAGGGTAAAATCTCGATACAAGTGCATCGTTGTTTGAGCGTGTTATGATTTGTTTGTTGAACTTTGTGTGCCTTGCCATCATGACATTATGTTGCATCTCTGGATTGAATGTTATGTGCGTTGTTTGATGAATTTCGTCTAGATGTCATGATGATATCTTGCTAAATATTATATCCATATTCATGCTCGCTAGTTTGATAGGGCTAGTGGGAATCTTGAAGGTATGGAATTGGATTGCGAAAATAGTTGATTTATGATCAAGATAGATGGAATTAGTGCTCTTTCGAGTATTAGTGATGTGAGTATGAATATGAGTGTTGAGGAGGTGATTATGAGTGTTGGGAATGTGATTATGAGTGTTGAGAATATGAATATGGAGGTTGATAATTTGGATATGATGTTGAGAATGGTAATTTATGGATGTGAAAAATGAATGTAGTATGCAAATTTGTTTGCGTCGATTGCATTTGTGCATTCATGATGGAAGAGGCGACCCATTCTGATGCGGGCCTCTGTGCTCACATGTAGTGAGCACGAAAGTCCTACCTCGTAGTCCCGTATACTTGGGTGTATGGGAGCGAGTCAGTAAGAGTGGGCACCCTCCACCACGGGGTGGAAGGGGAATGCGAGGGTGCACACCGACGGGTGTGCACTCGGCCATACCGGTATGTGCTAAAAAGAGGAGATGAGCATGTATGATGCATCATATGCATAGAAATTGTGCAATCTGCATTGCAATGTCAACGATAGATCATGTTTTATGAGTTGATTATGATGTATGGATATGAGATTCTTCTTTTGTATGGCATATTTGCATCTGCATTGTATTGACAGTGATGGATCATGTTTTATGCATTGGGATTGTTAATTGTTGATTGATGTGAATGAAAGCATGGTTGCGTCGCATCATTTAGCATTTCATTGCCCTGCATTGAAGTTGTTAATTGTTGATTGATGTGAATGAAAGCTTGATTGCATTGCATAGTGAATGGTAATTGTAGTTCCTGGGTTAATGGTAAGTGCAGGTTGGAAATTGAGTCGTGGACTCATCCGAAGCTGTCAATCGAGGTATGAAAGATAGTTAAACTGTTTCCTGAAGTTTGGAATTTAGTTAATCTGAGTTATGAGATAGCTGTGGGGTTGGCGCTGATTTACACTTATTTTATTTAATGATTTCAGTTTTATTAATGGTTGTGTTTAATAGTGAAATGTCGTGTTCTGCGTTGTGGATTTATGTAAGTTCAGATTTGCTTCTTTTATTACGGATGTCAATTAAAAGAACTGTTGCTTTAAGTCTTGAAGTAGTTGTACACGAGTCAATTCCTTACTTTTCTACTTGTTGCATTTCTTTGAGTCTTGGGCTCACGCTTGTTTGCTTCTGTTCTAGGTACCTTGAAGTCGATTCTTGGGATGGGAGTAGAAGCACGTGCGACTTCGGTCACCATCTCCTTAAAAATTGATTCATAAAGCCTGATCGTATCTAATGTGATTGTAAAGTGTTGCTTGTTGTTGCGTAATTTATCAATTGAGAGTGGATGTGTGATTGATATCTAAGGACCTGCTAGGATGTTTCAACTTGGTTGAATGAATGATATCTATACGGCTATTGTTCTTTTGACTGCTGAGTGGATGTCCTCCTTTCTAGAGAGGTCATGCCGAATTTTTGTAAAATTCGGTGGCTTAGTTTTAAGTCGGTTTTAGAGTTAGTGTTTGATTACAGGCAATTTTGTAGAGATGTCATTGAGTTGTTTAGGGTTTGGTAGCATCCGTGGCGCGGTTGGCGCCGGGGTGTTACAGTGATGACCCTCATAGGGGTGTGCCATTTTTTCATATTATCCAAAATAGCATATATTGACAGTATGCACACACACACACACACACACACACACACACATATATATATATATATCATATTCGCAGTACAGAACACAATGCATATATCATATTCACATAACACAAACACTTTAATTGCAACACATATATCACATTCAGTGACAATATATAACACACACATGCTTAACAATCAGTACACATGCATATATATATGTCACATTGACATATATAGTCAATATTGTTTATATTCGGACTAGTATGATGCTTCAGGATCTCTAAATCTACCGTCCTCCAATATAACTTCTAACCAATACCACTAGCATAAGTGATCTCATATATAATTGAGTGCTTTACAGTCTAAACTCCTCTTGGGAATATTGATCTTCTGCAAAACAAAAATTAGTGCACTAATTTAAGTTTTAAAATTTATATGTAAAAGGCTAAGTGTATTATTATGCATGTACATACACCTTAGGGAAAAGATGTGAACCGCTGACCACGATCAGTATGTGTTGCATGACGTAGAAGCCACACAGGTCATCGCTGCCCTATTGATGACACAGTGAAGAGAGAAATAATTTAACACACGAAGATTACATGTCAAAAAAAATTAATTGTAGATATGCTAGGCACTTGTATCTTGAAGCATGTAGTGGCCGTCCTTTTTGGTATAGAATACCAAGAAGGATGATCTATGTGCATACAGTACTAGTCCCATGATCAGTGGCTAGTATGCATATTTACAACAATTAGAATTACAACCATACACAATATTATTAAAGCGAAAGCTATTGATACAGCGTAGTCTTACAGTTTTAAGTATATTGTAGCAAAAAAAGCAAAAGTCTTGTAGTGTGCCCATCAACCCTCAAACAACTTACAAGCATAAACTCTAGAAAAACTCATTAATTAAGTTAATTCTCACATCCTGCATCAAAGTTTCGTCGAGCTAATTTGATTTTTTACTTAAAAATGATAAATAAGTAAGGGTGAGTACTTTCGTACTTAACAAAACTTTTTCAAAACCTATAATATACGCAGGCCATTTCAAAGGAAAGACTTCTACAGTTAATTTGCATAAAGCCAATTTGAAAATGTAAACACTAAATAGTAGATTGCAAACAGAATTTAAGTAAAAGAAATTTAATACATAAAATAACAATATTAAGTATAAGTAAAAAAAAATTATGAATCTAGTTGATATGAAAATCCACGAACCATTCCCTACCAACAAATGGTAGAAACCAGAGTTTTATGAAAACTAGTTCAATGCCCGTGCGTTACTACGAAAAACAAAATTGCTAAAGAAACATAAAGGTCAAAAAGGGTGATACATATTATCAAAACATAATACGGGCCGTACAATGAACATTAATTTTCTCTTTCACATATCACGTGAATTACATAAAAGCATGTTGGTTGAAATCTTCAAAATTATCCAACCAATATTCCTAAAAAATGATCAATTGAAAGTTAAATAAAAAAAGTATAATAGGCATCCGGCATCTAAGACATTTATTTCTTTACAGAATATATCTATATCGTTGATCGTTGAGATCTCGGTTTCTCCACCATGCGCCATGTTCGCAATCACCTCCCTCGAGGCATGCTTAACAAAGAGCCATGTGATGGCCTCCCCCATCCCTTACGTGCCGGCCACAATGGCAATGTTTCGTGTCAAACACGAAACACATGGATTAATCATCCAAGGATGACATCAACACCATCTCACAAAGCAAGCCTAGCAATCAAAAGAATCGGAACCAATAGCAATTGCACACTCACATATTACTTAAGGATTTAAAACTAATAAAAATTGCACACACATCATGATAATACATATTTTGTAAGGTAAATGGTTCTTCGTTCCTTTGAAGCAATAAATCTACTTGATCACAAAAACACAATGGCGGTGTTTAGTGTCAAACACAGAAACACATGGATTAATCATCCAAGGATGACATCAACACCATCTCACAAAGCAAGCCTAGCAATCAAAAGAATCGAAACCAATAGCAATTGCACACTCACATATTACTTAAGGATTTAAAACTAATAAAAATTGCACACACATCACGATAATACATATTTTGTAAGGTAAATGGTTCTTACGTTCATCAAGCAATAAATCTACTTGATCACAAAAGAAATAGCCAAATTATGTATGGAGGAAGAGTTACTTTATTTGGAAGCTCCTCTTTGATTGGCTTGTTACATAATCACGTAGTAGCCATTTTTCTGTACACCAAAAATTGCATTCGGTACATCCAACGACTCGACAACCGATTCTCTTTTCGAACCATTGAAGTGCTTGACGACATCCTCCAATGGAACTGCAACATTCAGATGCTCAACACAAGGAACAAGCATGGGCTCTGCCAAAGAAACTTGAGAACGAATCGCCTCACCCCGTCATTTGCTCATGACCGGTTCTAGTATAGCATCTTGGTAGCATCAATTGTGCCAGAGATTCTCTCCTTGCCCGCCTATCTTTTGCGGTTTCTTTCTTGGTTAAATCAGTAAACGAGTGTTCCATCGGTTTGGCCTCTCTTTGTTGAAGGGCTTGTATCGAAGGCACCGACCACGAGGACACAATCTTCTGATTACCATTCTCTCCAACTTCTTTGCCATGGGAGCATGATTTTGGTGATCGTGTCTTGTTCTAGCAGGAACCTCATCATGAGGAACCTTACAAAAGTTTGCTCGAGACAATACAAGATCCTCGATTGTCGTGAACGTCTTGATCATCTCATAAATTACCTGCAATTATTATTTAGCATTTTGCAAAATAAATTAGCCCTCCATGAATGCTTGGGATGAACACATAATGAGCTTGGCGAAGCATAAGAGAAGTGATATCTTCGTCTGAAGCAATAAATCTACTTAATCACTGCATGAAATGGCCTAATTATGCATGGAGGAAGAATTACATTTTAAAAGCTCCTCTTTGATTAGCTTCACTTGTCACGTGATCCAACCTTTGCAATGGCAAGACGGATCCACGAGGCTATATCAAGTGTTAGCCCTACCTCCTTGCAAAACCTATTCCAGTTCATCTCAAATCCATCTCGAGCGGCATCAAGTATGTATGATATAACCGTTTGCTCTTTTATTGGCACCGCTCTGCTGAAAATGCTAGAATACACTACCATGTCAAGTCGTGAACTTCCATATAAGGTTCAATGGCAAACTAAAACAAAACAACTTCTTGCAATTATCCGGAAAGAGAGCTCCATGTTTTGCCACAATTCCCATGAAGTAAATTTTGCACCACCCAAGCTCCTAGGAAGATTGTTTTGTCTTTGGTTTTGGAGGCGACTATATCTTCTCTGACAGATGGATTATCCATAGGAAGATTCAACTCTTTTGACAATTGTATGATATTTTGGATGAAAATGCCATTTGTAACGTGAGATGAAGTGCTGAAAATAAATGGTCGATGTTACGCGAGTACAAGAGGAAAAATTATTTTATCACAATTATTGCATTATTTTTAATTGGATGCATTGCGAAATTCATAAATGCATGCCAAGATGCTAAATATCATTATCTTTCAATGTGATACAGTTAACACCATCAATATTAGCCGATCTAGCTCCAGTAGAAGGCCTCATCTTTGCAAAGTTCTAAGTGTCTGGTCACCACATATAGCATATCTGAAACATTAGGATCAGAGATTCAATTCAATGACTGTTCCAATAGCTGAACAGCCTAGAGTCAAAGTTCTCAATTTCATTCAATATTTAACTCACGGAGCAGTTCCAACTTCCAACATCTTGAGCAAGTTTCATCTTGACATTCAAGAGCATTTGGTAAAGTTTCAATTCGTCCTGAAAGAAATTTAAATGAGACACAAGAAGTCAAGAATTAAGTACAAAAAGAACAAAAGCAAGATGTGGAGGTGGGGTGCACAAGGCCACAAGTTGCAGCGGTACTTAGTCAGGAACACATCAAACTAATGTTTCGTCTAATAGACCAAACATATGCGGAAGTGATATAGATTCGACACCGGTTCACATATTGCGAGAACACATCAAACTAATGTTTCATCTAATAGACCAAACATGTGCGGAAGTGATATAGATTCGACACCGATTCGCATATTCTCTCTCAAAAAAAGTATTACTATCATCTAACCACGGTCATGGTTATATAGCGAAATATCAAGCATCATAGAAACCATAGCGATAATATCTGAAATCAAGATTTATATTATACATTCAGGCATTAACATAAGCGTTTGGAACAACTTACTTCAATTTATGTTGATCGGTCGGCCAGATGGTCTGACGACGACGAGTCGAGCACGGGATCTGCCAAGGCGAGGGACGGGAGGCCACAGGCGGTCCGTGATCGTCTTGAGCTGCGAGAATGAGAGGGAGATCGATCCGGCGGGATGAGGGGTCGGGGCAGCGGGAAGGTGGGGTTAGGGTTTGGGAACTTACACGGGGTGGAGGAGGGGAGCTCGGAGGATGTAGCCGCCGTGGAAATCTTTGAACTTGACCACGGCCTCCATATCTCGGCCTTGCCTGCTGTGTGCAAGGCTCCCCTCACGGGATCGGGATCCGGCGGCGGCACGAGGACATTAGGGCGAGGAGACGAGGAGGCTGGGGGCGGCGCGAGGAGACAAGAAGGCTGGGGGCGGCGCGTTAATTGGGGCGAGGAGACGAGGAGGCTGGGGGCGGCGCAAGGAGATTTGGGGGTGGAGAGCGCTGTGTACTGTGGAGTGAGATGGGGGTTAGGGGTTGGAGGGTGGGGCCGTGGAAGAACGGACCGTTGCCACTAACCCGTGCTTTATAATAGTAGAGAATATCGTTTTCCTTTCTTTCCAGCTGCATGGACAAGACAAGCATGACCTGCTGCAGCTCCTATACAAAGTGTGTGGATCTGCACAACAAACAGTAACTTCATCATGAGAACCAATGAACCATATAAGCAAAACATAGTAATAGTAAAATTCTAGGTCGATAACCTTCTAGGAAACTGGACATACTATGACTTCCAACTTTTCAGAGCATAAATGCAAAATGTCTATCCAAAAGACAACAAGAATAGGACCTACCTTATATTCTTAAGAGCAGTGATTCAACAAATGACCAAGGAGGCAGTAATGCCATAAGTAGAACAATATGCAGCGAAAAAAGAAAATCACAAGTGGCACCCACAGAAAGCCCCTTGGGCCTACTTGATATTATGTCCTGCATAGCACTTCTCACCAAAAAAATATGCTACACAAAAGCGACATGTCATACAGAAACATCTCAAATGAGTTTCTAACAAACCTTGCCTACCTTATAGATACAAGTGTAAAGCTTATTCTTCTTATCTTAACTCTCACCCAAACACTTGTCAGATCTTCACGTCTTCAATTTGTTTATCAGTAACTACAAAAAAAGTCATTCAGTATACAAAAAAGACCGTACCTGAGGAGCACAAAAGGGCAGACAATCAATCATTGTGAAATAGTGCACAAATTTACTTGGTAGTTCCCAAAGAACTGCACCAAGCATAAGAAATTTACGAGACTCATGTGTAACCTACATATTCCCAAGCACAGAACTATGAAACAACATATGTGGTCCAGATAATACAGCAGTATATGTGACAAAACGATTGCACAATCTTATTACAAACAGCACATGCACTACAACATAGTAAAACAAATACCTGCCGATAGTATATTGTGTCGTGCAATTGTAGGACATGGCATTTGATGTAAGTAGAAATACATCATGCTGCAAAGAAAAATGATAGGATATTAAGGAAGATTCTCAACAAATATCGCATGACAATTCTCAACAGTGTTGTTGTTCAAAACTAAAGATAGCAACTTTAAAAATTCAAGGACCAACACAAAAATGAAAAAAAGTAATGCAACCCGATTGCATTAGCTATATATCAAAGAAACACATATCTACAAAGATGCCCATATTCTTTGATCGATCACGATTTTAGATTTTAGATCTTGTAATTCACCAAAGCAATTTAGAAACAAAGTATTACTCCATTATGATTTCTTGCATGCATTACGACAACTAATTAATCTCTCATTCCCATTCAACAAAAATACGCATTAAAATTCTCAACAATCTTTCTTTGTTCAAAACTAAAGATAGCAACTTTAAAAATTCAAGGACCAAGACAAAAATGAAAAAAAAGTAATGCAACCCCATTGCATTAGCTACATCTCAAAGAAACACATATCTACATCATGCCCATATTCTTTGATCGATCAAGATTTAGATTTTAGATCTTGTAATTCACCAAAGCAATACACCATTGATTACAACCCTAACAATGGATGGAATTGGAGTTTACTTGATAAAAAATTTCCATAGCAGTAGCAAGGCGGATATGAGGAATCAGGAATGGATAAAATTAACTTATGCAAGAAGTACAGTGTCCATAGCAGATGCTTTATAATAGTAGAGATTAAAACCTTTACACTCAAAAGGACAAGAGAAGAGTAGATTCATATCTACAATCCATATGTAGTGGGCCAGACTTCACCATTAGCTCTACAACTTCATCAGAACTCTTTAATGCAGATGCCGCACAATCTAACAATGACCACCACATTTTTAAAAAAATCTGTTCTTGAAGTGGTTCAATCAATGGACAAAACGGAACTGCAAAAAGGAGATCCTACAACTCCCTTGTATCATTATTAAATCACTAACTGAAGCATAATTAATTAATTAGTTCACATCTTTGTCCCCGCATCCTTTCCCACCAGCAGATGCAGATGAATGACTTTTATATAGAACCATTCAGCAGATGCAAGCCACATGTGGACCATAGTATTTGACGACGGCCGAAAGAAATGATAGTGAGGGACAAGCAGTGTCACCAAATTGATCTAGTCATAGAGTTTTCAAAGCATATAACAATTGTTGGCAACTAAAGTGGGGAAATTAATGCAGTATATCATAAATGAAACAATGAGAGAACCTGTTTTACCAACTAACATTGGGTCAGCACCATGATCAAGAAAATATCTTGTAGCAACAGCTCTCCCAAAAATTCAGAAAGGAACAGAGGGTTTCACCGCAAAACAAAAAAGAACTCAAGAAATTCATACCATCTTGCCTTCAACAAGACAAAGGCTTGATAATGGAAAAGGCATCGATCGACTATTGTAAAATGAACCAAATGTGGAATTAGAACTTCACTATTCCTAATGCAGACACCAAATGGCACTCCTTATAAAAGATATTTACTGTTGAAAATAAAATAACAAATGAGAAGCCGAGCAATAAGCTCGACACATGATAGCTCTAAGATACAATACTGAGAAATAGAGATATGCTAGAAACACATTTCCCTCAAAATAAAAGATATTCTTGATATGGCTACATATAGAATCTTTGAAGGTCGCCACAAAAATGAAATGAAAGGCTAAAGCAAAACAAATAAAAAGGGGTGTTAAAACAAAGAGAAAAGTATTATAAATTTGTAATACAATTACATGACCAATCTAATACTCTACAAAGATGGCAATGAACAAACTCCTATTTTAACAAATTTATTATACTATCAAATTACAAATTGAGCTCATGGCATATCATTATTGAGTGCAACTAATGCTACTATTGATCAAAAGCCGACATGTCAAAACCCACAAGAAGAACCCCGCAATCAAAGAGGAAAGAAACATGCAAAAAAAAACCTATAGATCACAAGGTTTCATCTTGTTGATTATCATGGATCAGGCAGTGGAAAATAATAGAGATATCACCGCATACATGTTCTGCTGGTAGATGCAAACCACATAGAAAGAATTGTTAAAAAGATCAAATCGGAGGAAAACTCTGCACACTTATAAGTAAATACTTTAATTTTATCTTCCTGTAAAAAAGAGTAAGCCTCACAAAAAGTGTAGATTTGAGTCTCTCTAGTTCGTGTTTAATCTAAACAAATATTTTTGTTGGTGCAGTCAGGCAGAATGCCGTCATGGCATGTCAAACTTTGTTTTCTACATTAGCATATCATTTGATGCAATATGCATAATAACTAAATTAGACATTTTAGGTTTCTAGAGTGGTCCAAATATTACTTTGGTACAGACATGTTTTGAGTTTCAACATTTGTGCAATGTAGGAGTTTTACCTATAGTTTTGATATGCATTCAACAAAAACTACAAGCGGAGATTCAAATGAGGATACATGACTGTTGCAATGGAATTCAAAAGAAATACACCAAATTTTCTTTTAAAAGAAAAACTAAAGAATATCTTGCGATACTATATATGTTTCATCTATAAACAACGTGAGCGATTAATCCATAAACTTGTGCAATCAATAAAATGGGTTAAGGCACTTTATCACATCACACTAAGGTGGTGCTCATGCCATAATTTTTATTTTGCATGTATAATAGATTGAAAATTGTATAATACGTGTGCAGCTAGAATTAGTCTTACAAAGTAAGACAAAAACAAATAAACCAAATTGATTGAAAATTTATCTATAAGAAAATTAAATTGTGTAAACAAAAATAAACCACATGTCAGGGTGGATTTACTCACCAAACTGAATTGGCCAAGGAAGAATGAACTTTGAGATTTCCGTCACATCTTGGCGTCTTCCACTGCACAAAGAAAACACACATAATTTTGCTCAAAGTCGATCTCAAATCTACTCAATAGGGAAGATCAAATTAACACAGGTAAATCAAGGATCTAGTGGGAGTCATTCTCTTGTTGACAACTCAACCTCATATGGGCATTGTCAGTTCATATGCATCGTCCATATTATCTTGATGCATCAATTTGTAGCAAGTATGCAGACCGGAAGACACATGCACTCTAAATCCTCTTTCTGTTTCATAATGTGTGCTATACCTAAATCCTTCCTAAATGCCATGGCTACACAAATCTAAACAACAAGTGGCTCTAACTGGCCGTGCAAATAAGATGCCAAAATGAACTAAACTAAAGGATGAATTAAATCGAGCAGTCCATGGGGCAACGATCTAAATTTGCTCAAAATAAAGCGTCAGATCAAAAAACTATTTTGCAGATCAGACCTCCTATAGAGCAGCATGGACATCGCGAGCACGACCATCCCCACGGCCTCGGCGCTGCCCTCCCTGCCACCCTATAGGTTCGAGGCCCCCTGCTCCAATATTCACATCACCTCATCTAGCACACCAGCAATAGCAGTTTAGAACACGCGAGCGATTGAGACCTCAGACTCTAACGTGCACTGGTACGATGGCTATGGAGCGAAGAGAGGGAAACCTGGCAAGCTCCAGTGCTTAGAGCTACCGAGGGCGTAGCGGACCATCTCTGTCGCCACTCCCTCGAGATGAGGGCACGCACCATGCGGAGGACGCCGGTGGTGCCGGGATCCTTGAGCGTGGTCTCGCCTCTCAGAGGGGGAGGGTTGTGGGGGTAGATCTCCAGATCGGGAGGGACACGGCGGGGATCGCGGCGGTGGGGGATCTCCGGATCGTGAGAGGCGCGACGGACTGAGGATTGCGCCGGGGGGGGGGGTGATCGCGGCAGGTCGATGGCGCCGGGTGGAGGGATGGGTTGGGGTGGGATCGGGAGGGAGCTATCGGGCGAGGATCTGTGAGGGCATCGAGAGGGAGCGGGGCGAGGGATGCATCGGGAGCAAGCCAGAGCGGGGAGGCGGGCGTGTGGGGAATCGCGAGGGAGCGGGGCGTGGGGGGCATCGGGAGCGCGCCCGGGGGCGTTTCTGTAAATTTCTGTGGTGGAGAACATACCACCACCAACTACTGCTTTATAATAGTAGAGATAGAAGCATCTAATTTGTGCTGGCGCACCAAGATTCCTATGACCGCGAGAACGGCTTTTCGAAAAGATTTATACTCTGCAGAGTATCAACTTTACCCACAAGTCATGACCTATTCTTTTTGCCACATGTTTCACGCACCTTTCACATGTGTCTAGAATGGTCATGACGAAAATCTTTACATTACCTAGATTAACCTTGCACCAGCTAAGTGACGTTAAACCCATACTATGGTGTAAATGTTTGTGCAGTCACTGTACAATAATTGATGTGACTTTGGAGTCCCGATCTTTCGATGAGAGCGATAACTTCGATTTGGAGGAATTGACTTTGACGATCCGACTACAACGTACGACGACGATGCGCCTTAGCAATCGCTAAACCAACTCCAGAGGGTTATTGATCTTGCCGTTAGCACGATCAACCTGAACACGAGGTTCGATTCCTGCATGCAACCGAAGAACAAGCAAGAACAATGGTAAAGCAATCTGAAATTGCGAATATGAATGAAAGATTGATAAGGTGGGGTTCTGAAACAAGGAGCTTCTTAGGCGGCTGTTGAGCACGTCTAGAAGACTCAAAATAGTAGCAATGGCTAAACTATCAAATAAACAAAACCCAAGTCCTAGATGAGGGTTTGGGTGGTTATTTATACTAGAGGAGCAGGAGGGGGCCTTCCATAGTAAAGGAAATCTAATACAACTCAAATCCAAAACACCAAGTCTTCTTTGACTCGAGTTTGACTCGGACTGGAAAAGCAATGTGTGGTTTTAGGCAGTTTCCGGACGCATCTGAAGGAATTTTGAGGTGAGGCCAGATCCTTTGGAAAGTAGACTCCGAGATCTTTCAAACGTGTACTCATAGGCCTCCAGAATCCTCCGAAATCAAAAGTTATGGCACTTTAAAGTCAGTGCTGTTTCTGAGTTCGAATTGGACTCGAACTCGGACTGAAAAAGTGTTCTGGATTGTTTTGCGTTTTTCCGCTGACTCGAAGGGAATTTTGAGGTAATCTTAGATCCGTTTGAAAGAGGACGACTAGGGCTTTCGTTCTTGTACTCATAGACCTCTAGAAGCCATCTAGAACAAAAGTTATGATCGTTTGAAGTTGATGCTGTCGCGGAGGCCGAACCCGCGAATTTGCTGATTCCAAGTCCAACTTGCATATGATGATTGTGCTTTATGCTTGGCATTTGGAGGTTCTTCTCCTTGGTTCCTAAGGACAATAAGATCATCACAAGAATTAAATAGCATTCCATTATGTGAATCATTTGTATAAAAACTTAGGAACAATTTACTGATAATTAAATAGGCGTGCTCGAGCACGAGTTGTAGGTCCTTGTAAAACTTGTTGTGTATGAAAAGAACCACTCGGCGTAGTTGTGTCCTTGGTTGTGATGTCCTCATCATCCTCCCTTCTTGCATTTGAGTCGCCCTCGACTCATGCTCACCTTTAGCACATCTTCAAAGACAAAACATTCTCATATTGGTCCTGCATTTATTTAAATAAAATGGTAGCTCCGCCTCTTTACATTTTTTAAGACATGAAAAACATTTAGAGGATTCACGATAATTATCCACATAGCTCAACACTTCTTTCCAGCATATTATGGCTTGATGAATGATAGCACTCTTCGATGCTTTCTCCCTCTTTGAAGGAAAACCGTTCTCGGTTTTGGACAAGCTGAAACGAAGCAACCAACAAAAAGAACGCGTGTACACGGCGAGATGTATATATCCCATATTTCATTGTTCTTTTGGATTCATGGTGTATTATTTTCAAAACAACACATGAGGAAATCAGATTTAAGCAAAGCACCTTTCCTCGCAATTACGCTAATCGATTTGTGGTTATAAGTGAAGCATATAACATCAATATTAGCATGATTTAGTTTGCAACTTGATTTGCAAATATAAGTAAAGCACATATCTATTCCTGACCTTTGATAAAGAATACTCATGTTTTGTGAGTCGCATTCAATAACATATTTTGTGGGCAAAACAACAAGTTCTGGCATCAAGTATGGCTCATTCATGTTATCAAATTGTAAATAAGCAAAATCAAACCATTCCAATAATGGTGACACAATTTTAATTGGCTTCCACGCATCAACTACTTACATGTTGATTTGTAATACAAGTTAATGTACAAAAATTCGAACAATGTGGTAACAAACTATGGGTATCACACTTATTAGGAAAATTTGATGGAGCCTCAAATGAAACAAGTTGTTGCTTACAACTAGAATTGCCCAAAATAGCAAGCTTCAATTCATCAAGTTTATCACAAGTTATGCATATTCTAAACAAGAAACTTGCCATCTATGCCATATTCACCAAATAAATTGAATTTAAAACAGTAGGCATAGGTGCTAGATAAAGACTTAAGAGATGAAATTTCAGAAATCTTGTCCATAGCACAAGTCAAACTAACGTGCTCATTCAACATGATATAGCACAAAAGCAGTGGTAGGGCATATTCTAGCTATCACTTCCTTATATGTAATCAGCACCACATGAGCAAAATTATAAGCATGCAATTCATCATATGGTTCTACAATTGTGGCACAAGGTGGTAGTTCACAAGAGTTATGTATAGTAGGAATATACTCACCAATTTGATCCTTTTCTTGCTGTAAAATCAGATCAGTACCATGGTCATTAGTTTCCTCCTCGAAGTAGAAATATCAAAACTTTCACCGATAACGCTGGTATTTCGCTTGTTATGTCCCTTCTTCAAAAGTAACTGAATAGCGCATGGAACAACAAAAGAATGTAACTAACCGAAATAGATTGGATTGTGTTAGTAGAATCATCGTCACATATACTATCCTCTACTTCACTCAAATTTTCTTGTATTTCTTTCACATTCTCGGTGTGTATGCTCTCATTCAGGTTTGGTGCGATTGCATGCCACAGAGTAGCATTTAACTTTGTGTTAGCTTGAATTTTGGTTGATTGTCTTCTCTGTATCTTTCTTTCGCTTCTCGTGAAAGATTAAGTAAACATGGCAAAGAATTGAATTCTTTACAAGATATCATGATCTGAATGTCGTAAATCTAGTCCAAAATAAAAGTTATTCATGCGAGTCTTTTCGGTCTCTTCTAACCCGAACGCAAAGATCTATGTTGAAATTCTTGGTAGTACTCATCCACTTGTTTTACTACCTTGTTTTAGATGTTGTAATTCATTTCGTAATTGACGGGCAACATATGAAGGACAAATCTAGCTCTCGAAATTTTCTTTAGTTTTGTCCATGTGCTAGGAATGTCCCGATTTTTACTCATATAATCATTCCACCAAATAGCAGCAAATCCAGAGAATCCACTAGTAACAACCCTAACCTTATCATGCTCAGAATTTCATGTTTATCAAATGATTGTTCGATGACTAATTTCCATGTAAGATAACCTTCAGGATCATATTTATCACTAAAAATGGGCACGTAAACTTATTTTTGGTACATGTGCGATGCCGTTGTACCTCCCGTGGTGTTGAAGGTATGCTCGACGTTCTCTCGTATCTTGGAGTGTGAACTATCTCTTCTCCTAGGATGTTTGTTGGCCCAAGCGCCACTGACGTTGAGAACCTGCCATTGTTAGTGAAGACAAGAAACATAACCACAAGTATAATGTTCTATCACTACATAGGATGTGGACAAAAGTCGTTCAACTCTCAAACTTTAACCAAAGCTCTTACAAGTTCTTACCATGCAGCAGGAGTTGTCGGCCGTTGGCGGTATCAAAAGTTCTCCCAAGCTTGGATAAAGCGATTGCCAAGGGACCGAACAAACGTACGAGGTAGAATATGTGGAGCTTGGTAGGCTATGTTAATTTCCTATGCAATCTGATAATTCTAGATTTTGTAATGATAAGTAATGATTCAAACTAGAATTCACAAGCCCTAGTTGCCGATCTCAAAGATATAAGTGAATTTCAAGGCAACACACACGCAAAGATAATGCAACTTAATGCAACCAATGGAATGAGCAAAAATAAGAATAATTTCAGCACCAAAACTCGTGTTGCATAAGTTATGGAGAGACGCTAGCAAATTGCTTCAGAAAAGGTAAAAGGGCACAAGATTGCTCACTACTTAATACAATTGCATAATCTGAAAATGACAAACACAAATTAGGGTTTTGATCAATGTAGTGCTGCCAGCCACTATTCTCTTTTCTTTTCTCTCTTTTTTTTTCTTTTTGGCCTTTTAGCTCTTTCTTTCTCTTTTTTTTGTGACTTTCGGCCAACGCTAGTATGAGCAAAGTTTTGGAATCCCTAACTTGATATCACAAGAGTTATGATAGTGCAACGTATCATAAGGAGCAGCCCCAAGCAATTTCAAATTGCTAGTCTCAATTGGGATCAAAGTATTCGTAAAGGATGAATTGGTTACCAAAGGTATGTACAATGATATTTTAGAACTTTTATGGTTGTAGATGCTACTGGACTCAACCAACTCAAAGGAACAAAGCTAGAACACAAATTGAAGAAACAAACCCCAAATTCGGCCAGAACTATGCAATAAGGTTGTTGCTGCAATTAAGGCTTGAGAATGACCGAATCAAGCTTGCTCACAATGTAACAAAATGATGGCACTGTTCTAAGCTTTAAAACAAGTATTCAAACACACAATTTGGAGCTCATATGTAGAAGTTATGGCCAAAACACTAAGGTGCACAGATTCAACAAAATTCAGCCGATCTGACCAAATCCGAATCCGAGTCAAATTCGGTTTGAAGAAGTCCGAATCAGAAAGGACACCCAAAAACGTTTTTGTAGAGGACTCTTCAAGGATTCAGGAAAGTACAAAAACTTCTCAATCGGAGTTCGGATGTGAAAGTTATGATCAAAATACCGAACCAATCTGGATTGCAATTGCAACTTGCTTCCCGAATTTGATGTCAAGATTAAACAACCTTTTAGATAGAATTAGATTTCATGCCCAACTAGGTTTTTGTGGAGCTTGTCCCAAGGTTTCAGGAAAGTGCAAAAACACTTGAATCGAGCTCGATGCAAAAGTTATGAACAAAACAAAGAACTGGACAGATTGGAATAAAAGCTACGCGAAGGAAAAACGATCAGCAACTAAAACAAGGACTCTAATGGATCAAAACCTAACAAAAATCACTAAAATACCAGATTGAATCTAAAGGTTGAATTTTTGTGGAGGATTTTCAATTTTGGACAGAAAACAAAAACTAATCTAGGGTCTTGAATCTCTCACCGAGCAACTTGGCGCTCTGATACCACCTGAGGTGACTTTGGAGTCCCGATCTTTCGATGAGAGCGATAACTCGATTTGGAGGAATTGACTTTGACGATCCGACTACAACGTCTGACGACGATGCGCCTTAGCAATCGCTAAACCAACTCAAAGGGTTATTGATCTTGCCGTTAGCACGATCAACTGAACACGAGGTTCGATTCTGCATGCAAATCGAAGAACAAGCAAGAACAATGGTAAAGCAATCTGAAATTGCGAATATGAATGAAAGATTGATAAGGTGGGGTTCTGAAACAAGGAGCTTCTTAGGCGGCTGTTGAGCACGTCTGGAAGACTCAAAATAGTAGCAATGGCTAAACTATCAAATAAACAAAACCCAAATCCTAGATGAGGGTTTGGGTGTTTATTTATACTAGAGGAGCAGGAGGGGGCCTTCCATAGTAAAGGAAATCTAATACAACTCAAATCCAAAACACCAAGTCTTCTTTGACTCGAGTTTGACTCGGACTGGAAAAGCAATGTGTGGTTTCAGGCAGTTTTCGGACGCATCTAAAGGAATTTTGAGGTGAGGCCAGATCCTTTGGAAAGTAGACTCCGAGATCTTTCAAACGTGTACTCATAGGCCTCCAGACTCCTCCGGAATCAAAAGTTATGGCACTTTAAAGTCAGTGCTGTTTCTGAGTTTGAATTGGACTCGAACTCGGACTGAAAAAGTATTCTGGATTGTTTTGCGTTTTGCCGCTGACTCGAAGGGAATTTTGAGGTGATCTCAGATCCGTTTGAAAGAGGACGACCAGGGCTTTCGTTCTTGTACTCATAGACCTCCAGAAGCCATCTAGAACAAAAGTTATGATCGTTTGAAGTTGATGCTGTCGCGGAGGCCGAACCCGCGAATTTGCTGATTCCAAGTCCAACTTGCGCATATGATGATTGTGCTTTATGCTTGGCATTTGGAGGTTCTTCTCCTTGGTTCCTAAGGACAATAAGATCATCACAAGAATTAAATAGCATTCCATTCTGTGAATCATTTGTATAAAAACTTAGGAGCGAATTTACCTGATAATTAAATAGACGTGCTCGAAACACGAGTTGTAGGTCCTTGTAAAACTTGTTGTGTATGAAAAGAACCACTCGGCGTGGTTGTATCCTTGGTTGTGATGTCCTCATCAATAATTGATTAAGCTTATCCATAGTATGGCGGCATACACCATTGTATTAGCAAACGTTATTCACAACACCTCAGTGTGGGCGCCCCTCTGAGCAATCAGTCACTGAAAGCTCGTACTACTCCAGCCTACCAATGTGCAAAGCTAAACTAGATAACTTAGTTGGTTTAAGGCTGTCCCATACCAATACTTGTGGTTGTACGATAATTTTTGGGTTCAGCGAACACTGAGTTTGGTCCTTAATCTGACCCGGGCGATAATCTCCCCCTACACTACGTGCAAATCCATGCACCTCCGGCTATTGCTAGTAATCGACCGCATCAAAACGATAGTTTTATTTTTATTTTTAACCAAAATACCAACAACATTAAATGGTCATTTCCAACCTCTTTAATCATATCCAACACTTCTAAACTGTAAAAACTTAAGTTTTTATTAAGCATGGCTAAGCATAACTACTAAGACTGAGTAAAACCAGGTTAACATTAAGTACTATCTATGTTAATCTAGGGTTATCAAGGTTCTCAAATCCATACTTATCAAGGAAGTTCCATGAGTCTACAAGTATAACTACTAGTGCCCACAATATAGCAAAGTTTAATGAACATATGCATGCAATAAAATATTTAATAAAATATTTGTGAAACTAGGATCAACATGGTCAAAGGGGGTGCATGCCTTGCTCGTTGAATTCAGTCGCGAAGTCAGAGTCGACCATGGCAAACTTTGGAACATTGGAGTCTACACGTGGTTCAACGAAAATATAGCAAATTGCAACTTTTAATAAAGGCAAAAAGAAATCAGATGGAAAATCAAATAGAAATCTACTACATAGAACAGGTGTGATTTTGGTTTAGAGTTTCTTGATTGCATGTGTTTTGTTACAAATTTAAGAGACTAAAATTATTTGAATTTATAAAATTATGACATAAGTTATCCTATGTGAATCTAGTGTTTATCTCTAAATTTTTCTGTATTTTAGAGTTTGAATTAATATGGAGAAAAGAAAGAGAAAACAAACAAAATAAAATCTAGGTTTGTTTTCTACCACTTTCTTGGTCCATTTTCTTTTACTATTATTTTAGCCTAGGTTGACATATGTATTATTTTAATTTATATTTTTATTTAATTATTTATAAATTTATTTATTTATATATATTTTTTATTTAATTATTTTTTTGGCCAGCCCAGTTATTTTGGCCCAGCTGACTTTCTCCTAACCCTCACCTTAATTTCTCTCATCCTATTTCCTCACCCGGCCGCCACACCTCACTTCCTCTCCTCTCTCACTCGACCATGGCCAAACCCCCGTGCTGCACCCTTGCTCCCACACGCCACTGCCGCTTCTCAGGCGTCATCGGGGCTTCTCTTCCCCCGCCTATCTTTCATGATGTTTGTAGGCGGGTAAAGGATGCGAACGACGCTGAAGGAAGAAGGTGAGTTCGGCAAACAAAGGGTGATTTGGTGCCAGGTTAGTGTTTGAAGGGGGAACAACCCAGATGAAGGATGAGGAAGGCGATGAAGATCGGACTGTTGGCGTAACCTAGTGAAATTACCAGTAATACTGTTCATTGTAATCTTTTGTCATTTTGAGTCTGGGCGTGAGTTACCGTGAGTGATTTGTAAGCGCGGTAAAGATTTGGAGGAGTTTAAATAGCCTGTAGTGGTGAAATCGGAGGTCAATTATGAAATGAAATGCATTTGAGTCTTCTCTCTTTTCTTCTTTGTTCTGTTCTGTGTTCTTCTTTGCTTCTTTCCCAAGCCGTGCGCTGCTCTACCTTATGCTCCGAAGGGAATTGGTAGCAACGGGGTATGACAGTTTGGTATCAGAGCCTGGACGATCCACGCCTAGAGCTGTACAATCCTAGTGAAAGGTTAGAGAACTCGGAGCCAGGGCAACTCTGTGAGGAGCCGCCCAGACCGTCCTCGGGTTATTCGAATGCCCGGTCGCCCTCATCGGATTTGGAGGCTAGCAACGGATTACCAATGGTGCTCACAGTGCTAACACCCAAACCCAATTAGGACAACAATGATCCCATTCGAATAACTCGACAACAATCCCGGTATTCCCCCGGTATGCGACCCGAAGCTCGCCCAGGATCGCCCCGCATACCGGTTTCCATTGCCATATCAATTCAATTCGCATAAAGGGGGCAACGAACCCAAAACTTTACTACCAGACACGCAACGCGGAAACACAACGACTAAAAACCAAAGCACAAAGACAAACCAAACAACCACGCGAGGCAAGAACTAGGCTAGACTCAGGAAATCTACAAAATTTCGGCATGACGCCCCTAGAAGTACGGACATCCACTCAGCAGGCATAAGAAACAAATAACTAAACAAATATATCACAACTACAACCACAACAAAAACAGACATGCATATAAGTAACAACCCAGGCATGAGTTAAACATGGCGATACATTAGAGTTCAACAACGGAAATAGCCAAGTGATTAAACATAACCATAACATAATTCTTGAAAGCTAACTATACAACAAAAGGACATACAAACACCAAGTTAAACCAAAATTATGACATCTCTGGAAGTGTCCTGCCCCTGAACACTTCCGGGCATTTACAACGTCGGGCTAGCTTCTACTCGGTGCCCTTGCGACCACCGAGAAGCAATATGGGCATAACTCACAACCGCGGGGTCCTCACCAAAAACCACAAAGTAGAAACATGAGTACGTAAGGTACTGCATAAGACTTACCCGTGGTTCATATATGACCGACTCGAAGGAATATGCATTTGGATGTAGCAAGGTATAAGCTTAAGGTAAAAGTCTTGGAAAAACTTACTTTGTTGCATAATCATATTCAACTACACAAATTTCAAGTTTATATCATTTATGGATAGCACCTATTGCTAAAGTGAGATCTGAATTTAAACATTTAAGAGAGCAAATAAAATCATGAACAAGCATCAACATCAAGTATTCCAACTATTTTCAATTTAAGTTATTACTACGTTGAAGTGTCGGATGATACAAGCGTACTCATATCCGAGAGCGCGGCAATTCGAATCGCTTATTCACCCTGCAGAGGATCATCAATCGCACAACATGTGCCACGAGGAACCTCATGTCAACCCTCCTCCCATCCATATCTACTCGTTGAACCATCCTCATGCGGCCCGAACACCTAGCAACCTCCCTCGAGCGGCTCAAGCCTTGCCTAGCCCTCGAGAGAGACCTAGGCCTCGCCCTCAACCACGTCCAATCGCATGAGGGCATGACCCATCGGGTAGTATGCCATGAAAGGGTGGCTTACCGTACCATTATATCGGGCATGCGATCAACAAGGGGTGCTCGATCAACATGGCAGACAACGGATCGGTCCTTAACCAACACATGCGAGACTACAACATTTGAGTCTCCACACCCAAATGATCCAACCCTCTCGCCTGGTCTCAAGTTTTCCATTTCAAAGTATAATTATAACCAATTGCAACCCATTAGAGTGAAGTAATTAATCTCAAGTGATGGAGCCATCCACCACTTGGCCCATACCCGACATCTAAGCAAACTAAGCATGGACACATTATAATTACCCATACACTAGCTCCAAGAAAGATGTTCAACAATTATCAATGAGTCTATGTGCAACAAGTAGGTTCTAACCCTATCCCACATTTCAATTCCTAATACAAGACATAATCATCCAATAAGTAATTTATTTGCCAAAATACAATTATATAAGGTTGAAAATGCTTAGGTGCTTGCCTTGAGCTTCTGCTGGATTCTCAACGACAATCGCCTCTCCGGTAACCCCTCGGTCACCGCCGCGTCAACCTCCGTATTTTCATTCTCTACACGATCACATTGCATGAAAAATGAGATGCATGCAATGCATATGAAATGAAATGCTAGATGCATCACCATGGCAGTTTCCAAAAGTGCAAACATTCAACTCAATTAAAGAATGAAAATGAAATTGTTAAACTCCATTTCTATTCTATAGCCAAAATCTGAAAACAAGCATATAACCCTAAACAGGCATAACTTTTGAATGCTTAATCTAAAAATTGATTTCTTGGACTCTAAAAGACCACAAGAGGGTGATCTAACTTTACCATGCATCATAACATTCAGAATACAAATTTAAAGTTTACAATTAAACTCTGAACTTCAGCCTCAAAGTCTGAATTTTTAGCAAAACTGAATTCAGGACAGCATTGATACAAATGGCCATAACTTTTTTATCACTTAATCAAATTGAGCAAACTCAGATCCTAGACGACCACAAGACATAAACCTACCACTTAGCTTTGGCCAAACACCCAGATTCTGCATAGAGAATTCCCAGTTCGGCCAAGAACAGAGAACAGTTTCAGTGTTTAGAAATTTCAGAGTTTCAGAACAGCTTGCACAAATTTCATCATATAAATTGCTATACTTAATGGAATTGAGTAAAGGATGACATTTTTATAATCTACACGAAATTTCCTACAACTTCTCAGGCAAAATTAATTTCTAATTCGGCCTCTAACTAATTTTAATTCGCAGCTCAAGTTTCAGCTCCACATTTTCAGCATTTTCAGAGCAGCACGCACTAAAATCGACATAACTTTCAGCTGGGTTAATGAAATTGAGTGATTCCAGTTGGAAATGAAAGATAATTTCATTACCCACAACTTTATATACAGCCAGTATAGCAGGAGATGCTCAAAACTTGCTCAAATTAATCCGAAACAGTAGCTACGAAATCTGCTCGAAAATTCAGACTTTGCTCCAAACCCTAGATTGGTTATTCCCCATCCAAATCCCAAATCTCTTCTCATCTAAGCCCCCAAAACCACCATTGCTGCCCCCAAAACCAGAAAACACCAAACAAACCCTAGGGGAGAGGTCTTACCTTCAAGGGAGTGGAAGGGGAATGGAGGGGCTATGTAGGGGAAGGAGGGAGCTGCTGCTTGGAGGTTGCTGGAGGGAGTGGCAGCAGCTTGAGGACAGCAGGGAGAGGGCACCACCAGGGAGCAGCAGGGGGAGAGGAGGTGCCTTGGGAAGAGCTGGAGAAGACTTTGCTGTTTCGTTTTGGGGGGAGGAGAGCTCAAGAAGAGGTGCTGCATGGTTCTTGCTGCCCCCAAATCCTTTTGTGCTGATTTGCTTTGCTCAATTAGCCCCACTAGCAAGCAAGAGAAAATGGGCTAAGTCTCCATAAATTTCAGCATAGGATTCAATCTTGATGCGAAGGTTTAAATTAGTATTTGATGTTGGATTGGGCTCAAAACTCAACCATTGAATAGAGAAAAGTTTCTAGTTTTCATTTTACTAACATGCACACTCTAGATCCTTATAGTTCTCAAGTTACAAGGCTTTGAACTTTAATGAAAACCACATTTGTACACTGAAATTTCTAGCTCTTAAATTTAGCTAAGTTGGAAATTCTTAAGTGGCAGTTTAGGATATTAATTGAAATTAGAAGTTGATCTCAAATGCGGCCAAAACTTAGTTGGCGCTAATGTTAGCCGCATGAGCCGATTTCTAATTTGGGGCCATGACAAATTCGGATCTGACGATCTCTGTAAAATACTGGGAATTTGGTTGGCTTGGCGGGGAAATCCACCACGGCGCCGCAAAAGCCCTCGGTTCGATCTCGTTCATTCTGAAGGTGATGGGGAAAAGGCGGAACGAGCGGAGGAGAAACTGGCAATGATCAAAGAGAGTTTGGATCTCCTCTTTTCTCGGTTGGAGATGTTGGAAACAGCGCAACAACAACTGGTGAGTCGAACGGAGTTGACGGCGTTGGCGGTAGAGCAAGGCACTAAGGATCAACACCTGCTCATCATGCAGATGGAGGCCATGGCTCAGGCTATGGCGCGCCTGATGGTGGGAAAAAGTCAGAAGGAGATCTGGAAGGAAGAGGGGACTTCTGCTTCAGCAAAGAATATGGTTACTCCTGCGGTTCCTGAGCGCTAGGTAAACCTAAAGGAACATTAACCATGTTCACCAGTTCGATGCCATCCAGATGCTCGACAGAAGGTTCGACCGAAACTGAAGTCCTAAATGGTCAACCACCCAAGGAACCTGGGGGGAGATACTCTTTGCCCATGTTGAATTTTCCCAAATTTGATGGAAACAACCCCCGGCTATGGAGAGACAAGTGCACTGATTACTTCCGAATTTTTAACATTCCGGAGACGTTGCGTGTATCGGCCACAACTTTGCATATAGAAGGGAATGCGGCAAGGTGGCTGCAGATGTACAAGGCTCGAAATGATCTGGGTGGTTGGGAGTAATTCATACACGCAGGGGAAGATAAGTTTGGAGCATTTGATTAGAGAAGGTTATTGACGGAATTAGTAGAGCTTAAGCAAACTGGGACTCTGAATGAGTATAAGGCAAGATTTGATGAGTTAATGTATGAGTTGGCAATGCACAATTCTTATTATGACGAAGAACTCTTCGTCTCACACTTTGTAAAAGGGCTAAAACCAGAGTTGAGGGGAGCAGTCCAGGGGCAGATACCTGAAATGGTGGACCGAGTTGCTTTATTGGCTAGGGTGCAACAGGATATTTTGGACCGAAGTAAACTGGACAAGTTGAGGTATGTACAAGGCAAAGATGGTGCAGCCACATGGAAGATGGACAATCCTACGAACCAAGTGAAAATTGGTTAGGGGGAGCTGTGGAAGGCAAGACAGCCTTGAGAGTACCATCAAGCTAATGGATTGTGCTATCAGTGCAGAGAAAAATATGAACCTAGTCACCATCTGCATTGTAAAAAGAAGATTTCAGCCTAGTTGCAAGCAATCACGGTGGAAGATCATGAGGAAGTGCTTTCGGATGAAGTGTTGGACCTACTGGAAACTTCAGAGTTGAACCATCCAGAAACATATCAGTTCTCTCAATGCAATATCAGGAGTTGAGGAAGCAGAGACCATAAGATTTCTAGCGTTGGTTAGAAATCAGGTGATGCTGGTCCTGCTTGACTCCGGAAGCTCACATAGTTTCATAAATGCAGGGTTCATTCAAAGGATAGGCATGATCACACAGGAAACTCGACCGTTGGAGGTTCGGGTGGCAAATGGGGAAAAAATTGCGCTGCCATCAATGCATTCCCAGAATGGAATGGTGGATGCAAGGGCATACTTTCCAAGCTGATTTGAGAGTTATTGACTTGGGGGCTTACGACGTAATTCTGGGTATGGACTGGTTGCAGTTGTATAGCCCAATGAAATGTGATTGGAAGAATAAGGTGGTGGAGTTCAATCACTTAGGGAAAATAGTCAGATTGCAAGGAATCAAAGATGAGAAGAAGGTCGAAGTGACCACAATGACAAGAGAATAGTTGGACAAATGGGATAAAGGAAATAATATATGGGCCATGGTGGTGTTAGACCAAGAAGGAAAACAAGGGGAGCAACATATTGAACCAACGGTGGCAGCCGTTCTAGAGCAATACCAAAACATTTTTGCTGAGCCGAAGGGTTTACCTCCAAAAAGAGAATATGATCATTCAATCCATTTAATCCCAGGGACAGTGTCGGTGAATTCCCGACCTTATAGGTACTCGCTATTGCACAAAAATGAGATTGAAAGACAAGTCATGGACATGCTCACTACTAGAATCATTTCACCAAGTATGAGTCCTTTTGCTTCACCGGTGTTATTAGTGCAAAAAAAAGATGGTTCGTGGAGGTGTTGTGTTGATTACCGGCATCTGAATGACCTCACCGTGAAGAAAAAGTCCCCTATGCCAGTTATTTATGAGCTGTTAGATGAATTGGCGGGTACAAAAAACTTTTCCAAATTGGATTTACAAGCAGGTTACCATCAAATCCGGATGAAGGAAGAAGATGAAGTCAAGACTGCATTTAAAACCCAGCACGGGCATTATCAGTTCAAGGTCATGCCCTTCGGTCTCACCAATGCCCCTGCTACCTTCTAGTGTGTGATGAATGCAGTGTCGGCTCTATATCTTCGGAAATTTGCATTAGTGTTTATAGATGATATACTCATTTACAGTCCAAATCTGGCTCAGCACCTTGAACACTTAAGAGTCGTATTGCAAATTCTGCGACCATCAGTTTTATGTTAAGAAGTCAAAGTACACCTTTGCACAACACCGGATAGAGTATTTGGGACATGTGATTTCCGATGAGGGAGTGTCCACCGACCCGCAGAAAACCAAAGTCATGTTGAATTGGCCGAAGCCAAGATCTGTGACCGAATTGCACAGATTCTTGGGATTGATAGGGTACTATAGGAAGTTTGTGTGAAACTATGGAATAATTGCCCAGCCACTGACAAACATGTTGAAGATAAAAGCTTTCGAGTAGAGCCAACAATCCGAGGAAGCTTTTCGGCAATTGAAAGAAGCTATGTCAACAACTCCGGTGCTGAAGCTACCAGATTTTGAGCAGAGCTTTGAGGTCGAGACCGATGCTTGTGATAGTGAGGTAGGAGCCATATTGCTTCAGCAAGATCACCCCATAGCTTATTTTAGTAAGGCCTTAAGTAAAAAGCATCAGAGTCTATCATTCTATGAAAAAGAATTTTTAGCTCTCATGTTGGCAATTGAAAAGTGGCGGGCTTATTTACAACGCCATGAATTTGTGATCCAAATCGACCATCGCAGCCTGTGTTATTTGGAGGAACAACACTTGCAATCCAAAATGCAACACAAGGCGATGACAAGGTTGATGGGTTTGCGGTTCCGGATAGTTTACAAAAATGGCAAAGAGAATGTGGTTGCAGATGCACTTTCGAGAGTTGGCCAATTAATGGTGATGTAGTCCATAACAGAGGTGCAACCGGCTTGGGTGCAAGAAGTGCTAAATTCTTATGCTACGGATTCTGAAGCTCAGCAAAGACTGTCGCAGCTAACAATTTACAGTCCGGATGATAAGGGGTTTGAATTACAATAGGGCCTGATTTATTACAAAGGAAGAATATGGATCGGGAACAATTCCGCACTGCAAACCAAACTCATAACAGCTCTGCATAGCAGTGCAATCGGAGGACACTCGGGAATCCAAGCGACTTATCAAAGGCTCAAGAAACTTTTTTTGCTGGACAGGAATCAAGCAGGATGTGGAGAATTTTGTGAAACAATGTCTTGTGTGTCAACAAGCCAAGGGAGAACGGTCAAGGCCAGCTGGATTATTGCAGTCGTTGCTAATTCCAGATATAGCATGGCAAGATATCACAATGGACTTCATTGAGGGTCTACCCTTGTCGGAGGGATACAATGTGATCTTCGTGGTGGTTGATCAGTTTTCTAAGTACGCACATTTTGTAGTTGTTCGTCATCCATTCACAGCACCGGGCATAGCAAAGATCTTCTTGGAATTCATTGTGAAACTTCACGGTATGCCACGGACTATCACTTCCGATCGAGATAAGGTCTTTACAAGTCTTTTCTGGAAGGAATTGTTTTGCATGTTGGACACCAAGTTGAAATATAGCATGGTGTATCATCCGCAAACTGATTGTCAACGCGAGAGAGTTAATCAGTGTTTGGAGATGTATTTGAGATGTGTTTTTCATGATGCACCCAAGAAATGGAAGAGTTGGTTAGCTCTCGCGGAGCTATGGTATAACACAAATTTTCATACTACGTTGGGATGTTCTCCATTCAAGGTGTTGTATGGTACTGACCCTTGCTATGGGGCGATACCAAAGGGTTATACAGGTGATTTGAAGGAGGTAGAAGATATCCTTCACGATCAGGAAACATACAATGAGTTGGTAAAGCAACATCTCGCAAGAGCTCAAAACCGGATGAAATTGCAAGCGGATAAGAACAGGCAAGAACGGTAGTTTCAAATTGGGGAGAAAGTGCTTCTGAAACTTCAGCCATATGCCCAATCATCATTAGTAAACAGGCCTTATCCAAAATTATCCTACAAGTTCTATGAACCATATTCAGTTGTTGAGAAAATCAGGAAAGTAGCCTACAAGTTAAATCTTCCAAGTGACTGCCAAATTCATCCAGTATTTCATGTATCACAACTAAAAGCCTTCACCCCAAACTACACTCCGGTCATTGCGGAACTACCCAGGATGGCGGAGCTGGACACAAGTTCGCCTCAGCCAGAACAAATACTAGAAAGAAGATTAGTAAATAAGGGAAATGCTGCAGTTGCCCAGGGCTTAATTAAATGGACAGTGATTCCGGAGGAAGCAACGAATTGGGAGGATCTCTCAATGTTGCGCACTAAATTTCCAACTGCACTTGCTTAGGGACAAACAAGTTCTGATGAGGGGGCAATTGTCATGATGTCTGCAGGCGGGTCAAAGGACACGGACGATGCTGAAGGAAGAAGAAGGTAAGTTCGCCAACTAAGGGTGATTTGGCGCCAGGTTAGCGTTTGAAGGGGGAACGACCCAAATGAAGGATGAGGAAGGTGATGAAGATCGGCCGATTGGCGTAACCTAGTGAAATTACCGACAATACTGTTCATTGTAATCTTTTGTCATTTTGAGTCTGGGCGTGAGTTACCGTGAGTGATTTGTAAGCGCGGTAAAGATTTGGAGGAGTTTAAATAGCCTGTAGTAGCGAAACCGAAGGTCGATTATGAAATGAAATGCATTTGAGTCTTCTCTCTTTTCTTCATTGTTCTGTTCCGTGTTCTTCTTTGCTTCTTTCCCAAGCCGTGCGCTGCTCTGCCTCACGCTCTGAAGGGAATCGGTAGCACTATCTCTCTCTCTCTCTCTCTCTCTCTCTCTCAGGCCTCCCCGCTGCCGCACTTGGTTTCCCCCTCACCACTTGACATGGATACCGGAAAGTAAAATCTAGAACTGATTAGATTCAATGACCAAATCATCACATCACCACTTGAGGTTTGTGCTATTTAAAGTATTTTACCAAATTTGTTTGATACCACTTGTCAAGAGGGCGACGCGCATGGCCGATGCTGGAGGCACGGAATGATGCCGGCGGACGACGTGGCTGCGTCGTCGTGAGCCAGGCGATCGTTGGTCACCGAGGCTCGTCGGGCAGCCAACTTGGATCGATAGACAACGTGGTCGGCGCGCCTTGAACGAACGGCAGCGTCCGGTCCAAAGACGGAGGCACAGGTCGGGCCGAGGTCGGCGGCGAAAGCAACACGATGATCACGCAAAGGCGGGCCAGCCAGTGTGCGTTGGGTCAGCCGGAAGATGAAGCGACGACGGCATGCGCGAAAATCGCAAGGCACTTAGGCGCCTAAGGCAAACGACGCGGACAAGGCACTGGTGCGTGCCGGCAGCATGATGTAGATCCATTAGATAAAAAAACAAGGCTCTGATGGCATCGTAGGGCGCGGCGATGGAGGCCTGCACGGAGCCATGGCGGATGGGCCTGTGGTCGACAGGGTCGTAGTGGTGAAATAGAGGTAGACGGATCGACGATGGCACCGTACAGATTAATGAACCCTAGCTCTAATACCACTTGTTAGGATTTTAAGATCAAGCACACGTACAAAAGGGAGACGCAAGATTTTTACGTGAAAAACTCTTATGAGAAAAAACCACGGAAGATAAATGTACTATTTGTACATGTAAAGATTGAACCAAATAGTACATTTGTCTCCCGTGGTTTTTCCCGTAAGGGTTTTCCACGTAAAAATCTTGCGTCTCCCTTTTGTGTGTTGCGTCGGATTCTATTATGGCTATATAAGCCAACTCCATACACATGTAAAGATTAAACCAAATAGTACATTTGTCTCCCGTAGTTTTTTTCCGCAACGGTTTTCCATATAAAAATCTTATGTCTCCCTTTTATGCGTGTGCTTCATCTTAAAAACCTAACATTGTCTACAATTCACAATGTTGTTACAGCCAGATGGAAACCGGCCACAACTATATAAAACAGCGTATCTACAATTCACAAATATTTGGTGAAAACACAGTGTAAGAAAAGTTTCAAAATTTCCTGCTCAAAATCATGATGTAAATCGACCCCCATCTACATATAAAATTTCATGATCAAATTCATCATACTAGAAGTTACATAAATCAGCAATTTTCTTTAGTCACCAATTTCACCAAATATTTTGTGAAAATACGCTGCACTATATAAATCGCAATTCGCAAAGGAACATCATTAAAAAATTTCACTTTCATATGTAGAAAAGGTATTTACACGTACATGTACAACTCCATGCTGCCACAGATTTTTTTACATTCTAGAGCACATGGAACATCACATATTCACATCATACAGCAGCAGACCTCACAATAGAGACATTAAGTGTCAGGGTCTTAGACGTGCAGAAATCGTATGGAACCAAGAGGAAAGCTTGCGCAGGATGCAGACCACCCCACTCCTTTGTATTTGTGACGGAAGCCTTCAGTTGCAGGCAGTTTTCAGGGTTTCCCCTACTAGCTGCTTTAAACTCGTACGAGAACTTCCAATTCAGATCGCCAGTCCTAAGGCAGACAACTGAAAATGCATGCCCGAAGGGCATCATGTTCTCGTTTAGGAGCAGGAAGAGGTGATCATCCTCACCAAGAAGAACTAGAAACGGTACGGACACCTCCAAATTTACATTGAAGGACTGACCATACATGAACTGCAGAACATCAGCACTATGGTTGTTAAGGAAATGGCCTGACCAACATCCTGCGAAGCCTCTATATCCACAACCAGGAATGGGGCACACTGAAGGAGCAAAAAGGCAAGCTTCTTCGTGAGTATTTCTTTGCGTATAGCTAACCAACTTGCAACAACCCCACTTGGCATATGAGCAGGAGGACATGATTGACTCAATAATCTTCTCCAATGCAATGTTTCGTCCAAAATTAGCATCATGAGAACAAATGTGACACTTATTGTTCAGCCTGGACCAGCAGGAAAAGCATGCTACATGGCCATTTTGGCACTGCAAAATACACAAATAAGCTCTGATCATGCAGGGTGATCTAAAAGTCTGATTCTTACAATAAAAAAGTTTGTTCTATTTGAATATAAGGATAAAGTAGAGAGATTCAAGAGTGACTGATCCAAAGGCCTGTTTGTAGTAAATCGCCATAGAGCAAAAGCTATTTGAATTGATTCACTAGAGTAGGTCAATTATGTCTTTGCAGCTTGATTCACATCTCAAAGATACACCAAAATATTATGACCACATCTTTAGCTTTCTGGACTTGAGTGGACGTGTTCAGAAAAGTAAATATTATGTGTATGTGTTCAGAACCAGCAATTGAATGGTTTGTTTATGGTTTCCAAAACCTTGCTGAAGGCACGTGAGTGCATATGCCTCAAAATTTGTTTTTTCCTTGGTATTCCTTTTGGCAGTGATGATGAACCCTAATGGTGTTAATAGTATAGTGCTCTACATGACAGTACAAACGTGTCCCTTATGTGCTTATAGGCTGCGGTGTTCCATCTAAAAGTAAAATACTACAGTTTCACAAGGTTTGTCTCTGTCTTGGTAGCTTAACAATTTAAGTCTGTTCTGTTGGTAGGAATGTGTAATGACCCTTAGATCATAAGGGTTAACTACCATAGAGAACGTCAGTGACAGTTTGAAGAGGAGATACTTCTAGGAGATAGAGGATACTATAGACCGGGGTGATCTTTGTTTTATTCTTCCTGCTTACATAAAAATGATAATAATTGCATCCATAGTTATAATATAGAGGTGCTAGAACCTAAAAGATAAAAGATATCAACTAACCAAAAGGAAATATGTAAAAGAAACTGATTATCATAATCCCTATATTAATGCTGCTGCCATATGCACCGATTTGCTGTTGTTGCATCCGGTTGTGGCCGACATGCACAAGACAAAATGATCATAACACTACTGTCAGTGTCAGATCAGTTGGCAGCAATTGCGATGGCAGTAACTCAAATAAGCATTTTTAGGACTGGGTTTGTTGTATTGAAGTTCTAAAAGGTAATAAAGATATTGTGTAGTCACCCAACTGCTTACTGCTTAACAGTATGTGGGTGCTTATTTACAAGTAAATTCCCACCATTCATCGAAAAGAGTCAACATTTAAGGGGTCACATAGCTGGTATATATTTACAAATAACAAAAGCATAAACATAATCATGCACACAACAATGCATGCAAGAAGGATAAGCTTATTTGGTTTTATGAAGCAACAGAGAAAAATAACTAAAATCCAGATGTAACTGGATATACACAGCGCACTTATGCGATCACTTAAGTCCAGAAAATGGTCCAGAAATGACCAACTGGACCCACTTTCAGAACAATGTTTCTTTGCAGAATTGAAACAAGAAATGAAGCAGTGAAAGTTAGTTTTGGAGGCTAAAGTTGAGGGCACTATGCAGAAGTCAAGAAAAAATGAGAATTGGTAGGAGGAACACCTACATACCTTTGATTTAAAGGAGAGTGGGGACTTGAATCCATGACCTCAACAACCACAAACTTACGGATATTAGAATAACATAGTTAGTTTGGTATAATAGATGTATGATTGGAATACAAAACATAATTTTAGAGACTTGGGAACATGATCCTTGCTCAGGTTTTGTACCAGCGAGGTGAGTTTCCAATAGTGACAAGGGAGGGTGACGACACCAGCAAGATCCCTGTCTTGATTCATTGTAATTGAATGAATTCCAGCTATTAGATTCATAATTTGGCTACAATAAGCTGGGAACCTGTTACACCACCAGCCGATAGAGTCTACTATCGGCGGCATTAGTCAGGACCTTGCTGCAGGTTAAGTTGCGGCTGTAGAGGCCGTCTAGATTACCATGCAGCAAGTTGCGTGAGTTTGATTAAAGGAATAAGTTAGTTAGTCGGTTGAGTATTAGTTGTGTCAGTTGCGTCAAGCCGTGTCCTCTGTTGGGAAGAATTGTTAGCAGAGACGGCAAAGAATAAGAGTCTGGTTCGGATTGCAGAGTCGGGAGTTCTATTTAAAAGGGAAATAAAGCAGAGAAAAAGGCAAGCTTATGCCGGAACATCTAACCTTAGGCGGTGGCTCCGAGAACAGCCAAAACCTTGCGTGTGCGCGCTGCAGCGACAAAGTCGTCTCCTCGTCCGTCCGTCCGGGGCTCCGACCGGGAACAAGGGCGTATGAGTTGGCTCGCTCGGGCTCAGCACGCAACAATTTGGTATCAGAGCCAACCGGCCCTGGCACCATGTCTACCACGACAATGGAGGATCGGATCATCGCCCTAGAGGCAAAAGGCAAGGAAACACGGAGGCTTTTGGAGGAATTACTCAAGCACGTCAAGGGGAAGGGCCCAGCGGAGGCACCAAACCTGAATTCAGAAGATCCACCAGAACACCCGGGAGAAGACCAGCACTCGCGTGCCCGACCGGCATGGGAGGGCTCGATGCGGGGCAGAGGTAGGGGACGCGGTCGCGTTCCATCATGCGGAGAAGAAGAGGGAGGCCGGGGGCGAGCTCCTTGGCAAGGAAGAGAAGAAGAGGGCAACCGGAGGTGGACGCCCCGTCCCCCTCGGTTTGAATTATCCGAGTATGATGGATCAGGGGAACCCCTGGGGTGGTTACGGCAGTGTGAGAGGTTCTGCCGCTTTCATCAAATTCCGGAAGAAGAATGGGTAAGCGTGGCCGGAGTTCATCTGCGGGGTGAAGCATTAGAAGTTTTGGATAATTGGCAGCAAGATGAGGGCTGGGTGTGTTGGGAAGATTTCCAGGAGGCGTTCGGCCGGCGATTCACACGACACTCAACCGTTGGGGCCCTGGGCGACCTGGTCAACTTGAAACAGGGCAGTATGCGAGTAGATGAGTATGCAAGGGAATTACAACGACTGCTAGCGCGTGCTCCGCGTGTGCGTCGCACGAATCAGATCGAAACCTTCACTGCAGGTCTATCGGTCGCCTTGGCAGGGGACGTTCGCAGAGAAAGGCCGCGTGATCTCGCTGACGCTATTTGTTGCGCGAGAGAAGCCGAGGCAAGGAAGGATGCGTGGTTAGCGGAAGCCATACAAGGATTGTCAATTGCTGGGCGTACAAGGACAATCCTCGGCCGTAGCTTTGTTCAGACCACACCACAGCCCACCGCCACGCCGTGGTCAGGACACAGAGGTGGACAGGGAGGCAACCCTAGGCTAGGCCAGTCTAACACGACTCGTGGGAAGCAGTGGGAGTCGAACTGCACCAACCACATCGGCAGGCTTCCAAGGGAGTGCGGCATCCTCACCAGCGAGATTGCGTTTGAACGCTGATCAGCTTGCAGAGCGTAGAGCCAAGGGCCTTTGCTACAATTGTGACGAGGTATACACTCGAGGCCATAGGTGTAAACGCCTCTTTCATTTGGAAGTGCTGGAGGAAGAAGCAGAGGAGGAGGAGAGCGAAGACACTCCTGAAGGAGAACTCTCGCTATCGATGTTGGCAGTTCGGGGGCTAGTGGGAAGTAGCACAATGCAAGTGGAAGTAGAAGTTCAAGGTCATCGGTTGTAGGCTCTCATCGACAGTGGTAGTACCCATAACTTCTTGAGTGGATATGCCGCAAGCCTGGAGGGTTGGGCACAAGAACCAGCAACGACAAAGCAAGTGAAGGTTGCGGATAGGGGTCAGCTTCCATGTCTGGGCAGAAATCCAGAAGTTTGCTTCCACATCCAGAGTCAGGAGTTTCAAGCCCCCTTTACAGTGATTCCATTGGATGGCTTCGATGTGGTTTTGGGCATGGAATGGCTGCGTTCTCTCGGCGTTGTCCAGTGGGATTTCCAAGCCCTGTCCATGAAGTTCAATTGGAACGGGAAGCGGGTTGAGCTTCGCGGACTACAGGGAAAACAGCGACGGGGAAGTCTACAATATGCCATAACAGGGACACCCTTGATTCAAGACATTTTGGAGAAATATCCGGACGTCTTCGCCGATCCTCAAGGACTTCCTCCTCTCAGGCATTGCGACCATGCCATTCACCTGACTCAAGGCATTGATCCCATAGTAGTACGTCCTTACCGCTATCCATACCGACAGAAGGATGAAATCGAACGCCAGTGTGCGGAGATGCTACGCCAAGGCATTATCAGACCAAGTCAATCGCCATTCTCCTCACCGGTCCTGCTAGTTCGCAAGGCCGATGGATCGTGGCGTTTTTGCGTGGATTACCGGGAGCTAAACAAGTGCGCCATCAAAGACAAATTCCCTATACCAGTGGTGGAAGAGTTGCTGGATGAATTGAGAGGGGCCAGATTATTCACTAAGTTGGATCTCCGGTCCGGCTATCACCAAGTTCGCATGAAGACCGAAGATATTCACAAGACAGCGTTCCGTACCCACCATGGTCATTGCGAGTTTCTTGTGATGCCGTTCGGGTTGACGAATGCACCGTCGACATTTCAGGCCCTTATGAACGAGATCCTCCAGGAATTTCTCCGTAAGTTTGTCTTGGTGTTCTTTGATGATATTTTAGTCCACAGTCAAACTGAGGAAGAGCATAGGGATCTTTTGGGGAGGGTCCTGGATCGACTCCGACAGCACCAGCTCTTCCTCAAAGCCTCCAAATGCGCTTTTGCTCAAGAGCGCATCAATTACTTGGGTCATGTCATTTCTTGCAACGGAGTGGCCGCGGATCCCGCAAAGCTCCAGGCCGTGGCGTCCTGGCCGCGTCCTACGACCGTGACGGCATTACGTGGATTTCTTGGGCTCACTGGATATTATCGTCGATTCATCCAAGGCTATGCCACTATTGCGGATCCCCTAACCTCGCCACTCAAGAAAGGCAGTTTTCAATGGAATAGCGAGGCAGACAAGGCCTTCATACGCTTGCAAGCAACCTTAACTTCCGCACCAGTCTTGGCAGTACCTGATTTCTCCATTCCCTTCATCGTTGAATGCGATGCATCGGGCACAGGTATCGGGGCTGTTCTCTAGCAAAATGGGCATCCCATTGCCTATTTTAGTCGCAAATTGGCCATTCAACACAGGAAGTTGGCCGCTTACGAGCGTGAGCTCATTGGACATTCCAAAGCGGTTCGTCACTGGCGCCCTTACTTATGGGGGCAAACCTTCGTGGTCCGCACAGATCATGGAAGCCTCAAATACCTCCTAGAACAAGCTCTAGTTACGCCACCCCAGCAACATTGGTTAAGTAAACTAATGGGGTTTGATTTCCGGGTCGAATACAAACCGGGGAAAGCCAATTTGGCGGCCGATGCATTATCCAGGAGCCTGGAACCAAACCCAACTTGTGCTGCTTTCTCTGGCTTAGTTGACTTATCCCGGGACGACTGGTTGCAAGCACTTTGTAGTCACCTGGAAGTCCAGCGCCTCTGCCTTCAATTACGGGAGAGCAACACAAACCCACAGGGATGTGCGGCAGAAGGGCAAAACAATTCGACCACACCAACAAAAGCGTCCATCGTTCACTGGGAGGAAAGGGATGGCTTACTCTACCGACAGGGACGTCTATATGTGTCAGTATCCTCTCCATTGGTAGAGTCCATCATTGCATCCATTCATGAGCTTACACATGAAGGGGTCCAAAAGACACTGCAGAGACTTCGCTCCGAGTATTATTGGAAAGATCTGCGTGCGACAGTCGAGAAGTTTATTGCCCGGTGCACCGTCTGCCAACGCAGTAAGTCCAGTTCATTGTCACCGGCAGGCCTTCTCCAGCCACTTCCCATTCCACATCAAGTCTGGGCGGATATCTCCATGGACTTCATCACGGCGCTTCCCAAGTCCCAGGGCAACACGGCCATTATGGTGGTCGTTGACCGCCTTTCCAAATATGCACATTTCATGGCGCTTTCTCGACCGGCCACAGCATCCGGCGTTGCGGCAGTTTTCTTTGACCAAGTGGTCCGTTTGCATGGTATTCCTGAATCGATTGTCTCAGATCGTGACCCGGTTTTTCTCAGTGCTCTCTGGCAAGACTTGCTGAAAGAAGTGGTACCTCTCTCCGATTTTCAACAGCCTATCACCCTTAGACGGATGGACAAACGGAAGTGGTCAACAAGACGTTGGAAATGTACTTGCGTTGTTTGGCAGCCGACAATTCTTTGTCACGGGCAAGATGGCTACCATGGGCGGAGTTTTGCTACAACACCTCCTTCCACTCATCCCATCGGGTTACACCGTTTGAGTTGGTCTATGGGCGCAAGCCGCCGCCTTTGTTGCCATATCAACAGGGGACAACAGCAATCGCGGCGGTCGACTGTCAGTTGCTCGAGCGAGACGCTCTGTTGGAGCAGGCCAAGACACACTTACTCAGGGCTCAACAGCGCATGAAGCAACGATATGATGCTAGTCACCGAGAGTTGGAGTTTGAAGTTGGTCAGTGGGTTTGGCTCCGGCTCCGACAACACCACCAAGTTTCTCTTCGAGCAAATGGCACCAACAAGCTGGGAGCTCGTTTCTTTGGTCCTTATCAGATAGTAGCTCGGGTAGGCCCGGTGGCTTACCGACTCAGCTTGCCAGAGGAAGCACGCATGCACAATGTCTTCCACATCTCTCTTCTTAAACCATTTGCAGGTGTGCCACCCGCGACGGCGCCGCCATTACCACTGGAAGCAACGCCAGCGCCAGTAGAGACTCCTCCCGAACCACAACAGCTTCTGGCACAACGCTTTGTGGAAGGCAAGCGTCAAGTATTGGTCCACTGGCAGGGTGAGCCACGGGAAGAGGCGACATGGATGGATGTTTTGATCCTATGGCGTTCTTACCCGCATATTCCGCTTGAGGACAAGCTCATTTTTCAGGGGAGTAATGTTACACCACCAGCCGATAGAGTCTATACTATCGGCGGCATTAGTCAGGACCTTGCTGCAGGTTAAGTTGCGGCTGTAGAGGCCGTCTAGATTACCATGCAGCAAGTTGTGTGAGTTTGATTAAAGGAATAAGTTAGTCGGTTGAGTATTAGTTGTCAGTTGCGTCAAGCCGTGTCCTCTGTTGGGAAGAATTGTTAGCAGAGATGGCAAAGAATAAGAGTCTGGCTCGGATTGCAGAGTCGGGAGTTCTATTTAAAAGGGAAATAAAGCAGAGAAAAAGGCAAGCTTATGCCGGAACATCTAACCTTAGGCGGTGGCTCCGAGAACAGCCAAAACCTTGTGTGTGCGCGCCGCAGCGACGAAGTCGTCTACTCGTCCGTTCGTCCGGGGCTCCGACCGGGAACAAGGGCGTACGAGTTGGCTCGCTCGGGCTTAGCACGCAACAGAACCCGGTGCAAGTACCCAATCACTGGGGAACAAAAAACTTCAATTTTTTTATCATTTCTTATTTCAAAAGGCCATAGGACAAGTAGAACAATATGTTATTGCTGAAATTTCTTCTTCATTGTTGTTTCATCAATGAAATTCAATAGTTCTTAACAAGTACCGTTCTGTAGTTATTTACAAGAGTCATTCCGAAATGGTTCATTAGTGAATATTAAAAAGTTCTGTTCTATTTTTCTGACCACCTAGTATATTACTATGGCTATAAGGTCGGCACATGTGCATTAAAGCACATTTTACAGGGGCAAATTTTGACTTGGTCAAACATGCTTTCTTCAAATCTTGCTAGCAAAATGTAGTGCAAATCATACTCATGTCTCATCTCTCGGTAGAATGGCATCTTAAAGCTTTGCCTTTGCTTATCCCTATCAAGGACTTAACATTTATTGGTCAAGCCCTTCGGCAACATTGGCTTTTATATGAATGGTGGGAACATGAAAAACCATGGATAGGTATGCAGACCTCTTGTGATGATATGGACAGTAACTAAGTTTTGGCACTCCATGTGGCTTAATGGGACTGCCCCAAAAGAGTTAGTGCAATCATTATTCAAGCTCACCCAAAGAAAGAACAGATCAGTGCAGCAGGAACTAAATACCAGGAGTAGGCTTAAATGTTTGCAACACATGAATACTTCCCAACAGGTTCATTAGTTTGTGGAATTGTAGCTCCAGATCAGTGCAAACTACAATCCAGCTACAGCCAGGTGTACCACACTCAATTATTTGGAGATGGACTTCCAATGGGAAATACATGGTGAGTTCGCTTATGATATTCAGTTCCAGGGCTCTTCTAACTATTACAACTCTTCGCTGATGTGGAAAGCGCGAACCGAAAACAAATGCATGTTTTTCTCATGGCTCCTTCTGCAGGAAAAAAATCTTAACAGCTGACAAGTCAGCAATCCAGGGATGGCCTCACAGCTATGTCCTCTATGTGGGCCGGCTGAGGAGATGGCCGTGCATTTGGCGCTTCATTGCTCCTTTGCAAGACAGGTTTGGAAAAAAGTTTTCAGCTGGATGGAATTACAAACAGTATTTGTTGTTGCCAAGTTATCGGGGTGGTGGCAGGCCTGCCGTATTGTTTTTTGACTTCGGCTAGTATTAGGGCTTAGTGATTAAGTGATCTGGACATAAGGTAGGTTTTGTGACACCCTAGTAATCAAGTGATACGGCCATGATGCACCCAATGAAACAGCTGTTAGCCTTCTCTTTCCTAATCTTCTTCTCCATGGTCTTAATCTCTTTTATCGGTATAGTTACCAATTCAATTATGTAATCAATGAACTCACTTATCGGTTAATCTCTATCAGTGATTTAATTTAGGATTCTTCATAATTCTTAATGATGTTATGAGATGGGTGCATATATTAATCTAACGAAAATATACTTTTCCATTCGGCATATTTAATTTACACATGGAATTTGTGTTGTCCAGGATACATGTTCGTTGGTACTCCCTCCGGTGCCTTTTATAAAGCATATTTTGACCAGGCACATAATACCTTTTTCAGCTTCTGTATCATACGTACCATTATAGTATACTATAAATAGTAGATAGATATTGATATTTGGGATTATGTTCCTCTTGTTATCTGAAAAAAAAAGTAGAAGTAAGAGCCTTTTGGGCCTTCCGGGTAAACTCAATTATCCTAACTATCCTTCGAATGGATTAGAGAGAGACGGATGGAGCTCAGAAGGAAAGCCTTCAATGTCGCTTACACATTGATCTAATTAGTATGTGTCATGCACTATGCAAAATTTTAACTATTTTTTTTAACATAAAAAATTTTAACTATTTAACATGGCCCTTCCCATATCCAATTCCTGGCTCCTCCCATGGTGGCAGGAAGCAAGACGCAAGGTATCCAAGGAACGCAGGACGGACGTTGACAGCATTATCATCTATTCTTGTTCGAAAATTTGAAAAGATTAGAATTTTCAAACAATATTACCTAACAGCACTGCAGGTTATTGGGCGCATCCGTGAGGAAGTAGAGCTGAGAGAAAAGAGTGTTTCAGCAGTCATAATTTTTTTGCTTTCGTAGGTTACCTTCGGGCTTTGCCTACCCACAACATTTTTTCGACAAAAGGATTGTTGTTGTAGGTTGCCTCCAGGCTTTCTTTTCTTTTTGAGAAAATGCAATCTTTGCCACTCCAAACTTTGCCTCTTCAATTTTTGCCACTCTAAACATTGTAATACAATCTTTGCCACTCAAAACAATTACCACTTCCATATTTGCCATTTTACCTCACTAATCTCATTTTCTCCTTTTCTAAATTAGTTTAGGCACTGGAAATGACGATTGTACCCTCGCTTCTCTAATGAAATATCCACATGGGCCACTCCACCGCATATTGGGTAAGATTGAGGGAGGCAGAGGGGCGCGAGCCACATGAGAGCCTTCTTCCTAGACGCTGCCTCCTCCGAGTCCTTCCGAAGCACCTGTGCTTCTGCGCGTGTGGGCAGTATAAGGGAACTGTTGAAGCTTAGAATTTCAGTATCCGAATTTGCTGCCAAAATTGTTAAGATTGCTAGGATGGATTGCACATTCCATCTCTCCTATTTGGGAGAGTATCTGGAAACAAGGTGAAAGTTCGACGTTCCTTTTAACTTACTAGTCCAGAAATTTAAAACCAGTTGTTTTGAGGTGCTACCTAGTACATGTTTTTGCACAAATCATCAGCGAACACACTGATCTCTGTTTGGTTTCTGAAATTTTCAATGTCAAGTCACCACATACGCAACCAATTCATAATCAAGCCTACCTATTCACAATTTCTTCCATTGTCTTTTTTTTTCTAGATGTTCTGCATTGGTGTCTTGCCACAACAGAAAGGGGGAAAACATTTAGGAAAGGCCAGTTCAAAGTGCTTGTTTGGAATTTAAGAGGTTACCACAATTTTCTAGGAAAGAAAATAATTCCCCTATACATTTGTTTCCCCAATCCCTTGTTGATAGAGGAGCGTGTAAAATTGCAAACAGATACATTAGCCATGGCATTAGCAAATGCTGAAATTACTACACGAGAATTTTTTTCCAAAATTTTGTGAAATTTGTGCATTCCAATCTGCCCTGCGGCTGCCCAGCATATATGCTTGTCACTTTCCTTTGTCGGCGACTCAAGAAACCGTTGCAGGAGTCATCTCTAGCTGCTACGGCTGCTAGATACTACTTGGAATTGGAAGTTGGAGGGGAAAATCTCATGCAATAATTTCATTGGCACAACACCTACAGAAGTGAGGGTACAATCGTCATTTCCAGTGCCTAAACTAATTTAGAAAAAGAGAAAATGAGATTAGTGAGGTAAAATGGCAAATATGGAAGTGGTAATTGTTTTGAGTGGCAAAGATTGTATTACAATGCTTAGAGTGGCAAAAATTGAAGAGGCAAAGTTTGGAGTGGCAAAGATTGCATTTTCTCTTTCTTTTTCTGTTGTTAGCCAGCTGAGGCCTGGGTTCTTTTTATCTTGGTCTGTTGTACCGTAACGTTGTGCTTGCTTTTCCTCCTTTTAGTGCTACGGCAGAGATCCAGCCTTTTCATTGAAAAATAAAAAAATAAAAAAGAGAGGGGAAAAATCCACCAATGCATCCAATGCTCCAAACCCGGCACAACAACAAGGTTTTACTTCTACCCCATCTACGAATTCCCTCGTCCAATCCAATTTGCACAGTAAAATTAAACAAGCAACGCAATAATTGGCGAAGTAACGAGCCAGGTAACTCCGCTTACCTGGTACAGGGGAGGGCGGAGGGGTTCGAAGCAGATGGAGCAGTCCAGCGCGTCCGGGTCGATCCGCACGCTGATAGCCCCATAACCCTCCCCGCGGATCATCTCCACCTCCCGGTTGCACCCGCCGGCCCTCTCCTCCCCGACCACCGCCCTTCCCTCCCGCTCGCCGCCCCCGACCACCAAATTTCGGGCCTTCGGAGGTCCTCGGCCAGCCGCTCCGTCGGAAGGGCTTTCGTCGCGTTTCCTCTTGTCGCGCCCGGCGGCGGCGGTAGGGTCTTCATCGGCGTCGTCGATGGAGAACTTGGCCATGGAGAAAATGGACTACAGATGCTGATGAACGGGTAGAAGAGGGGAGTAACTGTCGTCGGCCATGGAGAAATGGACTACAGAGAATACACGACGGTAGAGTTGCGGTTGTCTTGCGGACTGAGGTGCGAGTAAGGCTCTTTTTTTTTTTTGCCGTAGAGTTTTAGATTTCAGTTTCACGTGAGATTTGATACTTGTAAAATAAAATAAAATAAAATAAGTTTATATTTTTGTTATAAAATGTAAATAAAAAGATCAATCTAAACACTCTTAATATATTGATAGCTTTAACTCCACAGATCTGGTGAAGCTGAAGCTGTACTAAACACACCTTAAGGCCCCCTTTGGCTCAGCTTTGGCTGCAGCTTCTGCTAGTTGGAAGCTGGAAGCCGGACCAAAGAGATAGCTTTTGAACCGGTTTCTGCCAAAGCCAAAACCGCGTTATACCTTAGAAGCAAAAGCCACTTATTAGGGCACCGCAGCGGGAAGCGATGGCTTTTGCGGATGGGTGGTACAATATTGCCCTTGGAGTTGAGTGATATTTACCCACAAATTGCCATCCGTATAAAACGTGCTTCTCTCGTCGGTAGCTCTGGCGCTACTTTGATACCCGACCGCTCCCTTGGCGCTAGGGTTTGGCGCAGAGCGAAACAGGGGAGAAATCGCCGACGAGCCGCACCTCTTCCTCCCCTCCGCGTGTTCCCCGACCTTGTGCCGCCTCCCTTCAATCCGTTCCCTAAGCCGCGCCTCCTCCGACTTCGTGCTCGTGAAATCCAGCGTCGCCTCCCCTCTGTTAAATCTCTCATGGCGTCGGCGTTGCCTCCGTCCGTTCGTCTCCATGCCGGCCGCCCCTCCGTTCGTCTCCTCCCCCTCCGTCGTCCTCCAAGCCGGCGTCGCCCTCCGTTCATCTCCTCCAAGCGGTGTCGCCCCTCCATGCCGGCGTCGCCGAGCCATTCGTCTCCTCCAAGCCGTGACACCTCCATCATCTCTCCCCATCCGCGATGCCTCCTTCCTCTCTTCTTGAGGTTACTTTCCTTGAGTTCCAAGATTTGAAAATTGATTGTGATTGTTGTGATAGACATTGATTTTGATTTTGGTTGTTGTGATAGAGACCAGATTTATTTGTGACAAGCTCATAGCAACTGCATGATTTTCTATGTGGTTATTGTGTGACAGAGATCGAATGTTTAGATTGCTAGTTAAATGAGATGGGGCAAAAGGGTAGTAAATTCGCTTAATTTCTTATTTGCAGTTTTATATGTCCTGGTTGGTGTAGGGTCGAGGATGCGCCTAGAGGGGGGTGAATAGGCGTTTTACAAAATTCGATCGCTCACTAAACAATTCTCTCTAATCAACCCCTATGTCAAAACCTAATCAAATATATATGCGGAAGCGATAGATAGGTTTTGACAATTAAAGGCTAAATCAACTAGGCTCACTAGTGCACTAACTAAATTATGTCTCTAAACTAAAATTGCTAAATTGATCAATCAATTAACACTAAGCAATTCTATTACAATCAAGCAATTGAACAATATACTAGAAATGTAAATACTTGAAAGTAAAAGAGACAAGAGGTAAACGATGTTTTTTCGTGGTGTTCGGAGACTTGCCGGTCTCCCCTAGTCCACGTTGAGGCAAGCCCAACCACTTGGACCGGCTCCCGCTCGAGCACCCGCCTCTTTCCACTAGTCGTGGTTTTCACGCTTCGCGTAGGCTCAACCCGAACCTTCACAAACTTCGGGGCTTCTCACAACCTTGAGAGCACCGCGCCACGATGCCCTCGCCGTCTAGGAGTCGGCAACCTCCAAGAGTAATAAGCCGCTCCTCCGCTTGAACTTCACCGAGCACAACGAATGCGCTCCCGGTGATCACCAAGTGCAACACATGCACAAGGCCTCCCTCAAGTGCAACACATGCACAAGAGGCTCTCAAACCACTCCCTAATTGCAACACATGCAATTAGTCTCACTCTTAAGCTCAAGAAGCAAATGGAGAAGAGCAACACATGCACACAACTCCCACACACAGCAGCAACTCTGCCCCAACACCCCCAAGGCCTCCTTTTATAGCCACAATGCCAAAACTAGCCGTTGGGGGGCAGATTGGGCGAAAAACAGCAAACCCGGTACTACCGCCCTCATAGGGCCGGTAGTACCGGCCGTAGCCTCAACGGTCGGCTAACGGCTACAATCCCGGTACTACCGCCCTCTGAGGCGCGGTAGTACCGCACTTGCGGTACTACCGCTCCCACCGAGCGGTAGTGCCGGCCTTGCCAGCCAGCAAAAACCTTCTCTGCCAAAAAGCTACCGGCGGCTTAACCCCTAGTAATCACCGTATTCTTGATACTCACAAGTAAGGCTTGATAGTACCGCCGCAGGAGAAAACCAGGGATTCAACTCCAAATCCGATTCTCCGAAAACCAAAACCCATTCTTTGAGTCTCAAGGATGATCAACACATGATCATACACATGTGCAAAACACATTTGCACCAACTTAGCTCATGCTCAAAGAATTTCAACCAAATTGCAAAAACACATTTCGCAATCAACTCAAATACTATTTGTAAAACGTATTAAGCAAATCAAACTCGAGTTTATGAGATTAATTCCCCTAGCCATGTGAAGGTCAACACGAGACCCAGTCAACTTGCCAACACCCGTTGCAAGCCCTACTCACATGCTCTCGGAATTCCGGACTCATAAACCTCAGTTTATTCGCACAACGAACTTGCAAATAACGCGATAAACACAATTTCTTGCTCGAGCACTACTCTTTGTAACACATGCAAAAGTCTAGCTCTAAGCAACATCAAATCAAGATGCATGAACCCTCTAATTGCAACACATGCAATTCTCTAGTTCCATGCAACACCAAAACCAATTTCACACCAAAACCAAACATCAACTAAACCAAAGCACATGTATGAGCTCTTTACTCGCAAAACATGCAAGCCTCTAGCTCCAGACAAACACACAAACAACAAATCATGCTTGAGCTCTCTTTTTTTGCAACACATGCAAAACTTAGCTCCAAGCAACACCAAGGTTTTGAAAGATGTTTTGAAACGGAAAACAAAACATGAAGCTTCAACATTCGCAACACATGCAAAAGTGAACTTCACGCAAAAGCCAACGCACTAGCTTATCACTTCTTGCAACATATGCAAATCAAAGCATTATGCGAAAACCAAATGCAACCAAGCATAAGTTTAACCCATTCGCAACACATGCCAAATGGTCAAACCTTATGCAAAAACCAAATTCAAATGGTTTGAGCTCGAGTGAACGCGGAATGAGATCACCAACACATGATGAAGCTCAAGCTAGGAAACAACCCCTCTTAATAGCACGGCGATAAAAACCTTAGACTCAAAGACTACAAAAGTCCTTAGCCTATCTAATTATACCTTCACCGCCGCGCACAAGCAATCCCCTTTGGGGTCTTTATGATCTTCACTCATTTTCTCCCCCGGGATCATCACTCGACTCCTCTTCTTAACTTCGGGATCCATTCTTGACGCCCATCAACTCATGATGCCGTCCTTGTCACGTTCTCATCATGTCATCCATCTTTGGACCTAACTCAATCACAACTCATACAAATAGTTAGTCCAAGATGCATGGTTGTCTCAATTATCTCTTGCACTCCATCAACACATAATGGATGCCTTTAGATCAATTGAGCACAACCTAAATCAATTGAAATGATTGTAAATGTGTCTTAAGTATAATAATGCAACACATGCTTAATTATACTTAAGAACTATCCATTGTCCTTAATTAATCACAAACCACCATCAACACATGATGAAATGTTCTTTAATGATTAACAAGACAAATGAACTCAATTTAAATTATCATTTAAATTGATATGAGTATATATTAACTACACAAGTTTTCATATACTCATGTTGATGAAAAGTAATGATCCATTATGAGAAGGCTATATGGAAATGATCATTACCCTTAGTCATCAACTCTAGAATACACCCCACATGTATATGTGCATAAGTATGATTGACTTGGATATAATATGCACATATTCAATTTGATTATATTGGAGTATATCCTATATTACCATGAGTATACTTATAACTAGGCCATTCAAATATATATACTCAAGGATTTAGTTTCTTTGTCTTGATCCTTATATGTGTCAATAATGAATCAATCAATACAATGAGACTTTCAAGTTAAACTACAAACTCCCCCTAAATATGTGCATCCATGTAATATATGGATTGAGAAACATAATGCACATTTTGTGGTTAATATAATGGGGACATTCATATTTCAACTTGTTTCCAAAGTATGCAACTAATACTAGAATGAATATGCAAACATACCTTGGGTTTTCCATTTTTCAATACGATGAGACTAATCAAAGATATTCTAAATAAACAAGTTAGTCTCGATATAAGATTTGTCATTAATAACAAAATCACATTAATGGATAATCACAATATTAGATTTGTCATTAACACCAAAACCATAACTAATGAAGGTTGAACTTACAATCTCCCCCTTTTTGGTGATTAATGACAAATCCAAACTTAATAAGCACATTTGGATTAAAATTAACATATTGAGAGAATTTAGCTATTTGAATGCATATGCACAATTTATACAATATAATCATTAACAATTTTTGAATGCATATGAGAATCAATTCTCCCCCTTAATCATATTAAGCTCCCTTTTTAAACCAAATGATATTAAGCTTCCAAATTCTCCCCCTTTTGGCATTAAACACCAAAAATGGAAATTCTAAGATGATTTCTCTTTTTAAATATTCTCCCCTTTGGCAAATATTTTTCTTTTTATATATTCTCCCCTTTTTAATTATCTCTTTTTAAGCTCCTAATTCTCCCCTATTTAATTATCTCCTTTTAATGAAGGTCATACAAGAATTGAAATAAACACTTATGACCTTGGGAAAGAATTGAAATTTCAAGCCAAATAAAAACTTGAAGGGTCATTCAAGAAGTAAAACAAGTTTTTATTTGAAATATGGTCTAAAAAGAAGGAAAAACTCGAAAAGAGACCATATTTGGGTTTGTGGATACCACTTGTAAAAAAAATGCCAATTGTAAGGATAGGCATGAAAAACGAAGTAAGGGTATCACACGGTTTATTTGAAACACATTCAAATAACTCACTCCTCATTTTATTAGGCTTTGCAACTTTTCAACATGATTCTCTTGAAGAATCCAACAAATTTGCCTAATAGGGTTAAACGAGTAACCCAAAAAGAATACCACTTGAGAAATTAGATACCACTTGTAAAATTAATCTCAAGGGCTTGCTTGAAGATCCAAAAGAATTGAGCATTTTGAAATTTTTGATTTAAGAACAATGCTCAACTAGATATTTTCCACTTTTATATATTTCAATCCATAAAGACTCTCACACAGAGAAATCTTAGGCGGTTGAACTTACAATTTTAGCTTGCGAGGAAAAAAATCTTAATCAAGAATTTGGGTATCGGAGTAATACTACAAAGAGGTAATGAAATACCACTTGTAGGAAATAATTGAATTTAACGATACCACTTTAAAAAGGAATTCAAATAATAACGGATATCACTAGAAGAAAAGAACAATAAGATCCATGATACCACTTTGGAGAAAAGAAACAACTCAATGATACCGCTTGTAAGCATATGAAATGAATAGAAGCTCAATTGATACCACTTAGGATCAACTCACAAGGAATTGATACCACTTGAAGGAAATATCGATAAAGTCGATGGGTATCAGAGCAATAAAATCAAGGCAATGTATACTTACGGGTATCGAAAGAGAGCAAAGCTCAAGAAGAATCAATAAAATCACAAAGATTTAGTATCAGAGCAAAATAAAGATATGATATCACTTGAAAGCAATTAAGTGCCCAAAACTTGCAATAGATAAACTCCCCCTGATGTTCAATGAATGAAACATGGAGTTATTTGCATTTGAATTTGCACAAGTTTTGTCTTTTCAAAAGATCAAGTGAAAATCACTCTTTAGTTCATTTAAAGTGCTCATAACTGATACCACTTGAAAATGCCTTCAAATAAATTGAGAAACTTTTGAAATTTTGCACAAATGAACTTTGGGATAACACAAAGCTTTTCCAAGAAGAATTTTTGAAAAAGCAATTTTCAATCAAAAGATATCCCAAAGCCAAACTCGAAAATTCTGAAAAAATCAGAGCCAACACTGCCAGGCCGGTACTACCGCTCACCAGGTCCGGTAGTACCACAAACCCGGTACTACCGCACGCCTGGGCCGGTAGTACCGCCCTTGACAGACCAGAATTTTGGCTTTTGCAAATTTTTGGCAAAAATGATTCAAATAAAGTACAATTGATTTGAAAATTTGCAGAGATGAACTTTGGACTAATTAGAAGGTTTTGCAAAAAGAATTTTCTCAAAAACAATTTTATTTTCAAAGTTATGGCAAATTGCGTTTTGAGGCAAAAACGAAAAGCGATTTTCATGAAAAGCCTCAAAATGCACTTCGGTTTGGATTTCATGCAATTTCTTTTTCTATGGCTTAGATAGGTGTACCAAGAATGTATATAGCCAAGATTTATGATGGAATCCAACTCGAATGCCACGATTTGAGCTATATGCCTAAATAGGCCATTTTGGTTCAAATCAAATCGTTTTTGAGCCAAATTAGATTTCAACATATTGATTTTCATTTTGAAAACTTGTAAAACATTTGAAATACATAATAGAATACTTTTACAAAGCTTTTCACAAATTTGGGCCTTTTAAATACAATTTTGACTTTTGATCTAAATAGTCCATTCGAATAAGCAAATAGAAACCAAGTCAAAATCAACAACACAAGAATTCAAATTAAGCAAGGGTAAGATATATGGATCTGAATTTTGTGTATGAGTCTAAAATTCCATTTTGAATCACAATTCTACACAAGAATTGATCCAAATGGAGAAACTCACTAAGTGCAATAGTATGACCATTATGGGTCAAGTATAGTTTTTCGATGAATTTCAAAAGCAAATAACTTTTGCTAGGTTGGACTTTTAAAAATCTTTTGAACACGAAAGTTGTTAAGAGTGACCAACTCTAGGATTTTCGTTTTGGAATTACTTTCGAAATCCTTTTACCTTTAATTCTATGAAAATTATAAGTTTAAATCCAAAACAAGATACTAGTAACTAGTTTTTGGAGTTAAAACTCATTTTCTTGTCAAAATAGTTTTTGTAAAGCCAAAACAATGGAAAACCTTTTGAAAGCATTTGTATACATTTTTTAACTAGTTTTTCACAAGATTAGTAATAGTATATAAAGTTTTGACTTTTGGCTAAATGGTTTGATTTTGAAAATATATTGTAACACCCTGACGCCAACGCGCCACGGATGCTACCAAAACCCTGGGTCACTAGCGACACCCTTTGGACCCAAATGTGTCCGAAGGGATTACCGACACACGAAAATTCTCCACAACAAAATCACTTAAAACTGAGAATTTCCGAAGAAGGCATAAAAACCTAACATCTATACGAACTTGACTGCAATCAACCACTAAACTCTAAAACCAATTTAAAGCTAAGTCACCGAAATTTACAAAATTTCGGCATGACCTCCCTAGAAACTAGGACATCCACTCAGCAGACAGAAAACATTGCAGGTAAATGATACCATTCTAGCAGGTCCTTAGTTAACCGATCTCACATCCAGTATAAATTAATAACTACTCCACAACGAACAACATATTACAACCTCAATCCCTAACACTAAGCTTTACAAATTGATTTAAATAGTTTGATGGTGACCGTAGTCGTGTATGTGCTCTACTCCCATCCCGACGAGTCAGCTTCAAAGTACCTAAAACAAGAGAACAACAAGCGTGAGTCCAAGACTCAGCAAAGCGCAATCAGGCATAAAAATAATGAACTTGACTAGAATATCAATGCTACAAGACATAAAGTAAAAGTTTCTTTAATTCATATCCGTAAATAAAAGAAACAGTTTGAACTCATATACAACCAAACATAAGAGCACAACTACTTCATCTTTTGACATAACCAATACTTAATTGAAATCATCCGATAAAAAGCGATATCTATCCCCATTTACCACATACAACTCGGAAAGCGTAACTAAACCATACTCACGCCTCAATAATCGTTCGGGATGAGTCGCGACTCAATCCTCAACTTGTCATTTCCCTTTCTCATCAATTAACATTTACCAATAGCAACACTCAATGCAATGCTTTTATGCTCTCATCCCTTTTCTCATGAATCAAAACAATGAATGCACCATGCATGCTCATAATGCACATTGTCATAGCGTACACGGTATAGTGAGTGCACACCGTCGGTGTGCACCTCAATCCGACCATCCGTGTGGGGCCTACTCTTTCTTGACTCGCTCCCATTCACCTCGATGAATGGGACTACGAGTAGGACTTTGTGCTCACTACGGGTGAGCACCGAGGCCCACATCAACATGGGATGCCTCGTCCATCATGAATGCACAATGCAATTTACATGAATGAATTGCAACACTTCATTCAATGCCTACACGAACATACCATAAACACATACGCACACATATCGAATTCCCACATATACTATCTATATAAAGGACGTAACTGTGTGAGCCAAACCCATGATTAGTCCCAATCACTCGAACAATCTACTCACTATAATCAACCTTACTAAAAGCTCGGTCTCACTTAGAGTTCATCTAATTAACAGAGCAACAATTAAACTAAGGAGCATCACATATGAACACACATCCACATTCAATAACACGGTGTACTTGCATCAATTTCCTTAAGCTTTTAATCATCATAGACATTTTCATAAGAGGGAGCACTTTCTAGTTATATCCAAGCAAGACTTACCTCTTGCGTATGCATCGACAAGTACTTACGCTAAGAGCAAACAATCGTTTAATCCTCCTAGCCGCAATCTAGGGAATGCACTTGCCTTTAACCTCGGCGAGAAACTGACGGCCCATTACAGCGCTGGAAATCACCAACCCTAGAGAACAGCAACCCAAGATAGGGCAAGGCACGATTGTCACAATCACAAACGTAACGGAAATTAAGGAAGCAGTTAAATAATAGTATAATAGCACATCTTTTTTTTTACACTCATATATCACTTTGCTCAAAAAACCACACACCTAAATCATGAGCATATAAATTGACAAATTCAAGATCATCAACCAAATTCTATATCTCAATAAAATGAACCATCATCTGCCACACATATTTCACCTATGTTCTAACTAATTGACTCGATCAAATCAACGCAAAGCATACATGAATCTAGGATCCAGGATCCACTCAACTAATTGTAGGTGGACACTCATGGTTGCGGACGTAGACCTGAATAAGACATGGACCAATAAGACAATAACAATGTCGATCATTTCTTGTATGCTTCCCAGCTAGCTCATTCTTTTCTTCATGTGTGTACAGTTCATACCAAACATCTACGATGCTAAGTTCCTACCGTAATCTGACTTAGAAGACACTCATAGGCTTAAAAAGAGTTATGACCAAGCATTAAGCAATGCACATAGAACATTTGTTTTGTGGTTGAACATTTTCTTCAGTCTGGCAAAACAATTAGTGCTTAGTTTTTTTTTTCAAAAATTCCGAGCTTGCAAAAAGAAGACAAACTCAGCACATGACAGAATCCTTCCATCCAAACAACAAGGTGCTAAGCAATTAAGTCCAGAAACCACCTATTAACTCTTTGCATCAGCATTGGCACATTTCCGGTAATTCAACACAGTTCATCCATACATGCAGCAATTCCATATTAAAAGACAGTCCACAACCATACTCGATAGCAAAACAAAGTAGGGAGAAAAGAGACCACCACTTAAATCTCATGGAACCTAGCTAAGCATTTCATCGAACACTTGGCAGGCATAATAGAGACCAAACATCTAAATGAAATCTAGACTTGAGCTCTCACCACAGGGAGGGGCACTACGGCCGGAGGGAGGGAAGGTCGCCGGAGGGAGGCCAGGGCAGCGCCGGAACCGGCCGGAGGGGAGGCACCTCTGGCCTGCAATCGCTACTCACGCAAGTTCTTGAACGCCATCTTCTTTGCTCCATTGCTTTTAATTTATTCTTTGTGACGCTTGAACGCCAGGAAGGGGAGGCTGCTGCTGCCGAGAGAAATGCCAGGGAGGGGAGGCTGCTGCCGATTGATGCTCTTCTCTTGCCCTTGTTGCCTTGCTCATGTCATTGCTTGTTCTTCTTCTTCTGGCGCCGACCGGAGGGAGGTCGAGGAGTCGTGGGTGGGGCGCCGGCAGGGAAGGGCTTGGCAGGAGAGAACCAAACAGGGAAGGAAGAGGTGCTAGACCCTGGGCAAGCCGGCCAAAATCGATGGATGTGGGAGTCGGCAGGGAGGTTTGGGAAGGAAATATCTTGGCCAAGGGGAGAAATGTCAGCCACAAGAATGAGAGAAAGAGGGGAAATTCCAAGAATACCCCTTCCCAAACCTAAATCCTTAACCCTAACCTTTACTAAACTTTTTAATCTACGAGGCAACAAAACTTTTATTAAGAATAAATCCTTGAATCAAGAAAATGAGAACATCGCCGACAAAAAAAAACTGGAAAAGCGCTTTGCAGTATTACATATATATATGCACTTATATTAATATAGGCACACACATAGGGATGTGATACAGATGGATATGAATTAACACTACCCCTAAATGTGCCACTACCTAACTTGCTCAAGATTTGCAATAAGAGAATAGATAAGAGGCGAGAGCAAGTGGCCATAACAAGTAATCTAAATTGATATTCATATGATATTAATGCAACTAAACCTACACAAGGCTAGAAGCTAAATATAAGAATCAATTTAAATACTTGTTACCGAGATGGTATTGGCTCATGATGGACTTGATTATCTTCATGCTTGACACCACTTGTAGACAAATATAATCCTTCTCCTCTTGGTGAGCAAGCGTCCAATCCATCTCATATCACCTAAAAATCTTTTAGGCGATTTTTGGTACCCAATCCTTGTTGGGTCCGACAATGTTAGTCACAATTGATTTAGGAACCCAAATGGCCCTAAACTTAGCATTTTTAACTTGACTAACATGACTAGAAATAGAATTGCAATAATTATTCCTCCTAGGCAAATAATTTGCATTTTTATGAAATGACTTAGGAGGGCAATGATACTTTGCAAAATTATTTCTAGTTTGATCCTTTCTAAGCACATAATAATCATTGTAATAAGGACGCTTAGAGGATCTAGTATTTCTAGCAAATGTTTTGCTATAATTATTTTTCCTAAGCATATGATCATCATGAATTTTCTTATTCTTAGGAAATCTAGCATTTTGAGCAAAAACATTTCTAGAGATACTCTTCCTATGCAAATGAATATCATGTTTAGCGGGCATAGGGGACTTGACAAGCTTGGCAAACACATTGCCATTCTTGTCCTTCCTAAGCAAATAATTTTCATTAATGAGAATAGGCTTAGGAGTTATACCTTTGGGACAATCCTTACCGAAATGTCCCTTTTCCCGGCAATTGAAGCACGTCACGCTATTTGGCCCTCTCTTGACCGATTTGACTTGCTCCTTGCTGGCTTGCCTCATTGTCGGTGTTGTGGCCTTGTTATCCACTTGATTAGGGCACACGGAGGCGAGGTGGCCCTTCTTGTTGCATGCGAAGCATTTGATTGTCTTCATGTGTCGCGCATTATGCCTCGTCTTGCTATTCTCCCTCTTGGAGTTGTAGCCGAGTCCTCGCTTATCTTGAGGCGCCCTTGGCTTGCTCAAGATTTCGTCGAGGAGGGCTTTTCCTTTAACGCACCTCTTCAAGTCATTTTCTAACTTAATGACTGGAACCTTGAGCTCATTGTTTTCCTCTACAATATTAGCATCTAAAGACAAAGAGGAACTAGAAACAATTTTATTAGAGCAATAAGGCATATCAATTAAATCATCACTAGAGGTGGATATGCATTTATTAGATGAATTATTTGTAATAGGAATTAAGTGAGGCAATTCATCTTCTAAATTACATTGAATTGTAATATCCACACTAGACTTGGTGAATTCTTTGAAAAGGATTTTCTCATGATTTTCTTTTAGAACATTATATTCATTTTGAAGTCAATCATGTTCTAATTTCAAAACTTTGTATTTCTTTTTCTCCTTTCCAAGAAATTCATTGAGCTCCTCTAATAAATTCATAAGTTCATCATATGAGGGCTCACCTTCGTCATCACTTACCTCACTCTTACCTTTCGCCATAAAGCAACGAATTTTTGATTGAATTGAAAAATCGTCGTCGCTTGAGGCGGAGGTTGAGGTTGAAGGAGTTGTCGGTTCATCAAATGATGTTGAAGTTGAAAAATCTTCAACCGACACTTTTTCCTCAATGCAATCCTCAATTTGGGATGTGGACGATTCAAATTCTTCTTGAAGCTTGATCCACATATCATGAGCGCTCTTGAGGTTGCAAATGATATTAAATATATCTACGCTCACAACACTAAATAAAACGTTAGTTGCTTGAGCGTCGAGATGTAGGCATTTCTCCTCTCCTTTAGTTGGAGCAATTTCATTTAGAGGAGAAGAAAAGCCGACATCTCGATCCACCATATTTGTGGGCTCATGGATTTAAAATAATCAATCATAAATAATTTCCATTGAGCATAATTTGATTCATTTAGCATGAGTGGATCGTGTGAGTGCACTAGACCGCTAGGCGCCATCCTTTTACTCTCTAGACTTAAGCCTAAAATGAGAGTGACCGTGGCTCGATACCACTTGTAGGGTCGAGGATGCGCCTAGAGGGGGGTGAATAGGCGTTTTATAAAATTCGATCGCTCACTAAACAATTCGCTCTAATCAACCCCTATGTCAAAACCTAATCAAATATATATGCGGAAGCGATAGATAGGTTTTGACAATTAAAGCCTAAATCAACTAGGCTCACTAGTGCACTAACTAAATTATGTCTCTAAACTAGAATTGCTAAATTGATCAATCAATTAACACTAAGCAATTCTATTACAATCAAGCAATTGAACAATATACTAGAAATGTAAATACTTGAAAGTAAAAGAGACAAGAGGCAAACGATGTTTTTCCGTGGTGTTCGGAGACTTGCCGGTCTCCCCTAGTCCACGTTGAGGCAAGCCCAACCACTTGGACCGGCTCCGCTCGAGCACCGCCTCTTTCCACTAGTCGTGGTTTTCATGCCACACACAAGAAGAACTCTTGCCTTTAACACCCCAAGGCCTCCTTTTATAGCCACAATGCCAAAACTAGCCGTTGGGGGCAGATTAAAAACAACAAAACCAGGTACTACCGCCTCATAGGGCAGTAGTGCCGAATCAATAGCCTCAACGGATTGCTAACGGCTACAATCCGTAGATTACCGCCCTCGAGTAGCGGTAGAGTATCAAGACTTATGACTACCGCTCCCACCGAGCGATGAGTGCCGCCTTGCCACCAAAGAAAACCTTCTCTGCCAAAAAGCTACCGTGGCTTAACCCCTAGTAGTATCAGTATTCTTGGTACTACATAAGTAAGGCCCAGAGTAATCGCCGCAGGAGAAAACCAGGGATTCAACTCCAAATCCGATTCTCCGAAAACCAAAACCCATTCTTTGAGCCTCAAGGATGATCAACACATGATCATACACACGTGCAAAACACATTTGCACCAACTTAGCTCATGCTCAAAGAATTTCAACCAAATTGCAAAAACACATTTCGCAATCAACTCAAATACTATTTGCAAAACGTATTAAGCAAATCAAACTCGAGTTTATGAGATTAATTCCCCTAGCCATGTGAAGGTCAACACGAGACCCAGTCAACTTGCCAACACCCGTTGCAAGCCCTACTCACATGCTCTCGGAATTCCGGACTCATAAACCTCAGTTTATTCGCACAACGAACTTGCAAATAACGCGATAAACACAATTTCATGCTCGAGCACTACTCTTTGCAACACATGCAAAAGTCTAGCTCCAAGCAACATCAAATCAAGATGCATGAACTCTCTAATTGCAACACATGCAATTCTCTAGTTCCATGCAACACCAAAACCAACTTCACACCAAAACCAAACATCAACTAAACCAAAGCACAAGTATGAGCTCTTTACTCGCAACACATGCAAGCCTCTAGCTCCATACAAACACACAAACAACAAATCATGCTTGAGCTCTCTCCTTTTGCAACACATGCAAAACTTAGCTCCAAGCAACACCAAGGTTTTGAAAGATGTTTTGAAACGGAAAACAAAACATGAAGCTTCAACATTCGCAACACATGCAAAAGTGAACTTCACGCAAAAGTCAACGCACTAGCTTATCACTTCTTACAACATATGCAAATCAAAGCATTATGCGAAAACCAAATACAACCAAGCATAAGTTTAACCCATTCGCAACACATGCCAAATGGTCAAACCTCATGCAAAAACCAAATTCAAATGGTTTGAGCTCGAGTGAACGCGTAATGAGATCACCAACACATGATGAAGCTCAAGCTAGGAAACAACCCCTCTTAATAGCACGGCGATAAAAACCTTAGACTCAAAGACTACAAAAGTCCTTAGCCTATCTAATTATACCTTCGCCGCCGAACCTTAGACTCAAAGACTACAAAAGTCCTTAGCCTATCTAATTATACCTTCGCAATCCCTTTGGGGTCTTTATGATCTTCACTCATTTTCTCCCCCGGGATCATCACTCGACTCCTCTTCTTAACTTCGGGATCCATTCTTGACGCCCATCAACTCATGATGCCGTCCTTGTCCCGTTCTCATCATGTCATCCATCTTTGGACCTAACTCAATCACAACTCATACAAATAGTTAGTCCAAGATGCATGGTTGTCTCAATTATCTCTTGCACTCCATCAACACATAATGGATGCCTTTAGATCAATTGAGCACAACCTAAATCAATTGAAATGATTGTAAATGTGTCTTAAGTATAATAATGCAACACATGCTTAATTATACTTAAGAACTATCCATTTGTCCTTAATTAATCACAAACCACCATCAACACATGATGAAATGTTCTTTAATGATTAACAAGACAAATGAACTCAATTTAAATTATCATTTAAATTGATATGAGTATATATTAACTACACAAGTTTTCATATACTCATGTTGATAAAATGTAATGATCCATTATGAGAAGGCTATATGGAAATGATCATTACCCTTAGTCATCAACTCTAGAATACACCCCACATGTATATGTGCATAAGTATGATTGACTTGGATATAATATGCACATATTCAATTTGATTATATTGGAGTATATCCTATATTACCATAAGTATACTTATAACTAGGCAATTCAAATATATATACTCAAGGATTTAGTTTCTTTGTCTTGATCCTTATATGTGTCAATAATGAATCGATCAATACAAAGAGACTTTCAAGTTAAACTACAAACTCCCCCTAAATATGTGCATCCATGTAATATATGGATTGAGAAACATAATGCACATTTTGTGGTTAATATAATGGGGACATTCATATTTCAACTTGTTTCCAAAGTATGCAACTAATACTAGAATGAATATGCAAACATACCTTGGGTTTTCCATTTTTCAATACGATGAGACTAATCAAAGATATTCTAAATAAACAAGTTAGTCTCGATATAAGATTTGTCATTAATAACAAAATCACATTAATGGATAATCACAATATTAGATTTGTCATTAACACCAAAACCATAACTAATGAAGGTTGAACTTACAGTTGGCTGGTTGTAATTTGACGACTTACTGCTGAGATTGAAGTTAAAGTAAAACTGGTAGCTGTGAGCCTCTTAAGTATATAAAGGTATAGTGGTGGTCTGGTATCAACTAAAGAAATATCCAAAATTTCTAATGGAGCATGGAAAAGAAAAGACTAAGCATGCAAAACAAATGATCAGATAAAACAACGGCATAATTTTGTTATAATAGATATCCCAAACTCTAATATGCAACTCTGTTTTGGCATAAACAGCGATAGAGTTTTATAATGTTGGCAGTTTGTCTTTAGGGACTTCACAAACAATTCGAGGGTTCCCATACCAGCAATGTAGTTGGTTTTGAGGATTGGATTGTTTGTGTGCTTAGTTCTTGAGTTTCAGTTTTGATGATTGGAGATGTAAGTAAGGCAATGGACAAAATACCATGACATTATTGAAAAGCTAGACCTGAAGGAGTGATTCCAACAGAGACTTGTAGGCGAGAAAGGCAAAATAGTTGGATTTTACATTTGTAAAAATCACTCAATCCTTATAAAGATGTGATGCCATAGTTCATTTCTTTAAACAGGTAGATGTTTTCTACAAGTGATGTCTATTGCATTTTGCTCACTGGTGGGGTGGGGATTTTACCATTAATCTGTAACTGTAACATTACATTGGTGGTACAGAACTTCACTCATTTGAATTATGTTTTCTGCAAGTGATGTCTCTTGCATTTTGCTCACTCTTTACTTCCATGTTTATGAGTCTATTGATGTATGAGTCTGCAAACTAGAAAATTCTGTTTACGAGTCTATGGATGTATGAGTATTCACAGGAGTAGCTTTGTCCTGTTATAGCATTGATTGGGTTAAGCTATTGAGTCAGAGTACCATGATTCTTGTTATGTTATATATTTATAGATGGAAAAAAACAAGCCAACAAAAGCAATATGGGATGCATTTGCCAATAGGGTTTTCATAGAAATTTGTTTGGAAGAAGTGGCTGCGAAAAATAGACCTTTCCAATGTCTAAACAATAAAGGCTACGCTAACCTTGAAACCAAGTTCAACGAACGCACTAAGAGGAGTTACAACCGCAAGCAATTCAAAAATAGGTGGGATAGCTTGAAGGCTGATTATACCATGTGGAAGACATTGAATCTTAATGCATCTGGTTTAGGAAGGGATCCCGCAACTGGTGCCATCGTGGCTGATGATGATTGGTGGGCTCAGCAAATAAATGTATGTAAATTTTAATCGTTTGTGTCCATTAGGTTTAATGCTACAATTTATTGATGTTCTTCTTACTTCTTTTCAGTCCCAACCAGGTTGTGCTAAGTTTCGTTATGCACCACTCGAGCATGAAGAGTCACTACGAGTGATTTTTGATGGTACAACATGCACCAATGAGTCATCACGTGTGGCAGGTGCATTTAAGGAAAGCCACATGGATGTTCAAGATGTCATAGATGAACAACATGGCGATGGTATGGGTCTTGATTGCAATGCCACACCTAGCAAGACACATGCCAGGGACACCAAATGTGGATAAGCACTCGAAGAAAAGAATTATGCAGAATTCACCAAGTGGAAAGAAGATGAAGAAAAATTTTAGAGATAAGCAGTTTGAGCGACTTGTGAACGCTGTTGAGAAGTCCACAACCAATAAATCATCTGCGTCTTCTACCTCTGGTGTTGATCTTGTTAGAAAAGAGATATGTGAAATGATTAACTTAGTTATTGATGCCGGTGCTGATGAAGGGAGTGATGAACATTTCTATGCTACACAACTCCTTATCAAGAAGGAATATCGCGATATGTTTCTCACTCTCAAGACACCTCAAGGAAGGCTTGCATGGCTTAGGAGGACATGGGAGGAGAAGAAGAAGCGTTAGATTTTTTAGTGTTTCTGTAGTAATGTTCTTATTGTTGATCATGTCATTTGAACCTAATATCCCTAAGTCATGTGTTATATAATTTGAAGAATCTACTTTGCTTATATGTTGAACCTCTTATCTTGCATTATCAGACTTTGCTTATGTGATATTTTGTAATGTCCCAATATTTCTTTGTTATGGGTTATGTATTTTGTCCTTATGTTATATGTTTTCTATCATGTGATATGTATGTGCAGATGATCTCTTCAAGTTCGAGTGAATCAAATGGTAGTGAATCAAGCGATGATGATGTCTCATTTGATGATGAAAAGGAAAACAAAGGACATAACTTGTTCTTACCGCTTGTTGCTATAGCGGCTTATGCAATGTTGGATCATGAGGAATCAAGAACAAAAAGGCGAAGAAGAATACCTATCATTACTGGATATCAATGGGTTGAGGAGCAACTTGCCAATTCACAATATTGTTACTCAATGTTTAGAATGAGGAGGTCAGTTTTCCTTAAATTACATGACACGTTGGTCAACCAATATGGATTGAAATCAACTAGTGAGATGAGTTCTAAAGAAGCCTTGGCAATATTTTTATGGACATGTGGATCACCTCAATCTAATAGTCAAGTTCAAAACCGCTTTTGCCATTCTGGAGAAACTGTTAGTAGGAAGTTCAATGATGTTTTGGAATGCATGAACCTCTTGGCTATCGACAATATAAAACAAAAAGATCCTAACTTCAGTACTATGCATGCTAGACTTAGAGATTGTCGATTCTGGCCTCACTTCAAAAATAGCATAGGTGCTATAGACGGGACACATATACCTGTTATTGTGCCCTCAAGTAAAAAACCAGTCCACATAAATCGGCATGGTTATACTAGTCAGAATGTAATGGCTGTTTGTGATTTTGACATGAGGTTCACATTTATTGTGGCTGGATGGCCTGGATCTGCCCATGACACACGCGTATTTATGGATGCTTTGGTCAACTACAAAGACTATTTTCCACATCCTCCTGAAGGTACTTCATTTTGGTTGTAGCTTTCAAAACTATTAGTGCAATGCTGACATTTAGCAAAGTATAATTTTCTTTGCAGGAAAATACTACCTTGTCGATTCAGGCTATCCAAACCGAAAGGGTTTTCTAGCTCCGTACAAGGGCCAAAGGTACCATGTACCTGAATTTCGTCAAGGCGGTCAACCAACTGGCATGAAGGAGATGTTCAACCATGCTCACTCATCGCTCCGAAATGTTATTGAACGTTGTTTCGGTGTGCTTAAGATGAAATGGCGTATTCTTTTAGATGTGCCAAGCTATGATATGGAAAAGCAAAAAGAAATCATAATTGCGTGCATAGCTCTACATAACTTTATTAGAGACAGTGCTTTGGGTGATGCAGATTTTGATGGGCTCGAAACAAATGACGATTATATCGATGGGGATATATCTACACAACTCAGTGTTGAAGATGGTGTTACTACAATGGATGACAGTGATATGGGTGCATTCCGTGATGCTATTGCTACGGCTTTGATGGCACAAGAATGATGCCATTAGTTTTTACAAGAATTTATTACAAAAAATTATAAATATCATGATAGTATTTTGGGAGCAGTTTCATAACTGTATAGTGAGGACTTAAGTTGACACTTCCTTTTGCCAATTCCTTTCTTTTATTGGTTTGGTGTTTCATTTTTCTAGGTATGATTCCAATCTACAAATTTCTACAATTATCAGTACATTGTAGGTTCTTGTGCTTTCTACGAGCTAATGATCAATTTATCTTTCACCATTTGGATATAAGCTTATTTTACCTGATGATTCTTTGAATCTTCTGATGTCGTAATCTTTCTGATGAACATTGCAGGTTTCTTTATCGAGGAAAAGACAGAAACTGCCAATCTCAAAAGATTTGAAAGGATTTGTTTTTGTTTTTGTTGAAGCTAAGAAGGCCTATGATGCTTTAACACCATGCTCTGTTAAAGGATTTTGCCATTCTGGAGAGTTTGTAGGTTGTTAGTGCAGATGATGGACAGAAAAGAGTGATGATAAAGCTTATACCAAGAGTTGATCTCCAAGCTATTTCTTTGTTCTTACATCACAATGCGTTTATAACAAAAAGTTTCTATGCATCAGGGCAGGAGAAATTACATGACCACTGCTCCTTGCTGACTTTGGATACTGATAGTGCACTCAAACTTTGGGAGAGCAAAGAGACAGGTTCTCAGTTTACTTTGTTTAGCTTTTCTGAAATAGCAGGTGCAACAGGCAACTTCTCACCTGAAAACAAACTTGGAGAAGGGGGATTTGGTCCAGTCTACAAGGTTATATTTATTCTTTAACGATATGGCATCTGATTGATTTGCTACTTAGCTAAATTATAGTGGAACTAAATATGAAATCTACATCTGTCATTATCTGGGAGTTTGTTTGAAACTTTCCTGATGTAACATGTGCATATGAAAGCATGTTATCAATAGGTTGCATCTGAGTAACCTTAGAACAAATAATTTTAACTCAATGGTTACTGTTAGCTATGAAACTTATATAGCATACACAAATTCCATTTAGATTATATTTACACAACAAGTATTCTGTTTTCGTTTGTATGAGATATGCACACTTGTTACTGCTGGCTGGCAAAAAAATGCTGCTTATCAAGTACTCCCTCCGGTCACAAAAACATGTCATTTTGAACATCAACATATCTGGTTAGCAGTTGGAATTGCCACCGGATAACTTATGTGTTGCATTGTTTTTGTAGTTACATGCTTTATAGCTGTATCATGCGTTTTCACATTTTCTATAATTATCTGAGAATTTGATTTCTTCCATTTGGCACCCTTGTTGATCTGTTTAATATATTATCAGGGTAAGCAAGGAGTTGTTAAACACTTGTACATGGGAATATTGATTATCTATAATGAAAGTGAAAGTGTGAACAATGGATTTTTCTGTGCCCAGTGTGGCTCATGTGAAAACATCAAGAAACGGAAAGAACTGGCAAGTTTCACAGCTCAAAATTTGGTATGTACATGCTAGATACAAAATTTTCAATTATCAGTGAATTGGACCTGTTCTTTGTGTCACTTTGTTTTTTATGTATCAGGAGAACAATCCAATTTCCATGTTTTGAGTCACCTATGGTATCATATGAGCAAAATGAGCAACGAGACGATAAATGCTTTTTACGCCTTTGTTATTTGAAAACGACAGATTGACAACCGTTCGGTGAAAATAAGCTTTTGTTCATTTCTTGATCATACAATGAAAGGCCTTACAGAGCACCAGAGAACAACTTTTCTCAATTGGGCATATACTGTGTATTCGAAAGGGTCCTTTGAAGGGCTACCTCTATCGCGTAGTTCGCATATTTCGAAATGATGTAACTGTCAAACTAGATTCTCTGCTGAAAATTGTTACAGGTTGGTTAGCAAAGTTTCCTGGGAGCTGTTCTTTGGACAATGCCTGACTTCTCTGCTTCAGTTAGTGCCCCAGGTCTCACTATATTTTTTATCGACGATGATCTGTAACAATTCAGGAAATTTTTGGTCATTGCGAAATGAAAAACTTTTATTCTTTTGAGATGAATACTTCTATTTGTAGAACTGAGAGTATCAATATTCAGATGTTACGAGCCTCCTATATAGTTTTGTTAATAATCCTTCATTTCATCATAATGAAAGATGAGTACGTGTGTTGGACATACATAAACCCATTGTCAATGACGCAGGATGGGCTGAAACAAACCAAGCTGATAACGATTTTGAGCCTACCATGTTGCATGAAGTCATGAACGCTACTAGTGCTTTCAAAAGCCTCGTCGATACGCTCAAACGATAGCTCGGTAGAACTTGTTTGTCGGGAAAAGACCAAAGATGCTCACGCATACAAGTATATATTCTCGTGTAAGCACAATCTGTAGTTCTTATCTAGTATTGCTGAACTTTTGTACTGCAAACCGGATCAATCCCATGTTCTCCGATTCTTCATGAATGCGAACTGTTTCGATCAAGAGCTTGGAAATTGGAATCATATCTTTAGGATCAGAATAACATCAAAAAAAATTTTTACCCTGAAATGCTATATTTGCTATAAAAGAGAATTTAGGAGTTTGATCACAGTATCATGTTGTCTAAACAATTACACAACCATAACAACTGATAAAGCCTAATGTTTTTGTTGATAATTACAGGCCAATTAACTTACATTTTCAATGATGACGATGCATGCCACCAACAAATCAGGCCAATGATCTAACGAGCTATTCACTCTTACTCAACAAACGAACAAGACATCAGACTCAAGGGTATTTCAGACATTTCAATCATCATATGCAACTCGAATACATTCATTGACCTTCGAAGCCAAACTACCAAGCGGCAAGCTTTTCGAGCAGCGGCTTCTCTAGCTACTACTTCTCCAGATACCACCAATTAAAAGCGTACTTCAGACAAGCTCGGCTATGCCAAAGGGGGCCTAAGAATAGGATGCGAGTTAACAAAAACTGCATGGGTCGCTGCACTGAGCGAATCGTGAAAACGTGTCAAACGGTTGAAACGATATAAATATAATTATATTCTTTTTTTAATTTCTTTGATGTCTTTTCACGAAAGATTCAAGATTTCGTTGAACAGAAAGGCCCTTTTCGTAAAAGATAGTTGAAAGGACCTACACTTAATTATGTTTTTAGATCTTTAACGAAGGGAGGATATGTGGGTGGCCTCTTTGACCACCGTGAACTTTAGTAAAGTAAGTATTTGGGGTCTTTCGTCTCGCATGAGCAACGCAATACAACAAAAAGAGAGAATTAATTTGAGCGAGAATGTTTTCTCTTTTGACAAATTGCATTACCTTTTCTTTATCCATTTATCTCTACTACTTCTAATTTTAAGTTGGTGGTGATGCGTCCGTTCTCCACCACCAAACAAAACCGAACCACAAAAAAAACCGCGTCGTTCTCGTTCCTCCCGAAAACCGGCACCTTTCCCGATCTCATTCCAACCCACCCCCCGGCCGCCCAGATCCCCGCCCCCTCCAGATCATCCTGATCTCATCCGCCGCCCACCCGACCCATCGCCTCCAGATCCCCGCCCACTCATCTGGATCGTCCCGATCTCATCGCCCCACCCCCCGCTGCCCACCCGCTTCCAGATCCCCACGATCTCCAGTGGAGGCACTTCACGATGGCCGAATCGGGTGGCGGCTGGAGGCGTGGCTGCACCTCGATGGAGCCGAAGAAGGGCACACGGAAGCCGAGACGGCCGACGATGATGTAGACGCGGTGGGTATTCGAGGGGCACCGAGGGCCGGCCGAAGGGCACGAAGACAGCGGCAGACGGAGTCGGCGCGATGCGCGATGAAGGCTGGCGAGCCGAAGTGGTCGATGCGGGCCGACAAGGCTGAGACGAGCGGCGTTGCGTCGGTGGCCGGAGGCGGCATGCTCAGGCGCAGGCCGACGAAGGCCACAAGAGGACGTCGCGTGGATGGACGGCGATGGCGCAACGAACGGCGGTGGCAGATGGGAACCGTGCGGGCTTAAGATGCTCATCACCTACGTTGTCAACCTCCCCACGGGTAAAGTCTTTCATCCCAATTTAATCTCTGTTTCCTTTCCTTCCCTTTCATTTGGGTGGAGGAAATCCTAAAGTCCAATCTCCAAACCCCATGACCAGAGACGAACAGAGGTAGGTCGTGAGGAGAGCTGCCGCCGCAGCCATCATGTCAGGGGGAATGACGCTCGGCCGCCTCACCGAGGAGCACAAGGCGTGGAGGAAGAACCCAGGTTCGCTCGTGTCCGCCCATGTTCTCCTCAGCCTTGGTGTTCGGCCGTGCGGGTGGGTTTAGAATGGGTGTGGGGTTGGGCGACAAAGGGCTCGCCGATCATGCGGGTCCGCAGCCCGGGCTGGGTGGATTCACGCGAGGGCTTCACCGCCGTCAACGCTGCACACAGCGGGATCACGACATCGCCGTTTATGTTGTCTGGTGCCCAGCTACCCGCATGCGTGGTGCGCGATAGCGTATCTGCATATGTGGGCTAAGGCTCAATGCGTAGTGGAGTGTAGAGAGTACAAAATTTTAGTCTTGCACGGCGTAAAAATGGAATTCCTCTTTCCAATTTGAACGAGGCAAAACAGGATTAGGATTAGGGCGTCGTGTTCCTCCTCATTCTAATCTAATACACTGACTCGGATGTGTTACTGGGCGTGCCACCAGCCTGCTGTTGTGTGTAGATTAGCGAGATATATTCCTGAATTATCTGAAAAGATATTGGAATGGATCAATCTGATTTGTTTAGGAAGTTTTTCCAACAAGTTGGATGCTGGAACAATATTCTATAGCATGTTTGGGTACCAATTAACTGCTCCTAGATATTGAAGGAAGGAAAATTTTGGATGAACAATGTCGTTGTGTTGTCAATTTGTCATGGAACCTACTGGTACACCCTTTGTGTTAACCCTTGCATAGGAGGTACTATGTGTTTCTTAAATTAAAATGACAAAAATGGAATAATTGTATTTAATTTATCACTTAATTACTATGTTCTTTCAACTTCATTTGAATTGTGATGCTGCGCTATACTCTAGAGTTATCACACTCTGTACATCACAAGAAAGCAACCGGAGCTATTCTTGTGTTCTTGAAAAAGATAAATATGAAGGAAAAAAATGGTACATTTTTTTGTATGATCTTTCATGAATTGTTGTATAACACATCCAAGAAACCATCAAATATTATAAAACTCTTTTTATTGTTTGTTCTGAAGGAGCCATTTAATGCCGAGCCTCATTGATCTGTGTTAGTTTCATCTTACATCACCCTAGTGGATTTCTTCTATAAGAGGAATCATGGACCAATTCCAAAAGTTGACGATCTCTCAAGGTCTTTAGAAGGAACTATGGATCTCCCTTATCATTAAGATTTGTTTACAAACCCTTACATTTCTTTTGAAGGGCAAACTCCTTACTTTTTTAAAGGGCAAACATTTACATTTTTATACAACCTGTTCAATAGATACCGTGTTTCCATTACTGATCTTGTCAACAAGCCTATTCAGCTATCCATATCTGACATTAGGTAATGCAGTTCTTAGTGTCTCATCAGGCAACCTGAAATACTTCTTGTCTTTGAGTAAATTAGTGACATAAACTTCACATCCAGGACTCTTCCAAAGTACAATGTCACTGCAACATTACAGGTTTACACATGCTCTATGCTTTCCCCTCTTTATCTTTCCGTGATTAGCATGTATTAGTGTTGCTTGTAATGTAATAACAGTACGATCATGATATTAAAAGTGTGCAGGCAATAGGAGGACTGCGATGAGTAAGGTTCGGAAGGTGAGAGGTGTTGGGTGGGGCATATCTACTCTTGGAAATGGTAAGAAATGCATTATGGTAATTTAGAATGTTCAAAATGTAGGGGAATGCATTTTAATTGCAGGTTGTATTAATGCAATCTGATGTGCTCATGTTAGTGAATACCTACACCCAGAAGAAAATGCACTTTGTGAGATCCAGGCATGTTGGTGTTAGTACTGCATAAATATATTTCTGTAAGGATAGCAATCATACGAGTGGAGGGAATTTACAAGGATTGATGTCCTTTTTACCACTTGGACTTTTGATGTCATTCTGAACGCCTAATTTATAGATCACTTCTGTTTACCTTTTGTCTTTCAACTGAATTAATAACAATATCCTACTTGGCGATTATTATATCACACATAAAATACCCCAACATAATCCGATTCAAGGAGGTGAGGAAATGGAGGAGATATTGGTATCTTTTTTGTGTTGTTGGTGAAGAATTCGTATGAAGAAAAAACCATTTATTTTGTAGGTGGTGGTCATGCCGACGCACCTGGCGATCGTGATGGAATATGCCGCTAGTGGCGAGCTCTTCGACCGGATCTGCAACGCCGACAGGTTTAGCGAGGACGAGGTGAGTATTGGTTACTCGTTCAAATTAGGTTGGCGCTTCGAAATAAATACATTTTTGGGGAGTTCTTGCACTAATATTCTTTTTGAATGGTGGTTGTGTTGTTCTTGTAGGCTAGGTACTTTTTCCAACAGCTCATTTGCGGTGTGAGCTACTGCCACTTCATGGTAAGATTATGAAGCTCTTAAAGATTGATTTTTTTAGCAAACAAAAGAGATGATTGCGTTTGTGCTAATAAAAAAGAAGTGTTCAATGCAAAATTGTCGTGCATTTGCAGCAAATTTGCCATCGAGACTTGAAGCTGGAGAACACGTTGCTGGATGGCAGCCTGGCGCCTCGCCTCAAGATCTGCGACTTCGGTTACTCCAAGGTATTGGCGTTTTTTACCATTTCTCATTCTGAAATGATCTTCCCCTACACAGCTTCCTAAGGACCTGAACTGTTTTCCCCGTTGTTCTCTTCTAAAAAAACGAATGAAGTTTTTTCGATCAAAAAGCGCACTTTATTATTAACTTTGCTTGTTCTGCGACTGAAAAGATCAATTATTTCACCACCGGAAATGCAATTGCTTTGCTCTTAGTGAACTGTTTGATTGGCTCTCCTGCAACAAGATTGTTAGTACCGTGGCCCTCTTGTGGAGGAAACATTAATACGTTTCCTAGCATGTTGGGGGATTGGGGTTAGGGATTGTTCTATGGTTTGCATTCTATAACCGCAATGCCTTCTAAAGTTGGAGACACTATATTGGTCTTAGTCTGTTGAATTGAATAGGTTTTGTGGTGGCGTTTCTTGTTGCGGATCAGGATACGGTTCATTGGATCCTATAGTGCATTGTTGACATGGCTTGAGTTTAGTTGTGGTTTACTTATGCCTTCACCAGGGGGGAAATGTTTCTTTTTAGGATGAGTCAAACTATTAGTCCCAATTACTTTGTACACAAATTCATTTTTTTCCTGTTGGTTTTTCCATTAAACAATGTGTTGCTTTCATTAATTGAATTTGCCATAGTTAGTTATAGTTTTGTCGGTCTATTAATGCTCAATTGTTCAAACCGATTTTGCAATTTTGCTTCATGAAGCCCGTAGCAACTTCTCTATCACTGCCTCCATCTTCATTGTCAACCTCATCATCCTTTGCTTCCCCGACGGTAGGGGTGGGCACGGAGAAGTTGGAGGTGGTCCTATCGCAGATGCTTAAGACATGCCCTCCGAAGCTGCTGGAGAAGATGCCACGTTGCTAGGTGGGGTCTTGATTGATCCCCGGTTTCCTTGATCGATTCCTATCTGTGGTGAACCGCCTCCTATTTTTCAAGAACCTCCAATCTAATCCTAAAATCAATCTTTTTTAAAAAAGAATCCTAAAATCAAGTCACCATGGAACCACCTTATCCCATTCGAATTCATCTGGTTGTTCCTTTATCCAAGACTATTACTTTGCATCTTTTCCATTAGTGGTATCATAAAACAACGAAGGAATAGCGAAGGAATAAGATGTGGAGGAGTTGTTCGCTTCATGCTATTTTGTGCTTATTGATTTCTGGGCATTGTACACACTTCTAAGTTCAATTCTTATGTTGAATAGTTCAGTGTAATTATTCTGTTGTAATCCACTAAATTTTTTTATTTTAGATTTAAACGCTAACATCATATATGTTACCACTAATGGAAAATATTACAATGTTTCTATGATGGGATACTATTGGAATGTTGATGATATTTGTTTTTATGATTCTGGCTAGGAATAGCGGTATACACTACGTACAACATATTTGGTTTTAATTCATGTCGAAGAAGAAACTATAAAAACTTTTGTAATCGGGAAAAACAGATGTTTGATCTTGTAAAACAATTTTTTTTATTGCTTGACTTTTATGTTTCGTTACCAATTTTATTTTTCGTAGCAACGCACGAGCATTGAACTATACTATAAAATTTTCAGTTGAATGTGGAAGCTGCTTCCTTAGAATGGACCAAGTCAAGCAGCCATGTCCTGAGTGGTCGCAAAATCTTTGATTCCTATGAAGATGAATTTGTTACGGAACGGACAACGATATTGTTAGTCACGTTTTTAAGGCTTGGGGAGGATCATGTTTATTGGCAATCTGCTTTCGTGTGTTGTCGAGGGCTTGCTGCTATCGGCGTTTGAGCTTGACTACATATGTTACAATTTGGTCGTATTGATTGTTTTCAGATTTGGTTGCATGTGTTGGATTGTCTTTGTCATGCTATGCCTTTTTTTGTAGACTTAGTTTTCGTGGAGAAATTTGTCGATTTTCCGTGATAGGTGCAACTGTGTTTTTAAGAAAACTTTATGTAACGTAGCTGTTTTTTAAGAAAACTTTGTCACGCTTGATTAATTCGGTGGTTTTGTTGCTTCCCTTATAGTAACGGGCCGATTTCTTTCAATGGCCCTCATTTCTTCATCTAGACGACGATAGCTAATTAATGCCAAGATCGACTTTGAGTCAGACGATTCTCATCTCCCCGATTCTCCACGCTTGCTTGAATTCTCGCAAAGAAGAACATTAGCCATCGTGACGAAGTTCTACCATCCTTCAGTGTATGCTCGCCAGCTAGGCTTTGGTCAGGTGATACCCTGTTTGCCGCTCCTTAGTCGTCTTCAACCCAAAACCCGAGTGACAAACATAACAGCAGCTGGAATAATCTCAGAGATAGCCGATGAATTCCAAGTCATCAATCTGCCACACTTTTTTCTGAATTCTCGCCGAGCTAGCCAATTTTCAGCTTGGTGGGCACCCGTGTCAGAAGCTCTTTATTTGGATCGTACTCCATCGGCTATTGTAGAAAAATTCTTACCAGATTTCCACGAGCCGATGGTAGCTTCTAGCAGCTGTAGTAGCTCTAGAGAAGATAGCTCAATTCCTCCACTGCCGGGTTATACTAACTCACTCAGAGCTACAGAGGTATCGGCTTGCTTTCTTAAGACCTCTATACTTGATATCGCTTTTTTCTCGTTCTATTTTTTTTTAACCACATATTTTTCTCATTTTTAGGATGTCGCACCTGGTGGGCCAAACCATTATGACCCATCGGCCGGTGGATCCAAAGGAAAGAGGCCACACTCGACGACCGTCCGACTGGCCACTCTTCCAAAGAACCTTCGAGATTCAGAGTCCATCTTTATTTGAGCTCGAAAAGGGCCGACTCCAAGTACGCTTTCTTCGAGCCGAGCACTGTAAGTATCTTGAGTTCGTGAGTCGCTTCTATTGCTAAAACTCTATTCAATTATGTAGAGAGACCTAAGTCTTTGAAAGCTCCAAACTGCCGGCAGTAAAAAGGCAATGTAACAAAGTGTCGAAAGTTCGCCGCCGTCAGTTTTTGTAGAGGTAAATATCTTCATGTGCCAAAGAGTTAGGAGTTACTTATCCTTATGACATTGACTTTATCTATGCTCTTCACCAACCGTGATCGGCTCAAGTACCGCATCTTGGTCTGAAGCTTCGTGGCATGCTCCATCGCCAACATCCCGATTCTTCTTCTTCTTCCGCACCGCTCTAATGATCCATTGCCTCAACAAAACTCTCCTCATACTGCTCATGTCGGTTCTTCCAACGCCCAAGTCGCACCATATGATTTGGTCCTTTCTTCGGCCATTTCTTCTAGATGAATTGGTCGACTGGAGGTGATGGCAACGCGATAGCTACCCGTAAGATATCCGAAAAATCCTAGATGTATCTATGAAGGTATCGTCGCAGCAGAGTCAAATCGTTCCTAATATGCAAGAAAATCTGAATCGGTTATTCTCCGAGATAACTCAACTGAACCTCTATTCTTTCCAATCGCCACTTATTCGTGATGCAATGGTCCGCTGGAAGCCACCTTCCACCGGGCCATGAGCGCCGCTCAACGCGTGCCATTTGGATGAGAAGAAGGCGGAGGTTGATGCGGCACGTTAGAATAGCTCAAGACCAAGCTCAAGAGACCGAACCAATGTCTTCTCGATGATTATCATTGAAGCCAAAGCCGAGAAAAAGAAGTATGATGAAGCCGCTGCATCCTTTATGGTCGCCAAATCTCTCGCCAAAAGTCGAATTAACTAAGAAGCGTTTTTGAGGAGGAATTGGCCAAGGTGAACCAAAGAACTAGCCGACATTAACTTTTGTTACCTTAACGCTCATGGCTTTTAACTCAAGGACTAGAAAAAGAATATCTACGAGCCATTACCAAGGTTAAAGATCAATCGCCAAGGTCGCCCCAAAGCGTTAGAGATGCTAAAGTCGATGAAGACCTCTGGTAACGCATCATGTAGACATTGGGCAAGGCCAAGGCGGCACTTATCGTGCTTTAGGTGCTAGACTCCCTGGATCTGGATTGTAAACTGATGTTGTGTTGAAACAATACTCTTTTGCTACATTTGTGCTATGCTTTAATCGGCTGTTTAACCGATTATAATTATTCTATTTAATCGGCTGTTTAACCGATCTTGTTTTTTTTCGAATTCTTTTACATTTCAACTACTTATGCACCGATCCATATGCTAGGGTGGTATTTCTTAAGTATTTCGCTGATTGCTTTTGGTAACACAAACTCCCTGCCGCTTTCGAGTATGTACGAAGTTTCCACCAACTAGCCGATTTATCTTGTAGGGTCCTTCCCATGTTGGCGACCATTTGCCAAACCGATTATCTTTAGAACCAATCGGCAATATTGTTTACCAAACCAAATCGGCTTCATTAAATGATTTAGGTATGACTTTTTTGTTGTAAGCTCTCGCAACTCTTCTTTGTTCTTTCTGCCGATCTAATGTGATCACGCCTCCAATTCCACCAAAGTCATCCAAATTGTATAACATCAAATCTTTGTATTCATCGCCGATAAATTATTTTTTGTTTTGCAATTATCAATTTATATTTATCTCTACCATGCAATGCGGCTTTGACCATATACCAATTGATACTAAGTGATAACTTAGTTGTTCTCCATGATATGCTAGCCGATATGCCCATAGAGATTCTCGACAACGAGTATGCCAACCCCCTGCTTTTTCATCGATTTTCCCGTTAATTAGTTTGATTAGAGTTTTGTTAGATGACTCGCTTGTCCGTTAGCCCGAGCGTAATATGGTGATGAATTAAGCGCCTTGATATTCAAACTTTCTCGCAAAACTCCTAAACTCGCTTGACATGAACACTTCGATCGGTGGTGATCGCCCGTGAATACCAAACCGATGAATAATATGCCCATTAACAAAGCCGATAGCTTCATTAATCGGTAACCTTCTTGGAGTGGAACGGCTTCCACCCATTTTGAAAAGTAATATGTAGTCATAAGGATGAATTTATGGCCTTTGCTTAATGCCGAATATTTGGCCGATTACATCTATTCCCCATCCTCTAAACGCCATGGCTTGATGAGATCATGTCCCGTGATGAAATCGCTATTGCTTGCATTTTGTGAGCTTTTATGGCTTTTAGCCGATTCAAATTGTATGTCTAACCTTTCAAGAACTTATGCTCAAGAGCGATGGAGCCCACTTCCCAAGTCGCCTCTTAAAATCGTGAAAGCAGATAGCATGTATTTAATGATGTCATCCTACATACTACTATGCAAAGGACGCCAATACATAGTGTCTTAATTTTGTACAAGCGAAAAATAATGACAAGCATAACTTCTCTACTGAAGGGTACCTGGTTTCGACATCCAAAAGTCGCGGCTTAAATAAAATATTACTCGTTCTTTGCCATCGACTTCTTGCGCCAACATAGCCCCAATAGTCTCGTTTTCAGCCCATACGTACAACTTGAAGGAACCCCATTCGTGGCGCGCCAGATCGTGGTGATGCTGGCATCGCTTTTATGTCATCAAAAGCCTTTTGCTGATTGGCTCCCCATATGAAATTCTCATTATCTTTTAATTTTAGTAATGGCGTAAAGGCTTGAATCCTACTAGATAGATTCGAAATAAATCGTCTTAGGTAATTAATTTTACCGATCAGCTTCTGTAACTCATTCTTGCATGTCGGCGGTTTTGTATTTACTATGGCCTTGACCCTTGTCTGGTTAACTTCAATACCCCTCTGATGAACCATGAAGCCGAGGAACTGGCCAGCCGACACACCGAATGCACACTTCAAGGGGTTCATTTTCAGCCCATGAGCTTTAGATTTCACTACCAAATCGGCCAAATGCTACCAATCATCTTTAGATTTCACTACCACATCATCGATGTATATCTCAACAATATGGCCGATTAGATCATGAAAAATCAAATTCATGGCGCGCTGGTACGTGGCACCTGCGTTTTTCAAGCCGAATGTCATTACTGCCCACTCATACAAACCTATTACGCCAGGGCATCTGAAGGCAGTTTTGGGAACATCGGCTTCTGCCATTAATATTTGGTTGTATCCACCATTCCCATCAAGAAAACTAATAATTTTATTGCCTGATGCAGCATCGATAAGCATATCGGCTATGGGCATGGGGTACTCATCCTTTGGCGTAGCTTTATTTAAATCCTCAAATCTACACATACCCAAGCTTACTGCCTTTTCATGACAGAACAATGTTGATACCCACTCAAAGATATCGGCAAGGCCTTATGAATTTGGCCTCCAACAACCTTTCGATTTCTTCTTTTATCACATCGCATAATTCTGGATTAAAACGCCGAGGAGGTTGTTTATATGGCCGATATCCCGCTTGATAGGCAAATGATGCTCTACTAACGGCCGGCTTAATCCAGCATCTCATAATATTCCCAAAGTAAACAATCCTCAGATTTCCTAAGTATTTCGACCAACTTATTTTTGTATTCTAGACCTAAATTTGCACTTACAAAAGTTGGCCTTTTTCTATCTCCTTCTCCTATATCGACTTCTTCACATATCGGCGACAGGTGAAACATTGACCCAAATTTTCACTCGAAGTCTTCGATGGCTTCACACGAATTTATCACATACCGATAGCTCTTCACTTTGCCTTGTAAGATTTGGATTATTTCGACTCCATCTTCTTAAGACTTCACTCGCCCGATCAAACGCGTTCGCTTGACACCGATCGGCCGAATCCCGACTTCCCAATGCATATAAAATCGCAATCGCCTAACGCTTCCTCGATATGCACTCGCTTCTTTCAGGCGGCCAATTCGCGATCTGAACTAGCTATTGCGATATGAGCCGATGTGTCGGCTGATACAACTTCAACTTCATCTCCGCTCCATTGTACAAGCCAGTGCATGGTTGAGGGATACAAAGAATTGGCATGTATCCAATCTCACCGAGAAGTACATCGTAATTCCCTTTAGCTTCAATCACAAAAAATGCTCGACAAAGTTTTGCTACCGACGGTTAGTTCTGCGGACCATCACCCCTTTCTTTCAAATGGGGTCACCAGTGAAGTCATTTAACACCATGTTCGCTTTTGATCAGTCCTCATCGGTTTTACCCAACTTTTGCGTAGTTAGTGGCATCAAATTTACAATAGCTCCCCATCCACTAACATCCTAGATATCGGCTTTCCATTGATATAGCCTTTCAAGTACAATGGCTTAAGATGCCGATATGATCTTTGCGCTTTTCAAACACAAAGATCTTGTGCACCCAAGCACGCTTGAGCAACGCGGTTCTTTAGCCGATTCGGCTTTAATTCGAACTCCGACCGTAGAGTGAATACCATGTTGATATCCATGGAGGAGTGTCATTCAATCATTGGCGCATAAAGAATCATCCGAGGAATCGACTCATCATTGGCTTGTTCTTTTCTCCTCCATTCATTTTTAACAGGTTTCATCGGCCATAATTCATTGAACGCTTTCATCTCTTTGTTTTTCTTCCTACCCCTTATCTCCTGCGCCTAGCGCTGAAGCCGTCTCGTTGCGATGATCGGCCGAGTCCCGCCGGACATCATCTAGGCTTGGGTTCAACTGGCTTGCGGATTTTACCAACTAAGTTCTCTGTAGGCTCTTCTTTCTTGTCTTGGTTCGGTGTACCTAGTCTCTCCTTCGTTGGTTTTTTATGCCCCGACTCATTTTGATCCGGTACTGGCCTGAGTAGATGCTCTTTCACTGATTGTCTTGGCCAATTTCCTTGCGGGTAATGCTCCATGGGGCATGACTTTGGAGATGGTAATGCTACACCCCTTTCCCAACAGAATTGCCAAAAAGGACACCTCTGGTGAGCTCTTTCTGCGTTATCTAGCCGATACAGATTATCCGGCCAAAACACGTTGTTTGGCCGATACGAACCTTTCCGCCGAAAACGCTACTGCTTAGTCGACACGGGTTATTTGGTTGTCGAGATTGTTGCTTCGCCGATGGCTTATCCTCTCATATTTCTGCCAACCGCGAAAAGTTGGTTTGGGTTTGAGCGCCCGGCCGAGGTGAAGACCTTTCGCTTTGTACCATCGCCCGACTTTCGCCTCTTTTGGCTTAACTGTCCTTAAATTCTTCCCATCTTGATCGGGCTTCGATTTGAAGTGAACCGATCGTTATCTTCGTTCTCCTTTTGAGCTAGATTCTATGTCGATTTGCCGTTGTTCGGTCTTTCATCGATAATCGCTTCCTTTGCTTGAGCATTGAACCATGTTGATTGGGAAGGATTGACATCAACTTCCATGGCCGCTCCTTCAGAACTTGAGCCGACCATCTTCAATGGTTGCTTGTATCTCTGCTGTTTAAAGATATTGCAATCATTAGTGTTATGAGAAAAGAAATGATGCCACTTACAAGATCGCTGCTTCTTGATCTCGCTTACCGATGGTATGGTATGTCCTTCCGCAATCGATTAATTTTTTCTTGTAACAACATATCAAATATGCGTTGCATTTGGATACGCTGAAAGTATACTTGACTTCGACTTGTTCTCATCCGCTTAAGCCATGAATGCATAAGCGGTTTTCTCGAACCTTTATCCACTTTCTATATTTATATCTCGCTTCATCCTCGTAAGTTTCGCTGAACTATATTCAACCATGTTTACCTTGGCTTTATCCTTGCCATTTATCCTAATTTTATCTTTGAATTTTTACTCTGCATCGGCTTTGTACCGACACACGATGAAGCAGATGACTTAAATCAAGAAACTCTTGCCCAAAGAAGTTTTTCCTTGAGTGGGGAATCACCTTGAAATGCCAAATCTGACAAATTGATTATCGGGTAATACTAATCGGCACCGATTGCAGACTTCTAAACCTTCCGATATAATCAAAAGTCGATTCAATTTAACTGCGGACAAAGACTTAGATCCCAAATCCTTAATTCCAAACAGCCAGAGAAAAGTATTCATGGAATCGGCTTTAAATCGCTCCAAAATGGACCGAATTTGGAGGCGATTGGTAAACCAAGTAAAAGCAAATTCTCGATAAAGACAAGGAAAAGTTTAATCTTCACCCCATCGGATCGAAATAAGCCACCATTAATCGGGCGATAAATCGTCCAACATGTTCTAAAGTGGTGATCAATCATCCCCGAAAACTTTGCAAAATCGAATCCTAAAGTTATGGGGATATGGCATGCGGTCAATATAATCTGGATATGGCTTTCTATAGCCGATTGTTTTCCTTTGGGTCAGAGGCCAAATTGATCTCTCAAGACCATGGAAATCGATCATTCCAATTGATGTTATTGGCCGATGGAACACCGTGGTTTGGCCAATTGTGATAAGCAGATCCCGCCTTTTGTTGGTGAAATTTATTTTCTTACACATGATGGGAAAAATCGTCGGCTTAGTTGTTATATTAAAATCTCCGTATGTTGATTATTGTGTGCTTTGACCACAAGGTTCACAATTGATTGTATGCATGATGCATTTGCTCAATCATAACGGACAATTCAGCTTGAGCCGGAAGATATCGGCTTACCGAATTTGACGCAGCGTCAGTTTCGCCAAAGGGGTTCAATGTTGGAAGCGCCATCTTTTGCACGACTCCTCGTCGGGTTTTCTGATAACAACCCAACATCAACTCCTCCAAGGCAGCTTTTCGATCTTCGATTTCCTTGCGCTGCTCTGGGGTTAAATTGTCCAAGGTAGGGACGATTATGGTGTCAGTGTTTATGTCAGCTGGTGCGGTGGATTTGCCTGCAGTCATTTCTTCGATCTGGTCCCACCAAGCGTGCCAAAAATGTGTTGACGCCAAAAACGTGACGTAGAGTTTCTGGCCTACAACACACCGGACGAACACCGGGTTCAAGTGCGAAGCGTGCCAATCTATTTGACCCTGCAATCGATAAGGAGAAGTTTGTGAAATTCAATCAAGCCGATTTTAGAGGTGAATCGGCTAAGGTAGTAATCAGCCAGAAGCCGATTAAAAGGGTAAATAGATCAGTCGATTAAGACTAATCCGAAGGTAAAAGGCAGATCGATTCTGAAAAGGCGATGCGCAACAAGACAGAAGAAATCAGACCTGGGGAGATCGAAGACGATCAACAATCGGCGATTCGCAACTTTATTGATCGATGTCGACTTATAAAAGGAAGATTACAGAGCTAAAAGACTAAAAGCTACAAAAAACTAGCAGATGTGATTTTGTTTTGTGTCCTTCAAGCAGCCATGGTACGCCTTATATACCTGTCAACCGATTCGAGTCTTGTTCTGTCATGGCAACATAGTCCGAGATCGCTATAGTTTCCTAATTGAACTCCTGTTTCCAAATACCTGCCGCACATTATCCAAACTTTCCAAAAGTGTTTCGTGCGCTATCCAAACTTGTGCATTTTGCCGATTTTCCCCATAATTGCCAAATTCTGGTGCAAACAGTTAGCTTGTCATTTCCCTAAACATGATCCTGTTAGTCATAGTTGACCTGTCTAGTCATTAATGGAGCAGAAAGGAGTGATGTGGAACTGTTTCGGTAGATCTTGTTGCATAGGTGGTAAAGGGACAAATTAGTTCGGTCCTTTAAGTAGAGCTTCTTGTGAGTCAACAAGGATCGGCGGTGTTGAGGCAACTTGCCGCAAGTCGAAACGAGCTTTAAGACCTACTTGGTGTAGAGATGCGAATGCATTTGTCGGCCTCCTGCATCGAACACGTGAGATTATTCTCACAGTGCTCCTCGTGTCTGATCTTTTTTATCTTGAATGACTTTTTTGTACAAATTTTTTTTATCTTGAATGACTTTTTTTGTAGTGACCGATAAACAAATTGAAGACGTTAAGATCGACAAGTGTTTGGATGAGAGTGAAGGTAAGAAGAATATGTTGCAAGATTATAAATTTTAATATACACATACATTCGATTTCTACCACAATTCTCCAGAAAAACTTTTGTAATCGGAAAAGATAGATGTTTGATCTTGTAAAATAATTTTCTTTTATTGCTTACTTTTATGTTTCGTTATCAATTTTATTTTTCGTAGCAACGCACGGGCATTGAACTAGTCATTTCTCTAAAAGACTCTTTCCTTATAACAACTAGCCATGTGCCCGTGCGTTGCAACGGAAACTCAATTTGCTATAAAAAGTTTATTTGCAAAGAGCACTAACAATGGCAAAGATAAGTAATTAAAGAGGAATAGCAAAGGTGGGTAATTAAAGAGTAGTGGTTTAGGTGAGTAATTTTGATGAACTGATACAGGAAGAAACTCTTGTTTTATATAGTAGAGATTTACAACACCTACTTTATTCTCCCACTTCTCTTTTTTTTTCAAAGTTTCACTCCTTATGACAAATAGCGGGACCACTTTCCTTTCCTTAGTTCCCTTTCTCGTCAAAAGCTTTCTTATCGCAACATATGGTGCCATCCTCCCTTTCCTCCTCAAACTCAAAATAGTATTTGAATTTCAAACTCAAAATAGTATTTAAATTTCAAAATTTTCTCAAGTTTTTAAAAACAAGTAAATTTTAACAACTTTCGAAAGTTTTGTAAACGAAAAATTTCGAACAAAAGTTTGTTGAATCGAAACATTTTGAACCGAATATTTCCAAACCAAAGTTTTGAATTCAAAATTTTCAAAGTTGAAACTTTTCTATTTGAATTTTTTTGAGTTGAAACTTTTCCAACTTGAAAATTTTCAAATTAAAATTTTCCAAGTTGAAAATTTTGTGTTCAATTTTCAATAGAAGCTTTTTGAACCGAAAGTTTTTTGAATCAAAAGTTCTCGAACTAAAAGTTCTAGAATTGAAAGTTTTTGAAATTTTCGATTAGAAATTTTTCGAGTATAAACTTTTTTAGTTATGAAATTTTGTAATCTAAAATTATTCAATTTACAACATTTCGTGTTGAAACTTTTTAACTTGAAACCTTTCAATTTGAATTTTTTAGTTGAAACTTTTTAATTTGATATGTGTAGAAAACATATTGCACACATATACTCCGCCATTGAATTTATGGATAATAGGTGTTCATCATTGTTGTGTCTAATTAAATATGTTATCCATTACACTTCCTGAACTATTTTACTTTTTGGATCCTTCCATGAATAAGTAAGTCATTAAGCTCAAAAGACTGATAACATTCTTGAGAATTTGTAGTGAAATCCTTGTCCTAGAGCATGGAGAAGGGGAAAAACAACATCTGCGCAGATGAGTTAAAAGCATCCCAAACACTTGGTCATACTATTGTCTACCAACATGAGCAATTAATATTGCTCTGGCATACCAGTGCCCTGTTTTGTTACATAGTATTTCCATTTCTTTCATGACTCAGCTCAAGCAGTTTCTACTTATGAAGTATTGGCTCTAATCATAGCAAAATCAAGCCGCAATATCAATATAACCATATTCACTAAAGCACAAATTACATCTAATCAACTTCGACAGCAAATTGGGAGATAACGTGGATAGTTCATACCCTCGTCCCATGAAGCCACCGCAAATACCAACCCTAGTTCAACCGAGCATAGCTAGCACAACCACACAAACCCTAGAATCAAACTGGGAAAATTACTACTAGACACAAGAGCCCTAACCCCGAAAACCTAGAATTGACCATCCTTACCTTAGTGAGCAGGAGGAGAAAAGGGGCTGGCATCAGTGAGCTGGGGTGGCGTCGGTGTGCAGGGGCGGCATCGATGACCTATGGGAGGCACCTATAGGGAAACACTGGGGGTGAAACACCGCAAGTAGACACACCGGCTGGGGAGGCATCAAGGCTAGGGGCGTCGGCGAGGTCAAGGGGAGGCGCTGCCACGAGAGACAAAGTGTTGGCTACGGTTTTTAGCGCTAGAGAGTAATAACTAATCGATCTACATGAGGGACCTTTTTATAGAACTTGTATCACAAACGGTTATCATTTAGAACAGTTTATATCACAAATGGTTCTATTTTGAAACTGTATGTGCTATTGTCTTATCATAGATGGTTTTAAAATAGAACTATATGTGATGTAAATGGGACCAACACCCAACATTAAGTGAAGGAATTGCATAATGTAAATGGAATTATGTATGAAACAACATCAATAAAGGAATTGCAAAATGTAAATAGAATTGTGGATGAATCAACATCAGTGAAGGAATTGCATATTGTATATGGAATTGTGCATGAAATAACATCAGTAAAAGAAAGGAAACTTTATTAAATAAATCAGATACATACACAAAGATGCTTCGAATTTTGAGCGTCTCACTAAAAACAACTTTATTATGTTGGAGATTACACCTAAAATCATAACTCCACTTGCTTATTCTTTTGTATAAAAATTAGCTCTTCACAATGATCAACACATGTGTAGTTAGCTTCCTTAGATTGTTCTTCATGGACCGTGGTGTCATTTTCGATAGGAGACAACTCATCAAATTGATTGTATTATTTCTCATCTACTACATTCTCAACTCCAACAATACTCCTTTTTTCCTAAAGAACTATATGTCGCTTCTTGTTAGAAGGGTTGGTTACATAAAATACTTGAACAACTTAGTTAGCGAGTACAAATGGTTCATCTTGATATCTAATGCGTATGAGGTCGATAATACTAACATCGTACTTGTCAACTTTCACCTGCTGGAGATAGATCCAATGGCACCGAAATAAAAGGATCTTGAATAGTACATAGTCGAGCTCCCAAATCTCCTGTATGAACCCACAGTAGGAGCTCCTCGTTGAATCAGCGGTATTGAATGCATCTATGTGGACAATGTTGTTCTGGTTTGTGCTCTTCATATTTTGATCTCTCATGTAAAATATATACCCATCTAAGTCATATCCTTTCCATGTTATAACTGTAAATGTTGCCCCTTTTGTCAACCATGTCAACGTATCATTTGACGAGGTCCCAGTGATGGGTCACTCCTTCAACCATCTATTGAAAACTCCTTCCGCGTCAGATTCTCTTACAGTAGCCAATGCTTATGCTCATTGATGTACGAGCTCACTACAGCCTTGTGTTGCAAAACTATGAGATGGGCTTGAGCGTGAGCAACCGAATCAGGCATAATTGCTGTCGACGTATTCCACCTGATAGGCCCGAGTCTACAGACCAGGTTTGGTTCAGTAGGAGGGTGTCTTCGCGGCTGGCAAACCCTAGCGAGTGAAAACCCTAATGAGTCCCACACGAAGGACTCCAGAGCCTATGAACTAAGATGGCACAAAGATTTTTACCCAGGTTCAGGCCCGCTTAACTAGGGTAATAGCCTTACGTCCTGCTAGATCTTTTATAGAGTGTTTGAAGCTAGTACGGAGCTTTCAAGTTACAAGTTCTTTCTTAGGTTCTACTGCTGAACTCTCGATCCCCCTTCCCCATGCACCCGAGTGCCCTTATATAGCCCAGGCTAACGAGGGTAGGTAAAAGGGGGGTCATCATGCTGATCTTCATACATTTATTACTCTTTCCCATGCTGTCCCGTTCCTCCAGCCTCATTAAATGCCGACGCATGGCTTCGCCCGGTCCGCCCGGTATGTGACCCCTTTGTGACGGGTAGGTGAGAGGCGCCAGAGGAATGGGCTTGTAGCAGAAATCCTCACAGTCGATAGATCTGACACAGCAGGCCTGCCTCTGGCAGGGTACGATAGGGGAAGGAGACTTCGAGGTGAAGCCATCCCGCCCCACCTTTTTGCCTTGCGGCGGGGCGAGCAGGGCGTCCTCGCCCACCTGCTCGCCCGAACGCCACGTGGGCCGGCACCTGGCCGGCGGGCGTGCTCACCCACCGCCGCCAAAGCCGCCACGTGGGCCGGCCGCCGGCGAAAGTAGGCGCCTCGCCCTGCCGCCCGAACGCCACGTGGGCCGGCACCTAGCCGGCGGGCGTGCTCGCCCACCCGCCTACCAGGCCGCCACGTGGGTTGGGCGCCGGCGTGCGGTGGCGTCCTCGCCCACTGCCGCCCGAACGCCATGTGGGCGGCACTGCCGGCAAGGCGTGCTCGCCCACCACCGCCACGCAGCCGCCACGCGTGAAATTGGGCGCCAACGCGGGCTGCAAGCGGCTCGCCCGTGCCTTCACCCGCCCAGCCACCACGCCACGCTGTAGGCACTTTTGTGTGTCGGAGAGGGTACCCGGCATAAAGTCTGTTGACAAGAGCCCCTGCCCTGCCCGAGCGCGTGCTAGAGCCCTTTAGGACCTTCATTGAATGCTTGATGCGTTCTTGGGCGGGGCCACCACTCATGAGGATACAACCGCCTCGGTTCCCTCCCGTATCCGCCATTTTTTCTTGGGGCCCGAAACGGCACACGATCTTGTCTTTTCGTGAACCGTCGGTGTGGGTGTCGTGTATATATAGATACATCTGTACCAAGCGGTTTACGCCTTCTGCTTTCTTGCGCATTTCAACTTTCGCTTCTTTGTCTTCCTCGCTCAAAGTCTTTACCTTCCTTGCCTTCATGGTGCCTTCCATCCCTACTTCCACCGTTGATGCTGCTACGGTGGCGAGGATCTCCCACATCGCACCAGAGGGCACCTTCCATTTTCGGACGAGGACCCCCACGCCGCGGTGCCTCTCCAATGAGATTTTCATCACGTCTGGGCGATGATGGCAGGCCTGGTCCCGCCATTCTCCGACTTCTTCCTTACCGTCTTCCATAGCTTAATAATGTAAGTTGGTCATAATATCATACGATTAGTTATATTCAATAAATAAAGTTTTTATATTAATATCGCTTGTATGATTTGGATATTTACTGATGTTGAGCTTGTATGCACTAGCGTGATCCTGGACTAGTGTGGTATACACAGAGGGTCCAAATTGGTAAATTCAGGTCCCGACAGAGGTGGTATCAGGGCCATACTGACTATAGGACTTGACCGTAGATAGCATGGTGGTGTCATGGGTGTGTCCAAAATTATTTTCTAAAGAAAAATTTAAATTTAACTAACAAGACACTCTTGACTCTTCTTATTCTCTTTTTCTCACCTTTGCTAAATTTTTCATTTTTTGGATACCGTTTTGAGTGGAGGACTCATCTATGTCGCTTTTGAATAGATGTGGATATCGCAGATGTACGGGGATCGCAAGGTTGGATATGCTACGGAGCTGTGGAGAGTTCTTCATCTTTTGGGAGGCTTTCTTCAACCACTTTACTAAGGCAACTATTGGGTCTTGAACAGAGTTGAGCATGGTATCGTCTGCAAGATTCTCATGTATGCACGAGAGGATGAGAAAGCAAGCAAACCAATCATATCACAATCATATCACAATGAGGAGGTCCACATTCGAAATCGGGATCAAGAGGCTTTGCACTTGCCTTGAAGTAGATCTGTCAGGACTACTCTCACGAGCTCAAGGACACGATGTTCAGGCTAGACCTGGTAGGGCACACTTCACAATAGTGGAGGATCGAGGAGGAGGAGGATGCTACTACCATACACTTGGCTCAACATGCAGCTGCACAGGATGCTCATATGAAGGATACTGTTGACGAACTAAAGATGGTGTACGGGGCTTGAGAGTCACCGAGGAGGGGCAACACAACACTTGCATCACATACATAGAGTGGATCATGGAGTTGGAGGAGGTCCTTTAGGGAGGTGACCAGGCTGCACCAGAGTAGGACGATGAGGAAGAAGAAGACACAAGGAGGTTGTGTTTCAGCTAGAGGAACACGACATTCTCATGGACGTGGACGTGACAGTTGTAGGTCACCAGGATATTTTTGCGCCGATGCTAGCCCACCCACCGGTGTATGCATTGGGTCAACCCCTAGCCTGGGTGGTTGGATGAGTGATAGGTTTAGTTGTTAGTTGAGACTCATGTGTAGAGTCGCGTCTTTTAAGTTAGTCTTTACCATCAGTAGTCGCTAAGTTCATGTGCTTAGTTTGATTTTTTTGTTCGTTGAGTGTGCAGTATGTGTTGCATATTTATTAGGCTTTTGTAAGCAACCATACCAAGTATTAATAAAGTTGATTTAGTTTTGGGTTAAACCTATCTCCGCTACCTTAGAAATTATTGTATTCTTGTATCTTATCTATGTTACATCTCTCTTTTGCCTAACCTAAGAAGCAATCAATGAATAGTGAATACTCATGGAAATAACAGTGCTTCTCAAAGTGGTCTTCGATCAAGTGACAACCCTAATGATGGAGTACCACCGCAACCTTTGCCACCAGTGGACATGCAGAATTTAGGAGCCTTTCTTGTAGTGCACACTTAGCTTATACAAACAATGATGCAACAAGTGCAAAGTGTGACAGCTTAGGCTGCCAACAATAACAACAATACTCAACATGGCAATAATGGATGGCGTACTTACTCTAAACTATCTGACTTTATGAGCATTCATCCGCCAACATTCTCTAGCAATGCCAATCCTTTGGAAGCCGATGATTAGCTTAGAACCATTGAAAGGAAGCTGCACATAACTCAATGTGAATGAAATGAGAAGGTTCTATATGCTTCTCATCAGTTAGAAGGAACCACTACAGAATGGTGGGAGAATTATTGTGCTGTGCATGAAGCCCCATTGGAGATCACCTAGGATAAGTTTACTACCACCTTCCGTTATGATGTCGCCTTAGGTGTCCCGATGTTTCGATGAGAGGGATAGCTTTTGATTTGATGGAGAAGACGTTGGCGATCCGACTACAACTGCTCGATACGGTTGCGCCTTAGCGATCGATACACCCATGGTTGTTGATCTTACCGGTGCACGATCAACCCTGTTCTACACGCAATCAAGGAACGAGCAAGAACAAGATGAAAAGCAAATGAACTTTGCGAAATTAAAGATGAAGGTTCAATCTAATTTCAAGACAAGGTGGAGTTCTGCAGACGAGGAACAGGTGGTCTAGCCGACACACGCAATCCACGAGAAAGGTAGCGACGCTAACTTCGATCTAAACAAAACTTGAAACCCTAATCGTGGCGGCGGCTAACTATTTGTAGCCTAAGGTATGCACAAGTCGGCCAACACATGGGCCAAACAAATACAACTTGAATTACAAGGCTCGCAACCCAAAAATGACTCGGACAGAAAAAGTAGCATTCATTGTTTTGCAGTTTCCCATCGACTTAGAAGGAATCTGAAGGTGATATTGGATCCATTAGAAAGAGGACGAGCAGATCTTTCTATCTTGTACTTGTGGACCTCTAGAAGCGCTCTGGATCAAAAGTTATGAACGTTTGAAATTGATGTTGCCTGCGAGTCCGAATCTAACTTGGACTTCATGCCTCTGACTTGGATTTGAGCCTCTTTGCGCTTGGTGGCTCTTATCCCGGGTTCCTAATGAAAATAACATGATCACAAAAATTAAATAGCATCCCATTCAATAAATCACTAGTAGGAACACTTAGGAACGACTTCACCTGATAATTTAATTTACGTGCATGAGCTTGAGTGGTCCTTGTACAACAAGGTCGTTCTGGGGAAGCGTTGTTGTATGGGTGGTTGTATCCACTGTAGAGATGTCCTCATCATCCTCCCCTCTTGAATTGGAGTCATCTTGACTCAAGTTCATCCTCTTCACCTATATACGGCTTCAAATTAGGAACATTAAAAGAATCGCTAACACCATAATCTGTAGGCAAATCAAGCTTGTATGCATTATCATTTATCTTAGTAATCACTTTAAAAGGACCATAAGCTTTAGGCATCAATTTAGACTTTTGTAATTCAGGAAATCTATCCTTTCTTAAATGCAGCCAAGCAAGATCTCCTGGTTCAAAAGTTAATTCCTTTCTACCTTGACTAGCAGCAACTCTATATTTCTCACTAATGCGCTCTATGTTCTCTTTAATATTCTCATCAATTTTAACACAAATTCAGCATGTTTGGAAGCATCAAAATTCACTTTTTTAGACAATGGTAATGGCAAAATATCAATTGGAGCACGAGGATTAAACCCATATACCACCTGAAAAGGACTCCTCTTGGTAGTAGAATGCAATGAACGGTTGTAGGCAAACTCCATATGAGGTAGGCACTCTTCCCACATCTTCAAATTCTTCTTCAAAATAGCTCGCAACATTGTGGATAATGTGCGATTAACGACTTCAGTTTGTCCATCAGTTTGGGGTGACATGTAGTAGAAAATAGTAGCTTGGTCCCCAATTTATTCCAAATCGTTCTCCAAAAATAACTCAAAAATTTAGCATCCCGATCGGAAACAATAGTAGATGGCATGCCATGTAGACGGACGATCTCCCTGAAAAATAAATCAGCAACATTTGTAGCATCATCGCTCTTATGACAAGGTATAAAATGCGCCATCTTAGAAAATCAATCAACCACAACAAATATACTATCCCTCCTCCTCTTGGTCCTAGGCAGTCCTAAAACAAAGTCCATTGAAATATCCTCCCGAGGAACACTAGGAACAGGAAGAGGCATATATAAACCATGTGGGTTCAGTCGAGACTTAGCTTTGTTGCATGTAGAGCAGCGAGACACATAGCGCTCGACGTCACGCCTCATCTTCGGCCAATAAAAATGATTGGCCAACACATCCTCTGTTTTCTTCACACCAAAGTGTCCCATAAGTCCTCCCCCATGTGCCTCCTGAAGCAACAACAAGCGAATAGAACCAGCTGGAATACATAGTTTGTTAGCTCGAAATACAAATCCATCATTGATAATGAATTTATTCCACATTTTTCCTTCTTGACAATGCATCAAAACATCGTTAAAATCAGCATCATGCACATATTGCTCCTTAATTGTTTCTAAACCAAAAATTTTAGAGTCAAGTTGTGACAACATGTTATATCTCCGAGACAAAGTATCAGCAATAACATTTTCCTTTCCCTTCTTGTGTTTTATGGCATAAGGAAAAGATTCAATAAATTCAACCCATTTTGCATGTCTACGATTCAATTTACTTTGACTCTGAAAATGCTTCAAAGATTCATGATCAGAATATATGACAAATTCTTTAGGCCACAAATAATATTGCCAAGTCTCTAAAGTTCGAACAAGTGTATATAATTCCTTGTCATAAGTAGAATAGTTCAAATTAGGCCCTAACAATTTCTCACTGAAATAAGCAACTGGCTTACCTTCCTGAATTAGAATGCCCCCAATCCCAATTCCACTAGCATCACACTCTAGTTCAAAAATCTTACCAAAGTCTGGGAGTTGGAGCAGTGGGGCATGAGTCAACTTCTCCTTCAGTAAATTAAAGGCCTCTTCTTGTATTTTGCCCCAATGGAAAGAAATGCCTTTCTTTGATAGCTCATTCAAAGGTGCAGTAATGGTACTAAAATCTTACACAAAAGGGTGATAGAATCCAACAAGCCCAAGAAAACTCCTCACCTGTGTGACCGTTTTAGGAGTCGGCCAACTCTGAATTACTTCAACCTTGGTTTGATCAACTTCAATTCCCTGTGGAGTAACAACATAGCTAAGAAAAGCAAATCGATCAGTGCAAAATGTGCACTTCTCAATGTTACCAAATAAACGTGCATCTCGTAAAGCATCAAACACAGTACGCAAATGAGCAAGATGTTCATCTAGTGATTTACTATAGATCAAGATATCATCAAAGTATACCACCACAAATCTACCAATGAAAACACGTAAAACTTCATTCATTAATCTCATAAAAGTGCTAGGTGCATTAGTCAATCCAAAAGGCATCACTAACCACTCATATAAACCGAACTTAGTTTTAAATGTTGTTTTCCATTCATCGCCTAATTTCATGTGGATTTGGTGGTAACCACTACGCAAATCAATCTTTGAGAACATAGTAGAACCACTTAATTCATCAAGCATATCATCCAACCTAGGAATAGGGTGGCGATATCTAATGGTAATGTTATTGATTGCTCTACAATCCACACACATGCGTCAAGTTCCATCTTTTTTAGGTACTAAAATCACAGGCACAACACAAGGACTAAGTGACTCACGTATGTACCCTTTATCAAGCAATTCCTGGACATGGCGCATAATTTCTTTTGTCTCTTCTGGGTTGGTCCTAGATGGTGCGTGGTTGGGCAAAGAAGCTCCTGGAATTAAGTCAATTTGGTGCTCAATGCCGCGCATAGGTGGCAGTCCTGGTGGTACTTCCTTGGGAAAAACATCGTGATATTCCTGCAAAAGATTAGTGATGGCAGGAGGCATAGAAGATGGCACATCCTCAAATGAAAACAAAGCATCTTCGCAAATTATGGCATAACAAATTCAGGTGATATAGGATGCAACACAAGTTTCTTTCCATTATGCATAAAAGAGTATTGATTGGTTCTACCATGATGTAAACAATCCCTATCAAATTGCCATGGTCTACCCAACAGAATGGAACATGCTTGCATAGGTACAACATCGTAATCAACATAATCATCATAAGAACCAATAGTGAGGTGCATTCTTACCAATCACGTTACCTTGACCCTACCACTGTTGTTGAACCACTGAATGTAGTATGGCTGTGGATGCGGCTTAGTAGCCAATGAGAGCTTGGCAACAAGGTCAGAGCTAGCCAAGTTATTGCAGCTTCCACCATCAATGATCACTCGGCATGAACGTTCCTTCACAACACATAGTTTGGAACAGGGTGTGTCCCTAATGTTGTTCAGTTTTCTCCACTTGTGCACTTAGTATGCGCTACATAATAAGGCTTTCATATCGCTCGACATGCTCAGCACCAATGTGTTCTTCAGAATCTCCAGAACCTACATGGTCAGCTGCAAGCAAGGCACGTGTTTCCTCATCCAATTCACTAGCCGAGGAATACTCACCATTGTCTTTCACAATCAGCACTCGTTTGGACGAGCATTCGCTCCGCACATGTCCAAACCCCTTGCATTGATGACATTGAATATCTCTAGTTCACCCTGTTTAAGCAACTGATGAGGTGCTTGGCGGGTACTTCAACAACACCTTTTGACCCTTCAGACGCCTGTTGTCGGGGAAGCGGCAGGCCGTGACCGGTTGTTGGAAGTAGAGGGTGTCAGCGTGTGGCTTGTAGGGCTGTCAGAAAGCGGGAAGCCGACGAAGTATGGAGCCCTACAGAAAAGTTAGTCCTCATGCCAATGCGGCGTCCCTGCACTTCTCTTTTAGCTTTGCATGTAAGGTGAAATAAACGAGTGATAGTATTATATTCCTTATATGCGAGAATGTCCTGAATTTCACGGTTTAAGCCTCCCATAAACCTAGCCATCGCACAATCCTCATTTTCTACCATTCCACAATGCAGCATACCAATTTGCAACACTTGGTAGTACTCCTCTACACTCTTGCTATCCTACCTCAATTGTTGTAACTTCTGTAACAAATGATGCGCATAATACGAAGGAACAAATCTAGCATGCATGACTCGTTTTAATTGATCCCAAGTTTGTGGTGCTGCATGTGCTTGTGCACGACGGTACTCACTCCACCAAATAGAAGCAAAATTAGTAAACTCGCTAGTGGCAGCCCTAACCCTCTTGTTTTCAGGAAAATCATGGCAAGCAAATTTCTGATCGACCGCTAATTCCCATGTAAGATAAGCATTAGGATCATATTTACCGTCAAAAGGAGGCATGGTGAACTTAACCTTACCAAGAGAATCATCATGGTCATGTACCTCATGCCGAGGGCGCAAAGGACCCATACCATGCTGGTTGCGGTGAAGTTGATGCCGTGCCGGATCTTGCTCAAGCTCCGAGTCTACAACGTAGTTGTCGGTGTTCTCATCCACCTCGCTGCCCAAAACACCATTACCGCGTGCAGCAGGAGGTACTCGACCCATCTCCTCAATGCACCGCAATACCTCTGTTAGGTTGGTATTGATGGTGCCAACGGAAGCCTCCAAATTTGTCAGCCTGGTGTTGGTGTCAATCTGAGCTATCTCCAACTGACCAAGATGCTCATTTGTGACACAGACATCCTCATATAGACCCTCTGTTTGCAGCTTTATTGTGGTTGCAAAATGTTGTATGATGCCTTTAGTACGAGGTGAATGCGATGCGCCATCCTCCGAGTCACCCATGTTTCCTGCCACGGTTAGAGAAATACAAAAAAAAGAAACAAACCAAAGAACCCAAGGCTAAAGTATTGGGATGTGGTTGGTTCAACAAACACTCTCAGCCTTCTATCAAGTTCTTACCAACTCTTATCATGCTTAGAAGGGGTGATGGCCACCGACTCGACCAGGAAACCTATAGAAGATGGATGTATCGATGCTTGGTGGCAACCAACCTATACAGCTGTGGCAAGATCTGTGGAGCTATAGGAGGCTGGCAAGTGTAACAAAAGATAGCTCATACCACATTAGTCACAGTAAGTTGAATAAACGTTCTACGATGGTATGGTGCTGGTCCTAGTCTCAAACCATACTAGAGATGCGAGCCGAAAACAGAAATGTTGCCACGATCAACCTGAACAGAAGCCGCAAAGGCTGCAGAAGTTTTTTTTCTCTTTTTCCTCTTTTTTTTGCAGAGGTTACCAAAACTCTACTAGAATGACTCAGGGACCCTAAAAATCAAATTTGCACATGCGACTTTCTGGATGGTATAAAGGTAATTAAAATACGTTGGCGATCCGACTACAACTGCTCGGTACGGTTGCGCCTTAGCGATCGATACACCCACGGTTGTTGATCGTGCATCGATCTTGCCGATGCACGATCAACCCTGTTCTGCAGGCAATCGAAGAACGAGCAAGAACAAGATGAAAAGCAAATGAACTTTGTGAAATTAAATATGAAGGTTCAATCTGATTTCAAGACAAGGTGGAGTTCTGCAGACGAGGAACGGGTGGTCTAGCCGACACACACGATCCACGAGAAAGGTAGCGACGCTAACTTTGATCTAAACAAAACTCAAAACCCTAATTGTGGCAGCAATTGACTATTTGTAGCCTAAGGGATGCACAGGTCGGCCAACACATGGGCCAAACAAATACAACTTGAATTACAAGGCCCGTAGCCCAAAAAGGACTTGGACAGAAAAAGTAGTGTCCATTGTTTTGCAGTTTCTTGTCGACTCAAGGAATCTGAAGGTGATATTGGATCCGTTAGAAAGTAGATGAGCAGATCTTTCTATCTTGTACTCGTGAACCTCTAGAAGCACTCTGGATCAAAAGTTATGAATGTTTGAAATTGTTGTTGTCTGTGAGTCCGAATCTGACTTGGACTTCATGCCTCTGACTTGGATTCGAGCCTCTTTGCACTTGGTGGCTCTTCTCTCAGGTTCCTAATGAAAATAACATGATCACAAAAATTAAATAGCATCCCATTCAATAAATCGCTAGTAGGAACACTTAGGAACGACTTCACCTGATAATTTAATTTACGTGTATGAGCTCGAGTGAGTGGTCCTTGTACAACAGGGTCGTTCAGGGGAAGTGTTGTTGTATGAGTGGTTGTATCCACTGTAGAGATGTCCTCATCACGTTAGTATCATAAACCTAAAGGAATGATAGATCTAAATGTCGACGTATTTCGCCTGACAAGATTTCGCTAACAGAGTGTCTACTCCCTAGACGGAAATTATGGTTCGGTAGAGGGCATCTTCGTGGCTGGAAACCCTAATGTCTCTTAGCGATGAGTTCCGAGCGACAGCAAGCTGGTGGACACAATGATCTACCCAGGTTCGGGCCCCCGGTATGGGTAACAGCCATACGTCCTACGAGTTTTTTGTTGAGAAAATGGGAAGGAATGTTTACAAAGGTCTTTTTCAGTATCTTCCTTCCTATGCTTCTTGTTCTAGCCAACCAGCCTACCGACCCCCTTCCTCATGCACCAGGGCGCCCTTATATAGACGGGCCACCTTGGGTAGGAGAGAGGGTGGCGCTATACTTATCTACACACATTAATTACACCCATCATTCCAGCTTCCACGTCTACCCACGACTCATTTATTAAGCACGTCTCCGTGGCCTTGTTCTTCGAACATCATTTAATGTCGGTGAGAGGCCTCGCCCGGTCCGCCCGGGATAGGACGCTTCTACGACGGGTTGGTGAGAGACGTCAGAAGGATGAGCCGCCGTCGTGTCGAACGCTGGACCCTTCACAATCAATGACCCTAACATGAGGTGCCAGGAGAGGGAAACTTCGAGGCGAAGCCTTCCCTTCATTCCTTTGGTTGCATCCGTGGCCTGACAAGGGGGGCCCGAACACCCACCCGCTCGTTAGGCCGCCACGTGGGTTCCTCGCTCGGCGGGCAGGGCATGCTTACCCAGCTGCCCGCCAGGGCACCACGCAGGCTGCTTGCCCGGCTAGTAGGGCGTGATCGCCAGACTGCTCGCCAGGGGGCCGCGTGGGCAGCTCGTCTGGCGGTAGGGCATGCTTGCCCGACTGCCCGCTAGGGTGCCACGAGGGCCGCTCGCCTGACGAGCAGGGCGTGATCGCCAGACTGCTCGCCAGGGGGCCGTGAGGACTTTAAATTAGGCCAGGCCACTTCTTGGGCCTATTACTTTTCACGGAGGAGAGGGTACCCTGGTGCAAAGTACACCGATAGTAGCCCCCGGGGCTATCCTGGAGAGCGTGCCAGCTGCTTTTCAGACCTTAATTAATACTAGTGCGCTCCAGGATGGGCCCACCACTTCTGCGCACGCAACCGCTTCGGTCCTCCCCACGACCGCTGATTTTTCTTGGGACCCGAAATGCCGTGCCGTTCATCTGGACGCGAACCGTCCTCGCGGGGGGCCTATATATGCATACACCCCCACGCAACAGTTCACGCCTTCTGCTTCCTTCAGATTTTGCTCTTCACCCTTTTGCCTTCTTTGCTTGAGAGACTTTACTTCCGCTGCAATGGCGCAATCTCTCATTTCCTCCACCGCCGGCCAACACCAGATGGACTTCGCCACTGGGGTGGCACCCAGGGGTGCCCTTCACCCACGCCTGGGGACCGCTGTGCCAGACTGCGAGCCAGGGGAGATTGTCGTTTTCACCTGGGGGCTTATGGCGGGCCTGGTACCGCCATTTTCTGAGTTTTTCCTCACCGTCCTTTACTTCTACGAGATTCACCATCTTCACCTCTCCCCCAACTCCATCGTCTTTCTCTCCACCTTCGCTTACCTCTGCAAGATGTTCATGGGGGTGATGCCTAACCTCCCCCTCTTTCGTTATTTCTTCACCTGCCGCTCCACCCCTGACAGTGGGGGAATCGCCGGGAGCTACCACTTCCAGCTTCGCGATGGGTCGGCCTCCCGCTACATTCCCTTCCAGCCCCGCTCCAACTGGAAGAATCAAGCGGGCAACTCGCTTATGTCGGTGGCACGACAGTGGGTCGACCTTCTTGAGTACTCGCGGCGGCGGCAACTGCGAGAGATGGAGCTCGCCTGTCGAGGAGACGGCGAGCTCTGGCAATGGTGGCTCGTCGATCGATCGGCATGGGCGCCCGGCCGATTAGCGCCGTTGTCCGAGACTTCGTGTCTCGGAGGATCAGCCCCCTGCGTCATCGCACTCGCCCTGCATGGCAATACACAGGGGACGATGACATTTGGGATGTGGATATCTCACCTGAGACTATTTAAGGACTTAATCTTTTGTGCCATTAAACAGAGCGTAAACATACAAACACATGTTTGGTATGGGACAGACCTAGCTGATTAATTTACAATAACTTAATTTGAGTACTACCATTAGTGGTGTGGATTCCTAGATGAACTAATAAATTCACATGATGCAAGAGGGGGCGCTAAGTATGGTGGATAGAATTCTTCGGTGGTGAAACCTTAACTGGTAGTATTGGGTTTAGACAGAGCATTGTAAAGGTAATGTTATGATTTTCTTAGCCGCACTTCAATGGATACATGTAATGGGTGACATTATAAGATTGATCATATTGTAACACCAAGGCACGACATGTGCCCTGAATGTCACCACAACAACCACAAAAACTCCAAATAAATATAAATTTCAGCAAGCAACTTAATAAAATTACACATCTAATAATCAGCCATGAACCACCAACATGAGCATAATTTTACAGGCAACCACAAGACCATTATTCTCATGCATAATAACAAGTAGAAAGGCATTCTAGCAAATAATTTTGACAACACCAACATCAAATAATTAGTCAAAAGATTAACAAGTAACATAGTTTGACCATTGACCAAGATAGAGATTAATCATCAAGACCAAATAGATCACACTTGAATGGTAAACAATGTTCCATGACTGAAATAACTAATTTATTCACTAAGGAGAAATTGCTCCAAAGCTTAACATCATGAAATGGCATTAATATGTGCGATGTGGTGAGACTAAGTCCATCCCTGCATGACATCCTTAAAGTACCTAAAACATTAAATAAACAACTGTGAGTCCAAAAACTAAGCAAAGTATTGTCGAATATCCAAATATGGGATATGGGCATGCGCCGTAAAGTCAAAAATCTCACCATGTACATCTTTATTGGTACCAGGATATTTTGCATATCCCTAGTACGAACCAGTGTGATAAGGTATACGCATAAAGGATATACCCATGAAGGGAAAGCTCCGATTATACTCCTGATATGAGAAGACCTACTCGAACACACCTGGCAGTTATGAGAGTTCAGGTACGACACAAAGATCATAACGGCGGAAGGATTCCTCATCGACTACGATTCGGTACTCCAGCTTGCTATATAAGGACCAGGAAGGACGTCGTCTAGGACAAGCCAATTGGAAGCGGGAACAAGCCAGGAGAAGCCAATTGCAACCCATAGCAAACCTGCCTAGAGCGCAAGCCTCCAGCTGTCATCATCTACAAGCCGTAGTCTAGCCATCCCCTAGATTCATAGTTCTTTCTTGTAATCAGGGATACCTCCATTGATATGTAATCCATTGATTCATTTCCATCATCGTTAGCATAGGAGTAGGGTATTACTCGACGATGAGGCCCGAACCTGTCTACATCACGTGTTCCTGATTGTGTGGTTGATTCTGCATATCTCGAAGGTACCCGAATATAAATGTCTTGTCGATCACTAATCTTCGACAACTGGTGCACCAGGTAGGGGCCTTTAGCTATTTTTGCAGATTAAGCATGTCTTCGGTGCATGCCCACACTGGAATTCTTGACATCTGCCAAGCCCCGCCAATGGGATCCAAGATCACCTTCGAAACCATGTTGTACCAATGGGGCCCGACCGATAACCTCGAGTACATTGGCTTCATTGAGTCCTATTCCAAGGAGTCGTGCCGTAAAGTGTGCTTTATCGAGTTTGACTCTCTGGAGCCTAGCGTCCTCAAGTGCGTTGACACGAAGAGTGACCGCGACAACAGCAATGATGACCTTAGCAGTCAGTGCAGCAGTCGTACAGATCGATATGTGTTTATGGCTAGGGCTAAAAAAGGCGCTACTAGCAGAAGTTCCTAAGAGCGGGACTCAGGAGCAAAAGCCATGGGCAGCCAAGAGCATCGCGTCCCACCTTGCACACCCCGAGATCAGGGGGCGACAGCAGCCATAGTGCACGCAACCGCAAACGATGACGATCCTGGTACAGCGGACCATCACCATGACCCGACAACTGCAGTCGCTGCAGCGATCGTGGCCAAATTGTCAAAGCATTTGTACCTTGACAATCCAATGACATCTCATCCGCAGGTGACAGGTTTCCAAGGGCAATAGACTTTTTGGCAGCGCGACCACAATGGCGCACCTGGTCGTGTTTTAGCAACATCATCCCGTCTGAACCACTCCATTGACATCTTCACTACTCTTGAGGCTAATGTCCAGTGCGCTCACATGCTATTGAAGTCTCTCCCACTGTTGGACCCGGCTAACCCTATGATGCCGATGTTCGACTAGATGAAGACACTACTTGATGCAGCACAAGCTCAGATTGCTTGAGTAGCCAACTCGAGATTCGGGTAGCCAAGTTGATAAGGCTCCCGGAGCCATCTACCAGGACTGTCTCATGATAGTCGTCGGGCAGCATGATCAGTGGTGGCTAGTTCTGGCCATCGCAACTCTGGAACGATCTGTTCGAACCCCCGCCAAGGATATCGGGGAGATCCCTGAGAATGAATCCCACACGATCGACGACATCTGCGCGATGTTCTGAGAGATCGAAGAGAAGAGTGGGATCGTGAAAACTGCGAGAGGCGGGACAATGAGTCCACATCCTCGAGAGGTCAATCTCCGGTGCGACATGCACGCCGGGGCAAATCTCCGCCCTCGAGGGATCGCTCGCTGCCATGACATAGGTTCCCCCCTTGGCAAGATGCGCACTAAGGACAATGCCAGATAACCCCGTAAGACATTGATGAGGGATGCAAGGCGTTCACCCCAACACTACGCGTGGTCAGATGGCCGAATAAGTTCAAGCCTGGTCCGGTCGAGAAGTACATAGGGAAAATTAACCCTGTTAAATGGCTGCATATCTATACTACAGTTATGAGAGCAGCCAGAGGCAATGAGAAGGTTATGGCTAACAACCTGCTCACCACTCTCGATTGGGTAGCCAGGTCTTGGCTACTCAACCTCCCACCTTAGTCGATGTTGTCATGCGCTAAGTTGCAAGCCCAGTTCATTACCAATTTTTTGGGTATATATGAACACCCTGGAACATGTAGTGACTTGCATCGGCTGGTGCAGAAGACGGGAGAGTCGTTGCACAGCTTCATTCGACGATTCAGCGACAAACGGAACCTAATCCTCGATATCTCAGACAAGGCAGTGATCGTTGCCTTCGAGAATGGGGTTAAGGACGGAGATCTAAATGGGAAACTCGCCACCCAGAAGATCAGAACCACTATGGATTTCTTCAAGCTGGCGGATAAGTACGCCATCTACTGAAGCTTGAGACCACCTCGACACCCCAAAGCCTGGCAGCGACAAGCCCAATTCGTCCAAGCAAGGAGCTAAGAGGAACAAGAGCTACGGGGAGAAGCACAAGGACAACTTTACAGTAGGCGTGGTCGAGAGGGGAAAGATGTGCAATCTTGGCGACAACAAAGGCCGAACTCGTGGGGGAAAGAAATACTGCCCCGTCCATCACTCAAACAAGCACGACTTCGACAACTGCCAAGTGATCAGCAAGAAGGTCTAGGAAAAGCTCAAGGCCGCTCTCGCCGAGCGTGGCATCGAGTAGGCTAAAGACAAGCTCGAGGACAATGAGCCTGAATATTGGGGAGCTAAGCATAAGCTGGCACATATCTTTGGAGGATCTATCACGTACGAGTCCAAGAGATAGTACAAGGAAGTCGAGAGAGAGGTCAACCTGGCCATGCCATCTCTCCCCTGATTTCTCAAATGGTCTGAGGTACCATCACCTTCAACTAGTCGGATCACCCGACCACAGTCCCACATCTAGGTCGATACCCTGTGGTGGTCGAGCTCACCATCGTGAACGTCAAGGTCGCCCAAACCTTAGTCGATGGAGGGAGCTCGCTGAACCTCATCTTCGTGAAGACACTAGATAATAAGGGAATTCCCCATAATGAGATAAAAGCTAGAGCTGAGCCGTTTCATGGCATAACTTCATGCTCATCATCAACCCCGCCGGGCCAAATCGAGCTGCCAGTTACATTCGACACGCTAGACAATTTTCGCACTAAGAAGATCCTTTTCGACGTAGCGGATTTCGAGACTGGGTACAATGTAATCCTAGGCCGCCCAATGCAAGCCAAGTTCATGGCGGTGGTGCATTACGCGTACCAGATAGTCAAGACGCCGATGCCAAAGGGAGTCTTCACGATTAAGGGGGACCAGTGCACGGCGGTTAGGTGAGACAAGAAAAGCTTGGAGATGGCTAAGCATCTCGGTAGATCAGTAGTCAGTGCCGGTGATGAGAAAGCTAAGCGTCAGAAATCCGGAGGCAATAATCAGGCTTCCACATCCAACAGTGCCACTGACAACCAAGTCAACGATGGCAGGAAGGGAAAGAATACCTGTGGAGACATCAAGGCGGTCCCCCTTGACCTGATGGAGCCATCCAAGACGGTCAAGGTAGGCATTGACCTCGATCCCAAATAGGAACTCGAGCTCGTCCTTTCCTTCTGGCAAACCACAACGTGTTTGCATGGCAACCATCCGACATGCCCGAGGTTCTCAAGGAGGTGATCAAGCATCGACTGGCTGTGGAACCATGCGCCAAGCCTATGGTGCAGAAACATCACAGATTCGTAGAGGACCGAAAGCAAGCCATACAAGAGGAGGTCGGCAAACTCCTGAAGGTTGGCTTCATCTGAGAGGTCCGTCATCTAACCTAGCTGGCAAATCTAGTTCTCGTAAAGAAGTCTAACGGCAAGTAGAGGATGTGCGTCGACTACACCAACTTCAACAAGGCGTGTCCTAAGAACCCTTTATTTCCCTCTCCCTCGCATCGGCCAGATAGTGGACTACACTGCAGGTTGTGAGTTGCTAAGTTTTCTAGATGCCTATTCGGGGTATCACCAAATTAGCATGTCCGCAGAGGATGAAAAGAAAACCGCCTTTACTACTCCTTTCGGTGTATTCTGCTATGTAAAAACGCTTTTTGATTTGAAATGCACTGTCCAACGTATCAACGCTGTATTCAAAACTGCTTGAAGTCCCAAATTGAGCATAATGTAGAGGTGTACGTTGATGACATCGTAGTAAAATTGAGAACCAAGGGCACTCTAATCGGCGACCTTAGCGAAACATTCGACAACCTCAAGAATTATCGGATGATACTTAACCCCGAGAAGTGCACGTTCAACGTCCCATCCGGCAAGCTTCTCGGTTTCCTGGTGTCTAGTCGAGGCATCGAGGCCAACCCACACAAGATCGATGCGGTAAATCAGATGCGCCCTCCACGAACGCTAAGAGAGGTACAAAAGCTTAGAGGATGCATTGCTGCCGTTAGTCAATTCATCTCTCGGATGGGCAAGTGAGAGCTATCTTTCTTCAAGCAGCTCAAGAATCATGACAACTTCGAGTGGACCAAGGAGGCTGAAGAAGCCTTTCAAGATCTAAAAAAGTAGTTATCGTCTTTGTCAATTTTGGTTTCACCTAACGAAAAAGATGAGCTCTTTCTTTACATTGCAGCTACCCCCCAAGTAGTAAGCACGGTCCTGGTGGTCGAGTGGGATTACCCTGAGAAAAAGACCAAGATCCTGAAGCTAGTATATTACGTGAGCAAAGTCCTGCATGGTGCCAAATTGCGATATCCTCAGATACAGAAGATGATATATGCCATCTTGATGACTTCCCAAAGTTGCGGCACTACTTCCAGGCACACAAGATCATGGTGATGACCACATATCCGCTTAAGGACATACTGCACAACTGAGAGGCAACAGGGTGAATTGCGCGATGGGCAGTCGAATTGAATGAGTTCAAAGTTGATTTTGCACCAAGGACCAGCATCAAATTAGGAGTTCTGGCTGACTTCATCGCAGAATGGACCCACATCGAGGAAAAAGAAGTTTGGATGCCCGATGATCACTGGACGATGTTCTTCGATGGCTCACCCACACCTCAAGGCTCGGAGGCTAGCATCGTGCCAAAATCCCCGATAGGTGAGGAACTTAAATATGTCATCCAACTCGATTTTCAAGCTTCGAATAACATTGCAGAATACGAGGGACTAGTCAACAGGCTTCGGATAGCCGCCGCACTAGGAATCAAGCGATTACTTGTGAAAGGGGACTCACAGCTAGTCATAAACTAAATGCAGAAAGAATGCTAGTGCTCGGATGACAACATAGCAACATACTTGAACAAGGTCCGCAAGCTGGAGCACAAGTTCGAAGGCCTCGAGGTAAGGTACATCTGGTGAAGTGATAACGCTATTGCCGACGAACTTGCTAGGCTCGCTTCATCCCGTTCGCTTGCACCCTTGGGAGTCCTCGTTGAGAAACTCCCCAAACCATCTGTCTCCTCTACGCGAGAAGTAGATACTGCCCAACTCGACCAGCAGCCTGGTCGAGTCAGCGAGGCAGAACTTGCAGACACAGAACCTGCACTACTCGAATGAGAGCCGACCTAGATGACACCATTCCGGGCCTATCTCGAAGGTCAAGAGATCCCTGACGATGATGTCTCAGCCGAGAAAATTGCACGTAAGTCCAAGCTATACGCATTGGTAGACGGCAAGCTCTATCGCAAAGGGAGTAACAGAATCTTGATGAAGTGCATCACTCAAGAAGAGGGTAATAAAATATTGCTCGATGTTCATGGAGGCATTTGTGGAAACCATGCGTCCTATCGCACTCTAGTTGGAAAGGTTTTCGGCAAGGGTTCCATTGGCCAACTGCCCTCTAGGACGCTTGCGACCTGGTGAAAAAGTGCGAAAGCTACCAATTCTACGGTAAGCAAACCACCCGACTGGCTCAAGCCCTGCAAACTATTCCTCTTTCTTAGCCCTTCTCCGTCTAGGCTTGGATATCTTGGGACCGTTCCTGAGAGCCCAAGGAGTTTATAAGTTCCTATTCATGACAATTGACATGTTTACCAAGTGGATTGAGGCTGAACCTGTCAGAAATATCATGTCAGAAGCAGCCAAGAGGTTCATGAGGAGCATTGTTACTCGATTTGGCATTCTGAATCAAGTAATTGCCGATAATGGTAGGAAGTTGAAAAGCAGTACTCTTACAGTCTTCTGCAAAGAACTGGGAATCAAACTCTGCTTCGCCTCTGTAGGCTATCAAGCGGAGCACACTGTAGGCGAGAATTATTATTATCAGTTTAAATAAACGTGAATTCCTTTGTTCATATTTACTCGACTTCATGCTTAACTGGTCTGTGAACGAAGCCAAAGTGCGGCCATGCCTGAGCAATTCTATCTTGCACGCAAACAAGCACCAGATTGTCAGACATCTAATGCTCAGCGACTGGTGGGAGATGAGGCCTCTAGTCAGTTCTACATGCGCTGCCCAATAAGGCTCGAGTTTGTTACGTAGTCTAAGCCATACGGTCAATAAAGGCTAGCAAAGAATTGCGTAATTCTTAGTGTTATCTACACAGCACAAAGGTTATGCACAGCCTCTCTGGACGCAAGCTTGGTGGCTCAGGAATTTAACAAGATTTTCTCTTAAGTCTTGTGTGCAGGAACAGTCAAAGTGTGAGCATACACTTATAAGTGCTAATCGAATCTGTATCCACTCGCGTCTCTTTTATTTCATCGGTAAGGAACCAAATGGGAAGACTTGCATGGACAAGCAAGATAGTTAGCATTTTTTCATCAAAAAAGATTGAAGAACCGACACAAGGTCCATTACATCAAGAAGCTTAAGGACTTCGCTCCGGCTCACTGTTAAGGGACAGTTCTAATCCGTCCATGAAACTCTCGACCTGATCTCGGAAGGACTCGACAATGTTGGCGATTTTGCCATCCTCGCAGGCAAAACCATCCTCCAGGCACGTGAGGTCTAGGTCTGGATAATGGGAATTGATCATGCCAAGCAGGGACAACGATGCAAGATGAGCCGAGGTGGTCATGTGATGGAGAGTTCTCGAATGCAGAGCGACTAACCCCGTGCCCACTACAGCCTTCTCTCCCGCGACCACCTTCAAGTCTGCCTCTGCCTTGGCCAGGTCGATCTTGGTTTTGGCGCACGTGGTGCCCAAAGAAGAGTTCCTAGCCTTTAGCATCTCAGCCTCCGCTGTCATCTTTTATTCCCTTACCTCAGACTCAGCTAGAGCTTCCCTTAGCTTCTTCACCTCTGTGTCAGCCTTTGTCTGCCTTTGTCTGGGTAGCTTCCAGCTCTGCCCGAGGTCCCGCCAGCTTGGCATCTTTCAATCGAGTAATTTGCTGATGGGAAGTTGCAAGGCATGCGTTTTTGCTGCTTGGCTTGCTCGTAGAACACATTAATGCACCGTAGGGTCTCTGAAGCACGCTGCTAGAAGGTATTCGGAAGAAGTTAAGAAGGCGACAGAAGGAAAAACAGGCCCAAAGCCGAAGAGTGGTTAAGAATGTTCATGTACATACATGTAGATCCGACTCCAGGATCCACCAGTATTCGAGGGGTGCTGTAGGAGGCAGATGAAGCGAAGTCATGGCCGCAACTGATGTCTCGAAGGCCAGAATAATCGTGCCTGTGCTTGACGAGGTCAGGACGTTGGCCGATGTGGATGCCAAAGCTAGTTTGATTGTGTTCGACGGCGGCGAGGAGCCAGCAGTGGCACCCTCAAACATGCCGCTAGACGTGCCCTTCCTGCAAGAAGCTCCCATGTGACATCTTTCAGAGGAGATAGAGGCGGCGCAGGAGAGTAACTGAATAGTTAAACCCTACTTTGTGGATTTCCACTTCACCTACATGCCTTCTTGCGTGCCAAATGTTTTCTTTGGGACCAGCTTGGCCCCGGTGGCCGCCCTCTTGATCAGCCTGGCTGGTCGGAGCGGTAGCGTCGGCAAGCCGATAACCAGGGTAGTAGCCTATTCTCACAAGATGAGTATTAGCAGTAACTCAGGTTACAATACAAGTAAGGTAATTGATTAGTCACTCCACCTCTTCAACTATCCCGGTCAATGGAGGATCTTCTTGTGGAGACGCCTATGGAGCAACAGCTAGACTTTGCACATTCACAACCCAGCCCTCGACGACGACACTCAGTGATGCTTCAAAGATGGCTGGGGCGATGGAACACTGACCTCCCCGATCGAGGAGAATCCGCCGCCTCTTGCTCTAGAGATGCTTCGACCTCACTAGGAGATATGATAAGCGACGCATCCTCTACGGACGACCCAGCACTGACGGGAGTTGAGCCCGATGCATGCCCACCATCTCAAGTTGGTTCATCGTCCAGGTCAGTCGCTCCCTCGAGCAGCTCGGTGTGCTCGTCACGCTAAACCATCTGAAATGGTAAAAAGAGTTAAGCCACGATGTATACCCTAGTACGACAGAATGGTAAGTACTCGATACATACCTTCGGTCGAGGATTGGCTGGAGAGTAATCCTCTACACTGCAAGGGCCAGGATATGACCCATGGAAGATTTTGCTCAATCGAATAGAAATGTTTGCATCTGACAAAACTGTTAGTCTGTAAAGCGGTTCGTCAGCCACCAAGTATGGCAAAGAAAAAGAACAATAAAAGAGGTCAGTATCATTCACCTTCAGAGCAATCTCTGGTAGCATCATCGACCCCAGAGTACTCTCAGGCCTGATGATCCCAGCATTTCAGCGGACTTGATTGCTGCATGAAGTCTCGAGCGACATGCCACCTAGAGAGACCCCTCTTTATCAGCTCCTTGATTTTTTTCAACATAGTGCGCATTCCGCGCTGTGGATGGACGGACATTCGTCCAGAGGTCGGTAGAAACCGGGAAAGAAGGTTGATAAGATAAAGGAAAGTTAACCATGTCCGGCGAGGTGATATAGAACTACCGCTTCTTCTAGTCCGATTGCCAAGAAGAAGTCACCGACACAGATGTGATTTTGGTGTCCTGATCTTTTGATGAGAGCGATAACTTCGATTTGGTGGTACTGACTTAGACAATCCGGCTACAACGTATGACGACGATGCGCCTTAGCAATCGCTAAACCAACTCCGGAGAGTTATTGATCTTGCCGTTAGCACGATCAACTTGAACACGAGGTTCAATTCCTGCAAGCAACCGGAGAACAAACAAGAACAATAGTAAAAGCAACCTGAAATTGCGAATATGAATGAAGGCAAAACAAGGGTGGGGTTCTATTGAAGATCTTGACAAGGTGGCTGTCCAGCACGACTTGAAGACTTAAAGTTTGCACTTGGCTAAACTAATCAAACAAAACCAAACCAAACCCTAGATGAGGGTGTGGTTGCCTATTAAAGGATGAGAGGGGGCATGGAAACTCAGCCAAAATAGTTGGAGGCTGACTACAACTCAAATTACAAGGCCCAAGGCCCACGTCAATTCGGACTGGAAAAGTAACATCACTTGTTTTGCAGATTCCTGTTGACTCAGATGGAATTTGGAGATTATTCTAGATCCATTGGAAAGTAGGCTTGATAAGCTTTCAGTGAAGTTCAAGAACTCTCCAAACAGACACCATATGCAAAAGTTATGCTCGTTTTACTTCAGGCTGTTTTCGGAGGTCGAATTGGATTCCAGAACGTGATGGATTTGATATCTCTGTCTTCTTGGCCCATGGGTGATGTGTAGGAGTTGGTCCAACTAGGTGTGGATATACCTATAGTAGTGATGTCCTCATCATCCTCCCTTTCTTGAATTTGAGTCATCCTCGACTCAAGGTCTCCTTTTAGCTCGTCCTCAATACAAAACATTCTCATATATGTCCAGCATTTATTTAAATAAAATAGTAGCTCTGCCTCTTTATATATTTTAAAGATTAGAAAAACATTTAGAGGATTCACCTGATAATTATCCATATAGCTCAAAACTTCTTTAAAGCATATAATGGCTTGATGAAAGCTAGCACTCTTCGATACTTCCTTCCCTCCTTGAAGGAAAATCGTCCCCGGTTTTGTACAAGCTGGAAAAGAAACAACCAACAAAAAGAACAACATGCATGTGGCATATATGTATATATCCCATATTTCATTATTCTTTTGGATTCACGGTAGGCTATTTACATAACAACACATGAGGAAATCAGATTTAAGCAAAACACCTTTCCTCACAATTCTGCTAGTCGATTTGTGGTTATAAGTAAAGCATATAATAGCAATATTAACATAATTTGGTTTGCAACCTGATTTGCAAATATAAGTAAAGCTCATATCTATCCCTGACATTTGATAAAGAATACTCATGTTTTGTGAGCCGTGTTCAATAACATGTTTTGTGGGCAAAACTACAAGTTCTGGCATCAAGCATGGCTCATTCATATCATCAAATTGTAAACAAGCAATATCAAATCATTCCAATAACGATGACATAATTTTAATGGGCTTCCACACATCAACTACGACATGCTGATTTGTAATGCAAGTTAATGTACTAAAATTCGAACAATGTGGCAGCAAGCTGTGGGTATCACACATATCAGGAAAATTTGTTGGTGCTGCAAATGAAACAAGTTGTTGCATACAACTAGAATTACCCAAAATAGCAAGCTTCAATTCAACAAGTTTATCACAAGTTATGCATATTTTGTAATTAAGAAACTTGCCATCTATACCATAATCACCAAATAAATTGAATTTAAAACAGTAGGCATAGGTGCTAGACAAAGACTTAAGAGATGAAATTTCAGAAATCTTGTGCATAGCACAAGTCAAACTAACAGGCTCATTCAACATGATATAGCACAAAATAGTGGCAGAGGATATTCTAGCTATCACCTCCTTATGCATAATCAGCACCACATGATCAAAATTATAAGCATGCAATTCATCACATGGTTCTACAATTGTGGCACAAGGTGGTAACTCACTAGATTTAGGTATAGCAGGAATATACTCACAAATTTGCTCCCTTTCTTGCTGTAAAATCAAATCTGTATCATGGTCATTTGCCTTCTCAGAAGAAGTAGGAACATCAAAACTTTTACTTAATAACACTAGTGTAGGTGTATTCTACACCGGGATACTCTCTCCACCGCTGTCAGGTGGGACCGTGAGCGCAAGATGCATAGAGAAGAAGGTCATGTGCAAAGGACTCAACCTACTGAAGAAAGGCTTGGCAGATGACCAGGTCCCAGCTCCAGGTGACCAGGACACGTGGTCGCCTGGCGGGCAATTGGCTAACCAGGTCCTAGCCCCGGGCGAGTAGATCACGACGATGAAAGACTGGAACATGTGGCTACCTGACGAGCAGTCGGGCGACTAGGCCACGTGGCTGCCCGACGAGTAGGCGAGCCCATTGTCAGCCGACCACTCAAACAGAGCTGGGAGGCTTCCGTCCGAAGCAATCGCCAGGATCAGAACATATCATAGTGTGGGGAACCGTCCCTGGGACTCCACTGATTCACCCAAATGTGTGATACATCTCAAGTGATTCAAGGGAACCTCGGGCGTTCTGTGAATATACCCGTGTTGGTCCCAGGAAAGTTCGCCAACACGCGCATTCTTATCCAACAGTTGACATCACAACACATACACCATTATTGGAAACATAAATGCTATTACATTCCAAAAGTAGGACTACTGTCCAAAACGACATATCTAGAGTTATTACACCAAGTAGCAGCGAAAATCACAAGATAAACAACAAAAGGGCCATCATGGCATGCCCCCAAACCCTCAGGCAACCAACTGTGGCAAGAACGGCGACTAAACGTTAGAATCATCGAAATCTGCCCGGTAAAAGTCCCCAGGCAGTGCCTCATCCTCACCTGCAGCAAGTGGACAATCCGATTGAGTACAAGGAGTGTACTCGCACAATATTTTAAGTTACGTGCTGAATTCTAACTACATGTAGTTCCTACATCAAAGGAAAGCAAAATGGCAATTTCAGCATAAAGCAATTTTGGGATAAATCGTAAATATGTATAGATTGAAAAGAATTGCATTTAGTAAACATTTGCAAGATCTAATACATAATATAACATCATCATAATCACATTTATATCATGCCTTCCAGCATTCTCCGAACCATGAGTTCCATCGCTCATGTTTGATTACACGCACAAGTACTCCAATACTTGTGTCTCTTTTCCCACTCCCATCCCATTCTTACTAAGACCTTAATACTCGCCTAGTGACTGACAAATTAAGCAATCGTCCTTAACCATGGACGCGGCTATTCAAATAGTTTAAACTCTGCAGAGGTACGACTTTACCCACATGACACGCCACACTCGTAAGCTAAGCTATTAACACATTTCCTTGGATGTGTCGGCCGAGGTGAACGTAATAAACCATTTTCTAGTATGCATGGTAGTGTATCTAAACCATCCGGATGACTGTGACCCTTGATCCCGCGTGCCCAGTGCCCTGTGTGTGTGGATCAAAGAGTACACCTGTTGTTAGACATCCCCAACTCAACAAAATTCGAGGGACTCCGAGGACATTCCTTGACGCTCCACTAAGCTCAAGGAATTCTAACGGACATTCCTTGATGCTCCACTAAGCTCAAGGCATTCCGAGTGCACATGGTTTACACACCCTAGTCATACATAAGTACTTGGTTACGCCGGTCCCAAAAATGGCATGTGGTTCGCACGATAATTACTCAAAGAGATGTCACCAGGATTCAATCCTTAGGGTCCTTAACCAATATCTCTACTCATTAACCAATATTTGAAACCATCATCATAATAATAATTCCCAATCATTGCGACCAATGGATTAAGTCCATCTATCGCGGTTCCTAACGATGTTCTAAGCATGGCTAAGCAATTCGCACGAACCCATATACAATAATAATAAACCAACCACCTAGGGCGACAATGGAACATGGAAAGAACATGGCAAGGAAATAACACACAATGTGGCAATAACTAAGAATTCTACCCAATTTCAAATAGTAGGAGCAATCACAGTCAAGGAGTAAAGTAATGCCTTGCTGCTCGTTTTTAACTTCGAAGGCGTAGTCGTACTCGGGAGTGCCTTCCGAAACGTCAACACCTAACGAGAAAACCCAATTCAACAAACACCAAATCAAGAATTCAAATGGTGCACACGATTAAAAAATGCGTGAAATGCTCATGATGCATAATACTAATTGTAATATGAAAATACCAATTTAGTTTGTGAAATTTGGACTTGGGTGTCAAAAGTTCAAGTCTTAGAGGCATTTTATCAAATTAGGTTCGGAGTATCCAGATGGAACCCCGGAATGTCTGGGTAGACACCCTCGGTCTGCTAAGCCATGCCCAGACGGACTATCTGGATATTTCTTCGAAGTATCCGGGTTATTCGGACTGTTCGGGTAAAACCTCGGACTGTCCGGGCTGACCTATTCTGTTTCAAAATGGCTCTTTGTCCATTGGCTTCTATACTTCATAGAAATGGACCGGGACTTAAAAAGGGTGGACTAGGGTGGGATCTTACCGCTACGGGGTTACTTTTGCACGTGGTGACGGTTGGTTTCGGCGAGGGAATGACAAAAGGTGTCGCAACGCCGATTCTCGCGATTCGTCTCCTCCTAGCTCGTGTAGACAATGATGACCTTGCTTACTCGTGCTTGCAACAACAACTAGCCCTCCTCCTCAAGCTTCCATGCGACATGCGCGACCCAATTCAAGGTGTGATGATGGATTCCATGGAGAAGAAGGAAATGAGTCACAATGGCAACAATTTCAGAACATGGGGAGAAGGAAATTAGTTACCACTTACCCAAAACTTGGTGCCTCAAGAATCCATTTTGATGGATTTGAAGTTCTTGCTCTTGGCTTCAATGTGGTATAACATGCACAAGCTCAAACTCAAGATTTGGGTGAATTTGTGGGGGAGAATGGCAAGAGGTTAGAGAGGGTGTTCCTGCTGTTTTTTCCAGGTTTGGGATGAGCAAATGGGCAGATGGAAGGGGTAGAACCAGGGTTTAGAGCCTTATATATGGCTGCCCATTCATGCTTACATGTGGGGCCAGGTCCCACATGTCATAGGGTGAGTGAAAAGGGTGGGTATGAGTGATTGAAGTGAGAAAAGACATGGAGGGGCTGTGCAGTCCTCAAGTTCCTATACAAGGTAAGACCCATGTGTCATTGACTAGTTTAGGTAAGTGGGTAGAGGTGAGTAAGGTAAGAGCTAGTATGGTAGGTATGTGCAGCCTACTCTCCTCTCTCTTATGAACATGGCCCACATGTCATCAACTAAGGTAATACAACATGTGTGCAGTTTGGAAAAATGATTTTCAGGATTTTGTTGCTCCCTCTTTATGCAAGATAAATGTCCTAATATTTGTATGGTTACAATTAAGGGAGGATTTTAATGACCTTACGGAAGACGTTAGCATGACAAGCCTCACTTACCGGATTAACGAAAATTGGGCTGTTACACATAGCCACTAAATGCGCATGGGGGCCATTAAATGCGTAGTGACTCGTTGCAGTGCGCCTGAAGGCCATTAAATAGGCACGGCTCCCTGACGCCATGATGACCTGTCCCTCCGACTGAGCTAGCTTCACCAACTCCCGTTCTGTCGACGATCGGGATCGCCTGACCGCAAATGTGAAGAGGGGTTAGAGAGATCTGGGGACCCAAAAGGGATTGCGCTCAACGATGGTTCGAGAGTAGGTCGGGGCAAGGCACCAACGAACAAAAGACATAGAGAGTTATACTGGTTCGAGCCCCCGCGAGGGTAATAGCTCTACTCCAGTCTTCTCCTTGAGGCGGAGGAATTCACTAGTGAGTACAGAGAGTGGGTTACAGCTCGGGTTGAGCGTTTTGGTCGTGTCTACTGGTCTATTGCTAGTGTGCTGATGTCCCCTCTGCCATTCTGCTTCAGGAGACTTTATACCCCTCCTAGCCGTTGCCAGAAACGGCCAGGAGAGATTCCCGGGGACGTGCATGGTGTGCATTGAAGACATGCTGCAACCATCGCGGATCTGGTGCTCACGTCCGCCTTGACCCCGGGAACTTCGATCTTGGTAACTACCGAGTAAATGCACGCCCCCGAGCCAAGGTCGAGGTCGTGCGGAACGGGACCCCCCGCCGCCCAAGCTCGAGGTCGTGCGGGGATGGACGTCGCTTAGGTCATGGTCGAGGGCCCTCGCTGCATTGTCCCGAGCCGGGGACCCTGTTGACCGTGCATTGACTTGTCAGAGATTTCCTAGTCCTCGTCACGTTCCATCTACACCGCCCCGGACAAGACAGGGTGGCGCGTGTACCAAGCGTTCTTCACGTAGTGTCCGAACCCCACCCCTCGGGCAGTCCGAAGACAGGCGGCGTCAAGCAATGGCGTAGACAAAGAGGCTCTGAGGGACAGTAACGACAAGACTAGACACAGTCAATATAATTACTGTAAAACCACTCCCTCTGCTCGCCTTAGCTAGTCCCGGGTGTATATAAGGGAGCTTGTGTGCATGAGGAGGAGGTCGGTCGGTCGATCAGTTCACAACGGAGAGCAAGCAGAATACTAAAGCAACACAAGCTTGAGCAGGACGTAGGGCTGTTACCCACATTGGGGGCTCAAACCTAGGTAAAACTCTGTGTGTTCTTGAGCTTCTTGTCCTGCTCATCACACGAAGAGAGTAGAGAAGAGAGCCGAGAGTGATGCAGCTGCGAAGACCCACCTACTGAAACTCGGTTATACACTCGAACCAATACTGTCTGGCACAAACACGCCGACAACTAGTTTTTTAGCTTGTAGCTTCCCTTCTTTAGAAGTAACTTGAATATCACATGGAACAGTAGCAACAGAAGTAGACTGGATTATGTTAGTAGAATCATCCTCACGTGTGCTATCCTCTACTTCACACGAATTTTTTGGTGTTTCTCTGGCATGCTCATGGTGTTGCCCTCATTAAGGTTTGGTGCAGTGCATGCGACAGGAGTAGCATTTAACTCTGTAGGAGCTTGAATTGTGGTTGATTGCCTTCTCTGTATCTTTCTTTCAGCTTCACGTGAAAGATTAAGTAAACATGACAAAGAATTGAATTTTTCGCAAGATATCAAGATCTGAATGTCAAAATCTAGTCCAGAATAGAAGTTATTCATTTGAGTCTTTTCGGTCTCTTCTAACCCATAACGCAAAGATCTATGCTGAAATTATTGGTAGTACTCATTCACTATTTTACTACCTTGTTTTAGACATTGCAATTCATTTTGTAATTGACGAGCAACATTTGAAGGAACAAATTTGGCTCTCAGAATTTTCTTTAATTTTATCCACGTGCTAGGAATGTCCTGATTTTTACTCATATAATCGTTCCACCAAAGAGCTGCAAAATTAGTAAATCCACTAGTAACAATCCTAACCTTATCTTGCTCAGGAATTTCATGTTTATCAAATGATTGTTCTATAGCTAATTCCCAAGTGAGATAACCTTCAGGATCATATTTACCACTAAAAATGGGTACGATAAACTTATTTTTGGTACGTGTGCTATGCTGTCGTACCTCCCGTGGTGTTGAAGTTATGCTCGTACGTTCTCTGTATCTCGGAGTGTGAACTATTTCTTATCTTAGGATGTTGTTGGCCCAAGCATTACGATGTTGAGAACCTGCCATTGTTAGTGAAGAAAAACAAAATCACAAGTATAATGTTCCTATCACTACGTAGGATGTGGTGAAAAGTCTCTCATCTCTCAAACTTTAACCAAAGCTCTTACATAATCTTACTGTGCAGCAGGAGTTGTCGGCCGTTGGCGGTGTTAAAGGTTCTCCCAAACTTGGATAAAGAGATTGCCAAGGGACCGAACAAACGTATGAGGTAGAATATGTGGAGCTTGGTAGGCTATGTTAATTTCCTATGCAATCTGATAATTTTAGTTATTGTAATGATAAGTAATGATCCAAACTAGAATTCACAAGCCCTAGTTGCCGATCTCAAAGATATAAGTGAATTTCAAGACAACACACGCGCAAAGATAATGAAACTTAATGCAACCAATGTAATGAGTTAAGTAAGAATAATTTCAGCACCAAAACTCGTGTTGCATAAGTTATGGAAAGATGCTAACTAATTGCTTAAGAAAAGGTAAAAGGGCACAAGATTGCTCATTACTTACTACAATTGCACAATATGAAAATAACGAATACAAATTAGGGTTTTGATTAATGTAGTGCTGCCAGCCACTATTCTATTTTCTTTTCTCTCTTTTTTTCCTTTTTTTGGTCTTTTGGCTCTTTCTTTCTATTTTTTTTCTTTTTGGTGACTTTCGGCCAACACTTGTATGAGCAAAGTTTTGGAATCCCTAACTTGATATCACAATATATATGATAGTGCAACGTATCAAGAGGAGCAGCCCCAAACAATTTCAAATAGCTAGTCTCAGTTGGGATCAAGGTATTCGCAAAGGATGAATTGGTTCCCAAAGGTATGTGCACTGATATTTTGGACTTTTATGGTTGTGGATGCTACTGGACTTAACCAACTTGAAGGAACAAAGCTAGAACACAAATTGAAGTAAGAAACCCAAATTCAACCAAAACAGTGCATCAAAGTTATCGCTGCAATTAAGGTATAAAAATCACCAAACCTAGTTTGCTCACAATGTAACAAATTGAAGGTATTGTTCTAGGCTTTAAAAAAAGTATACGAATACACAATTTGGAGCTCATATGTAGAAGTTATGTCCAAAACACTAAGGTACACAGATTTGACAAAATTCAGCCGATCTGACCAAATCCAAATCCGAGTCAAATTTGGTTTGAAGGAGTCCGCATCACGAAGGACACCCAAAAACGTTTTTGCAGAGGACTCTTCAAGAATTCAGGAAAGTATAAAGACTTCTCAATCGGAGTTCGGATGTGAGAGTTATGATCAAAATACCGAACTGATCTAGATTGAAGCTACAACTTGCTTCTCCAATTTCATGTCTAGATTAAGCAAACTTGGAGAAGGAATTAGAGTCCATACCCAACTAGGTTTTTGTGGAGCTCATTCTAAGGTTTTAGGAAAGTGCAAAACACTAGAATTTGAGCTCGTATGCAGAAGTTATGAACAAAATAAAGAACTAGATAGATTGAAATAAAAGCTACGCGAAGCAAGAACGATCAGCAACTAAACTAAGGGCTCTAATGGATCAAAACATAACAAAACACACTAAAATACCAGATTGAATCTAAAGGTTGAATTTTTTAGGAGGATTTTCAATTTTGGACAGAAAATAAAAACTAATCTAGGATACTAAATCTCTCACCGAGCAACTTGTCTCTCTAATACCACCTAATGTGATTTTGGTGTCCAAATCTTTCGATGAGAGTGATAACTTCCATTTGGTGGAACTGATTTTGATGATTCGACTACAACGTACGACGACGATGCTTTTAGCAATTGCTAAACCAACTCCAGAGGGTTATTGATCTTGCTGTTGGCACGATCAACCTGGACACGAGGATCAATTCCTGCAAGCAACTGAAGAACAAGCAAGAACAATAGTAAAAGCAATATGAAATTATGAATATGAATGATGGCTAAACAAGGGTCGGGTTCTATTGAAGATCTTGACAAGGTGGTTGTCCAGCATAACTTGAAGACTTAAAGTTTGCACTTGGCTAAACTAATCAAACAAAACCCAACCAAACCCTAGATGAGGGTGTGGCTGCGTATTTAAGGAGGAGAGGGGGCATGGAAATTCAGCCAAAATAGTTAGAGGCCGACTACAACTCAAATTATAAGGTCAAGGCCCACGTCAATTCGGACTGGAAAAGTGATGTCACTTGTTTTGCAGATTCCTATCAACTCAGATGGAATTTGGAGATGATTCTAGATCCGTTGGAAAGTACACTTGATAAGCTTTCAGTGAAGTTAAAGAACTCTCCAAATGAACACCATATGCAAAAGGTATGCTCATTTTACTTCAGGTTGGTTTCGGAGGCCGAATTGGATTTCAGAACGTGATGGATTCGATATCTCTGTCTTCTTGGCCCATGGGTGACGTGTAGGAGTTGGTCCAACTAGGTGTGGACATATCTATAGTAGTGATGTCCTCATCAGGCACGGGGATATACACACTGGCAGCACCACTGCGGAGATGGAAGCCAGCGCTCCCAACGACATCATTTTTGGTTGACCTCTTCAGATGATAGAAGTGGCGAAACAGATTGAGGCTGGGCTTAATACCTAGAAAGCCCTCACAAAGATAGGCAAAAATGCTGACACTACAAGAAACAGTGAAAAATTCGTGGGCCAAAAAAAACACACGAATTTACGTATTTAAATTGCTTGGGTTTGTAAAAACCCACGAATTTAATTAAATTGGGCCAAAAAATACCGACGAATTTATTTATTTAAATTCGCGGCTTATAAAAATACCCATGATTTAATTAAATTCATGGGCAAAAAGCACCCACGAATTTATGCACGAACTAATTAGGGTCATTGTGGCGTGTCTCTCTCTCGCTCCTCTCACCACCCCGCCTCCCGCCATCGCCCGTGCCGCCGCGGCTGCCCTCCCTTGCACGCCGCTCCCGCCTCACTTCACTTGCCCGCCCCCCCATCCCGGACCCCTCATGAGGCCCTCGCCCCACGCCATCGCCCCATCCCGGACCCCCACGACGCATGGGTCTTCACCGTGGCGAGAACCTCATGGTGAGTGGTGCGGCGATCCTCGTGCTATTCTTCCTCCGTGCCGAGATGCGTGCGGTCACAACCATTGAACGATGGGTAGTCTCATTTGCAATGTCAGATGCACAAATCCTCGCATATCAAGATTTGCGTGAAACACATCAAGGTCGAGATTCACATAAGGCGAGAGCAAATTAGGCAAGGTTTAGATAGAGTTCTAATTGCTTATGTTTGGTTATATGTCCGAATTATCTCATGCGCCATTACTTGCGTTTACTTCTAGAGCACAAATTGGTTTCTTGGAAATGCTTCCAAAATCCGTAATGTGACTGTGGGGCTTTACAACAGCTTGGTGGTGCATCGAAACAAGGACTTTGAAAACCAAACCAATAAAATTTCCTTCAATTTTCATTTTGCTCATGTAGTCGGACCAATAGTAGAATTCTTAATCTTCTTGAAATTACTCCATTAATTCATGAGGGATACATATTTCAACATGGTAGTTTTGCCTCTGATTCACCGGGAGCAAATTATGTGTGCAATGTGCAAATCATGACTCACTCGCTCTTGTGCTAACACACGATCCATATGCCGATAATCGATATATACAAAGCTATTGTCACATGGAGGTCTAACATGCTTCATCCATAGTTAAATGTATCTTGAGTTCATACTTCATCGGCTCATCCTTAGGTAGTACAATATGTGAATGGAATGGGTTTTGTCGAGATTCGTGGTCCTAGAACTAGGCATGTGTCAACGACCTTCTATTATGAGTCCTTTTTACTCTGGAGGTTTGATCCTTTATGTTTCAGTTTATTAATTTAGCTGATGAAATGATGAGTGATGAATCATATATACCTTCTTGAAAGGAAGCAGCCTTCCGGTTTTAGACCTTGTGCCCTCTGGGAATAAGATTAGTGACATGTTGTTCTTGACCACTGCACGAGCAACCTAGGAATGGAAGGGCATGGTACGACTTATAAGAAGGATGCAGACTATCACGAGTATATAATATGAGTGTGAGAATGTAGATGTTGTACTGACCTCTTTCATTGACTCGATTGCAGCGACACTTGATGTCTATAAAATATATAATGTGGGGCTTTCAGAACAAAATGTTATGTATTTATCATAATGCTCAAATGTGGGGTCCCAATTTAAGTACACTCAATCATCCTAACCTAGCATGAGTACTTTAAAGTATTTCATACATGTTGGCATATGTCCTAGCATGAGGATTTAAGTACACTCAATTTGAGTTGTTGCTAACTTGCTATATTCTTCTGATCTCTTGTTTGATGTTTCATTTAAAGGTCGAATAGTGGAATCCTCTTATACTCTTATTGCTTTTTTGTTCAGTTAGTTTAGATTTTTTGCCAAAGTGTTTTCCAGTTAATCATTCTAGAACTTTTAAACTTGTATAATTCTTTGGATGCATTTGTGGTCAAATTGAGTTGCCAATCCGCTGAGATGACGCAAGTGTGGAATTTGTGGTCAAATTGAGTGAGGAAAATATGAACATAGCTAAGGAAGAAGGCTTGGAGAAGAAATTCAATTTGACAACTACAATTGGAACGACAAACATGCACTTGTTTGACTCAGATGGTAAAATTTGAAAGTATGACACTCCGAAGGAAAGTAAGTATCTAGCATCTACCTATTTTGTTGCAGAATACCACATTAACTAATTTATGTTGTGCATGAAGTTTTATTGGAAAATATTAAGCTGGAGCTCCACAAGATTAATAACAAAGTTAGGTTTATTCCTCTGATGCCATCTCCAGTTGATGCGCACTAGGTCGGCCCGATCTTCTGATGAGAACGATACGTCGATTTGGTGTAGTGACGACGCTACCAATCCATGGGATCAGCAACCGAACAATCGCAAAGTCACCACACGAGGCGATCAACCGAGCCAAACACGATCGATCCTTGTACCTGCTGCAACCGAGAACAAGCAAGAACAAGGTGAGAGCAATTCCAATCCAATAATCTCAAAGATACAAATGTGAGGTTCTGCTCTCGTCACGTGGTCTAGTCGACACACGCAAACACGAGGAGGGACGACAAGGGTCTACCAAAACACAACAAAACCTAAGCGTAAAGAAACGGTGGCGGCCACATATATATAGCGGCCAGGAGGTGTAGGGCAGCCAAAAGGGTGGTGGCCACCAAAACCCTAAGATACATGGGCCATAGGCCCAAAAGTGAGGTGACGCAGCACCCTGAATTTCTGGCCCGTGACATTTTTCCGCATTTTCCTGTCGTTCTGGAGTGAATTTGGAAGTGGGGCTAGATTCATTGGAAAGCTTATCTCCTAAGCTTTCAAACGGGTGGTCGCACGCTGAAAACGGAGTCCGGGAGCCCAAGTTATGCCCGCTTGAAGTTGGCATGCTGCTGGATGGCCGAACCGGCTTTTGGCATCTTGGGCTTCCATATGGGCCTTTCTTGACGCGTGGGCTGTTCTGGGGTGTGTGCTTGAGGCCCTTGTCTGTTGATGTGGGCTTGAATAGCCGAGCTTTTGGATTAAGGCCTCTCGGTGACGGTTCCCGCAAAGGTCGATCATTTGTGACGAAGATGGAGCAATCGGTAGTCATTGGCGGCCGAGAGGAAGGAGGGCAGCGGTCACGCTGGTCGTATCCATGTTGTTGATGTCCTCATCATCCTCCCTTCTTGAATTGGAGTCGTCCTCGACTCCTTCTCATGATCCTGCAAAAGGTTAGTGGCAACAGGAGGTAAGGAAACAGATGTCTGCAAAGCAATATCATGTGATGAAACAATCTTATTTAAAAGAATTTCTTTCTTGAACATTGGTTTAGATTGTTGTACTCCACTAACAAGTTTGTCATCCTCATGTTCTTTACCATTAGTTCTTTTTGCATTAATTTTGGCTAGCTCAAAGAGAGTCATTGGATTCAAAACCAATTTCTTTCCATTAAACTTGAAAGTATATTGATTGGTTCTACCATAGTGAATAGCATCAACATCATATAACCAAGGTCTACCTAATAAAAGTGAACATGATTCCATAGGTATGACATCACAACAAACATGCTCATGGTATGAACCAATGGAGACAGAACTTGCACAGCTTTGGTTACCCTAACCTTACCAATTGAGTTGAACCATTCCATTGAGTAAGGTTGTTTGAAGTGGAGTCGTGGTCAAGCCAAGTTTCTCAACCATGTGTAGACTTGCGAGGTTGCTACAGCTTTCTCCATCAATGATGACGTGTACCGCTGTTTCTTGCACAACAAACTTAGTTTGGAATAAGTTGTTGCGTTGAGTTTCATTGGCATGTTCCATCGGTGCACTAAGTAGGCGATGAGACATGAGGCTCATGTAGTTGTCCGTCATTGCAAACTTTCAGTGCACACCATCTTGATCATTCTTGCCTCATGTGGTTAGTCGCAGGAGTAGCAAGCACGCTCTTATCGTTACATATTGAAATACACTTACTATCCTTCTTCTTGGGTGAGGTAGGCTTCAAATCTTTCTTCAGTGGTGTGTTCTCATTCTTGGTCGAAGGGATAATCCCATGCTTGACCGTCTCACCCTTTGATTTCTGCAGGGACTCAAGTCGCTTAAGTTTTCGCTAGTATTTCTTTTCTCTTTACAGTCAAGCATGGACAATCCTCAATATCATCCTCGTAAGTTGTCTTGCTATGTGAACCTGCCATTGTTAGGGGCAACAAACAGAGAACTCACAAGAGAATTAGTTCCTATAAACTACTAATATGTGGACAAGTGGAGGATCTCACACGCCAAGCTTACACCAAGTTCTTACCCGTTCTTACCTCGCAGCTTTTCAAGTTTCAATCGGTGGATGATGGTAATCAGACTCGGGGGTGACAAAGCGATTGCAAGGTGCTTCTCCTGTGGTTAATAGTAGGTGGAGCTTGGATAGGTATAATATGTAGCAAAGGATAAACTAGAACCATACTAGCCAAAACAAGTTGAAAGAACGCTCAACGGCGGTACTTTGGTCGGTCCTAGGCTAGACCGTACTAGAGATGCGAGCCCGACACCAATGAAGTCACGTAAACAAAGAACTGAATGACCACAAAGACACAAGCAAATAGCTAAGGCTTTTTTCCACCTTTTAGTGCGGCTCTTTTACATGCACTTGCCCTTTTTTTTAATTTTTTTCCTTCTATATCAACAAGTGGCACATATGATGAATTACAACTCAAACTTTTTCCTGCTGCAAAGAGATCTACTATGCAGAAACTTCAAACGCTGTTTTCGGGTTTTTACTTGCTTCCAATGGAAAAAAGTATAACTGGAAAGTTGTAGATCTTTTCGAGCTGATTGATTTGCATATATGGAACGTCTATTTTGGATAAGGGAAGCCAGAGATATTGACCCCGAAATACAGACTGCTCAGAAAATCCAGGACGAAAACAGATTCCAATCCAACGCGATTTTGGGCAAGAATAAGGCGTTTTTGGAAAGTTTCACAATGGACAAAGTTGTAGAGAATTTCTCAAGCTTCCAGGAAAGTACAAGAACATCAAATTCCGAGTTCGTATGAGGGAGTTATGACCAAAATACCGAACTGGACAGAGGAGGATCCGAATTGGACGTGACGACGCGATGGAGTTCAACTCGGTGATAAGAACGTGACAAGAACTCGAAACTCTAAAGATCAAAACACTAAGACCAGCAACGACACGACGATGCAACGCAAATTCAACAAGAATTAAACTAGGCAGTAATAGTAAAGGCCAAAAGGGGCTCGGATTAGATCAAACACACGACGAACAGATTTTTTTTAGGCTGTTTTTCTGGACTCTAGGACGAACAAGATGAACTAAACAAAGATAAGGGTGTTCTCACCAGGCAACCGTCGCTCTGATACCACTTGATGCGCACTAGGTTGGCCCGATCTTCTGATGAGAACGATACGTCGATTTGGTGTAGTGACGACGCTACCAATCCATGGGATCAGCAACCGAACAATCGCAAAGTCACCACACGAGGCGATCAACCGAGCCAAACACGATCGATCCTTGTACCTGCTGCAACCGAGAACAAGCAAGAATAAGGTGAGAGCAATTCCAATCCAATAATCTCAAAGATACAAATGTGAGGTTCTGTTTTCGTCACGGGTGGTCTAGTGACACACGCGAACACGAGGAGGACGACAAGGGTCTACCAAAACACAACAAAACCTAAGCGTAAAGAAACGGTGGCGGCCACATATATAGCGGCGGCCAGGAGGTGTAGGGCAGCCAAAAGGGTGGTGGCCACCAAAACCCTAAGATACATGGGCCATAGGCCCAAAAGTGAGGTGACGCAGCACCCTGAATTTCTGGCCCGTGACATTGTTCTGTATTTTCTCGTCGTTCTAGAGTGAATTTGGAAGTGGGGCTGGATTCATTGGAAAGCTTATCTCCTAAGCTTTCAAACGGGTGGTCGCACACTGAAAACGGAGTCCGGGAGCCCAAGTTATGCCCGTTTGAAGTTGGCATGCTGCTGGATGGCCGAACCGGGCTTTTTGGTATCTTGGGCTTCCATATGGGCCTTTCTTGACGCGTGGGCTGTTCTGGGGGTGTGTGCTTGAGGCCCTTGTCTGTTGATGTGGGCTTGAATAGCCGAGCTTTTGGATTAAGGCCACTCGGTGACGAAGTTCCCAGTTGTCGATCATTTGTGACGAAGATGGAGCAAATACGGTGAGTCGTTGCATGGCCGAGAGGAAGGAGGGGCAGCGGTCACGCTGGTCGTATCCATGTTGTTGATGTCCTCATCACCAGTTCTATCTCAACTTGTGAAACTCAGGTTGCATTGTTGCTCATATTTTGAACTAATAAAATTTCATGACCATGATGGTTCCCACATCAAAGGGCTGTTGATCAACTTCATATAGGTTTAAGTTGATATTTTAATTGACTTATCTACTTTTTCGCTTTCACCATTTAATCAACAACGTATCCATAGGTACATAGCTAATTTGATTAGTCATCTCTGCAGCTCTCAGTTGAATGTACATAGCTTTGTTTTGTTGTCGTGCAACAATAATCCTTCCCTCCATCCTTTTTGTCTAGGAGGTGTGAAATGCATTGGACAACTTGGCTAGCATGAACTTACTAGAGAAGGGACATCTCCAATCTGAAGGTATGTGCTTATTTTCTTTTTCTGTTGAAGGCTTTGAACGGGTTCTAAATTTAGTTCGAAGTTTGCACAATCCTTTTAGTTAACAACTGAAGTTAACATTTCAGATTGAGGCTATTAATAGATTTTGCTAAGTTTTACATTTAAATAAGTTTTCAGATTTTGCTATAACACACTGCATCCATGCTTGTTGTGAAATCCATCAATGGGTCTGGTTTTGCTTCTCTACTTGAATGGAATCCTGGTGTGCACTGACGTGAACTTCTAAGTTATTTTTGGAGGTTAGCACCTCCATTTTTAGCTAACAGAAAAATTAGAAGAAGCCAATTTCTGTGTGTCATGGAGCTTTTGACATGTCCCAGTTCTCTTCCATGCAGTAAACGACCTTTTTAAAGTTTCTGTAGGAGAATATACGATAATCGTCCAAGCATGAATTGTTCCAATGAAAGTAAAGGACCTCCATGCACTGGGTAAATATTTGAATCTTTAGCCTTTATGCGCTTATTTCAGGATCTATTCTAAATCATATTTTGCCATTCTTTGTTTTCTTCATAGGCCTCATGTTTATCTGGTTCCCACTCTTTTTCAATTTAAATTTTAATACACATTATTTTGTGATTCTAAAATGAATAACCTTGAGCCCATGTATTCTTTGAGTTCTATTTATGTTTCTGAAAAGTGTCACTTTGTTGAATAATATCTCCTGATCTCATTCCAAAAAACTAACTCGATTGTTTGAAATATTGTAATTTGCATTCTTGGATAGGTGGGTTGAGGGCATGGCACCGTTTTTCTCGTCTCGCTCGGAGATGTGTTTGGCATCTAATTCAGGTGCAAATTCTGATCCTTTAACCTGCTCATTAGTTTATCCTGTCATCTGGTTATATTGAGTATGACCGAAAGGTCATAACCTGAATAGAAAATTGATTTTTATGTCTTGAGCTTGCGAAATGACCCGATTCATGGATGGGGCCTTGACATGAAGCTTGGTTATTGTGCTCAGTACTCAAGATACTGATCCCATAGAATGTCTTGTTACATATGTTATTTACTAATATGACAAAGTCAATGAGAATCGACATTTTTTCAATGTAAATTTGTGCTATTTGTTCCCTTATTTTATTCGCTGCCCTTTTTATTTGAAATTTTGTCTTCACAGACCACTCATAGTTGTTAGATATCTAAGATCTGATTATGTCTTTCAAGTTGTTTATATGTGTTTCCTCATACATTGGTTTCATCTACATACCATTGCTTGAAATAGCAAGTTTTCACACATAAGATGGAGTCCTCTGATGGCCAAACCGTTGGCTGTTAAATTATCTGTTCCCCTTCTGATGATTAGTTGGTTCCTTCAGTTCTAGGCTTCTGGTTGATAATCCCAATAGTTACTGTCGTGTTATCTTCTTTTATTCTTTATCATGTTTTTTTGGTTAGTTTGCAGCTCAATTATTTTTGATGCCTCACTATCATCTCCTCTGTTAATCAAGATGAATGTTTCATTAGGCATGAGTTGGTTGGGAATAAAAGTAACCAAAAATACTAATTCATGTAGTGCCATGGGATTTCAGGGTGATCGAGCTGAGAAGGTCAGTGTAATTGATAGTGAATATGTTGTCCATCAAGGGATACCATCATTAGGAGGACCATCAATTGAGCAAAGAAGGTCTGCTTTGTCATCATAATTTGTGCAAAAAATAATGTGCATATGTTGTATATCTGTGCACTTTATTGACTCATCCTTTGTCTTTCGAACTGCTTGGTGATATTCTGATCTAATCTAAGATATCTCTAATCTCTTCTTTGAAATTTCACCTCACAATGATAAAATGCACTCAACAGTAAATATGAATCCATTCAGATATCCCACTTTATTTTCATTTCTATATCATAAAAAGTTTCTTGAGATTTTTTTTGTTATGTTTTCTCATCAATTCTTGTTCCTTTGACCTATTTTGGTCTATGCCTGCTATTGCCATATTTCACTACTAACTTCCTTTTCTTGCTCTAGACACCTCGAAGATCTTTAGATTTACGGACCCACGTGAGTATAATCTATGGTCCCTTCATGCTAGATCTGTAAATTAAGAATTCTCCTCGTATATTTTTAATTTCAATTACATTACTCTTATTTTAATAGATTAGAAGACAATCGTAAGGGAAGATGAAGAGTGGACGAATCCTTTTTGAAGCTTGATTACTTTTAAAGAAAAATCCGACACAAAGATACAAGGCCCACGTCTTACGATGAACCTGGCCGCATTCATTGCAGCGATTGGACTCTGAGAACATGTCACATTAGTTTGATGGGCCTCATTGCAAACAATTGGTTACAGGCATTTTTTGACTTATACACCATTCTGTCCTCAAGAGCTGAAAAACTGGGAATGGCGTCATCAGTACAAGGAGCAACTGAGCAAGAACCCAAACTAACCAGGGCAATATGAATTCTAGTTGCAACTCAGTTTTGAAGTGTAATAAGTAGCTCTCAGTTGTAATAAGGACAGTTATAACCATATCGATATATTGCAACTAGAATTCAATCTTTTAGTAGAGGTAATATTGCGATGTGTTGAATAAGATTGAATGTGAAGATGGTTGTGTTGAATGAGATGCATATCGATATATATATGCGTGATCGATATGGTTATATGTATTGAGTGTGATATCGATATGGATATATATATATATATATATTTTGTATAAATGTCTAATAAATTCTTGAGCCATTTAAAACCCACGAATTTAACGGTTAAATTGTAGGTACCCATTTATTTAATAGTACCCACCCAATTTAAATTCATGGGTACTCATGAATTTAAGTTAAATTAAGTAGTTTTTTTCATTGCAATTTAAGTTAAATAAATGGGTTTTTTAGCTCACAATTTAATGATTAAATTCGTGGGTTTCTTCAAATTTCACAATTTAGCGATTAAATTTGTGGGTTTTTCAAGAACTCCACTAATTTAATTTAAATTCATGGGTACCCACGAATTTAATTGATTAATTTTATCGAGTTAAATTCGTGAACTAAATTCGACGGTTTGCCCACGAATTTAACATACATTCGTGGGTTTTGGCCTAAATTCGTGGGTTTTTGGCCCACAAATTTTTCCCTATTTCTTGTAGTGTGAGCATTGTAATGGAATTAGGGCTCAAGTGAAAAAGCTAGATTTCATAGAAGTCCAAAATGGCCAGTAGAAAGGCAGAAGGGGGAAAGCTAAGACTGCAGTGGAAGAATGATTCAAAAACTATAGTTTCATCCTCGTCCTTAGGAGTCGGATAGTCCTCACCGACAAAAGGCCTCCAATGGAAGAACGTTCGAGGAGGAATTAGGCCACCCTTTTCTAGCTCTGCGAGATGCTTCTCCGCCATAATGGATGTCTGCCAAACTTGCCGATAAGTCTTGTCGCTGAAGGCTGGCCCCTTGACAGGCATTGCCGCAGCCTCCTTCTTGACTATGCGGTAGCTTTTGGGTTGGCGGAGGAACCAGAAGGCATTGGCGCAAAATGAGGAAGTTTAAATTTCTCAAGGTGCCGAGATGCAAGAGCTCAAAAAGACAAGACGGAGGCTTCAAGAGGAAGGCTGAGGACGAAGGTATGAAAAGGCTACAGTTCCAAATACGGAGATTTATAAGTCAAAAGTTGTCCAGGCACAACATTTCGTTTCCCACCGAACGTCATGTCGATTGCCAAAAAATGGAATGATGGCGTCGTATCCGCTGTGATGTGAGCAATAAATGCTCCAACTACTCAACATTCAGAATTTCTGACAATGGTTCCAACTCCGCTCAGAGTCGGGTTAACTGTCCAACACCAGGTAGCGTAAGGCTACCCTAAGCATTCGAGCTAGGCTTGCAGCAGGGCGCTCGACCCCACACAACCTACTCAATACTTAGCGATTCCTAACTTGCTTGAAGTGTTTGACCGGGGCAGGCGAGGCATTACTCAACCAAACCGAGTTTGGCAGTAATCGACCAAGCACTCAGACGGATCCTCCGCTCAGCGAAGTTCTGGGGCAACTGTCGAATATCCAATTAATTCAATATGGGGAGATTTAGAATTAGAAATTTGCCACTCTTCAATTTCAAACTTCGACGCCATGTACAAATCATGCCACTGGAGTGGCATTTTTTGTACATGGCGTCGAATTTTCACGTTGAAGGGTGGCAAATATCCAATTAATTCAATATGGAATATGGGCATGCGTCGTAAAGTCAGAAATCTCACCATATACATCTTTATTGGTACCAGGATATTTTGCATATCACTAGCCTGAATCAGTAGGGATAAGGTATATGCGGAAAGGATATCCTCATGTAGGGAAAGCTCCGATCATACTCCTGATATGAGAAGACCTACTCGAACACACCTGGTGGTTATGGGAGTTCAGGTACAACACGAAGATCATAACAACGGAAGGACTCCTCATCGACTACGATTCATTACTCCAGCCGCTATATAAGGACCAGGGAGGATGTCGTCCAGGACAAGCCAATTGGAAGCGGGAACAAACCAAGAGAAGCCAATTGCAACCCACAACAAACCTGCCTACAGCGCAAGCTTCTAGCTGTCATCATCTACAAGCCGTAGTCTAGCCATCCCGTAGATTCATAGTTCTTCCTTGTAATCAAGAATACCTCCATTTATCTGTAATCCTTTGATTGATTTCCATCATCGCTGACACAGGAGTAGGGTATTACTCGATGAAGAAACCCGAACCTATCTACATCGCATGTTCTTGATTGCATGCTTGATCCTGCATATCTTCAAGGTACCCGAATATAAGTGTATTGTCGATCACTAACATTCGACAAGTATATCATACATGGATAAAAGACACAAAGTTACTCAATAGCAAAATAGCAAAGTTTATCATACAAGGATAAAAGATACGAAGTTACTCAATAGCAAAATGCAACATGTATCAACATCCATACAAGTAGTGAACTTCGACAAATAGAATCATATTTTTAACTTTATATCCAATGCAACATGCTTTCATGCTTAAAAATGCACTATTCATAACCTATATTGGTATAGCTTGAGTGCACACCTGTCCATGTCACACCCTTTCATTCCCTACCATCCTAGTAGAGGTGATGAGGACATCCCAACCAAGGATACAACCGCTGGCTCTTCTTCCCCTACGACCGCTACTTCGTCCCAGACCACGACGCCTGGAGGGCTTAATCCCGAAGCAAGGCCTTTCCACTCACTTTTGCTGGACCAGCATGTCAAGAACATCCACCGAGGACAGCCCACGCGCCAAGGAAGGCCCAAGATCAAGCCCAATTCGTCTCCGAGTCCGGTTTGGCCAACCATGAGCAGCAGTACTTCAAATGGACGCTACGGCCACATCCGAACTCCGTTTTTGACATTCAAAACTCGTTCGAAAGGAATCAAGATAACCTTTCCAATGGATCTAGTCCCAAGGCCAAATTCCCCCTGGAGCAACGGGAAATCACAGAACAATCTCATGGGATAGAAATTCCGGGTGCTGCGCCACCTTTCTTTTGGGCCCAAGGCCCATGTACTCTTAGGGTTCCACCCCTTTGGCTGGCGCCCCTCTCCTGGCTACCACACCCCCCTTGGGCGCCCCCCTTGTGTGGGTACCCCTTTATCTTGGGTTTTCACCCTTGTTCTTCATTTCTTAGGTTTTGTTATGTTTGGTAGACCCCGTGTGCGTCCCTCCTTGTGTTTGCGCGTGTCAACTAGACCGCCCGAGCTGAGAAATAGAACCTCAACTTGTTTCTTTTGATTTCAATACTACCTTTTCGGATTGCTTCATACTTTGTTCTTGCGGGTTCTCGATTTCTTGTAGGAACTATTGATCATTTGGATCTTGTATCTGTGTGGATTTGGCATTGCGATTGTGAAGCTCCCGACCTGTTGGTAGGAAGCCTAAATTCGGTGCCATCAACACCTCCAAATCGACGTATCATCATCTCACCAAAAGATCGGGATCGCCGTCCTCATCAAGAGGGGCCTATAAGTAGGTCTCACTCCCATCCATCCCCATCGATAGGACTACTTGGTATGTCTTTCAAAAGACTGCTCTAGATTATTCATATGGCCTCATATGACTTTCTCACCGACCTTGCTCGAAATACTTTTCATGTCATGAATGATGCAACATAGTATTACAAAATGTTCATTTGCCATGAGACCATAATAACAAATGTCCATCCACATCTAGCATTCATTTGTTATAAGAAAATCTCAATCATAATATGATAGCAAGATAGCTACTTTTTCAATTTAAACCAAACCTCATCTGAACCCTTACCACTCGGACGATATACTTGCCTCTTTGCTATGCGAAGAAGAGAAGAGCTTGAGGCCAGATCTGGAATCACACAACCTATTGCTAACAAAACTCCTCAAAAACATGCCACAATAGTACATCTGCCAAATAAAATTGTAGCGCAACTATGTAACAGGCATTGAGTTAAACTATCCTTCTCAACATCCAACTAACCCCTTGCTATTCTATCAAAAGGAATACCATAATTTGTAGCTCAAAAGTCCAAAAATAAGAACACATATAATTTACAAGACTACACAAGAATACCTACAATATTTTAGTTATCCAACTTTTTTAATGATTACATCTAATATCTCGAATTCAGCCCAGAAAACCGATTTATGATCACCCTAGAAAACAGAATTCATAATTTTTTAAGTATTTTTATACAACTCTAAATTAAGCAAACGATGATATTTTTGAAATCTACAGAAATTGTTTTAGCTTTGTCTAGTTATTGAAATAATTTAATTTGGTATCTAAATAGTTCTAATTTGCTAATAACCATGGTCACTGCTAACAGGCACAGATTTTGGAACGCAGGGATTCAAATGGCCATAACTTTTAAATCGCTTAACAAAATTTCATGTTCTTGATCTCTAATTAAACTTAAGACAATGATCTACAACTTTCACAAACAACAACCCCTCTAAAAATCACCAGAACTCCCTTGAAATTCAAAACTAAAATAGCAAACAGTGCTACATGAGTCAAGAACTACACTAGATCTAAATTCCCTCCAATCCCCATATAATCATAACACCAAATCTAAGAACCCTAACATGGCTTCTCTAAATTCCAGCACCCAAGAGCCCCATCAATCTAAAACCAAAAACAAATACATACCTTCCTGAAAAACCACGAGATCAATAGGCTGAGTAGGGAGGGAAGGTGCTGGGGAGGAGGCACCAGGAGAAGAGGAACCAAGAGCTCCAAGGGTGAGGAAAAGGTAGGAAGGGGGTGCTCTGAATAGATGTGGAGGGGGGTGCCATAAGGGGGGATGGGGAGGGGGTCGGGTAGGGTTGGGGAAATTTCCCCTCTCCGAGATGGGCCAAAACCAGCCCCTAATAGCGCACTAATGCCCTACATTAGCTAACCAGCCCCTACGACCCACAAATAGCCCAAAAATGCTAGCCATACCTTGCCTTGACGTAAGGAACCCTAAATAATTTTTATAGACTTTATTGAGATATCATATTCTCTCCCCCTTATTGGGATTTGATCCCGAATTCAAGACTCGCCTCCACACAATATGGTGAACAACAAGGTAACTAAATCATATCAAATACCTGATGTGTACAACTCAGGATACTTCTCACGTATGTGAGACTCTGATTCCCAATTGGCTTCCTACTTGGATTAGTGTAACCACAAGACTTTGACAAATTTCAGAGTTTTGTTCTTCCATACCCATTAAGACTCTGCTAAAATTTGCACTTCAAAAGTGAGATTCTACTCAATCACCAACGGCTCAAGCGGAACAACATGTTCTAGGTTATACAAGTACTTCCTCAACATAGAAACATGAAACACATTATAAACTCCTTGCATTGCATTGGGAAGCTCCAACTGATAAGCTAATTTTCCAACTCACAAAAATAGGGAACGGGCCTACAAACCTCAGGCTAAGCTTTCTCTTAGTACCGTCCAAACAACTCCCTTGGTAGGAGACACCCTCAAAAGCACTGTCACCCACCACAAACTCCAACTCTCTCCTCCTCACATCTGCATAACTTTTCTACCTAATTTGGGCAACAAGAAGGTTCTGCCTAACCTCTGACACTTACTCAACGGTCTACTGAATCCAGTTAAGACACAAGAATTGCACTTTCCCCTGCAGCATCCCAGCATAGAGGTGACTTGCCCTTCTGTTGTAAAGTACTAAATATGCCGTGGCCTGAGTGCTTGCCTAAAAGATATTATTATAAGAAAATTTAGTAAGAGCCAAGTGATCTCCCAACAACCCTTCCAGGCCAAAATGCAAGCTCTAAGCATATCTTCCAAGGTTTGAATGGTACGCTCAGACTGACCATTGGTTTAAGGATGGAAGGTGGTGCTAAGATGAAACTATGTGCCCATGGCACTTTGTAAACTCTCTCAAATTTCAAGACAAGCTTAGCATCACGATCATAAACAATCATCTTTGTCACACCATGCAGTGTCACAATTTCTCACTTACTGAGTTTGTTGTGTGAACAGGAATAAAGTGAGCAGATTTACTGAGATCCATTATTATGTCCTCCCAAGGCCTAACAGGAACCTCCAATGGTTGCAAAAACCCCATTGGTCATTTATATTCGGCCTTCACCTTCTGACAAATCCCACAAAGTGCTACATAATTAGCAATATCAACCCTCATTCTTTTCTACAAGAAGCTCTTTTTCAAGTCTGATACATTTTAGTCTCACCAGGATGAACTATAAACGGGGTATGATGAGCCTCTTTCAGGATGTCATCCTTCAATTGAGACTTATGGGTACACAAATGTGGCCCTTAAGCCACAAAGCAACAGCTTCATCAATGCTGAAATCCCTAGTTTTGCCCTCTTCAATGTATTTTCTCACTTTTGAGCACATGTTTTGGAACTACAGACTCCAGAATCAATTGAGTTTCAGCTTGCATAGTGCCCGCAAAATAATATGAGACTCCCATACGTTCAAAATCAGCAATGAGGCAATTAAGAACAAAGGGCATTGCCTGGCGACTAAGAGCATCAGCCACTACATTCGCCTTGTATGGATGATAATGAATTGTGAGGTCATAATCTTTTATCAATTCTAGCCATCTTCTTTGCCTCAAATTCAAATCTTTCTAAGTGAAGATATATTTGAGTCTCTTGTGATCAGTGCAAATATCGCAGGATTCACCATACACGTAATGGAACCAAATCTTCAAAGAAAAGACCACTACCGCTAGCTCAAGGTCATAGGTGCGGTAATCCTATTCATGCTTCTTCAGTTGACTCGAAGCATACACAATCACTTTACCCTCTTGCATAAGAACACAACCAAGACCCACTCAAGAGGCACTAGAATAGACTGTGAAGCGTTTCCATGGCTTAGAGAGAGAGAGAGAATAGGAGTGGTCATGAGCTTCTCCTTCAAAAGTAAAGAAACTGTGCTCACAATCAATAGTCCATACAAATTTTACTCCCTTCTACATCAACTGAAATAGTGGCTTGGCAATGATGAGAATGTTGAATAAAACACTAGTTGTAACCAGCTAAACCCAGGAAACATCGCACCTCTTTGACACTGGAAGGCATCTCCTAGTCGACCACTGTCGAGATCTTGCTTGGATCAATAGAAATACTGTCTCAGTTAATTACATGGCCAAGGAAACCCACTTCTAACATTTAGAATTCACACTTCTTAAGCTTAGCATACAACTGATGTTCCCTCAAAGAATCAAGTACAAGATTTAGATGACACTCATGCTCTTTCTCTGACTTGGAATAAACTAGAATATTATCGATGAACACCACCACAAATTATCAAGATATCTGTGGAGCATATTGTTCATCATCTCTACAAAAATAGCAGGGGCATTGGTTAGTTTAAAAGACATAACATTAAATTCAAAATGCCCATACCTAGTTAAGAAAGCCATCTTTTCAATATTTTTGCTCCTGCAGATGAATTTGAATATACCGAGATTGAAGGTCAATCTTAGAGGAACACCATTGCTCCCTTCAATTGGTCAAGCAAGTCCTTAATATGGATTAAAGGATATTTATTCTTGATAGAGAGAGCGATAGTCAATGTACATGCATCAACTCCCATCTTTCTTAGCTGTAAATAGCACAAGCACTACCAAAGGTGACACACTACGCTGAATTAACCTTTTGGATAGCAAATCATCCAATTGCCTTTTCAATTCATCCTGGAAGAGATGAGCTAAACGATAAGGAGACACAAAAATAGGTCAGGTGCTTGGAACAAAATCAATCCAGAATTCCACATTCCACTAAGGAGGCAACCATAGAAGTTTAGTAGGGAACACATCATAATATTTGTTCACTATAGGGATCCCCTCAATATGGATAGAGGTACTAGGCTCATCTACAATAGACATCAAGGTCCCTGACCTCAGCATATGATGGCTAGGAAACAAACTTGCCAACACAAAGAGGGAATTAGCTGGTGCATTGCCATGAAAAACCAACTGTACTCCTGACTAAGCCTACAAGCTAACTGTCTTCCAAAAGCAGTAAATTTTGTCATGATACTGTTGTAGCCAATCCATTCCCAAAATAACATCAAAAGCAGCTAATAGAATCACCATGAGATTTGCAATGAACTCCTCATCATTAAAGGTAATAGTGCAACATGGACAAACCATGGAACTAGAAATGGAACAACTTAGTGTGCTGACTATCACAGACTTAGCAACAAGCTGCATCCCCAGATTGACCCTTCTAGCAAACTCATTTGACATGATGGAACAAGATGTTCTTGAATAAAAAAGAACACGGAATCCACCAATAAAGTACCCGTCACCACATCTAGATGCACAACTGTCTCAGAAGATGGTAAGGCATACACTCTTGGGGGTGCTGGAGTGTTGGGAGCCCCGACACACTATGGTGGTGGTACAAACACTAGAGGTGGTGCAGTAAACTACGGTGGAGTTGACAGCTATGGTTGCCAGTAGAAAACTGAGGGTAGCGCCCATGATGATGGTTATGGAATACAGGTGTAGCCTCTATCAACTGAACTGATCCCCTAGAAGAAGCAGTTAGAGTCGGGCAGGTGGTATAGGCTCCCACTTGATGATGTTGCTGGGATTCTCCTCGCACACTCGCCCCATGTGACCAGAATAGCTATAGTGGTGACACTCCCCAATCCAAGAACACTCCGCACTGTAGTGTCCACCACCACATGACTTGCCTAGGGACAGGATGAACAACTGGACGTGTCAAAGTAGGTGCTGGTGAAGAGAACGGCCAAGACTGTTTCGACTTGGCCGAGGCTATGGAACGCTGCTCTCCCTTTAACTTCTTAGAAGTGGGTCACTAAGAAAACCAACCTGCCTCACCAAAGACCCTCTCCTGGCCATCGCCAGAAGATGCAAGAGCCCTATATCCATCATGGTTTTACTTCTCCCTAGTGAACTCCAACTCCATCTCCATACCCTGGGCCTACTCAACAACAGAGTTAAAGTCACAAGGGACGGTTGCCCCCATGACAACTCTAAAGTCCTGATTGAGGCCCCTACGGAACCTTTGAGCTTTCTTATGGTCATCACCTGCAAGACTAGTACAAAGCGGACAATATTGTTGAATTCGACCTCATACTCAGCTACCGACTTCCTCCTTGGCAAAGAGTGGACAAAGTATGCTCCATCCTTTCTAGAAAGGACTCCGGATAGAACTTCATCTAAAACTACTCAGTGAAGACCTCCCAAGTGACTATGTCATTGGTGGAGGTCCTAGCAACAAGCACCTGCTCCCATAAGATATCCGCCAGATCCTTTAGCTAAAAGGCCACAAAATGAGCCCTTTGCTATGAGGTCATCTCTAGTTCCCCGAACTACCTCTTCATATGATGTAGCCAGTCTTCTATTTGGATTGGCGTGCCTGCCCCATCAAAAGTGTTGAGATAGAGAGACATCCACTTTTGGAGACTCATCCTAGGCTCTAGTACAGCTAGGGTAACCGCAAGAACAACCATAGTTGAGGCACAACTGTAGGGGCTGCCTGAACTTGATGTCAAAGCTTCTGAATCTCCCTCTGAAGTGCTTGGAACAATGCGGCAAGATGCGGCCGTTGCCCCCACTTCAGACTGCCTAGTAGGAACACTATCCTAGGCTAACACATGGGCGTTGAGCAAGTCGCTTCCCTTAGCGATAGACTCAACAACCTCCTGAGATGGTTGGCTACCACCCCAGCCATGACCTCCATAGCCACAGTGATCGCGACCTCTACACCTCAACATAGCTATAACACATAAGCACAAAATCACACCATTAGATCATGCATCATTATAGCATCATACGCCAATATAAACAACTCTCAACATCATAACCAAAACAAAGCATCGAAGTGCAATGCAATGATCCACCATACTCTTTCTACTGTGCATCGAAGTGTGTTAAGTTTTAAGGTATTTAACCAACCTATGTTAGATTTTTAAAGTTATTGTCCTATGGTAAGATTTTAAAGATTGTATACCTAGGCTATGTTTCTAATTTTCACAAAGCAATATTTAATTTATTCTAAAATAATTTACTAAATTAAAGCATCACGGCCCTAAAGCCTACTCTGAAACTAACCATAACACTATGGCCCAAATTTTGCTCATGGCCCTGCCCATTGTGAGGCGGGCCCACGAATGCATAGCACCCCACTTAAACTTTTATCCTCGCTTTGTGTAAAAGGGTTAACCCAGAGGTGCTATGTTTGGATCTAATAGGCATTATATACTACTATAACTCACTTTATGCAATCAATGAGTGACTAATCCAACCACCGCTCCACATGGGCATTCATATTAACGGGGTGGGGTATTACACATATCTTGTGGGTAAAGAGCAGTACAACCTCTACAGATTGTCAAACTATTCGAATAAGCGTGTCTATGATCATGGACATGTCTACGAATTTCACATGAGATAGAGTTTTTCATAGAAATGTTGGAAGGTGAAATTGTTGGGAAGTGAACGATGAATTCAATATTGATTTTAATGTCTAAAGTTAACACTAATGAGTTCAGTGGTTTGATGATTGTTTCAGATGGTGATGAGTGAAGACTTACTAGTCTATTTATGTTGTCTTCCATTGGTGGTTTACTAGTTATTTATTATATTTCTCCAAATATGCTTTAAATCTATTTAATGTATTTAAATTCAAGTTATTGTTGTTTGCCTAAGAACCATATGACTATTCCTTTGTCAAGCCTTGCGTGAATATATTTGCATTATTCCGTATGACTTGTTGAGTACTTTCTGTACTCAAAGCTCCACGCTTTTTTTAATTAGTTATTGAGGAAGGACCATTGAATATTGAATTCTATGAGCAATTCTACAAAGACTACGTGAACTAGGATGGTGTTTCCCTATATGATTGCCTATAGCATGTCGAATAATCCAAGTTATTTTATTTTTGCTAAAATAGTTTATTTGTTTCTTAAACCCTTAACGTATAGTTATGTAAACTTTGACCATAAGGTTTGTTGCTATTATTTAATAATAATTTGCTACTTTCTAAGTTAATTTGTTGTATGGAATGATATTTCATCTATGTTGCCACTGTGCATACTAGTGTGATCCTAGACTAGTGTAGTATACAGAGACAATTTTGGATTTGGTAATCCGGGTCTGATAGAGATGGTATCAAAGCCATATCGACTGTTGGTCACAACCCTAGTTAGCTTCGTCTTCTTAGCATGATCTTCAAAATTATTTTTAAATCAAACTAACAAATTGGATTTTAATAGTTTATCTCATCCCATTTCATTTGTAGGTTCTTATTATTTTCCTTAGTGAAATATTGTTATAAAAGTTTAATTTGATCTCATCTCATGAACTTCTCAAAGCTTTGAGCCTTCTGCAATGGTTCAGATCAAGGAGGATGATCCATACCCTTCAAGACCAGTGTAGGAGCTACTGGGAAGATCAAGTAACCGAGAGTATGCCCGAGGTATCTTTCATATAAGATAGGTTTATAGTGCTCAATGTATTGGAGCATATCACCCCTTTTCAGTTTAGTAACGTATAGTCCCCATATATTAGTATTTTTTGTTGCTTGCATGTTGGATATGTTGTTCACATGCCCTAGGCATTGTGTTAAGCTAAACCTTGAGTTGCAAAGTTTATTGCTTCTTTATTTTATAGCATTTTTGGCTATGTGCCTTGTTGAATTTTGTCTTTGCGTGTATCTTACGTACTTGCCTTAGGTGATCTTACCACTTGTCTACTATTTTTCCTTCTTACCTATCAAATCCTTGTTTTGCCCCACGGATGGATAATATTCACTTTGGAGCTAGTTGCAGTTCACCAGTGGTTGCCAATGCTAGTGCCAACACCAACCCAATAGACCACAACTAGCACCTATAGTTACAGATGAAAACATGGAATACTTTTTAATAGCTCAGACTAAGCTCATGAACACTATGATGTAGATAAAGGAATATGGGTAGGCTACACTAGTGCAAATTAAAATTATACCACATAAACCAAGATGCCAAGCAAGCGAGAAATCATGGATTATTACCACCAAACGTGCAATGCATTGAAAGGAGAGTTGAATTATTCTGATTCAAGGTAGCGCATGTCCTTGAGTGTTGGTCAATTTTCCTTGAGCAGTCATCCTGATCAGAATCGTAGTAGCGACAACCTGCTCTAATGAAGTCCACACGTTTGGAGAAGGAATGTCATGTATTGGTGTGCTAGCACCAGCATTCATGGCAGGGCCTGAGGATGATGGCTAGTGTTGGTGGGTGTAGTGGAACAACTGTTGTATCCACTCAACATCCCTTTAGGGTTCTTGGTGGAACCCCACATGAGGAGCCTAACCAAGGTGCAAAGCCCACTTGCCCATTAGTGATAGATCCAATATCAACTAATATATTCCAACCTGTTAAGTGTGTAACCTTGCAAGTTCGTGCATATTTGGCTATGACCGAAAAACTTCATTCAGCCCATAAGTTCGCAGCAACCCCTAGCCAGCGACTTCTAAATATAAACAAAGATTATATCGAATGAATCTACATATTGCTTATGTACCGTTCACTTTGCCTCTCAATACCAAATCGAACTCATGGCTAGAAACGTGCCATCCTATGATACACCGATCCTTCACTCGTTCTATGATAGATTACTATAACATCCCAAAATTTGCTCTTCATTATTGGTTAATAGTGTTTTATTGCAATTTGTGAGTTTTGTGAATTTTCTGGATTTATTGGATTTTTTTGAGATTTACTTGGAATTAATTTAAATTAAGTATATAGGCCTTTTGTTGAAAACTAATTAAATATAGATAAAATTTAAATAATGTTTTGCCAAAAATATTTTATTTGAGTCCAGAATGTCTCAAAGTATTTTTGAGATTTTTTTGGATTTTTCTCTGTGCTTTTATTGCCTCAAAAAAATCAAAGTTATTTTGTATATTTATTTTAAAGGAAAAATCTGCAAGAAAATCCGGTGAACAGTGTCGGGCCTAGCCCAACACTATTCAAGCATAAAGCCCCCAGCTGTGCGGCCCATAAGCCCAGCTTCTTGAAGCATCGCCGTGACTGTTGTTTGCGCATCGGATGGTTTGGATCAGTTATGTGTAGTAGTGGAACCCTACCAAAGGCGACCGTTGGATCTACGATGAACGCTCAGGATCAGTCGCTATAAGAAATGCCATCTTTAGGGCTCAATCAATGGCTTTGGATCAGACGGTGAGGATTGACGTGTAGCGGTGCAGTACTCTATCAATCGGGGCCGTTAGTCTATTGAGATCGTATCGATCAAGCCACATCATCGCGATTTGTGGCCGTTCGTGTTGATGTGTGGACGATTGCGATTGTGTCGTCGTCCAAATCTGGTGCGCCGTCACGTCGGCTAGAATCCCCAAGCTATATGTGTTGGTCGAGACCACTATGTAAGTTGTTGCCCGCACCCCGAGGATCACCATAGCTCGCCGTGTCTATCGCCCGAAGCGTCGTCACCGAGGAAGCGCCAGAACATCTGCTCGAGCTCGCAAGAGTTCACCGAGACTTTTCCCCAAGTTTCACCACCGTCGAGACCTTCCGCCGCATCGACCCCAGATTTGAAACCCTTGCACCAGCCGCGTCTACGCTGCCACTTTCTGGTCGCCAAAGATTGCCGCATTGCCGTGTCCGAGGTCATAGTGCCTAAGAACAGTGAGATTACAATGCCATGCCACCATCGCAATGACCGAGAACTACCAGCTGTTGGATCAGGAGTGAACAAACGTGATTGAGCCACGTCTTTGTGCAAATAGTGAACACCTTTGGTAAGCAGCGGCTGTTGGATTAGATCAGAGGGTCATTGCCTCGCCGCGTGGCTGGAGATCCTTGGCCATTAGATCAAATGTGGACGATGCTAGATCGGGTCGCATTTTGAGCCATCAGATCATGATGAGCAAGCTAGATCGCATCTCGGTCGCATAAACTAGAAGCTGACATGTGCCAAGCCACGTGTTAGCACCTGATTGGATCGGTTTGGTGCTGACGTTAGCATGAGACAAAAAAATTGATTTTCTCTTATAAAAATAATTTGGATAATAGTTGATTTTCTAATTTTCTGATTTTTATGATTTTTGAATCTTTCAAGAGCTCATTCTTCCTTATACGAACTCCAGTTGAGGTGATTCAAATTTCTAAAAATTTGTAAAATTGAGATCTATCTAATGGTAGATTTTGTTTGATTTTTGGAGTTCATTTTCTCTCTGTTTTGGGTATTTATTTGCTTTTCTCCCTCGATTCGCATAGACGTTGCGTTGTGCGACGCATTGGAGGAAGATTTGGCTACTCAAGATCAGATTCCAGAGCAGGACCACGACCTTTGCGAAGGCAAGTTGTGTTTTGATCATGTTGAACCCATGTTTACAAAGTCGCTATCTTGCTTTACAATATTGTATATCATTTCATGTGTACTATTGGTGTATTCTACACTAGGGTACTCTCTCCACCACTTTCAGGTGGGACCGTGAGCGCAAGATGCATAGAGAAGAAGGTCCTGTGCAAAGGACTCAACCTGCTAAAGAAAGACTTAGCCGATGACTAGGTCCCAGCTCCAGGCGATCAGGACACGTGGCCGCCCGACGGGTAGTGGGCGACGTGATCCCAAATCGGGCACGAGATCATGACAGCGGAAGACCGACACGTGGCTGCCGACGAGCGATTCTTGCGACCAGCCACATGGTTGCTTGACGAGCAGGCGAGCCCATTCTCAGCCGACCACGCAGACAAAGCTAGGAGGCTTCCGCCCGAAGCAATCGCAGGATCACAATGTATCAAAGCCATTAAATGCGCATGGGAGCCATTCAATGCGTGGGGAGCTGTTGCAGTGCGCCTGAAGGCCATTAAATAGTCGTGGCTCCCTGATGTTATGATTACCTGTCCCTCTGATTGAGCTAGCTTCAGCAACTCCCATTCCATCTACACCGCCCTGAGCAAGACGGGGTGGCGCATGTACCAGGTGCTCATCACGCACCATCCAAACCCCTCCTCTCGGGCGGTCTGAAGACATGTGGCGTCAAGCTACGGCGTGGACAAAGAGGCTCCAAGGGACAGCAGCGATAGGACTAGACACAATCAATGTAATTAATGTAAAACCACTCCCTCTGCCTGCCCTAGTTAGTCCCGGGAGTATATAAGGGAGCTAATGTGCATGGGGGGAGGAGGTCGGTTGGAAAATCAGATCACTGAGGTCGGTCAGTCGATCAGTTCACAACGGAGAGCAAGCAGAATACTAGAGCAACACAAACTTGAGCAGGACGTAGAGCTGTTACCCGCATTGGGGGCCCGAAACTGGGTTAATCCTGTGTGTTCCTGAAAGTGCATCTAGGCACTTATGTTATTTTGGTGATTAATGACAAACACATATAATGACAATCTATGTAATTGTGTAAATGCTTAACTTAGTGCTTAACAAATGACAAACCTCTAATATGATTATATTGCTATGAGACTGACATGTTTGTTGCCAAGTTGAGTATTAGTCTCATCTATTTAAAGGAAAATCAAGTGGGATGGGTAAGCAAAGATAAGGAATGCAATCTCGGTATCCCTTCTATATTTGTTATTGCATTCCTCTTGTGCAAATGCATAGTGAACTCCAAGTAACATATTGATTATATATATGCACATTGGTTCATGTCATATTTATTTGTGCATATATATTCATTTGAGTTCATTATGTGCTTTGCTTTTAGTATGCATGTATGAACTAGAGTTAAACTTTACATTGCTATAGATTGACTTAGTGCATACATGTCTTAGTTGTGTATCTTCTCATGCACTTCTCTTAGTGAAGTTTAATCTAGAGTTGAATCACATATTTACTCTTATTCCAAATATTATTTGCACATGTACAATTCGTGTATATTTTATCGAGTCAAGTTGGACAAGGCGAAGATGTCATGAATTATATGGTGAAGGTCTTCATGCACCGGCATTAAGAAAGAAGACGGCAAGTGACTTTTTCTAGACTTGTATTATCTTTGATTTAATTTGAGTCTAAGGATTGCTGTACTATTAAGAGGGATGCGACGTCGAATGACTTTTAGATGTGTCAAGTGCTCAAGTAATCCATCCTTGTGAAACTTAGAGGGAGACAACTATTAGTAGAGTCGAAAAGTAAGAGTTTAAGGTCTTTCTTGGATTCTTTGTGAATTATTATCCTATCCTTTGGGATTTGGGTAGTGAGATCTTGTGGGTTGTGTAGCCCTCGTTCTTAGCTTTCCGTAGAGTCTAAGATCACTGAAATCGGAGTCCAGAGTCAAAAGTTATGCTCGTTTTCGTCGGGCTGCTCAGTCCTACTCGGACTATCCGAATTAGGTTCGAACTATCCGAATAAATCTTAGGACTGTCCGAGCTGAGTCTCTCTATCTCAGTTTTCTTAACCCACTCGGAGTATTCGAACATAGGTTCGGACTATCCGAACTGAAATTCGGATTGTCCGAACTGACTCGAACCTGAGCAAAACGGCTAGTTTTTGGGACCTCTATTTAAAGCCCCCTCCTTCCCAACTTCAAAAGAGGTCATTACCCTACTGATTTGAGGAGCCATCTCCTTGTTCTTGAGCCCACAAAACACCTCTTTACTCTTAGATCTAAGTGATCCCCTTGGTGAGAAGGGTTGGGAAGATTTTGAGGAGTGAGGTGCTAGGGTTGAGTGGGATTTGAGTTGTTGAGCACTTGAGTTCATCCCCAAGTTCGTTCTTCATGAGCATTTGTTACTCTTGGAGGTTGAGGACTCCTAGACGGCTAGGAGGTTGCCTACAAGCCACCGGTGCTTTGTGTGGTTGGCCGTGGAAAGTTTGTGAAGGCCGATTCCACCTCCGTAAGGGAAGGAATCAAGGAGTAAAGACCAGCGAGTGCATTTGTGCAACACCGGGAAGAAGAGGGTTGAAAGAGACCCCGGCTCAAGTGTGACCGAGCCGCCTCAGCGGAGGCGAGGGATCCCTTCAAGGATCCGAACTTGGTGAAAAATTATCGTCTACATGTTTACTTCTTATTCTTGCTAAATATTGGTATTTTGAATCTTGAGATTGCCCGATCTACTTTTCTACTGAGTTTTCTCCTAGATCTCTACTTGTTTCAGGTATTCTAGGCTAACTAGTTTCATTTGGTGTAAGTGATATCCTCTAAATAGTCTAAACTTACTTTTTGGTATATTTTGCTCTGAATCACTCGGACTATCCGAATAAACATCGGACTATCCGAACCACTTGGACAGTCCGAAGTATGATTCGGACACTCCGAAGATTTAGTTTCCGCTACTGTTTAAATTTAAATTTTGTAACGCCTATTCACCCCCTTCTAGGCGATATCCTCGGTCCTTTCATTTGCTATCAGAGCAAGGTCTCTTGTGCTAAGCTTAATCGCTTGAGAGTTTGGATGTCGCTTGACGGGAAGGGTGAACTTGGAGCTATTACTTCTCTTGATCATACTAACATGAATGATCCATCTTCATCCTCTTATATACGCGTTTCCTCTGGTTGGGCACCTTACTTTGATGGTACTCATTATGGACCACGGAAACACAAAATGAAAATGTACTTGAGATCTGTTGACTATTCTATTTGGAGTATTGTTGAAAAAGGTTATAACATGAAGGATGAGGGAAACCCCACCACCGAAGTGGAACAAAATGAACACACGGATGCTCAAGCCTTGGATGCTCTTCTTAGCGCGTTGAGCGAAAATGAGCGAAAGAAGGTATGCCATCTCAAAATGGCTCATGATGTGTGGGTGCTCATTCAAAGGAATCATGAGAAGTCCAAGATTGGTCAAAGGGATAATTTACATGTAAGGACTTCAAGTGATGATTACCCCACATCAAGCTCAAGTGATGAAGAACCGACATTTACATCGACCCCAACCTTCGCCTCAAGCAACGATGAAGATTCACATCCATCACAAATCCATTGCTTCATGGCAAAAGGTAAAATTGAGGCAAGTGATGATGATGATGATGATGAGCCCTCTTATGAAGAACTTATGAATATGTTAGAGAAGCTCAATGAATTTCTTGGGAAGGAGAAAAAGAAATACAAAATTTTGAAGTTGGAGCATGACTCACTTCAAAATGATTATAATGTTCTAAAAGAAAATCATGAAAAAGTCATTCTCAAGGAATTCACTAAGTCTAGAACAGATATTGCTACGCAATGTAATTTAGTTGATGAATTGTCTTGCCCAATTTCTATTACAAACAATTCATCAAATAAATGCATATATACCTCTAGCAATGATTTACCTTGTTGCTCAAATTCTATTGCTACTATCTCCTCTATGTCTTGTGAGACAAATCCTGTAGAGGAAAACAATGAGCTCAATGCCCAAGTCATTAGATTGGAAAATGACTTGAAGAGGTGTATAAAGGGTAAAGCCATCCTCGACAAGATCTTGAGCAAGCTAAGGGCGCCTCAAGATAAGCGACGACTTGACTACATCTCCAAGAGTGAGACTAGCAAGACAAGGCACAACGAAAGACATTCAAAGATCTTCAAGTGCTTTGCTTGCAACAAGAAGGGACACCTTGCCTCCGTGTGCCCTAATAAAATGGAGATCAAGCCACAACCATCAACAATGAGGCAAACCGGCAAATAGCAAGTCAAGAAAAAGAGACATTCAAAGCCTACTTACTACAATTGTCGGGAAAAGGGGCACATCGGTAAGGATTATCCCAAAGGTATCACTCCTAAGGCTATTATTGTCAATAATTTTTATTTGCTTAGGAAAGACAAAAATGGTAATGTATGTCATGTCCCTACACGTGCCCATATTTGTATAAGTGCTAATATATATTTTCAAAATCAAACCATTTAGCCAAAAGTCAAAATTTTGTATACTATTAGTATTCTTGTGAAAAACTACTTGCAAAATGTATACAAATGCTTTTGTAATGTTTTTCAAAGGTTTTGGATTTGCAAAAACTATTTTACAAAGAAAATGAGTTTTAACTTCAAAAGCTAGTTACTAATATCTTGTTTTGGATTTAAACTTATAATTTTCATAGAATTAAATGTAAAATGATTTTGAAAGTAATTCCAAAACAAAAATCCTATAGTTGGTCATTCTTAACAATTCTTGTGTTCAAAAGATTTTCAAAAGACCAACCTAGCAAAACCTATTTGATTTTGAAACTTGCCGAAAAACTATATTTGACCCATAATGGTCATATTATTGCACTTAGTGAGTTTCTCCGTTTGGACCGGATCTTGTGCAGTATCTTGGTTCAAAATGGTATCTTAGACTCATACACAAAATTCAAATCTCTATATCTTATCCCTTGCTTTATTTGAATTTTTGTGTTGTTGGATTTTGGCTTTGCCTCTCTATTGTTTCTTCAAAAGGACTATTCAGGTCAAAAGTCAAAAATATTGTTTAAAAAACCAATATTTGTGAAAATCTTTATAAAAGTTCTCAAATATGTATCTCAAATGTTTTATAATGCTTTCAGAGTAAAAATTTCTATTTTAGAAACAAAATAGCAAATTTCGCCTCAAATGGATCTTATAGGATCTTGATTTTGGATTAAATGAAATATTTTTATAAGTTAAAATCTATCGAGTTTTTGAAAAGGTGGTCAATACAAAACTCGTAGGGTTGGTCATTTTAAGCATTTCTTTAGTTCAAAGTTTTTCCAAATGACCAACCGTTCAAAAGTTATAGACATTTGAATTTGGCCAAAATCATTCATTTAACCCAAAATGACCTTTTCTTGCATATTGTGAGCTTTGCTATTTCAATTGGATTTCTTTGTGTATCCTGGCTTGAAATAGTATTTTTGACTCATACAAAGCCATGAAAGTTCAAATCTCCATGAAATCCAAGTCGGATTGCATTTTGAGCATTCAATGGAAACTCGACCTCTTTTCATACCTACAAAGCGCAATCTGCCATATCTTCCAAAAGAAATATGATTTTGAGGAAATTCTTTTTTAGAAGCCTTCTAAATAGTTTAAAGCTCATTCTGAAAATTTTCAAACCATTTGGAATTTATTTGAAAAAGTTTTGACTTTTCTCCTCTTTGAGTAAAAAATCATACCTACAAAGCAAATTTTAGCATATCTTTTGATTGGAGACTTGTTTTTAAAAAATTATTTTTGAAAAGGTTTTTTAGGAGTCCAAAGTTTGTTTCTGCATAATTTCAACTTAAATTGGAAAAGTTATGGCTTTTTCTCTCTTTTGATCTTATTTGGCATACTTTGGTATAAAGTTGGATTTTACTATTTGAATGGATTTGATTATGCTAATTGGCTTATAAACATCTCTCTAACTCATATGAAGCCATATAAGTGCATATTTCCATTCAAAACTCATTTGGTTCCATTTTAAGGATTTGGTGAAAATCTTAATCCTTTATGTGGTTCAAATACATATTTCACCATATTTCTCAAAATAAAATTGATTTATTGAAAATTTTTATTGAAAAACCTTCTCTCGTATATGGAGTTCATATCTGAAAATTCTCAAATTTATTTGACTCGTTTGCAAGATTGTTGACTTTATTTGACTTACTGTCAAAGCTAAACCTCCAATGCTCCTAATGGCCTATTTTAATTGGAGGGTGATATTTGAGAAATTCTTTTTGGAGAAGTCTCTTGGATCACTACAAGAAACAGGGAAAAATTCGTGGGCTAGAAACCCATGAATTTAGGCCAAAACCCATGAAGTTAAGTTAAATTCGTGCACAAACCGTCGAATTTAGTGCACGAATTTAACTCGACGAAATTAATCAATTAAATTCGTGGGTACCCACGATACCCACGAATTTAAGTTAAATTAAATGAGTTCTTGCCAAGCCCACTTAATTTAACTGGGAACTGAAGTTAAATTGCTGCGCGAGGAAACCCATGAATTTAACGATTAAATTCGTGGGCTATGTTCTGTTAAATTCGTGGGCTATATTAGCCCATGAAGTTAATCTGTTAAATTCGTGGCTAAGGAATTTAATCTGTTAAATTCGTGGGCTATATTAGCCCAAGCCTCCCGGCGACGGGCCTCCACTCCGCTCACGACTGTTAGCCTTCTTCGAATTTGGATCATAATTCAACAAAAACTAAGTCACCGAAATATACAAAATTTCGGCATGACTCTCTAGTAAATAGGACATCCACTCAAGAGACAAAAAAATATTTGCAATTATAATATATATATCAATCTCTCAAACCAAAAGAAGACATTCTACCAGATCCTTGGATAATCAATCACACATCCAACGGCAATTTGTAAACATTTCTACCCTTCTGCTTATATGACGTACAAATTCAACCGGTAACAAAACCTACACAACACATAAATGTAATCCTTCCATCATCTCTCATTAAAGAAGCATTGCCCAATGGGACTAGTAAAGCCCTTACTTAACTAAATAACTTTGTTTTGTTCTTCCTCCTAACTCCTAAGGATTTGCTACAGTCCTTGATGCATCAAATGGGAACAGAGAAGAAAGAAAAATGCCTAAATCAATTGGAGTACAAACACATAGCAGAAGCCACAAGGAGCATAAATACTCATGACACACTTGTATATAGAGTACTATCATTTTATTTCACGATTGGAATATGCTAGAACGAATTCCAGGGTGATTTGTTTGACACATGAATATGGTAACATAACAGTGTTGATGTTTGGCCACGTACATATGAAAGCATGATCAGGAACAGCACAATATGATTCACATTAAATGAAGTTCTCGGCGCCACCCCTTCTCATTAGCTCTTTCAATCTCTCTCACCAATCTCTGAAGTTCCGTATCAATCCACTAAAAAAAGGCAACTTTGTCAATAGATGTATAGAAGCATAAGAGCAAATAAACATAAAGAAAGGAACAATACATATTAGTAGGGATCACAAAATTATTCAGTTTGGCATAACTAAGAAATTTGCTTTCAGACTTCAAATGGTATCTAACAAATGTACAAAATTTTAAATGCAATGAAGGTAGCATGCCGGCTCAAACCTCTAATAACTTCCAAATATTCCTCCTACTTAGCTTAGCCACATTCCAAAAAGAATGAATGGAAAGTCAAAATAACCCCCTGAACTTTAAGGTGAACTCTACTTAATCCACCCAACTTCAAAAAGGATATTCTGTTTGTATACATTATACGCCATGGACGCTGACGCGCACATTGCAGCTCTTGATTTAGCAAATCGAATTAAAATAGGATATCTGGATTTTTTTCCATAAAAAATTGGAATATGTTTTATCATTGCCTTCTACAGACAAATTAGGGGAAAGCGGAACAATTTATTCAAGTATCAAACGAAAGAGAAGGGCACGCCATTTAAATGATTAAAACTATGCATACAAGTTTGAAAACAAGCTAAGGTTGATAATTCACTACTCCGCTCTGCAACTAAGAGAGGAGATTTAAGAATCTTTTCTTTGAAACATGCACTATGTCCTTCATTAAGATTTAACGTCACTTGGACTCTTTCTAAATTGCTACATATAACCAATCGGTTATGAAGCTTTTCCCATTTATCCGCATGTATTTTTATTCAAAATATACCGAATAAAGATTAAAACGAAAGTCATTTCATAGTGCGCTTACATGATTTACTATGTCGCATCTACACTTGTCACTTTTTCCTCCAATTCAGCCTACCAAAAGTGCAAACTCGTAACACTAAAAGAGGAGCTTAGCATATCCACATTAGATGCTCAAGTAAATCAAGATAATCGAGAGAGACCAATGAACCATCTTTAAGTATCTCATGACTAAGAGAAACCGACAAGCAAAAGCGGCAAACAAATTTGGCATATATGGCAGACAAAATATTTGCTCCCATATACGTACTCACTCGCTCCTACCAAGCCTCCCGTGACGGCCTCCACTCCCCTCCGATAGAAGTTAGCCTTCTTCTAAATTTGGATCATAATTCAACAAAAACTAAGTCACCGAAATATACAAAATTTCGGCATGACCTCTCTAATAAATAGGACATCCACTCAGCAAACAAAAAAATATTTGCAGTTATAATATATATATATATATCAATCTCTCAAACCAAAAGAAGACATTCTAGCAGATCCTTAGATAATCAACACACATCCAACGGCAATTTGTAAACTACACAATGACGCATAACATGATCTGTATCCACTTCAAGAATGATATCTTTAATTGATGTTTGAAGCATTAATGGAGATACTTAGGCATTTATTGGAGTTACTCACATGATCTCATCCACTTTAGCAATGATTTCTTTAATTGTTGTCTCATCACCCATATCATACTTCTTCGAGCTTCTTCCAACTCATCAACTGTTATGTACATACAAAAATTGCAAGCAACAAGCTAGTTAATTAAAAGGTCAAAGTTCCCAGTTAATTTATAAAAAGTTAAGAGGAGAATCAAATTACCCGTTGTGGTCCTTATCAAAGTATTCGAAAGCTTTAAATATGTGATCTTCCTTGTCGAGTCTATTCATGTGCATTGTTGCTGATATAAATTCAACATAATCGATAGTCCCATTTCCATCAACATCAGCCTGTTCAGGAATGAAAGATAATGAACAAGGAGCTAAAAAAGAAAGCACTGGAGCCGCCGATTTCATCTACTCTTATTGTAACGTTTGTGAATCGTATTATTTAGGGTTATTCTGTTACCAGGATTTATATGCAAAAATGATGAAATAAGATTAATTCTTCGTAATGCGATAGTCTATACTTTGGTAAACATTCCTAGGTTGATTTCATGAATTTTGGTGTTTATATGAAACATTATATTCAATGCTGAAAAAGCTTTCATAGCATTAAAAGTTTATGCTTTGGAATCGGCTAGAAATTTTAATTAACACTTAGGGGTATTGTAATAACAATATTTAGATGCAGAGCAAGAAGAAAATAAGATATTCTTCCGATTATGGTAGTCTCAGATATTGAAGAGTGTTTCTAGGCCATTCCTCTTAAATTTTACGTTTAGACAAGATGTTTTATGAGTTGCGAAAAAAGCTAAGTTGTTTAGTTTTCCCTGCGACTTTCACGAAGGTGTTTGCACAGGGAAGATATATATATACGAGCAAGCTCTAAATAGAATATTCTTCCGGATTATAGTAGTACATATTATGGAGAGGGTCTCGGACAGTTCTTTCTATAATTCATATTTAGGCGAGGTATTTCATAGATTGTTAAAAAACTAAGTTATCACAATTTGTTTATGCATGAGTAGAAATGTTAACACTTTAAGGTATTTGAGCTAACATGTTTTATATGTAGAACAACCATATAATTGTTTATCCATCTTACAAGATTATTTATCCATCTTTCAATTATTACTAGGAATAACCACATAATTGTTTTAGAACCGATTTCACAATGATAACTTTTATATAAGGATTAAACTAGGGTTTAACATCTAAAGCACATCTAGCACATATGGAGGAACGGCAACAGCAGTTCAATAATTCACTTTTTACCCAAAAAAAGCAATGGTTTAGACATTCCTTTCCCAAGATAGTTTTCATTATCGTGGAAAGAACATGTCACACTTGCCCGATCTTCTCAACATTGATTCTCGACAAAAGTAGATGCTTTCATCTTGATATCGGGGGTTTATGTTGGACACCAACCCAGTAGAAGAAAAAGATAATCACTCAAAGTTCAGCTAATACCGAGAATCTATCATATAAATGAGCTTCATATTGGCAATCGTGGTCATTGCTTTGAAAGAGCATCAACCAAATAAATGAGCTCAAGAACAAATCAAAACTTACAATGAAAGGGACGGGGCATCAAGAAAATCAACCAATTTTCTTGGTAAAACCTGAAAAAGTAATTGCATGTACCTTAAAAATGAATCGATAATGGGAAGCATACAGATGTATTAGCTACAGATCAATCACACTCTTTGAGTTAAAAATTCAAAGTATTTCTCAACATGAATATATATGTTCGAGGAAAACACATGCCTATGGTTGGGCAACATGTGCAAATAGAGAAAAACAATTAGCTAAACTTATTCTTAATTTGATCAACATATGAACTGCATATACACTGAATCAAAAGCTTCATCATTCACAATTTCATTGTTTTGACGAAATATTAGTGAAATTTTGAGTTATGGTAGAACATATCAAAGAAAAGAACAGATCGACCAACTCAACGAAAGCCCATGACTTGTTCATGGCACTTGTCTATTTTAGTTACCAAATTCTATTCTACAAAAAAAGTTCAGCTACAAATTAATGCAAAGCTAATGAAAAAGGCAACGACCAATTTTTCAAATTTAGCATCAAGGGCAATCCAAGAGCTTCATTGGTAAATGGCAGCTATTGAGTTACCAAGAAAACATATGCTTCATGCTTATAAAAATGATAAGATACAATAAACATGAGCGGAAAAATAGGCAAAAGCTGAACAAAATGCAAAAACAAGCAAATCGAGTCAAGCTCCCACGGTCCACCGACAAAACTGAAGTTACTAACATAGTATTCCTAAAAATCAAAATAGGAGAAAAACTTACAACTTACAGAAACAATAATACTTACGAGAGCAATAAACTTTGCCATTTGAAATGGCCTTATCATCGGTATAATTGACAAAACAATTCTTGACGATATACCTTGCATTCAAGCATTTGAGAGAGACATTAGAATCATCGAGAATAAGGATAGCATAAACGAGAGAACACTCTTACAAGGCTCGAGTGCTTGAAAAACCATACCAGATTTGGGCATATTACCACAATTTGCTTCTCCAACGAACTCCAAAGAAATAATGCTAGCTTTTGTAGTTAAAAATAATGAATTTATGCACACGTAGTCAACCATGATGGCTATTATCACTTATATAATGTCTAGGCGTTGTTGTGGTACTCAAGAAAGAAAAGGAAAGAAAAAAGTCAGAGCTGCAGCGTTATTATGATCCCTTCTACTGACTCTACTACATAATTCTGTTACAAAATGACTAGTCTTAAAATGGGGAAGAATAACGCAAATAAGCGGAACGCATAAGTGGAACCTGGAATTATGAGTAATACAACATACACTTTCGAGAGACAAAGCACGACAAACCGTAGCCATAGTCCATATCGATAATGCAAGAGCTTTACAGCAAGTATGCCAATCGTGCGTTGACCTATCATAAAATTGCATGATTAGTGAAGCGAGGGCAAGATGCTACAAAATAGGCCCGATTATTTACGGTTTCAACTTACAAGATTATTTATCCATCTTTCAATTATTACTAGGAATAACCATATAATTGTTTTAGAACCGATTTCACAATGATAACTTTTATATAAGGATTAAACTAGGGTTTAACATCTAAAGCACATCTAGCACATATGGAGGAACAGCAGCAGGTTCAATAATACATCTTAAGTATTTTTGTACAATCAGGTTCTATTCATCAAAATAAACACACAGGAACTAGTTTTATTTTGTTTGAACAAAAATCAAGCAGGCTATGATTATTTATGGGTTCTACCCATTGAATTCAACCCTAATGTAAAAGTCATACCGAACATGTTCAAATCCAATATAATTTCATATTCAGTAAATGGGCATGAAGGAATCAGTATCTAATTGGAAGCAAAAGCAGACCACCAAGGAATCCCTGATGACAAGCGTCAGGCGGTGAGGTAAGTAAAAGAGCTACAGCCAAGGGCCAAGAAAAGGAAGAGGAGACTTCCCTGATGCCTTGGGACTCGTCGGCTGAAGTTGAGGAGGCCCGAGGTGGCGGCTCCACGGCGCCCAGAGGCGGTGGCGGGAGGAGCTCTACAGGCGTGGTGTTATGGCGATTCCCGGCAAGGGCGAGTGCCACGAACAAGAGCGGCGGACGGCGGGCAGTGGGGCTGAAGCGGCAAGGGCGGGCGGGCGGCGGGGTGGCGAGGGAGGGTGGTGAGAGAGAGAGAGAGAGAGAGAGTCCGAGAGAAGAGAGAAGAGAGAGCGCCGGGAGTTAGGTTAACCTTTTTAAATTAGTGAGCAAAGTGGCCTATGAATTTAATTAAATTCGATGGTATTTTTATAAACCGATTTAATTTAAATATATAAATTCGTGGGTTTTTGCCCAAGAATTTAATTAAATCGTGGGTTTTTTTATAAACCGGCAATTTAAATATATAAATTTATGGGGTTTTTTGGCCCACAATTTAAAAACCCACCTAATTTTTCCCTGTTTCTTGTAGTGGACGTACAACACATTATAACCGCAATAGATACAATCCACATTCCATCACAATAAGTCCATCACAATAAGTCGATCACAATCTATCCATCACAATCCAAATCCGACGACCAAGTCATAAAGTCCAACAGTAATACACCAATCGAGCTCACAACGGAATTCATGCCTCAGGGTTGTTAGAGTTGTGGGCGCTACCACCACCGCCAGCGCTGTTGAAGAATCTTCTATGATGTCGTCGTTAGTACATGGTGGAGGGCGTGACCCAGAAACCTGCAAGTTCAAGACTAACTTAGGTTGTGTTACAAGTAACATATCGTCGGTTTTTGCTAAATGTGCTAGAATCGAGTAAGTTTAGCAAGAGTCGCTCAATTTTCTCAATTTGACTAGGTTTGGCTCACAATTGACAAAATTCACTCCTTTCGCGAACTTAGCAAATATCGAAATGATTTGTGCAAGACTTAAAGCTATATTTTGCTAAATGTGCTAGAATCGACCCAGTTTTGCACGAATAGGTCAATTTCCTTAAGTTGACTAAGTTTGGCTAACAATTGATAGAATTACCTTGTTTCGCAAACTTAGCAACCACTGAGATGAATTTGACAAGATTTAAACTATATTTGGCTAAATGTGGTAGAATCGACTCAGTTTTGCACGAATGCCTCAATTTGACTAGGGCTTAGATCACAATTGTCAATTTCCACACGTTTCGCATTCTTAGCAAACATTGGAATGATTTAAGCTAGATTTGCCTAAATGTGCTAGAATCGAATAATTGTTGCATAAATACCTCAATTTGTAGGATTTGATTAGTCTTGACTCACAAATGACAAAGTTAACTCAATTTGCAAACTTAGCAAACATTGAGATGATTTGTGCAAGGTTTAAGCACGAGTTGCCTAAATGTCCTAAAATCGACTAAGTTTTGCACGATAGTGAATTTGCTCAAGTTGACTATGTCGGCTCAACTTTGTGTAATTAACCTTTATTTGCCTAAATGTGATATAATTGACTAAGTTTTGTGAAGGTAGCTCAATTTGCTCAATTTGACTTGGTTTGGCTCACAATTGACAAACTTAGCTCGTTTAAATAAACTTAGAATGTTTTTGACATCCATACCGTGGTGTTGTGCGAGGTGGTCTGCAGGGCCCACGGGTTGAAGTACATAGGCATTCCTTGGCTTTGGTATAGGTGGTGGGTACATGTAGAACAGAGTTTGGAGGTGAAGAGCCTGTAAGGCATAGGCAGTACATTATGCCACATATAAATCATTCATTCAAATTTTGAATAATGAATTGAACTGATCCGTCTTTACTGTGGTGCCTCTCCTCTGAAGGTGGTTTGCATCTGTGGAGTGAACATGCAGAAAGGACGAGGAGGCTAGGAGCTCTATGGATCATAGTTTGTGATATAAAGTATATAGAATAGAGTTTTTAAAATAAAGAATGCATGAGAATTTCATATAACTTTGAGGTGCATTTCCTAGGGGTGGTGCACAGCATCCCAAGAGGGTTTATGAAGGAGCCTTGGGGAGGCCGAGCACCTGTGATGCTTCTCCTTGTGGTGGTGGTGCATGTGCGGTGAAAACATGTAGAAAGGAGGTGGTGGGGAGCCATATGACATAATAGTCAAGTTTGTGAAAGCGTGATTTTACTGAGCTAAGTGAATTAGAGTAATGAACTCAAGTATCTTTACGGGGCATAACAGAGGGCTAAACACCAGCACGTTAGGTCCAAGAGATTGTGACGATTCTTTGCATATAGATTATTTGTTAGATTTTAATCACAAATGTACAATTGAGCAATTTGTTCAAAGTTGAGATTGTACCTCAGATACATTTTATGTATTCGAGTCTTCTCGGTTCTGCGAGCTTCTCTCGTGCTTGACAGAGACTCTTCTCGCTTGCGAGCCTCCTCTCGGCTTCACGAGCCTCCTCCTGCGCTTGTGCTTCCCGTGCGGACCTCGACGAGCGAGCACTCCCCTGTGAGGAAACCGAGCCTCATGGAAGACGATCGCAGTCCACAACTCCGTCCCCCAAGGCCCATCTACGAACGATATATACTGAAATGTGACCATGCAACATTTTTTTATTCATAGAGCGAAAACAATTAAAATCAGTTTTATTAACGAACCTCCCATGCTTTAGGCCCCCTCCAGCATGGTACAATGCTTCCACATCGAATCGACGACCCTCCAATCAAACTCCGGCCCATGACGTTGTGTCATTTGTTACAGATATGACGCAGCAAAACAACATATTGGTGCTCTCAAAAGTAAATTTGCACAAAACATATTGTGTCATTTATACTTACCATCCTCTCATTAGCCCTGCCGTCGCACAAAAACATCCGGGTTCTGTGGATCCTTGCCTTGGTGCCCCGGATGTAACTTCCACAAAAGTGGGAGTACTCCCACTTTCAGACCTCTCTACGTTGCAAAGTTAGAAACATAGTGACAAATTCACTAACAATTATAATACCGATACTTACCATGCATTGCTCTAGGCCAATGTGTCCGCTTGCCAGCCGATTTGTGCATCCCCAATCTACTTCTTCTCGTTCCCTCTATTTCTATTTGATTTTTCTTGAAAATCCTCCGGCGCCCGATCGCAAGCACATCCACCTCCAAGCCTCCATGTCCTTCATTATCCAATCGATCGAGCTCGGAGATACTCTTGTTCTCTCGGTGTATCCTCGTCGCCTCTAGTCCTCTTCTCATGTTCACCTTCTTCACCCTCTTGTAAAAATTGATGATAGCTTGAATCCGTGCATTGCTGAACGAATCTCCGACAACCTTTTGTGTCGCCCTATTGAAGACGCTTTTGGCCTTCTTCAAAGCATTGTAATTGTCTTCGTTCTCAAGCTGGAATCTCTCCTGCATATAATCACAAATTGTCAAATTGTATTTACATTTAAAGCAATACTCAAACAGAGTAAATACATAATGCAAACTCACCCAGAAGCCAGCCCACACTGTGCCCTGACATGTTTGGTTGTCTTCGCCTCCTTCCACGTTCTCCTTCAACGCCCAGTGCTTCCAGTTATGGGCCACGAATCTATCCCCGCCTGACTCAACCATGCCAGGGTAGTAGTAGCGGCTAAGGGCTCCCCCACGGCGTTAACCTTCGTAATGTGGCCCGTCCCAGCCCAACGCAGCTCTTTCCAGTGCCTACAACAAAATACAAGACAAAGATGTATCAAAACAATAAGTTGTCACTTAGCTCATGCTAAAAGAAAAGACATGAAAGATATAACTGTTACCTACTCCCGTGTAGCTCTATCAACCTCCTATCGGCCGGGTTGCATCTCGGACGAACTGAGACGGTTTTACGAAACATAAAATGCAAATCATCAGTTCATAGACATTACAATGTAAATATGGACATTAAATGATAATCCAATACTATGCATATACTGATGGTACCCAAGAAGACCGCTCTCTTCAATCGGCTCTAAGGTCGCCAACTCTGCATCTCTGCCACGCCTCGGCCTCGGCGTCAGCATCAGATCACGCTGCCCCACCGCCACCACCCCAACGACCTCCTCGTCGTCCTGCCCCATGTCCTCATCCTCACATCCCACCCCTCGTCCTCAACCCCACCTCCCTCGTCCTCTTGTGGCTGCTCCGCTTGTTCTCGTGCTCGCCATCAGCACCCCGAGCTGCTCGCCATTGTCTAATCACTTGCAACCCCATCAAATATGGTATTTGCCGCTGACCATCGAAGTCCTGAGCATAAGAACCCTTGCTCCTCGACCTTCTGGAGGAAGACCCGCTGAACTTGCCTTTAAGCTTGTCAACCTAATGCCTGAACATACTCATCTGTTCAAATTTGACAAGAGTTAGTATACAGGTTTACAAATAATTTTCAATAACTTGCAAAAATGAATGAGACAACAATAACTTATAAAAAATGGAGACAACAATAACTTGTACAAATGAACGAGGCAACAATAATCTTACAAAATATACAAATCAAAAGTCGTTGGCGTCGAAATCTGCTTCTGCGACTCGTATTTCATTGAGACGTGCTTGAAGACATGCAATCCTTACTGACTTTTAAGGGCGTTTGCGTGAAGGGTCTGGTTCATCTGTTATTATGTCTGTGGCATCGGTAGGTAATTGATCGAGTCCTGCCCCGTCGGAGACAAGGAAAGAATCCCCCATAGCTTCTTCTCGGAGACAAGGACCTGGAATGACAAGAGCAAGGAATATGAACCCCTCTTTCAAGCAAATCTCAGGTGGATGATTATTATGGCATGATGAAGACCGGCCAACAAGAGTAGGGGCTAGCGCTTGTGCTAAAAGGTGTGAAACCGTCCATGGACAAACCAAGACGGACACTCCTAGGGTCGCTTGCAAATGTAGGATCGAATCGGTCCAATGCCTGCCATGCCTCGCCATCAGACGGATGCACCAACATATCTGGGTCTTAGTCCTCACGTTTAACTTCTTTGTGCCACCGCATATGTTTCGCTGTTTCTTTTGACATGTACAGCCATTTAAGCCTATCCGTGATCAGCATGTACTGAAGCTGTTTAGTCGTGACCTTTGTAGTCATTGATACCCCTTCCTCATCTACCACCTCAATGAATCTACACTTACCGCAATGCATACAATGAGTATCCTTGTCATGATCCTTCGAACAACATGCAATTATTCTCGCACATCAATCTTCGGTACTTCATCCCGAGGCCGCCATCAACTTTTTCGATTGGTACAAATCCTTTGGCATCTTGTGGTTAGGCGGAAGGACATCATTCATAAGTTCAAGCAAAGCGTTGAAGCATTTGTTCGAAAAGTTGAACTTTGACTTCATCGACATAAGCCGTGTAACCGCCTGCAGGACGGTCACAATGGTCAAGTCATGCAGCTTCTCATCCGAGGCATCAAGTAGCCTATAGATTTCCTTAACCTCCTCCAGCTGTGACCCCTCCCCCGAGTTAAATTCAATCCCCCTACCAAGATCATCCAGCATCTCTTCCATCCGGTCGTGATCCTCCCCATGGTCCGACTAAATGGCCTGCCTGCAGCCTCTCCATGACGGTGCCACACCAAATAGTTAGGCATGAACCCCGTTTTTGCAAATGTGATATTGCGCTATATCCTTGTTGTAGTAGGCATTATTCTCGCAGAGGGTATACGAGCAATACACATATTCACTCCTCCAAATGAATGCTTGCTTCAAGAAAGCATCCGTGATCGCCCCATTCCTTTGAGTGCCCCCATCACTCGTCCATCCGTCATACATAAGCCTTTGATCGTCACCCATTCTCAAAGCTAAACAAATGAAGCGATGTCAACGCACGCACCGTGGCTTAGGTGACAAATATGGATGCAAGTGGGAAGCATTATGGGTTAGTTTCACATTGCGCATTGACCGCACACATTTATGTGGGATATTGCGATAATCCAAAAAGACTTATCACGGCAACAATCGGCATCCATAAAACATAAAATTTTCTAATTCTCTTTTAAAAGTAAATTAGAACATATAAAAATAGATAAGACAAAGGATCAATTTAAGACAATCGCCATGTATAAATGTGTCTTGAGAGAAGAGCTAAAGTGAACTTTATCCATCACATTACAAGGTGGAGAGAATCCAAGGTTATGCATAATATAAATACAAAACATTCTAATCCAATCGGTTGACTAGAATCGAGAACATGGTAGAACTAAATTGTACCCGACTTAAAAGCTGTTTATAATCCATAAAAATTGTATCGACTTTTGAAATCAGTTATCTCAGAGACTCAAAACTACTAGAAATGTGCTTTCAAGCCAACAATAACAAGGCTTGGCCAACATTAGACCAATGGATATATATAGGCGTAAGCATTTTACTTTGCTATGCTTATATGTTTCTTGATCAAGTTCAAGATCTCCATAACACGTGAAAGAGTACAATTAACAAAGAATAAAAGATCATAATTCATAAGGATACTGGAAAATAATGCTATTAGGATGGATGCGGTGATTTGCTAACACATTGCATGCTATGGAGCATGAGTTAGACCTAGACATGCTCATACCTAGCATGTATAGAACAAATTCATTACTTAGGAACAAATTAATAAAAATTCAGTTGAAATTTTACATTAAAAAATCCATGTTAGGCCAACTTAGATTTTTGTTACAAAGATTTTGTTTCATTATCAAAATGGAGATGGACTAAGAACAATCTATGCTTACACCATATTGTTGTAGAAGCGGAGAATAATTATCAAGTGCAATGTAGATTTTTGCAAGAAGATCTATTAAAGCCTCAACCTCATCACCAAGTAAATCCACAAGAAAATTGAGAAATTGCAGCACTGACACAAAACTCCCTTTTTCCTCCCTTTGTAGGGTACCATCTAGCATCTAGGTTGTATGCCTTGTTGCGCTTTTTGCAAGCTAAGCGGTATATTTGGATAGAAGTGAAGCTTTAAAGCATAATTCACAAACACATTACCTCGAGCTTAACTTTTTGAAGATTAGAGCCCCCTGTCTCAGATATCTCCTTGAATCTCAATGCCTTCTTTCTTAAAAAAATGCATTCTTTCACAAGGTGTTTACACTGTTCTTGTAATAAACTAAACCAATCAAACAAAGGGCGCTACTCCGCTTTATTCACGAACTACAAGATATAGTTCTAGTGCTAAATATATATACCATATGCGTGAATATAAAATGAGATGAAATAACTTCAAATGAATTAATCATTTCACATTGAGACTAAATGAATTTTATGCCCATATTTGAATTGTAAAATAAATGGAGATTGTTATGCCTAGTTGAATTGTTTCGTATAAAACTCAACTGACCACAGTAGTTATTTTCTCATGGCTAACTGAAATGAATACATTCCTCGATTCTATTACTATTTTTTCCAAACAAAACAGACGCCAAGCTGGCATGCAACCAACACATTCTATCGTCGCATCGTACCATCTGTTGTGTTTTCTAAAGAGAAGAAAACGGCGTGTCCCACACCTGCAGATTGTTCAAGCCACTTGACTTGCACATTTTTATCTGCATCACTCATAGCTAATCAAGCCGGCAAGAGTGCTATTCGTTATGATAAGCTATTTTAACTTCATACCGTCATTCGATCCTAGGCAAAAGTAGTCCATGCTAGATATGCTAATATTAGCATGCGGTGCTAACTTGCTAAAATAAACAACAAGATACTAGTAAGCGCCACGTTGAACTTCAGATCGCAATATTCAGAGAAATTCAAAGCGGGCTTCGAGAGAAGAAGAATAAGGAGGAGAAAAACCTTCTCCAACGCAGATGCAGGATAGAGGCGCGAGGATAGAGACATCATGAAGTGCAGGGAGGGGGGTGGCGCCGGGGCAACGGCGATGGGCGGCCAGGCGGCGGCGAAGCGAGGCGCTGGGGTCCGGGAGGGCGGGTGGCACCAGCTGACAGCGTGGCGGCGGGTGGGTGGGCGGTGGCGGCGCGGGGTCCGAGCGGAGCGGTAATGAGCGAAGTGGCGGTGGGGTGGTGAAGAAGCGCAAGGACGGGCAGGGCGGTGCAGCGACGGCGCTGTGGCGTGTGGGTGCGCGTCTGTGGTAAGAAGCGGTGGGTCGTGAGAGGAGCCAGGTGGTGGCGGGAGGGGAGCGAAGAGAGAGACTCCATGCTTATTAAATTTGTATATAAATTCGTGAGTTTGTTTTGTACAATTTAAGTAAATATGTGGGTATTTTTATAAACCAGCGGATTTAAATATATAAATTCGTGGTGTTTTTTTCACGAATTTAATTAAATATGTGGGTTTTTATAAGCCCAGCAATTTAAATATATAAATTGTGGGTTTTTTATTACAATTTAAAAACCCATGAATTTTTCACTGTTTCTTGTAGTGGATATCTGTGGACTATTTCTGTAAAATCTTATGGCTATTGGACTTCATTTGATCAAGATTTGACCCAAATTTAAAATGCTCAGTTTGCTAAAATTTCAGGTTTTAGGCTGATTGTGGGGCTATTTTGTGATTTTTGTATCTCCAAATGGGTTCATAATTAGAGGAATGTCTTATGACATATTTTGATCCTCTATAGTTGTACTTCATTGTCTAATGTTTTCAGAATTTATGAATCTTGTTTGAACCTTCTTTCAGCCCTGTCAAAAAGCATAAATGGAATGTCAAAACTGAATTTTTCACCACATTGCACTTTTGAAATCTTGCCTCCCTTTAAGGTGATTTGAGTATTTCCTTGTGATGAAAACTAAGATAACTCAATTAATATCTCTATAATTCATCTAAAATTATTCAGGAGTTCATTTGCTCTTGTTTTTATCCTCAGGACCATTTCAAAGCGAGATTTCTTTTCCCGAAAACATCGGTTCAGCATTCACTATTTTCAAGTTTTCGGGGTTTTCCTTTCTTCAAATGAATTTTCGGTCTTCATAGCCCTCGAAGAGAATTTCGAGACGGATCTTTTCCACATTGATGATTTTTGCTATTGAGCAATGGTTTAAAATTTATAATCGATTTTGTGCTGCTATTTGCATCTTTTGAGATTTTGACAGTTTTATATTGGAATCTTGGCGAGCCTTTTAAGATGAAAACTAAGTGAACTTATTCATTGCTCCAAACTTCAAAGTGGAGCACATCTATTTAAGTTTTCATTCCAATGAAAGTGCATCATTTGGCTAAGTTCTTTTGGAAATTGGATTTAATTGTATCTTAGCCTCAAAATGTTTCCTCTCTTGCATAACTCGGAGTTTATTATGGAAAAGAAAGTTTCCCTTGTAAGTTCAAGAGTGAGTTTGAATGTGTTTTACCCATTGTCTCTCTTACAAGTGGATTTCAAGAGTTAAATTTGAACGAGTTTCAAATCTTTTTCTTTGCATATTAATATCATGGGATTTAAATTGCATGAAAATAGTGTTATCATTACTATCCTCTATATCATGAATATTATACTTGGATATTATCGAACTAACTTGGGTCAAGTTGAAAGATATTTGTTCCAGGAAATCGTGTGCTTGTCTATTGATGTTCAAGGTATTGGAAAAGGGGTCATCTTCGACGGTGAGATAAAGGAAAAGGAGAGGAGCTCCATAGTCCAAGGGATCTAAGGCCGTGCGAGTTGATCATGACCAATTCGAACATGCGGTGGACAAGAACCGACAAAGGGATATATTTCTTTTTGACCATATTCAATAATGTCTTTGCACACCATTATGCTAAATTGTCTCATTCTAAATGGTGTTATGTCGTTCAAGAGGTATCCACTAATCCTAAATTGTTTTGAGGTGTGTCATCTAACTTGCATTTGGCATTATCAAGAATTAGAAGGTACATGATATAGGTGACACATTGCAAAGAAGTATGCCCTTGATAAGCTTGTGAAATTCTTGATCATAAAAGCGCACTTTACTTACACAATTGTAACACCCCAAATTTTTCTTTTTCTAAATTTAAAGTGCTTTTTCCTTACTAATGAATTTCTGGAATTTATTAAATCCTTTTTGCATTTATTCTTATTGAGCCTCGCTGTTCTTCTAATTATTTTGAGCAAATTATTAATAATCTTTTGTTGAAAATATTTTAATTGGGTTTTATCTACCTCAAGTTATTTTCTGGAATTTTTCTGGATTTTTATTAATTTTTATGCTATTTATTTCGGCTTATTCGATTTCCTAGGATTGTTTTTATTCGAAAAAGAATTTAAAACCCGGGTGAACAGTGTTGGGCCGAACACTGTGCGGCCCGTTCTAGAAAACCCTAGCGCCGCCGCCGTGTGATCCGGATCCAAGGGCTCGCATCCTGCCGCGTCGCCTCATGCGTCTCACCGTTGGATCCAGTCGGATCGGACGATCTCCAACGCACCACGTCGCCTCTCCGTGTCGCCGCCGGACTCCGCCGCCGCGCCCGAGTGGGCCTCGGTTTTTACGAGTTTCACGAATGTCGAGGTCCCTATTTAATGCGCTGCCAATTGTGCCGTGAAGCCCTAGCCGCTCCCCACCCAGTCGTACACCTCACGCTGCCAGAGCCGCCGCCGCTTCGCCGCATGACCTCGCCGAAGTCCCATGTCATCCGCCGCATTCTTTGAGCCGTTCCACCATCGCCGTTCATCCTCCGTCGTCGCCGGGGGCACCGTCGAACTCATCTCGCCAAGCCGCGTCGGGAGCATCACTTCGTCACGCCGGAGAAGCCTGCAACACCGTCGGCCACGTCTTCTTCCTCTGCTCCGGTGAAATATCGCCGCCGTGCCATTGTCGCCGAGCCGAGCTTCTTTCGCCGTCCTATCGTGCATCAAAGCTCCGGATTTCGCCGCGTCATCCCGTAACAGTAAACCCCATCTCCAACTCTTAGCCGTTAGATTAAGATTCAAAGGAGTAGATTAGATCAATGCTAGATCTATTTCAGACCGTAGGATCTAGATCGTGTGGGTCGGATTGATATGCGCAGTAGGGTGTTAGATCCATTCTTGGCTGTTGGACTAAAGTTGAGCGGTTAGGATTAGATCGATTATTTGCAACTGGAATGGATTAGGACCGTTATATCTTGATCTGAGGATCCTAGTGCTGCCACGTTGTGTAGTTGCTTATTCTTGTTAAGCTACGTCTTGGTTGGTCTCCGTCGATCGTGCGGTGTCGCGTCGTCAAACCGCCACCGTGCCGTCGGATCTAGATCCGACGGTAGCCGTAGCGCCACGCGTCGCATCTGTGTCGTATCTGAGTCAATTTGGGAGGGGTAATCCGAACCGTTCATTTTGAATCGAACGGTGGTGATTGCGTCGTGCTTCGGTGAATAGGGCTGCGCCGCGTGTCGGGGAGTGAACCGATCGGGCAGGTAATCTCGACCGTCCGTTTGAACGGACGTGCCGGATTGAATCGTAGCGCACGAATCTTGAAGCACCAGCGCCGCACAGGGCGCGTGACGTCATCGGTGACGTCATGGTGGGCCCCACCTGTCAGTAGGTTGATCGAGCCGGGCTGACATCATATTTCTCAATTTCCCGTACAGAAATAAATATGGAAATTCGGTTTATTCTTTTTAATTTATTTTGAAATTTCAATTGGCAATAACTCTTGCGTTTTAACTCCGATTTGAGTGATTTTAAATTCTAAAATTTTTTAAAATCAAGCTCTTTCTGTTTATGAATTTTATTCGAATTATAGAATTGAGTTGCTCTCTTTTTTATTTATTTATTGCTATTCATTTACGTTCTGCGTGAGCGTCGAGGTGCGAAGGTTTTGAGTGAGAAGTTTTGACCTGAGAGCAAGCTCAAGAACGAGAACCGATTACTTTTTGAAGGCAAGTTGTGTTTGATCATGTTGAACCTATCATAGCAAATTATTTTGATTTAAATTATTGCATGCTAATTTAATAAAATTGGTTTTAAGTAAATTATGGGATTAGTTAAATGCCTAGTTGTTGTATGCCATCTTGACGTATATAATTGTAGGCCATGAATCATTTCTCACCCTAGGTTGTGGATTAATAGTTGGACACAAATAACTTGCTAACATGGGTTGGGTAGACCGTAAGTAATATGCTTAGCCCTGCCACGTAGATATTTCATAATTTCGAAATATCAAAGTTAATATTGACTTAATGAGATATGGAACGTGTTCTATGAATGACACATGTGTTGTCCACCGGGAAGTTCCTGTGGGGGATGGCTCGAGGAGTGAGTGTTAGGATTAGCAGTTGAGACTCCTGCGTTGAGTCGCGTCTTGGAATAAGAGTCACCCTTAGAGGCGTTAAACTCCAGAGTGTCAGTTTGATTTGTTTTTCTTTTTTTTCATGCTTGTGAGTGATCGATATGTGTTGCATGGCCTTTAGGCATTGTGAGCAATCATACCTAGTTATTAATAAAGTAATAAAGTTGGATTTTGTGCTACACCTTTGACCCCTGTCGGTGTTTCATAAAACCGGCAGACGTATTTGTAGATCAAGGGGCCGCATGCTCCCTCTCCTTGATGGTTGACTCATGGAGCCTCGGACGATATCTTGAATCGGCCGAGGAGTCTCGGATGTATCTTGGTTAGGTGAGCGTCCCTACTTCGGTCTGTGGTGGTGGATCTCGTTGCTCAAAGCATGGTGGATTACATGCGAGGGCTAAGGCGAGCCCTTAGCGCTCGTCCAATGTGAGGGAAGCTCGAGAGCCTCGAGCGATCGCTTGGATCGGGGAGCAAGATGCAATATTGGCGGAGGAGTCGTGTCAGTGGCGAGCCTCCCTCCTGAATATCTGCCCCTCCTTATCTGGCGGAGAGAGCGGTTACGGGACTAGGGAGAGGAGCAACCGGGCGCACTATTCCTTGGTGATCCGGTTTGCAATCTTGGTGACAGTCCCCATATATATCATGATGGGTTGGTAGGTTCACCGGTTTGTGCCTGTTGGGTTTAGCCGCGGTAGTAACCGTTGGGAAAGCGCGCTCACTGTCGTCTGCGCTTAGTCGAGAAATAGGCGCCGCGTGGTAGCGGCGCCTGTGTTGCATTGGGAAGGTTAGCTTATCCTGCCACGGCTGTTTTGTTCAGACGGCGGTTGACCAACCGAGGTCGATCGATGGCGTGGCGGAGTTCTTGAGGCGGGCCAGCGGGGCCCGACCAAGCTGCCTAGGTCGGAGGCTGCGTGCATCCCGATCCTACGGCTGGTCGGTGCTCTGGAAGCCCCGACTGAAGCTGGCTGTGGGCCACGAGAAGTCGACCCGTGGCGGTCGGCGTGCTCCCGCGAGCCTGGCCTTGCAGCGAAGGGTTCCTCATGACCCGTCGAGACCTTCTTGTGGGGTACCTCTGGTATAAGTATTCGTCGGTAGCCCCTGGGTACGGCCGAAATGCTGAGGCGTTCGGACGGACCTTCGATTCTGCGACATAGTTTCTTCGCAGCGCCGCGATGCCTCGGCTTCCCATGCCTTCCTTAACTTGTGTCGCTTTCGGCTTCAGGCCAGAAAGTGTTTATAAAGCGGCGAGCGGGGCCGAGTAGTTGCTCTCCGTCTAGATCTTTGATCTCTCCGGGATGCTTAGGGGTTGCAATGGCTTCCTCTCGATCGCCCTCTTCCGGCTGCGGACGTCTGCAGTGGTGTTTAACCCGGGGATGGCTTGCCCACACGCATTACTGAGCGAGGCCTTCCTCATGAGCTCGGGAGGACTTCGACCTCGCCATGGCGAGGCGGGCGAGGCTCAGCGCCGTCGATCGTGATGCCGCCGCCGTCATTGATGCGCTGATCGGTGTCATCCCAAAGCTCGCCAAGGCGAGGGACGCCCTCGTCCGGGCGGTCCGGCGCGCTCGGCGCCTAGCTCTTCTTGTTTTCTTGCTTGTTTCTGCCCACCCTCGATTTTTGGGAGGCGGACAGTAATTGAATGTTACCCCGTGCTTTGTTCAAATGTAGTCGTCTTTTTGCTTGCCTGGGGCTTCTATTCTTGCGAATTCTTCGATGTCTCGACCCTGCCCGTGAGCGATTTTCGTTAGGTAGTCGGGATCCGACCAATTTGGTCGATCGGTTTACGTCCGGTCTTGTGGCCTTCACGTGAGTCTAGCCTCGAGCCCTTGGCAAAGTCGGCGAGCCGATCGGGGTTTCCTTGCTTTGGGTGGCCCGACCAACTTCGGGTCGGTCGGAGTGCCGGGTGCTTATTTTACGTCATAGCTAGACGCGGCCGTGGTCGGCGGGAGGTCCGGATGCCTTCACGAGAGGTTCGGTTCCCAAGTGCTTGTTTAACGTCGTAGCTAGGCGCGCCGTGGTCGGTGGGGAGGTTCGGATGCCTTCGCGAGAGTTCCGGTTCGAATGCTTGTTTAACGTCATAGCTAGACAGCGTCCGTGGTCGGCAGAGGTCCGGATGCCTTCGCGAGAGGTTCCGTTTCGAATGCTTATTGCGTCGTAGCTAAACGCGGCCGTGGTCGGGGGGAGGTCCTGGATGCATTCACGAGAGGTTCCAGTTCGAATGCTTGTTTAATGTCGTAGCTGAACACGGCCGTGGTCGGAGGAGGTCCGGATGCCTTCGCGAGAGTTCCAGTTCGAATGCTTGTTTAACGTCGTAGTTAGGCGGCGGTGGTCGGCGGGAGAGTCGGATGCTTCGCGAGAGGTTCCGGTTCCCGAATGCTTGTTTAACGTCGTGGCTAAACGCGGCCGGTGAGTCGGCGAGGAGGTCCGGATGCATTCGCGAGAGGTTCCGGTTCCCAAGTGCTTGTTTAACGTCGAAGCTAGACGAGTTAGTCGAGCTGGTTTAACGCCGCAGCTAGGCAAGGGCATCCATCTGAGTCCTCGTCGGGCGAGGCAATGCGGGAGGAGGCCATTGTCGGTCCCGTGTCGCCCCATCCGCAGTGTGGGACTGGAGGGTGGCGGACGCGTGTTTGCCATCGTCGGCGAACACCGTGCTCGTGGAGCTACAAGCGTGTTATCCGAGTGGGCCACGGAGATCAAGTGATCTCCGGCGGACGATCCTGCGTCGGTGTCCAACCACTGAGGCGACCCATAAAAACTTTTTACTCAATCCGTTCGGACCCCCGAGCCGTTCGTAACTTCGGGCGCAGTAGCCGCCGCTTCTTTCCAGAGCGCTCATGAAGAGTTTGAAGTATGGTCTCGGACCACGAGCTAAAGCGATTGGGTCGTCCGCCAACCCAACTAATGACCCACCGAGGGTTCTCCTTGAACTTGCCCTCGCTCGTTTGCTCTTTGGGTCGGCTGGGGATCCACTTGGCGAATCTTGCCTTTAGGACCCGCGGCCAGGTCTAAACCATGAGGCATTCAAGCCTTCTCGCCACCTCGAGGCTGCTAGGGCCTGGTAGGCTTTTTCTCCCTGCCTCGGGTCGGTTTGAGCCGATCCGGGCGATGATCAGAGGTCGCGGGTGTTTCAGCCTGGGCGATACCGGCGTCTCTGCAAGCATTTAATGCGCATGCGGGAATTAAAGGAGAATTGAAATGATTGGGTATGATATATCTCACCAACGGCCTATCGTGGCATTTGCGACGGGACGCGCGATGCTTTGATCGGCGAGCAATCGGTCGATGTTTGTCCGGCTAGCACATGCTTCGGTAGGTACCTGCAGATTTGGTGCGATGAGCGCTAGGGCGTTTTCCCGGCTCTCGCCATCGCCGTTTCCTTACTTTTTGCGATTTCCATTCCTGAAAATGTCATGGACTGGGTCGGAAGGGTTACCATCGTGGGGGAACCAAATGGCTAGTCGGACCATTTCATAGGTCCGATTCTTATTCTTCGTGCTTCTCAGGGACGATGAACATTCGATGACCGTGGCTTAAAAAACCGCGGGGGTTATACAAGCACGGGTCGGTATGTTAACGTCTTTTAGGAAAGCTCGGATAATAAGAAGTTTTTGCTTGGGAATGAAGTGTTCTCTTGCACTTAGCTGCGAGCGAGTGTTCTGATCGGCCATGGATCGTACCACACGGGTGTTCCTTCTTCATAACACACTTACTGCGAACCATAGCATTGGATGAGTCAGTAGCGTTTGGGTCAAGGACTACCGGGAAGGATCTAGAGCCGACCGGATTACTGACCGATGTGAGTGCAGGAATCTAAGGTATAAGTCACTCATCTGCACTTGCTCGGGAGAGGAGTGTTCCCGACCAACTATGGGTGCACCGTATGGGTACTTCCTTCTTCATGAGCACTACTTGTAACCATAGCCCTTTGGGGCGTGGCCGTAAGCGCTCGGTCGAGAGGGTTACCGCTAGGGGACCGCATATAGCCGAATCGGTCACGACCGTAAAGTCGTGAGCTTGCGACCCCGGCGGTCGCGTGGGGACCAAGCTTGTGATCGCTACGACGTTGCTTAAACTTCGGAATGAAAAAACAATTGCGGAAGAAGTTTTGGGGAAAAAGCGTCTTAGCTTCTTGTTCCGCATCTTTGGGGGCGTCGTGGCAGTTTAGGCTCGTCTTTTGTCGGTGCGGTCGATCCGATGGCCGAGTTGAGGGGTCGTCGTGGTTCGCCGGCAGCGATCTGTCGCCCCTCGTATTCGATCGCCGTAGGAGGGATGGAGAAAGCGCGTCCACGTCGCTCGGTAGCGAAGTTAATGTCTTGGCGGAGCCCTCTTGCGTGTGGCGTTTTAGCCCGCCATGCCTTTGAAAAAGGCGCGGAGTACTGAGAGCCGTCACTCTTCGCGTCGTTACTACTTCTTCACCCTAACGCGCTTTGTTTTAGCACAAGAAAGAAAGGGTTATTGCATCTCGAGCGGTAGATAATAACGGCAGCGGTGGCCGGATGGTGGGGAAGCGGGGAGGCGAGCGGCCGAGCAGGCCCTGACGTCAAGAGGCCCCTTGGCCGAGACGCCGGTGCCGCGACAGGGGAACAGGTCGTCTTTGCCTTCGTCGACTTTCGCGTCGAGATTCCCCTCCGCGGGTAAGTCCTCTCTGCCGGCCCCGGGGTGGCTTCGATTTTCGCCTTTTACTGACGTCGGACCGTTTTCCTTTTCTCTCTTAAGCGCTTAGATCTCGCTGGGGCAGCCATATGCGGCGCCTGCGCGGCGAGAAGATAGGTGCGGGCGGTGCGGCTTCCGATGCCCCTCCGATCGCTCTGGGTCACCCCCCTTTGGCGGCGGCCCGGACGACGGATCTGTCAGTCGCATTGGCGCGGCTGGAGGCCTCTCTCAACGCCCATATTGCGAGGGCCGCTTCCCTTGCGGCGGAGGTGGTGCAGCAGCGGGCCCTTGCCCAGCCGCCGGGAGGCTTCGCTAAGACCCAGAGGAGACGATCGTAGTGGGCTCGAGCCGGCCGCCGAGACGGAGGCTGGCCGAGTCGCTGGCGAGCTATGGACCTCCTGCGAGCCCATCTATCTATGCTTCCTTGACCTTGAAAGCATAGGGAGGAGTTTGGAGCCGCTTGGGGTGAGGCTGAATGGACCGCTGGACCATACCCCCTCGGGGTATGCCCTCGGCCTCACCAGTCGGCCGCTGCCCTCGCCGACCTTCCCCGCACTTTGCACGAGCGCTCCGTTCACGAGGGGTGGGGGGTCGCCGTCGATGTCGCGAACGCGTGCTTTGGCTCTGCGCCAGCCGCGACGCTTCCTTCAACCCGATGGCAGCCGTCGCCGGGATCGAAGGAGACGCGAGTCCGGTCGGGGGGAATGTGCGGCGTGAAAGAAGGATTCTTGGCGCTAAGGCAACGTCGTGGTGAGCAGCGACGGCTCGGATGGTGATGACACCTCCGGCTAAGGAACCTCCTGGCGCCTCCGCTTTCTTTTGTTTTCATGTGGTGCGATGTTTTTGGACATCTTTCTTAGTATCTTGCCTCTTTCCTTCACGATTAGCACCCGCTGAATTATCATGGCCTTTAGGAGCGCTGAGGCGGCTAGGCGTGGAGTCGGCGCTAATCCTTTTAGGGAAAATCTCAAAGATAACAATGGAAATCGCGATCCGCGAGCGCATCGAACGACCAAGGAACGCCCCGCAGGGGTGCCCCCTTCTCCCACAAAGCACTACTTCGCAACCGTAGCCACTTGGGCATAAATCGTAGTACTCTGGGTCAACAGAGGCTCCCCTTGAGAGGTTCTAATGGTCGGTCGGGGGCGAGCCTGGTAGAATGCAGCGCCTTGCGCCGCCCGGCGAGTGGCGCTCCGGACTCGGAAGATTTCAGAAAGGCGTAGGAACAGTGGAAAGGTTCTTAGAGATGGAGTTGCTTTAACCTTCCCATATTCCGCGTGCCGGGTGCAATGTCACCGTCTGGATCTTCAGGTCGAACGGTGAAGGGTCCTCCCCACTGGGATCCTTGGAGCGGCGTGGCGGCTGCGGACACCCCTTTGGGTGGCGAGCGGGAGCCGCCTTCTTCGGCCCGCTTTGAATGTACTCCCGGAAGATCCCAGTCCGGCTCCGCGTCAAAAACGCGCCGTCGCAGGCGGAAGAGGCCATCAAGGAGATGATCGGGGTGCAGATTTAAGATGATGACGCGCGAGGCCCCTACCGCGCATGCTAACGGTGTTTAAAACCGGACTTATTTGTAGATCAAGGGGCCGCGCGCTACCTCTCCTTGATGGTTGACTCATGGAGCCTCGGACGTATACTAGATCGGGCTGAGGAGTCTCAGATGTATCTTGGTTCAGTGAACGTCCCTACTTCCATGTGGTGGTGGATCTCGTTGCTCAAAGCATGGTGGATTACATGCGAGGGCTAAGGATGAACCCTTAGCGCTCTCAGGCGGGAAGCTCGAGAGCCTCGAGCGATCGCTTGGATCGGGGAGCAAGATGCAATATTGGCGGAGAGAGTCGTGTCGTGGCGAGCCCCCTCCAAAAGTCCCCCCTCCTTATATAGGCGGAGAGAGCGGTTACATGGGACTTGGGAGAGAGGGCGGTTGGGCTCACTATTCCTTGGTGATCCGGTTTGCGATCTTGAGAGCTGACAGGTCCCCATTTATGTCATGATGGGTTGGCATGTTCAGCCAGCTATGCCCTGTTGGTTTAGCCAGTAACCCTGTTGGGAAGGCGCCGCGCTGTCCTCAGGCGCTTGTCGAAATAGGCGCCGTGGGCGCGCCCTGTGTTGCATTCGGAAGGTTCGCTTATCCTGCACGGCCGTTTTGTTCAGACGGCGGTTGACCAACCGAGTCGATTGATGGCGTGGCGGAGTTCTTTGAGACGGGCTTCTGGGGCCCGACCAGTGGCTAGGTCGGAGCTCGCGTGCATCCCGTTCTTGGCCCGGCCGGTGCTCTCGGAAGCCCGACCTGGCTGGTATGGGCCGAGAAGTCGACCCGTGGCGGTCGGCAGCGCTCCCGCGCTACAGCCTACAGCGAAGGGTTCCTCATGACCCGATCGAGACCTTGCTGTGGGGTACCTCTGGTATAAGTATTCGTCAACCCCGCATAGGTTACTCTACTACTTGCCTATTCTTATTTCCCCTCTCATCTCTAAACCTTGGAGCAATCGGCAGATGGTGAACACTCGAGAAACCAAGGAGAAATGGAAGTGGATCACGCCACCGAAACATTGAAGATGAAGGACAAGGACCCCAACCAGCACCGCCAGATTGATATCACAAATTTGGAGCCTTTCTTGCTGCACAGACTCAGCTAATGCATGCCATGATGCAGCAGATGTTGCAGGTCACCGCCCAAGCCATCGCCACCCAGGCTAATCAGGTCAACCCAGCGCAACGCCTACACTTGAGGTTGTCAGAGTTCATGAGGACTCGTCCGCCCACATTCTCCGGAAATGCCAATCCATTGGAGGCGGATGATTGGCTGAGAACGATTAAGAGAAAGTTGCACATCACCCAGTGTGAAGGAAATGAGAGAGTACTCTACGCCTCCCATCAGCTTGAGGGAACTGCTGCTGAATGGTGGGAAACTACTGCGTCACTCATGAGCACCCGCAGGACATCTGCTGGGAGGAGTTCACGATTGCTTTCCGCCAGTATCATGTGCCCGAAGGTATAATGGAGCTGAAAAAGGAAGAGTTTAGGGAACTAAAGCAAGGCAACCAATCAGTGTCTGAATATCTGAATAAGTTCACGCAACTAGCACGCTACGCACCTGAGGACGTAGCAACGGACAAGGCCAGGCAGTCTCGCTTTATGAAGGGACTGAATTCAGGGCTGCAGGTGGGACTCATAACCCACACATTTCCTGATTTCCAAGAGTTAGTGAACAAGGCGCTGATATTGGAAGACAAGCGCAAGGAGTTGGAGGACAACCGGAAGCGTAGGATGGCACAGCAGGGAGCACGTCAGGGGACGCAGCGTTTGAGGGTTGCACCGAACAAGTTCTTCAGGTTTCAGCCAAGGAGTGTGACTACGACACCGCCACCAGCTCCGAGACCTGCCGGGCAGAACTACCATACACCAAAGACCGATGAATGCAGCCAAGAAGGAGTCGTGATCGGCGAGTTAACCGATGTTTAAATGCACTGCGAGCAGGCACTTTGCCAATTATTGCCCTAAGAAAGGAGGAGGAGTGACGCTAGTTCGCTTCAACCTTGAGACTACTCCAACGAAGACACCTGCGCCAGGAGCAAGCCGTGGAGCTGCACAATCTGGAGCTACAACACAGACGGTGGTGAGAGGCAGAGTTAATCATGTCACCGCAGATGCAGTGCAGAATACGTCGGACGTCGTACTGGGTAAGTTACTTGTTAACTCAGTACCTGCAATAGTTTTATTTTATTCTGGAGCTTCGCATTCATTTATATCTCGGATTTTTGCTGTGAACAATGGGTTGAAAATGGTGAACCTTAGGCATGTATTGATAGTGCAATCAGCGCGATCGTAACTCCCATCTGATGTAGGATGTTCTGGGGTAAAGTTGCTTATAGGAGGAACAGAGTTCCTAGCGAATCTAGTGGTGTTAGATACCCAAACCCTAGATGTTATCTTGGGAATGGACTGGTTGTCCAAGCATAAGGTCCTATTAGACTGTGGACGAATAGTCATATCAATCGAGGGCCCTTGTGGGAGAAGAATAGAGTTTCAAGCAACTGCCGTTCGGGATGGACAATTGATGGTCAACAGTGTGATGGCTGTCAGCATAGGAGATGTTCCAGTCATCAGTGAGTACCCGGATGTATTTCCTGAAGATCTACCTGGTATGCCACCAGACAGGGACATAGAGTTTGTGATCGAGCTAGTACCTGGAACAGCCCCGATAGCTAAGAGACCTTATCGAATGTCAACCAATGAGCTGGTAGAAATGAAGAAGCAGATTGAGGAGCTGATGGAAAAAGGATTTATCAGACCAGGTTCGTCACCATGGGGAGTGCCGGTTCTGTTTGTCAAGAAGAAGGACGGAAGCTATCGGATGTGTGTGGATTACCGAGCACTAAATGAAGTCACTATAAAGAATAAGTATCGCTACCCCGGATCGATGATCTGTTTGACCAGTTGAGAGGAGCCGGAGTTTTCTCCAAGATCGACCTGATATCGGGATACCACCAGCTGAAGATTCGACCAGAGGATGTGCCGAAGATCGCATTTTCATCAAGATATGGACATTACGAGTTTACAGTTATGTCCTTTGGTTTGACGTATGCACCTGCGTATTTCATGAACATGATGAATAAGGTATTCATCGAGTACCTGGATAAGTTTGTCGTTGTGTTTATAGATGACATTCTAGTCTACTCCAAGACAAGAGAAGAGCATGCGAAACATCTGAGGTTAGTTCTAGAGAAGCTAAGAAAACAACAACTTTTCGCTAAGTTTAGCAAGTGTGATTTCTGGAAGAACAAGGTGGAATTTCTTTGACAAGTGATGACCGCCGAAGGAGTCGCAATCGATCAAAGCATGGTGGAAGCAAGTTGCATTGGGGAGACAGCAGAAGACGGTGACCGGATCCAAAGTTTCCTTGGAATGGCCGGTTATTACCGCTGATTTATCGAAGGATTTTCAACGATTGCGAGAGCTCTTACGCAATTGTTGAAAAAGGAGAAGAAGTTTGCATGGAAGCCGGAATGCGAGCGGAGTTTTCAGGAGCTGAAGAAACATTTGACAATAGCACCAGTGTTAGTTCTACCGGATTTAAACCAGAGCTTTGATATATACTGTGATGCATCGCGCCAAGGACTTGGGTATGTGTTGATGCAGAACCGAAAGGTCGTCGCATATGCATCAAGGCAGTTAAGACCACATGAGGAAAACTATCCGACGCATGACCTAGAATTAGCAGCCGTAGTGCATGCCTTAAAGTTATGGCGGCACTATCTGATTGGAAATAGATCTGAGGTGTACACGGACCATAAGAGTCTTAAATATATCTTTACCCAATCGGACCTGAACATGAGGCAAAGAAGGTGGTTGGAACTAATTAAGGATTATAATCTGGGGATTCACTATCACCCCGGGAAGGCCAATGTGGTGGCTGATGCTCTGAGTCGGAAGAGCCACGCTGTGAACATGTTGGTAGAAGAAAGTCAGGTTGAGTTATGCAAGGAATTCCAGAAGATGAAGTTGGAAGTCGTACCTAAGGGATTTTTAGCCGCTCTGGAAGTGAAGCCTACCTTGGAAGATCATATCCGAGAAGGTCAGAAGGATGATGCCAAGATTCAGAGGATCAAATCCAAGATGGAGGAAGGCATGGCGAAAGATTTCAAGTTGGATGAGCAAGGTACATTGTGGATCAAGAATCGCATTTGCATGCCGCACAAGGAGCTAAAGCAGCTGATTCTTTAAGAAGCCCATGACTCCAAGTATTCCATTCATCCGGGAAGCGCCAAGATGTTTGAAGATTTGAAGGAGAGATTTTGGTGGCCGAGCATGAAGCGTGAAGTTGCCGAACATGTTGCGTTGTGCGACATATGCCAAAGAGTCAAAGCAATGCATCAGAGGCTGGCAGGATTGTTACAGCCGCTGAAGATACCCGAGTGGAAATGGGAGGAAATCGGAATGGACTTCATCACCGGTTTGCCGAAGACTTAGAAAGGGTATGACTCCATATGGGTTATAGTGGACCGTTTGACAAAGGTCGCTCATTTTATACCAGTGAAGACTACTTATTCAGGAGACCGCTTAGCAGATCTGTATCTCTAAAAAATTGTATGTCTGCACGGAGTTCCGAAGAAAATCATATCGGACAGAGGTACCCAGTTTACCTCAAGATTTTGGGATAAGTTGCACGAGGCCTTAGGGACCCGTCTGAACTTTAGTACCGCATATCACCCACAAACGGATGGACAGACGGAAAGAGTTAATCAGATTCTGGAGGACATGTTGAGGCATGTGCATTGGCCTATACAACCTCGTGGGATAAGTGCTTGCCGTATGCGAGAGTTCGATTCTGACAACGACTACTAGGCAAGTTTGCGAGATGTCGCCATTTGAACGCTATATGGGAGATCTGTCGGACAGTTGAATTGGATTGAGGCCGGAGAAGCGTCATGTGTTTGGGCGGATATTCTTGAGAGGTGAAGAAGCGGATAGCCATGATCAGGGAAAGATTGAAGATTGCATAATCGAGACAAAAGTTATGCCGATAATCGCCGCAGAGAGTTGAGCATTGAGCCTGAAGATTTTGTGTATCTCAAGGTTACGCCTCTCAAAGGAGTTAAGAGGTTCCACGATAAAGGAAAGCTAGCGCCAAGATATGTTGGCCCATTTAAGATCTTAAGTCGTAGAGGTGAAGTTGCGTACCAGCTGGAGTTACCGCAGACTCTAGCAGGAGTGCATGATGTGTTCCATGTATCACAACTAAAGAAGTGTCTCCGAGTGCCAGAAGAGCAGATGCCGTTGGAGTCGGTCGAGATGCAGGAAGATTTGACCTACAAGGAGTACCCGGTGAAGATCTTGGACACGATGGATCAAAAAATGAGAAATAAGTCAACCCGCTTCTGCAGAGTTCAGTGGAGCAACCATCCAGAGAGTGAAGCAACATGGGAACGCGAGGAGGACCTGAAGAAGGAATTCCCTAACCTATTCCTTAGTCGACCTTGAATCTCGGGGTCGAGATTCTGTTAAGGGGGGAGGTTTGTAACACCTCAAATTTTTCTTTTTCTAAATTTAAAATGCTTTTTCCTTACTTAAATAAATTTCTGGAATTTATTAAATCCTTTTTGCATTTATTCTTATTGAGCCTCATTGTTCTTCTAATTATTTTGACCAAATTATTAATAATCTTTTGTTGAAAATATTTTAATTGGGTTTTATCTGCCTCAAGTTATTTTCTGGAATTTTCCTAGATTTTTATGAATTTTTATGCTATTTATTTCGGCTTATTCGATTTCACGAGATTGTTTTTATTAGAAAAGAATTTAAAACCGGGTGAGCAGTGTTGGTTTGAACAACATCGGCCCGTTCTAAAACCCTAAGCGCCGCCGCCGTGCGTCCGGATCAAGGGTCGCATCCTGCGTTGCCTCATCGTCGCATCGTTGATCGGTCGGATCGGACGATCTCCAACGCGTCACGTCGCCTCTCCGTGTCGCCGCTGGACTCCGCTGCCGCGCCCGAGTGGGCCTTGGTTTCTGCGAGTTTCACGGACGTTGAGGTCCTTATTTAATACGCCGCCACTTGTGCCTTGAAGCCCTAGCCGCTCCGCACCCAGTTGTACACCTCACGCTGCCCGAGCCACCACCGCTTCACCGCACGACCTCGCCAAAGTCCCGAAGCCATCTGCCGCATTCTTTGAGCCGTTCCGCCATCGCCGTTCATCCTCCGCCGTCGCCGGGGGCACCGTCGAACTCATCTTGCCAAGCCGCGTCGGGAGCATCACTTCATCACGCTAGAGAAGCCTGCAACGCCGTCGGCCACGTCTTCTTCCTCTGCTCCAGTGAAATATCGCCGCCATGCCATCGTTGCCGAGCCGAGCTTCTTCCGCCGTCCGATCATGCATCAACGCTCGGGATTTTGCCGCGTCATCCCGTAACAGTAAACCCCATCTCCAACTCTTAGCCGTTAGATTAAGATTCAAAGGCGTAGATTAGATCAATGCTAGATCTATTTCAGACCGTAGGATCTAGATCATGTGGGTCGGATTGATGTGTGTAGTAGGGTGTTAGATCCATTCTTGGCCGTTGGATTAAAGTTGAGCAGTTAGGATTAGATCGATTATTTGCAACTGGAATGGATTAGGACCGTTAGATCTTGATCTGAGGATCCTAGTGCTGCCACGTCGTGTAGTTGCCACCGCCGTCCGATACGCGTCGGTTGGTCTCCGATCGTGCCGCTTGTCGCGTCGTCTCTTCACCGCCGTGCCGTCGGATCTAGATCCAAGGGCAGCCGTAGCGCCACACGTCGCGTCCGTGTCGTATCTGAGTCAATTCGAGAGGGGTAATCCGAGCCGTTCATTTTGAATCGAACGGTGGTGATTGCGTCGTGCTTTGGTGAATAGGGTTGCGCCGCGTGTCGGGGAGGGAACCGATCGGGCAGGTAATCTCGGCCGTCCGTTTGAACGGACAGGCCCGATTGACTTATAGCACACGAATCTTGAAGCACCAGCGCCGCATAGTGCGCGTGACGTCATCGGTGACATCATGTTGACGTCATGGTGGGCCCCACCTGTTAGTAGGTTGACCGAGCCGGGCTGACGTCATATTTCTCAATTTCCCATACAGAAATAAATATGGAAATTCGGTTTATTCTTTTTAATTTATTTTCAAACTTCAATTGGCAATAACTTTTGTGTTTTAACTCCGATTTGAGTGATTTTAATTTCTAAAAATTTGCAAAATCAAGCTCTTTCTGTTTATGAATTTTTGACTTTAGTTGCTCTCTATTTTATTTATTTATTGCTATTCATTTACGTTACGCGTAGACGTCAATTAGCCCGAAGGTTTCGAGGGAGAAGTTTTGACCCAGGAGCAAGCTCAAGAACCAGAACCAGTACTTTTTGAAGGCAAGTTGTGTTTGATCAAGTTGAACCTATCGTAGCAAATTATTTTGATTTAAATTATTGCATGCTAATTTAATAGAATTGGTTTTAACTAAATTCTGGGATTAGTTAAATGCCTAGTTGATGTATGCCATCTTGACGTATATAATTGTAGGCCATGAATCATTTGTCACCCTAGGTTGTGGATTAATAGTTGGACATAAATAACTTGCCAACATGGGTTGGGTAGACCGTAAGTAATATGCTTAGCCCTGCCACGTAGATATTTCATGATTTCGGAATATCAAAGTTAATATTGACTTAATGAGATATGGAGCGTGTTTTGTGAATGAGACATGTGTTATTGAGTTGATGATGGCACGTGGTGCAATGGTAAAGAACGGGGTGGGAAAATGATTTAGGCGGGGCAAGTGGCAAGATTATTTACGGTGGGCCAAGAGTGGCAAGGCGGTCGTATTTGGTTTTGTTGGTTTTGGATATTTGAGATCACACTTGGTTAGTCTTGCCTCGGTCAACTAAGGACTTAACCTTGCGAGCCTTTGAATTGAGTCTTTCATACAACCACAAGTTCCGAATGGGACGGGCCTAGGTGAGTAAAGCTGTGAAATCTACTCTTTGGTCTTGTCGTGGTGGTGTGGATCCCTAAGGAGCGGTGGAAGCTCACATGGCGCAAGAGGGGCCACAGGTGTGGTAACAGTCCCTCGATGTTGAAACCTTAGCCAGCGATCTTTGGGTTTAGACGGATCTTTGGAAAGGCTTTGTTACGGTTACTCGCCTTGGTGGCATTTGACTGTATCTTATGGGTAAAGTGTATAACCTCTGTAGAGTGTACAACCTATTTGAATAGCCGTGCTCACGGTATTGAGTATCGCTCGGTGATTATAGTCAAGGGTTAGACTTTCATGAAAATAACTTGTTTATGGAAAATGCTTGGGGAGGTATTGATGAACTTGACTTAAGTTGTGAAATGGTTTACTTGTGAAATAATTGTGAAAGTTATTACCTTTGTTATTGTTTTACTGCTTTGCAATCTATTACTGTATTATCTTAAATGCTATACTGCAAATGAGCCATAGCCTATCTTTTGTACAAAGCCATGCATGTAGAATATTAGAATTGCATTCTGTGCATGACTTGCTGAGTGCTCAAAGTACTCACCCTTGCAACAACACAAACCTCAGTTGAAGAAGAAGCAACCCCTGCACTGGAGGAGGAGTTTCAGGAGGAGCCGACGAACTAAGGAGCGAGCCTAGTCAGTTGCCTGTGGCGAATTGGTTGGCGCCACGAGTTTACTTTTCCGCTGCACTTGGTTATTTTAATAAACCTTCGCCCTGCGAGGCGTACTTTTGTAACTTGACCACAAGGTCGAGCAACCAGTTTGGCTATTTAATTAAAGTACTTACTATTTCGTTGGATATGACCGTGATATGTACCCATGTTGAGACTGTGTGCACTAGCGTGATCCTGGACTAGTGCTCAGTACACAGAGGGTCCGGATTTGCAAATTTGGGTCCCGACAACAATCTTGATTCATG